>JAGIQG010000001.1:156091998-156782337 GCA_024679065.1 Sphyrna mokarran
CGAGAAGACTTTGGCTGATAGGATCAAGGAGAATCCTAAAGCTTTCTTTAGATATGTTAAGAATAGAAGATTGGTTAGGACAAGATTAGGGCCAGTCACAGACAGCAGTGAACGGAGCCTGAAGAGATTGGAAAGGCACTGAATAAATATTTCTCTTCGGTATTCACGCAGGGTGATGTAAATGTAGTTATGGAGAACACTGAGGTACAGGGTTGCAAACTGGTAAGTATTGAAGTAGATAGGGAGGATGTGCTAGATATTCTCGAGGGTTTGAAGTTGGATAAGTCCCCTGGGCCGGACGGGATTTACCCTAGGATTCTCTGGGAGGCAAGAGAGGCGATCGCAGAGCCTCTGGCTCTGATCTTCAGGTCGTCGTTGGTTACGGGTGTGGTTCCGGAGGACTGGAGGATAGCGAATCTGGTCCCATTGTTTAAGAAGGGGAAGAGAGACCTTCCAGGGAATTATAGGCCAGTGAGTCTTACTTCTGTTGTGGGCAAAGTATTGGAGAGAATTATTAGGGATAGGATTTATAGTTATTTAGAGAGAAATGAATTGATTGGGATAGTCAGCATGGTTTTGTGAAGGGTAGGTCGTGCCTTACTAACATCATTGAGTTTTTTGAAAAAGTGACTAAGGAGGTGGATGGGGGTAAGGCGGTTGATGTGGTATATATGGACTTTAGTAAGGCGTTTGATAAGGTGGCCCATGGAAGACTTCTGCAGAAAATGCAGATGTATGGGATAGAGGGTGATTTAGCTAATTGGGTTAGGAATTGGCTAGCAGATAGAGACAGAGGGTGGTGGTTGATGGGAGATATTCATCTTGGAGTTCGGTGACAAGTGGTGTACCTCAGGGGTCTGTTTTTGGGCCCCTGCTGTTTGTAATTTTTATAAATGATCTGGATGAGGGTATTGAAGGATGGATTAGTAAATTTGCAGATGACACTAAAGTCGGTGGAGTGGTAGATAGTGAAGAGGGGTGTTATAGTTTGCAGAGAGACTTGGACAAGTTGCAGAGCTGGGCCGAGAGGTGGCAAATGGAGTTTAATGTGGAAAAGTGTGAGGTAATGCACTTTGGCAGGAATAATAAATGTTTAGAGTATAGGGCTAATGGTAGGATTCTTAATAGTGTTGATGAACAGAGGGATCTTGGTGTATTTGTGCATAGATCCCTGAAAGTAGGCAGTCAAGTCGATAAGGTTGTTAAGAAGGCATACGGAGTCTTAGCTTTTATTGGTAGGGGGATTGAATTTCGGAGCCGCAACGTCATGTTGCAACTGTACAAAACTCTAGTGCGGCCGCACTTGGAGTATTGTGTGCAGTTCTGGTCCCCACATTATAAGAAAGATGTGGAGGCATTGGAGAGGGTACAGAGGAGGTTTACCAGGATGTTGCCTGGTATGGAGGGCAGGTCTTATGAAGAGAGGCTGAGGGATTTGAGGTTGTTTTCGTTAGAAAGGAGGCGGCTAAGAGGGGACCTTATCGAAACATATAAGATGATTAGAGGTTTAGATAGGGTGGACAGTGATAGCCTTTTTCCTAGGATGGAGAAAGCTAGCACGAGGGGACACAGCTTTAAATTAAGGGGTGATAGTTATAGGACGGATATCAGAGGTAGGTTCTTTACCCAAAGGGTGGTTCGGGAGTGGAATGCCCTGCCTGCAGCAGTTGTAGATGCGCCAAGTTTGGTGGCGTTTAAGAGGTTAGTTGATAAGTATATGGAAGAGAAGGGAATGGTTTAGTTTGGAGGGGCATTGCTTTTTATATTGGTCGGCGCAACATAGAAGGCCGAAGGGCCTGTTCTGTGCTGTAATGTTCTATGTTCTATGTTCTATAACTGCGAAATAGAAGGCTGAAGCATTTGGTAGAGAATCTTCAGCCAGAAGTGCCAACTGGTCCCCAGCACCACAGATGCCAGTCTTTAGCCAATTTGATTCACTTTACTTGATATCAAGAAATGCTAAAGGCATTGGATGTTGCAAAGGCAATGGATCCTGACTATATTCCAACAATCATAGTGAAGGCCAATGCTTCAAAACGTGCTGTGCCCCTAGCCAAGCTGTTCTAGTACAGCTACAACACTGGCATCTACCTGTAATATGAAACATTGTCGAGATATATCCTGCACACAAAAAGCAGGACAAATCCAACCAGGCCAACTACCACCCCATCAGATCAGAAGCTAGGACTCCTGCGGCAAGAAACACCTCTTGATTCACCAAAGCCTGCCCACTATCTACAAGGTACAAATCAGGGTTGTGATGGAATACTTGCCTGGATGAATGTAGCTCCAACAACACACAAGAAGCTCAACATCTTCCAAAATCTTGATTAGCATCTTATTGACAAACATTGGCTTCCTCCACCACCAACGAACAATGGCACCTGTATGTACTATTTACAAAATGCACTGTTGGATCTTACCAAGGCCCCTTGGGCAGCACATCCCAAACCCACATTTACTACCATCTAGAAGGACAAAGGCAGCAGATATATGGGGACACCGCCAACTGGAAATCCAAGCCATTCATTACCTTTACTTGGAAATGTATTCTTTCACTGTTCCTGGATCAAAATCCTGCAACTCCCTTCCTAACTGCACTGTAGATGTGCCTCTGCCTCATAGAAGGCAGCGGTTCAAGAAGGCGGATTTCCTCCACCTTCTCAAGGAGAATCAGAAATGGGCAATAAATGCTGGCTTAGCCAGTGATGACTGTATTCATTTAATGAATAATAAAAAATACCGTGGGCAGAAGCAATATCCACCTTGCTGGTACATGCCAAAGAGCACGGTCTTCCTCCATTTTAACAATTACAGATAGCAACCCTTCTGCCTGTTTGGCTGATGAGGAAAACTCATTATATATTTAAGGATGAGTTTCTCTCCATCAAAGTCCAAAGCCCCTTTCTCATATTTGCAACAATTGTAAATGGCCCAAAGGTATGAGGGTTAAGTTGTTTGGCCATGCTAAGTTGGCCCTAGTGTCAGGAGGATTAGCAGGGTAATTATGTGGGATTATGGGAATAGGGTCTGGGTCGAATGTGGTTGGCACAGACTTGATTGACCGAATGGCTTCCTTCTGTACTGTAGGGATTCTATGATATGACATTTGCATTCCAGCTGAGTCAGTCAGTAATTTAGAGTTTCTGGTACGCTGACTGATCTTTGTTTTCCAGAATTCAGAGTAATTTTAGCCATGTAAGAAGACACATAGTTAATGCTGAGACCTTTCTCTATCAAACATTGCGGGTACGCGTTTCAATTGTCTCAGTTACTTTGTCATTGAAAAAAAACGAAGAATGCTATGCTTACTTTGCTTTGTGGCAGAAAAGTCACTCAAGGTTTCCAGGAAGCATTTCTTATTTCCCTAGTTGGAGACACCAGATCCAACTGAAAAAAAATGTGCAGCATCCAACCCCTTAAGCAAAATGTTTTGTGATTTTGGTGCCAAGATGAAATCTGCTCCGCTGGTTGCTTTCATTCGTCCATTTTCTCACAATCTCAGAGTCACAAAAAATTCTTGGAGGCATTTTGTTTGCACAATATTGATTTGCATAATTTAAATGGTATGAAATACTGTGGTAAATGTGCCTCATTTAAGCTGCAGTCACCAGATTATTGTGTGTCGAATTTCCTTTTGTTAACAAAAAAGGCAATCTAACACTCTTTTCTGTCGCTTCTCTAATCCCCTGTGTTTTGCTCTATCTGCATGACTGCTCAGTGCTCTTCTTTCCTTGTATCTCACCAAAAAACCTTGACGACATAGAAATCCTTAGAGTGCAGAAGGAGACCATTCGACCCATTGAGTCTGCACTGATTCCCAATACTACTTCTTACCCAGGCCTTTTGCTCTTTCGCTGTAATCCCACGCTGATTCCCATAATCTTAACCTCTTGGGACACCAAGGGGCAATTTAGCATAGCCAATCCACCTAACCTGCTTATCTTTGGGCACTAAGGGGCAATTTAGATGGCCAATCTGCCTAACCTGCGCATCTTTGGACTGTGGGAGGAAACTGGAGCACCTGAGTAAAGCCAAGCAGATGTGGGAGAATGTGAAAACTCCATACAGACAGTCACCCAAGTAAATCTGGTTCCCTGGAAATGTGAGGCAGCAGTGCTAACCACTGTGCCAATGTTACGTTCCATAGAATGCATTGTCGGATGCATTTTCTTTGCATTAACCATTGTCAGAACAGCAAAAATATTTTTTCTTCCATGTGCCAGTCTGACCCACACCACCACTGGCACAGCTGTGTTTGAAGATCGCTCAATAGGTCTATTCACCATTTTGGGGGTCTCTCTTTGAGCTGTGTTAATAGCTGTTAAAACGATTGGGCAATTTTCTTCCAGCTATAATGTAAGTAGCAGGCACTAGTATTGCTTTGATCAAATTATCGTAGCTTGAGTGACTCTAACTGAGACTGTTGACAGAAAGCTTTCCAAGTTTGATTTCAAGGCTTTCCAATTTTTCTATTCCAGCAACAGAGTAAGAAGCTGCAAGCAGAAGTGGCATCTCTCCCTCTCGAGTGACTCTTTGCCTCTCTTGGGAAAGCTTTTTCGTCAGAGCCCAGAGACTCCCTCCAGGCTTGCCTGGATGGTTAGACTGTGGGTATGAATTTTCTAGATAATTCCAGCCGTTGCCTAGTACTTTCCTGGAATTGAATGTCCGGGCAGTTTATTGCATCCCACCTGCACAGCAACAAATTATTTTGCACAATATTCAATCAAGCTGAAAATGAGCATTGGGATCTGTGGGCTGCCTGCTCATTGAAATGATGCCAGCAAGCAGCCAATGTTCACTGTTCAGTGGCTATAATGCCTGGGCAGGGGGCACAAAATTGGAAGGAACCAGTTTAAGTTAGCCAGCAGTGTGAAGAGCCAACTTGGACTTTTTAAACGTGACCCTGCAATTTGGCTGCAATGCAAGTCATCGTACAAGTGAGTTTGAACTGGCAAACATACAAGAATGGCAGAACACAGCAGAGAACGGGCTCCAGGATTGCCTGATACTGCATTGAAAGCCTTGGCTAAGGCAGTGTAGAGGAAGAGAGAGATCGTTTATCCAGAGACGGTGCAGGAGGCCCTCTAGGTGAACTTTTAGGAGGCAGAGGGATCAGATAGCTAACATGACTAATTCCAGGAGTCTAGCCAGGAGTAAGTAGGTGAAGTGCCGTGAGAAGTTCATTGTACTCGCACAAATGATCAATGACCAGTAAATGCATTTTTAATTGTTGTAGTCCACAACGAGCCACAGACGCCACTCAATGCTCCATCACTTTCTGACGAGGAATCTCTATCAATCGTGACTCATGGCTAAATTTAGCTTCATCTCACCCTCACATACATGGCACTGCTTGTAAAGCTCACTGTTGCATCTCTAATAGTCTAGTGATAATACCACTAAGCCATCACCTCCGTACATGCTATGCTACCATGACAACCACATCTATCAAACACAAAGTATTATGTCAAAGTATCATGGTAACCCTGTTAGGTTACTTTGGTTCCAATGTCCCATCATTTATCAGACCCATACCCAAACCATGTATGACCAACTCTCTACCAGGCAGCAAAGATCTCCAAAGCATTACACTGACTGAGTCACCTTTTTATTTTTTGAAGTATCAGGTGGCACATACCCAGAGGCAGTACACCCAGCCGGAGGGGACATGAATAAATCCTTCTCACCATGGAAGAGAACAATGTTGGCCATCATTGGAGTGACTCTGACCAAGGCTTTGGCCACCATCAAGGCTGATGCCCTTCCCAAATCCTCTTTCTCACATCCCACTATCCCCTAGGCTCTCAACCTGCTCTAATCTACAAGTCTGTGTTGCTTGGTTCCGTCTTTAGCACTATCCCCGATACCATGTCCTCAGCACCTCACCCCTGTGTCTTCCTTCTGTGAAAGCTGCAAGAGCTTCAGTAAAAGCAAAATATTGCGGATGATGAAAATCTGAAATTAAAACACAAAGTGCTGAAAAACAAGCAGGACTGGCAGCATCTGTGGAGAGAGAAACAAAGTTAACGTTTCGAGCTCAATATGATTCTTCTGATTTGAATTTGGGTGATGATGGCTTGTGTTTTCTTGACAGTCAACGATTTTCACTTTGGATAAAGAATCATCGAAATGTTAATCTGTTTTTCTCTCCACAGGTACTGCCAAACTTGCTGAGTTTCTCCACCACTCTTCTGCTTTATTTCCCAAGGAACTACATTCTGGACTGGTAGTGGTAGAAGAGAAGGAGGTGGGAAGGGCAGGAGGAGAGTGATGAAGAAACTTGACCTCACACCAGCAACCACCAATGTATTCTGACACTGTGCATACCTTAGTGGATAGCTTAGAGATGGAATCTGCAGATGGGTATATTGGATACAAGTGGCCAGCATCTGTGGTGGGGACAATGTTAGCAGAGTCGCAACTTGCCAGAAAGTGAGTTTGGAAATGTCATATACTTGGGTAGATGTTGTGTTGTTGTGCTGCCACTTTAAGAGTCATGTCATGTACTTAGTGTTAAATTCTGTACTACTGAGGTGTAACTTCAGGAACTCAGTCCAAAGACAGGTGTCAGGGAATGCAGATATTCATTCATACCTAATGTCTCACCATTGCAAATTCCATCTCTAAGCTATCCACTAAGATGTGCGCACTGTCAGTATATGAGCTAGTGGTTGCTCATGTGAGATCGAAGCATTGCGTCACCAGGAACCAGTCCCAGTGAGTACAAAGGTAACCAATGAGTGGGACTTGTTATGAGCAAGCATATAAGCAGCAGTGTTTTGGATGCACTCATGTTTAGAGTAGGATGAGAATGGCCAACCAGGAGTGTATTAGAATAGGCATTCCTAGAGGTGGCAAAGGCATGAATGGAGAGGAACACAAGACAAGAGCCAGGAGATGGTACAAAGATAGAAATAGGCTGGCATCTAGGATAAGCCGTTTATGAATTTAAACTGTAAATGAGTCAAGAGAGGTTATACACGGATAGAGTTAACTGTTATTGGGATGCATGTGGAAACTGAATCATAGAACAGGACAATAGAATGGGTGGCACATAGTAAGAAGTTGTTCAGCCCAATCTGTCCATGTGCAAGAGCAACTCAAAAAATTGCATATCTCCTGGCCCCCTTGCCCCCATCATATCTGCACCTCTGCTTTTCCCATTGCCCTGCAAATCCTCTCTCTTCAGATAATCACCAATTCCCCTTTGAAAGACACAATTGACTGTGCCTCCATCACACTCACGGGCAATACACTTCAGGTGTTAACCACACATGCCAAAAGATTTTCTTCATGTTACGACTAGTTCTTTTGCCATTCTTCTGAAAGCTTTGGTTCTTGAGCCTTACGCCATTAAGAACGATTTCTGTCTATCCAATCTATCCAGACCCCTTGGGTCTCTACTCAACTCCTCTTCCCAAGAGAGACAACCCCAAACTTTCCACATAACTGATATCCCTGATCCCTGGTATTTGTGGTTGGTGTTGCAGAGGGGCAGCATGTAAATGAGAAATAGGTTAGGGCTCAAGATAACACGATAGATTCGTGGGGATATGAGAAGTAACAATGTGTGAATGGGCAGAGAAACTGTTGCAAATGATTCGCTGGCTAAGAATAGAGAGATAGGAATGGAACCAGGCAAAGACAGCCTCACTCAGCTGTAAGATGGTAGAGAAGCCTTGAGAATGTATGGTGGAGTCATCCATGTCAAAGACAACCCTGGCATGACATTATTTAAAATGGGGGTTTTGGGGTGTTGTCATTGTCTGCACAATCTTGATAAGTTGGTGATAAGGTTTTGGTAACACGTCAGACAGAATGACAAGGACATCTTGCTGCTTCTTCTGTCATCAGAGCCCATGAGACTCATAGTCTTCCTTCATCTGTTCTGCCATGAAGGACATTTATGGATTGTACTTTACTGGCACTTTCCCAACCCCCTGGAACCTGCCTTACCATTGTGGGTTTCCCTGTACCAAGAGCAAGGAGTTCCCAATGGCATTCTTCAAAGAGATTTTCAGAATTCACAAGCCTTCCCACCATGTAAAGGTAGTGATCCATGAAGTAACAAACAGACCAAAAAGATATGAAGAATAGTTTACAATTTTTGCAGGAGCATAGAATGTCAATTTTCATTTTGGCAACAGCCATTTTAGTATTATGGGGAAGTGAGAACATAATTCGGAAGATCCAAACATGGAGTTTCAGGAAAGATGGACTTATTTCTGGAAGGCGGCAAAGGCCTTAGTTAAAGGAAAAGGCTCCTCCAAAGTGGTCAAGCTCTGGATGTACTGTTCAAGTACATCAATTATCTGTTAGATCACATTTCATGTGGTCAACATGGCTCTTATCATATGTGTGCTGCCCACATTTGCTTTAATTGTGCACCTTAGTCATATGGCCACTGTAGAGCTCAGTAACCACTCTCTGATTTGTTTTGGTGGTTCAAATACGTGGCACACTGCCCTTGCCAAGATAGAGTGAATTGCTCCCTGAGCAAATATGGCCTCTTGCTGAGATCCCTACCCATCCATTTCCTCCTCTCTCTCCAACAACTTATTCTGTCCAGTACTCATTCTCTCTGTTTCATTGCTGGTCCTTCCTGCTGCTGAATACCTGTGTGAAGCTAAGTGTGGACATTACTGAAATGTTGACTTACAAAATGGTAGCACTGGCATCAAAATGGCAGATTGACATCTTGATCTGCCTGGTCTGTATATTTCTAGAGCGCCCTCCATGGCTCCACACTAATGACCTCACTACAATTATATCCAAAGTATCTAGCACCAGAACTATGCAGATATATTTTTATCATTTTAGAGGCTAGACTCACTCATATAAAAAAAAACATGCATTACAATTTCAAATTGTGTAGTCTTTGTGTGCGATGTGCGCAGTCAACATCAATTGGACTCACCAGATAGACTACAAGACCAGGTCAGAGGCCAGGAATACTGCAGTGATTAACTCATCTCCTGACTCCCCAAAGCCTAGCCACCATGTACAAGACACAAGTGATGGAATACTCCCTACTTGCCTGGATGAACGCAACTCCACAACACTCAAGAAGTTTGACAGCATCCGGGACAAAGCCGCTTGCTTGATTGGCACCAATCTACAAACATCTACTTCTTCCACCACTGACGGTCAGTAACAGCGGTGTGTGTTATCTACAAGATGCACGGCAGCAATTCAAAGATCCTTAGACAGCACCTTTCAAACCCAAGACTACTTTCATCTAGAAGGAACAAGGGCAGCAGATACATGGGGAAACCACACTTGCAAGTTCCCCTCCAAGCCATTCATATATACCCATTCCTTCACAGTAGGTCAAAATCCTGGAATTCCCTCTCTAACGGCAATGTGGGTCAACCCACAGAACATGGACTGCAAAGATTCAAGAAAGCAGCTAACCACCACTTCTTAAGGGCAACTAAGGATGGGCAATAAATGCTGGTCAGCAAATGACACCTATGTTCTACAAATGAATTGAAAAAAAAATACCCAGATACATTTTGATCATTTTACCATAGAAGAATTTTGGTGTAATTTACACTAAAATGATATTAAATCAAGATTATTCATTAAAAGTTAGATACAAAACATATTTAGGGGCGGCATTTTGGCACAACGGTTAGCATTGCTGCCTCACAGCCCCAGGGACCCGGGTTCAATTCTGACTTTAGGTGGCTGTCTGTGTGGGGTTTGCACATTTTCCCCGTGTCTGAGGGTTTTCTCCCACAATCCAAAAATGTGTTGGTGAGCTGGATTGACTGTGCTAAATTGCCTCTTAATGTCTCAAGTGTAGATTGGGAGGATTAGCAGGGTAAATACATGAGGCTACAGGGAGAGAGCCTAGATGGGATGCTCTGTAGGAATCGGTGTAGACTTAATGGACCAAATGGCTTCCTCCTGCAATGTCAGGATTCTGCAATTCTATGATTCATATGTCTAAGTGGATCAGAGGATGATGCATATCCAGATTGGTTGAGACACAATAGATTCATTAATAACACTCCAGTCTGTATTCACAACTATTTCATTGGGATGATCCATTCATTTATGTACCTGCCAGGCAACTTGAATCTGAGAAACTGAATCTCTATGAGACCCCATTTAAAAGTTATCCTTTTGACCAAGATTTTAGACACCTTTCCTAATACCTTGTTCTTTGTCCCTGTGTTGGCATTTTTGGCTGATAACTCTTCTGCATAGCGTCTTGCATCATGTTCTTACATTTAAAATGCTATACAAATATGAGTTGTTGTTGAGGGCCAGATGAACTGATGGCTTAGCTGGCAAATCCCCAAACTAAGGCAGCTAGAAAAGGATCAGAGGGCAAGTCTTCTGGAATAAGTATGAGCAAAAGAAATGCTTTTAAAGACATTAAAGACAGTCTGTGAGATCTTGTGAGGAAAGCAGACTTAAAGAGAAAAAGTCTACTTCAAAGGTCAGAACCAAACAATTTCAGTCATCTGGTTAGACGTGTACATTTAGCCCGTTAACAGGGTCAGTATAGTGACTTTAAGTTACCCCTGTCCAAGTACATTCCGTGAATATAAATTCACATGTGAGGAATCAGTTATTGAAGGAAAATCTTCATTCCATGTCCTGTAAACATAAAAATATAGAAGCATTCAGCCCTATGGCCCTTCGGCCCAACCTTTTTGATATCCTCTATCGCCTCATGAAAGTTGCTTCTCATTTGGGCTCATGTTTCGTTATGGAACCATTAAGACCTAAACCAGACAATGTTGCAATTTAAATAATGCTCTGTCAATGTGACATATGATGTATAAATATTGTATGGTTCTTCACTAGGGAGAGTCAGCCCCAGAGGTCCTTCTTGAAGGTGGTACACTCCTAAAATATTGGCTAATACTTATAGTAAAATATAGTTTTCTGACTTCCTATCTTTAACTTGTAGTTGATTTGTTTACAAGCAAAGTTCCCTTGTCCATACAGAGCCAAATCTCTTACCTTTGTTTTTAGCCTCCCTGCACACTATATTCAATAGAGGCCTCCCTGCGCGTTATGTTAAATAGAAGCCTTCCTGCGCATTATGTTAAATAGGGGCCATGAAACTAGTGACAGTTCCAGTTCTAAGGGAAATAGCATTCTCTTTATTACTTCAAATAAAACTGAAACTAAAATTGAAATCTTGAAAATGAATATTAAACTGATCTAGAAACTAATATTGAAAAACTTGAAAAGGGAATTATATTTAATAATTAGTATGCATGACCACATCAAGGAGGAATAAGAGGCAACAGTTCAGATATCACCATTTCTCAAACTTTCCTCCCTTTCTTCATCTGCAGACACAAAAGATAGTTGTGTAAATCAAACATCCTGTCTGCATTCAATCTGAAGATATAAAAATAGTTTATTATTGTCGAACTGTAATTCTAGCCCAAACCCTTGTTATTTGTGGGTTTTCTCTGGGTGCTCCGATTTCCTCCCACATCCCAAAGATGTGCTCTTAGGCTAATTGGCAAAACAAATTCTCCCTAAATTGTCTCAAATTTGGTTTTTAATCCATAGATCTATAAACATAAACAGGGATCAGGGATAGAGGTGGGAAATCGGGATGGCGGCACGGGCTCATTGGGCCGAAGGGCCAGTTTCCCGTGCTGCTTTGTTCTTTGTTCTTTTTATTTAATCCTCCTGGAGGCAAGGCACCTCCAAAATGCTTCTTGACCCCATATTCTTATAGTCCCTGCCTTTAGGGGAAGAGGTACCTCTGACCCTCTCATTCATTCTTATTTCTGAACTTCATTCAGGAGACCCAATAATATTAGCATGTCTTAAACACATTTCTCAAGCAGCACATTTTGATGCAGACAAAAAGAAGCATAATGATAATTGGCACGGGCACCCAGGGCAAATTGTCCATTACTAGAGAATTCCGCTGCATTAAGAAAGCAGTGCAGTGGGATGGGAGAATCACTGCCATTGTGCCTGAGTCCAGTATACATTTTCAAAATTATCCCAAAACAAAAAGCAGTGTTTTTGGATTCAGAGAAAATGCTGGAAAATCTCAGCAGGTCTGGCAGCATTTATGAGGAGAAAAAGAGCTGACGTTTCGAATCCACACGACCCTTTGTCAAAGCTGACTCTGACAACTGACTGGTCTTATTGTTCAACATTATCTTCTCCAAAAAACTTTCTTCCTTGGTACGTATAAGTGCCCTTCATATCAAATCAGCATTTAACCAAGAGCAGCTTCCAGAAACCTTATCAAAATGGGATGCAATGAAAGTTACTAATCACAGTCCCAGACCATTGCTGCAGGAGCTTCTCAGGGTAATTTCCTCGGCTTAACCATCTTCAACTGCTTCATGAATGACTGCCCACTGTATTAAATGGTCGGATGTTGGGATATTTGCTGATGATTGCACTATGATCCATGCCATTGTCAAGTCCTCAGATACTGAAGCAATCCTTATGTAAACAGATCACTTCCAGGCCTAGACTGATAAATGGCGAGTGGCTTGCAGGTTATACGAATGCTTGACAATAACAATCTCCAACAACCCCAGAGAATGTAACTATTTCCCTTGATAGTCAATAGCATTACTTTTGCTCAATCCCCTTTTAAATACAGTGACTACAAGAACAAGTCAGACGATGGGTATTTTGAAAAGAACAATTCACCTGATCCCCACAGCCTTTCCAACATCTACAAGGCAGAAGTCAGGAATGTGATGGGATGCTCTCCATTTGCCTGGATGAGTGTAGCTCCCGAAATAATCAAGAAGTTTGACACTATTTGGGGCGAATCAGTCCCCTTGATCGACACCCTATTTGTGGCCTTAAATATTCACTCCTTCCACACCAGTGGCAGCAGTGTGTACCACAGTCAAGATGTACTGTAGCAATGTTTCTTTGATAGCACCTTCAGAAAGGTCTCCCATCTAGAAGGGATGGGCATCATACCCACAGGAACACCATCACCTGCAAGTTCTCCTTTAAGTTGATTTGGAATTATATCATAATTTCTTCACTGCCACTGAGACAAAATCCTGGAGCTACCTTCGCAACAGCATATGGGTGTACTTACATCAGGTACAGTGCAGAGGTTCAAGATTGTGGCTCACCTTCTTGAGTGGAATCAGGAATGAGTAACAAATTCTGGCCTTTCAACGATGCTCAAATCCCATGAGAGAAAGAAAAGAAATACAGAAACTTCCTAAACTGCAATTCTCTTTTTTAAAATAGAAGTTTGAATATCGCCTTAAACTTTAAGTCGGGTTTTCCCATAAGTATTTGCAACAGAATTCAGATTAATTCATTGTGCTAATTCCAACCTCTGAAACAAATGGTGCTCAGGGTTGGTGGTGTTATGTTGGAGGCAGAAGTGATTGCAATTAATTTGAAGGCTTCTTCCTTACCCTAGGATTGAGTGGCACAGTGTCACAATGGTTAACACTGCTGCCTCACAGTGCCAGGTGCCCATGTTCAATTCCCAGTTCGGATCACTGTCTGTATAGAGTTTGCACATTCTCCCCATGTCTGTTTTCTTCTGGATTCTTCAGTTCCCTCCCAGTCAAAAAGACATGCAGGTAAGGTGCATTGGCCATGCTAAATTTTCCTTCAGTGTACTCCAACACATACTGGAGTGTGACAACTAGAGGATTTTCACAAAAACTTCATTACAGTGTAAATGTAAGCCAACTTGTGACTAATAAATAAACTTTATTAGTTACAAGTATCACCACACTGTGGGACTTCATGTTTTGCTGATGAATACTGAAAAAATTCTTAAAACTGCTGCATCTGTTAATTAATGTTCATGTGGTGGTCACTTATTCAGTAGGGAAGAGAAACAGAAGAAATGCTACAGTTCTGCTTAAAAGCCTGTGGCTAATTTGTCAAATCATAATTTTGTTCGATCACTGTGGAAAAATATGTGTTTAAAATTTCATTTGATTTTAATAATACCCAAAACACTGAAACGTATAGTCAGCACAAAAGTTCTTGCACACTGAATTAAACATAAAGATATTACTGTCAGTATAGAAAGGCTTAGAAATCCTATAGTGCAGAAGGGAGCCATTCAGCCCATCAACTTTGCACCAACAACAATCCAACCCAGGCCCTAACTCTACATATTTACCCTGCTAATCCCTCTAATAAGACATCCAGAGACAGTAAGAGGCAAATTGGCATGTTCAATCAATCCAACCTGCATATCTTTGGACCATGGAAGGAAACTGGAGCACCTGGAGAAAACCCATGCAGATACAGAGAGACAGTGATCCAAACCAAGAATCAAACCCAGGTCTGTAGAGTTGTGAAGCAGAAGTGCTAGCACTGTGCCACCCTATTATCTAGCTCATTACTACACTTAAAAAGATGAAGTCAAATAGCCTCTAATGTTGTTGTGTCATTTCACATAAATTATAAAATATTTTCCCAAGAAGGAAAATGCTATTTAAATTTTTCTAAGATTTGGTATCTTTTCGAATGTGCGCAAAATGTTAAGATACAATTAAGTTCAAGAAAAGTCTGTTTCGTTTTCGCTTCAATTATTTTAAAGACATAAATGACAAAGACTCGAATGCATTAACATTTTTTTAAACCGACCGCAGGAATTAAAACATTAATTAACGGCAGCGATCGTGAGCAGTGGGTGCTGCTGACACTTAAAACAAAATGATGGCAGATACTTGCTTTTAAGATGGTCTTTCATTTGCAGTTCAGGTATTTCCACTTATCCCCACCCACTCTTCAAGACGTTTTCCTTTTCACAACAAAGGCAGATCATTCTGAAAACATTTGTCTTTTTGCACAGCAATTTCAACATTTTTCCAGTGTGCTTTTTAAATTTTATTGCTTGCCTGGCCCTTTTGTTACGCTTCGAGTATCAATGCCAAGTTATTGTATGGCACTCTTTTATAATGCAGGGTAGGAATTATAGAGTGAATGATAGGGCCCTGAGGACTGTTGAGGAACAGAGGGGCCTAGGAGTACAAGTGCGTAGTTCGTTGAAAACGGTGTCATTGGTAGACAGTGGTGACAAAGGTATTTAACACATTGGCCTTCATTATTAAAGCATTGAATACTGGACTTGGAACATTTTGTTACAATTGTATATGTCATTGGTGAGGTCGCATTTGGATACTGTGTTCAGTTTTGATCATCCTGTTATGGGGAAGACATTGATAAACTGGAAAGAAGATTTACAAGGATGTTGCTAGGATTAGTGAGCCTGAGTTATAGAAAAAAGTTGGCCAGACAAGGACTTTATTCCTTGGAACTTAGGAGAATGAAGGGTGACCTTGTGGAGGTGTGTAAAATCATAAGGGGCATAGATAGGATGAACTCACACAGTCTTTTTCCCAGTGAAGGGGAGTTGCAAACTAGAGCGCATAACTTTAAGATGAGGGGTAAAAGATTTTAAAAGGGACTTGAGGCAAAACTTCTTCATGCAGAGGGTGGTGTGAATATGGAATGAGGTGCCAGAGAATGTGGTTGAGGCAGGCACAATAGCAACATTTAAACATTTGGATAAGTACATGAGTGGGAGAGGATTAGAGGGGCATGAGCAAAATGTTACAATTGTGTTCAAGAAAAGTCTGCACATCTTTGGACCATGGAAGGAAACTGGAGCACCTGGAGAAAACCCACATAGATACAGAGAGACAGTGATCCAAACCAAGAATCAAACCCAGGCCTGTAGAGTTGTGAAGCAGAAGTGCACTATGGTCAGCATGGATCAGTTGGGCTGAAGAGCCTGTTTCTGTGCTGTATTGCTTTATGACTCTGTGACATGCGTACACTGCAAAAAGCCCGAGATTAGCACTGTTGAAATTATCTCTGTGTTCTCCTGCACAACCTTTTCGACTTCTGTGATGCAGTGCCACTCTTTCCGGTTAATTCCTTCTTAATTGTGCTTTCTGCTGCCCCTCTGAGGATTAGTGCCGCGTTCTTCTAGTTTGAACAATTCTTCATACAAAAGAGAAATGTCACTAACCATAGTAGTACCAGAAGAATAGGAGTAGGCCATTTCATCCTGTTATCTTATTCTGCAATTTAATTTTGTCTTCGGCCAAAATAACAAATATTTACATAATGCCTTTGACGTAATGAATCACCCCAAGGAATTTCACAGAAGCATTATAAAACATAGTGTGACACTGGCAACATTAGATAACCAGAAACTTTGTTCAAGAGATAGGTTTAAGTAGTGCTTTCAAGGAGAAAGCAAGGTATACTGTCAGAAATGTGTATAGAAGTTATTTCAGATCTTGGGGGCCAAGGCGACTGAAGATAGGGCTGTCAATGATGGGTTGAATATCATAGAATCAGAGAATTGTGACAATGCAGAATAAGTCCATTTGGTCCATTGTGAGTTCTCCAAACAAGTAACATGGCTTAGTCCTATTCCTCTGCCTTGTTCCCCATACCCCTGCACGCTGTTTCTATTCAAGTAATTATCTAATGCCCGATTAAATGCTTCAACTGAATCTGCCTCCACCACACTTGCAGTATATTCCAGACCTGAACCACTTGCTGTGTGAGAAAGACTTTTCTCACATCTTGTTTGCTTCTTTTGCAAATCAATTGAATTTGCGTCCTCTCATTCTTGGTTGTTTTACAAGTGAGAACTGTTTCTCCCTATCTACTCTGTCCATCCCCGTCATGATTTTGAACATTCTCCTCTTAGCCTTCTCCTCTCCAAGGAGAGAGTCCCATCCCCTTCAATCTATTCTTATGACTAAAGTTCCTCATTCCTGGAACCATTCTTATGAATTGCTTCTGTACTCTACCCAATGTATTCACATCATTCCTATAATGTGGCACCTAAAACTGCACACAGTATTCTAGCTGAAGTCTAACAATTGTCTTATGCAAGTTCAGCATAATCTCCTTGGTCTTGTACTCTTATTGTCCCTTATACTCCTATTAACAAACGCACAAATACTACTTATTTTATTAATGACTCTCTCCATGTATCATACCATGTTCAATGATCTATGCATTTTTGCATGGAGGTGCTTCTTCTCCTGCATCCCTTTAAAAATTTACAACTTATTTTACATTGCCTTACCATGATTTTATGGCAAAACACTTGGAAAACAGTGACAGGATTGGACAGAGTCAGCATGGATTTATGTAAGGGAAATCATTCTTGATAAATCTACTTGAATTCTTTGAGGATGTAACTCATAGAGTTGATGAGTGGGAGTCAGTGGATGTGGTTTATTTGAACTTTCAAAAGGTTTTGACAAAGCCCCACATTCTTTCTTGTTGTATCACATCTTGGTGCCACTCCTGCTCTGCCCAAGACTACAAGAAATTATAAAGGATCATGAATGAAGTCCAGTCCATTCCACAAACCAGCCTCCCGTCCATTGGCTTTGTCTACATTTCCTACTGCCTTGGAAAGACAGCCAGCATAATTAAGAACAACACACACCCTGGACATTCTCCCTTTCACCTTCTTCCATCAGGAAAAAAATACAAAAGTCTAAGGTCATGTATTAACCAACTTAAGAATAGCTTTTTCCCTGCCGCCATCAAACTTTTGAATGGACATATCTCGCAATAAGTTGATCTTTCTCTACACTTTAGTTATGACTGTAACACAATATTCTGCACTGTCTCCTTTCCTTCTCTCTGAACGATATGTTTTGTTTGTATAGTACGCAAGAAACAATACTTTTCACTGTATAGCAATACACATGATGATACTAAATCAAATCAAATTAAATCAAAAAGAGATTAGCATGTAAAATTTGAACATGTGGGATTGGGATAGTTTGTTGAGATGGGTGAAAAATGGTGGGCAGGCAGGAAATAAAGAGTAAGAATAAAGGGCTTTTTTCCATAGGGCAGTGTCTAATGGGGTACAGCAGGGATAGTGACAGGTACCTGATGGTCACTGGCACTACATGCCCACCTGTTCCAGTGCCAGGTCGTTCCAGGAGTCTTTGGACGTCAGCACTGACCAGCCACAAATACCTGACCCTCTAGAGGCACCAGGGCAATGACATGACAAGATAATTAATCCTTCATCTGCATATCCTTCTTCTGGGATCTCACCTCCTTCAAGTTGGATCTCTAAATTCTTCCCCTCTGCAGTATTGAGAGCACTTGGCTGTGGAGAATGAAGCTGCTTCTGATGTTGCTGCCACTTTTCTTGTCCCTCAATAAAGGTGCAAGATGGAGTAACATGAGCTGCCAGCAAAGCTTGGCAAAGCAAGGCATGGGTTGTGAAGGTGAGTGAAATCCACGACAAGTGAAAAGATTTCAAAAACTTGGCAATCTGTGTGGAGTTTGCACATTCTCCTTGTGACTGCATGGATTTTCTCTGGGTGCTCCGGTTGCCTTCCACAGTCCAAAGATGTGTGGGTTAGGTTGACTGGCCATGCTAAGAAATTGCCTCTTTGTATCAAGAGATGCATAGATTAGTGGGTGTAATATGTAGGGATATGGGAGTAAGGCCTGGGTGGGATTGTGTTCGGTGCAAACTTGATGGGCTTAAAGGCCTCTTTTTGCACTGTACTGTTCTATGTTCTATGTTCTAATCACCTATCAAGCAGTAAAAGGGCTCTGTGAAGGAATGTCACGATCAACAACCTTTCAACTGGTAATGGACAGAACTGTTCAGTTTCACTGATCAAAGACTTCTCAATCTGCCAGTTTCACAGAAGCAGCTGTACACTTGCCTGGTTGACCCTGGCAAGCTCTTTACAGCTTGAGAAAGAGATGTCCTGGCTGTTAAAACTATATTTAATTATCCTTGGAATATTTAAATGCCTTATTCGACAGCACCAAGTGTGAGTTCCTAGCTTGCCTTCAAAGTTATCTGGGTGACAATCAGAAGAAGGGCCATAATGTTGGCATCCCAACGCAATTTTAGGGAACTTAACTTTTCCCATGTACGTTGCTTCTACTTATATCCTCTCCCACCCTTACCCTTCACCATGTTTTAGCAGTAACTATCACACTCTCCAAGTTGCTCCTATTATTCATTCAACTTATTTCTTATTCACTGTGTGTTCATAGAAAGGATGTTTCTTTAGACCATTGATCCTAACCAGTCCTTCTGCTCTGATGTTTTGCATACCTATTTCGTATCTCTCTTCTGGTTTAAACACTTTATGTCTTTCAGCTTTTCTTTTTCTTGTGGTTCCTAAAGTGCGATTTCTGATTGTTAGTCCAAACTTTTACTTTTCTTTTATATCTGAGCTTTTTTTGTTTCTCCCTGGATTCTGCCATCCTCCCCTCCACCGCTCCCCCCACTGCATAGCCTGTCCACTGCACTTGGTAATTTAACATCATATTGTTACAGTGCAGAAGGAGGCCATTCGGCTCATTGAGTTTGCATCAACAACAATCCCACCTTATCCCCATTACCTATCATGTTTAACCAACTAATCCCTTTAATCTACGCATTCTGGAACACTAAGAGGCAATTTAGTATAGCCAAACCACCTAACCAGCACGTCTTTTGGACTATGGGAGGAAACCAATGCAGCTGGACGCAGACACAAGGAGAATGTGCAAGCTCTAAACAGACAGTGACCCAAGCCAGGAATCGAACTTAGCTCCCTGGAGCTGTGAGGCAGCAGTGCTAACCAGTGTGCCACCATGCCGTCTTGCAATTGCCTAACTACTCTTTCAGTGAAGATCTTAATTGCCAGTCACCAATTCAGATAGATTTGGATTAGTTAGTATACACAACCTAATCTATCATCATATTCTAGAACCTTGGTTGAGAGGCCATTTGTAGGAACTATTTATCACTTCCACACCACTCAGATTAGTTGCTCAGGTGGAATAGCGGCTTTGAATTTGCCTTTACGCAACAAATGGATAATCCATCTCTCACAGCAATTATCTTTATTTAATTAACTAAACATCCTGAAAGCTTCAAAAGCCCTATTAACCAAACTGCCAACCGCTCTAAGTCTACTGACTCTTTACTGGTGTTCTTTCCATCAGACCAGGATCTGCCTGACCTAGCCAGCCTCAAAGTATTTGTGAGGCATTGTTTAGTTTTGATAGTCTTTGTATCCACACACAATGACTGCTTCCTTCCGTGTTGCACATGGCTGGTTCAAAGTTTCGTCAGTAACTTCATAATGCGAGTTAATGCCTATTAAATTCTTATCTCAAGATGTCCAGTCAGTCCTCTGGTTCCATAGCAACCCAAGATTTTGTCCTTGGCTAACAGCGGCCTTAATTTGTCTGAGAGGTAATGTTTATTAATGTCCTTTCGCTCCCCTCCTTGCAGTTAATACAGTTTAGTCATCATTCTTCCTGTGGTCAGGGCTGTTTAAAATGGATCTGTCTTCGCCAAGGCAAGTGAAATCGTAAAAACCTTTAGTGTGTTATGCAACTGTTCAACAGATGTCATCCAGCTTTTCGGCTTCAGACAGGAGGTCAGTTTATGAAAAATTATAATCCATTGATTATAATTTCTCCAAGTATATCTTTTCCATTGCTCTCTATAGATAAAACCTCCTCAAACCCTGACCACTGCCTTATCACAATCAGTTTGTATTCATACAGTTGTAGAATCCCTACAGTGCAGGAGGAGGCTATTTGGCCCATCAAGTCTACAACAACCACAATCCTTCCGAGATCCTATCCCATAATCTCACATATCTACTTTGCTGGTCTCCCTGACATTAAGAAACAATTTTCCATGGCCAATTGCCAATTGCATATCTTTGGAGTTTGTGTTGGTTAGAGCACAAATCAAAGTTCTGCGGATACCAGAATCTGAAACAAAAATAGAGAAATCTCAACAGGTCTGACAGCATCAGTGGGAAGGGAATAGGCTCTTTGTCATCTAGACTCAAAATATTGGCTCTATTCTCTTGTCACGCGTGCTGTAGGACTTGCTGAGATTTCCAACATTTTCTGCTCTAGTTGTAGCTTGTGATGGTTCTCCTCTGGTTGTAATGGGCAACCTTGGCCTTCAAGGGGAATCCATGAGTGAGACCACTTTCTCAATGGCTGAATGTCCAAAACAGCAGTGTTAGTGCTAAAATTCAACTTCAGCAGGGATGAAGGACATCTAATAATCACACTCATCGACCTCAATATTGTTATTCCAGCAAAGCAGAGTGTTACCAAGTGTGTGTGATGGTCACCTTCTGCTATGCTCTCTCTGTTTCCTTCCCGTGTCGAATTGGGCATTAGTTTTCTTTTCCTTGTAAGTTTATTTATTAGTGTCACAAAATCGTAGAAGTCACAGAAACACTACAATGCAGGAAGAGGCCATTCACCCATCGAGTCCGCACCGACCACAATCTCACCCAGGCCTAACGCCATGTCCCTACATATTTTATCCACTAACCTACATATCTCATGAGACTAAGGGGAAATTTAGCATGGCCATTCAACCTAACCTGCATATCTCTGGACTGCAGGAGGAAACCGGAGCACCTGGAGGAAACACACATGCAGACATGAGGAGAATGTGCAAACTGCACACACACAGTGACCCAAGCTGGGAATTGAACCCAGGTCCCTGGAGCTGTGAAGCAGCAGTGCTAACTACTGTGCTACTGTACCATCTCTTGGGGTGGACAAGTAGGCTTACATTAACATTGCAATGAAGTTATCCAAAAATCCCCTTGTCACCATAATCCGGTGCCTGTTTGGGTACATTGAGGGAGAACTTAGCATGGCCAATGCACCTAACCTGCACCTCTTTCAGATGGTGGGAGGAAACCGCAACACCCAGAGGAAACCCATGCAGTCGCGGAGAGAAGGTGCAGACTCTGCATAGACACGACCCAAGCAGGGAATTGGATCTGGGTCCCTTACACTGCGAAGTAGCAGTTCTAACCACTGTGAAAGCATGCCACCCCACCATTTCATTATTTTGTCCTCTCCTACAAAAATTACCATGCCATTTCCTTTGAAAGTGGGAAGTTGAAGAAAAAGGTCAGTCTTGTAAACATATTTTTGCTGCTTATCTCCTTATGCTAATGGGGCAGGGGTGGAGATGTTAATGGGGTTCAGTCCCTTGCTCCCAGAAGTAGTGCCAAGACAGACACAGGGGTTGCTGGGTACCAAGGTAGTCTGAGTGAAAATTTGGTTTTGGTGCCCTGACACTATCCCAACTAATTAACAAACAATAGCCTTCTAGTTGTCAGCTCCCATTTGCTCTCTGTGCCCCATGAATGCTAACTCGTGCCACATAATGCTGCCTACTCAATGCCCTGGTCCTCCACATACTTTATGTCTACCCGCGCTGCTTTGCCAATCTCCAATGGCCCTTTGCCCACTCATACCAACACATATCCCCATCAGTCCCCTTTACACTAATAATTTGTGTGCAAATTCATCTAATATCTACCATGGACAGATCTCAGGAGCTATGCTAAGATGAAAATAAAGTTACATGTCTATTGCAGGTTATTTTATTTTGAATAGTTATAAAGTAACATTTAATATATCTGAATTCTTGTAACCACTTAATCCACTACAAAAGCAGAAGTTTTATTCACATGCTTAATCCCTTAATAAACAAGCGTTAACATTCACTGCCCAAATCAAAGATTTTGTAACTACCTGGAGCAGTCTATCAAACTGTGAACTGACAGGAATACCATTGTGATAGTGAAATATTATGAAAACTGTTCCAAAAAAAAATATAATGATAACCTTCAGGTGTCAACAGACAGTGTAATAATAAACACTTTTTTTTTAAGTAGCAGGGATTGTTTATTTTTTAATTATTTAAGGAAAGGAAATGCGAATGCATCGACAGTTTTACAGTTTCAATACGTTTATCACTTTTTATGCAGATTTATGTCTAGTTTCATCAATCTCAATGGGCATTTGACCTCTCCCAGAGGAAACCTTACTTCTCCCAAATGGATCCCTACACCTATTCCAAAAGAGGTACCTCAACCCATCCCAAAGGGTACACTATCTCTCCTAATAACTCATACAGAATTAGACCTTTACTCAAAAGGTCGAGAGCCCAACAGTGGTGTTTTGGATATGCCAGTAACAAAGGCAGTGGCACTTTTATATGTGCTGTTGCCTCCATGAACCATGGATGTGCAAAGTACAACTAACCCCCAATTACCCCATTGGCAAAAATGGTGAATGCTCAAATCAAAAGTGGGATTTTCAAGAAGTGGGATTCTTTGGTCATTTTGGCAAAACTGGAGACTCTCTATTCCTCATTGCAGGTCTTTAGGAGCAACTGATGGAGTGGTGCAAATCAAGTTGTCGAGAGTTGCAACTTATGATATCTCTCTTATTTGCCACCTGATTTGTTATATTTGCAGCAAGATCTGCTCTATTGTCTTCATTCATAAACATCTATAGTTATAGAATGAGGTCTAGAGCACAGCGAAGACACTTTGGCCCTTCATGTATGCACCAGTCAAAAACAACTACATAACTATTCTAATCTCATTTTCCAGCACTTGGCCCATTGTCTTGTATGCCTCAGCATCACAGATGAACATCTAAATATTTCTTAATTGTTATGAGGGTCTCTTCCTCCACCACTCTTTCAGGCAGTGAGATCCAGATTCCCACCACCAAAATCAAGGATTAAACTCTCCCAAATGTGGAACATTACTCTATCTGGGGATCCACTTATATGGAGATCTAACATTGTATCCAATCCATGTTCTCACTTTTGGATGCGTTTCAGAATGCCCTACAGCCATTCAATGATACCCTGACTCTAGTACCCAGGGCAACACGGTAGCACAGTGGTTTGTACTGCTGCTTCTCAGAGCCAGAGACTGGGATTTGATTCCCAGCTTGGATTACTGTCTGTGTGGAGTTTGTATATTCTCTCAATGTCTGTGTGGGTTTCCTCTGAATACTCTGGTTTGCACCCACATCATGAAAGATGTTCTGATTAGGTACATTGATCTGAACAGACACTGGACTGTGGCAATTAGGGGAATTTCACAATAACTTCATTGCAGTGTTTATGTAAGCCTTACTTGTGAGTAATAATTTTGGACAGTCTGTTCCCCTTATAATTGAATCCCCTACCATTATAGCCTTCCTGTTCTTTTCATTCCCTCTTATATAGCAGATCACCCATTGTGGCAGTAAGTTGGCTGTCATTGATTTCCACTGCACAGTCATCCCCCCAAACAGTATCCAAAATGGGTACATCTTTTAGAAAGGGGGATGGCCACAGGGGTCTCCTGCACTATCACCCTTCCACTACTCTGCCTCATGGCCACCCTTCCTGCCTGTTCAGCCTTCACCTGCAGTGTGACCACCTGACTGAATGTATTTCCTATGATTTGCTTAGCATTGTGATGCTCCACAGTGAATCCTTTCACAGTTCCAGCTCTGAAATGCAGCAAGCTAGTTCAGTTGGACACATTTCCTGCACACATGGTCACCAGTGATAAGTGAAACTTCCATAATTTGCCACATATCATAGGAAGAGCGTATCACAGGTGCAAGCTCTCCTGCCATCTTTACCATTATCCCTATTTACTCCCTTTGTTTAAAAAAAACACTTATATAAGAACACTATCAACCGACAGCCCTTACACTAACTTTACTTCCCTTGCCCTACTTTACTTATTTATATTACTTTATTACAATGACTCTTAGTTTCATTGATTTGTGTTGTTTCTCAGTTAACCCCTTCATCCAAAGGAAAAACCCACCAAACACACACACTTTTTGCTTATACTTTTTATTGCTTGTACAGAGGCCTCTTATTTAAGCTCTGTCTCAATTGTTTCAGCAACTGGTTTAATTCAGGTTGCTAATGCAAAGGGTGGTGTTAATATTGTTAACTATCCAAATTGTAACAGCCCCATCTAATACAAGAGATTGTTTTACTCTCCTCAAAGAGACTTAACCATCCACCCTTTAGAATGAAAGCCTGCTAAACAGCATTCCAATATACCTTTGCATTTGAATTCCAAATTTTTCTGTTTTACATCATTTTCTTCATGTTAAACCAATGTTACTTTTTATTCCCTATGCTTAAGCTGTTCTATGCCAGCAAAAGAATATCTCACCTCAGATAATCTTCTTTTAATTGAGCAGCACAATAAACTTGCTCTCCAGATCCTGCAATTTCCGGTCAACATCACTCATCAGCTTTCCTGATGCATGGTGCTGCAGAATTTGCCTATTGAGAACATTGCTTGATATTCAGAAATATAAAATAAGTAAGGATGTGCAATTTGCACAAATAGAATAAGAAATCAGTGCAACACTATTAGTAATAATATTGATGATGGGCACTGAGCTTGATATATTGATTCTGTTTATATGGCATTTATGGACATTAGTAGTTTTGCATTGGATGTACTAGGTATTGAAATAAATACCCCACTAAATAAAGATTACTTTAAGACTTTTGGGTCAATTGACTACATAGAACACAAAGTCCAGAAACAAGCCATTTGGCTCAATTTGTCCATGCAGATGTTTATGCTTCGCATGAGCCCAGCTGTTCCCACACTACTTTGTCTTAGACTTTTAGTATAACCTTTTCACAGAATCCCTACAATGAGAATTGAACCTGGGTCCCTGCTGCTGTGAGGCAGCAGTGTTTGCCACTGTGCCACTGTGTCACCCTTAATTTTACGCTAGTTTCACTCATGTACTTATCTAATTTCCCTTTAAAATTAAATTAAGGATTACTTTCAGACTCTTTCAGGTTGTGGAACTTCAAGATTCTTCAAGGAAAATTGATTAAAGATCACTTCAGGACTCTTGGAATTCAATTTATTTAAGATGACTTTGGAACTTTTCAGGGACAACTGATTAAAGATTACTTCAGCACTCTTGGAGTTCGATTGATTAAAGGTTACTGGAGAACTTTTTGGGGATGATTGATTAATGATTACTTAAAGATTTTTCAAGACCAATAGGCTAAAGATTACATTAAGAACAGACAAAGATGATTTAAACTTGCCGAAATGTATTTTAACAAGGGTGGGGTATCCTGAAAATTGGGCCAAAAGACTTATTCATAGAATCCTTACAATGCAGAAGGAGGCCATTTGGGTCCCTCAAGTCTGCACCGATCACAATCCCATCCAGACTATTCCCATAACCTCTCATATTTACTCTGCTAATCTCTCTGACAAGAGGGTTAATTTAGAATGGCTAACCTGCACATCTTGGACTGTGGGAGGAAACCAGAGTACCAAAAGAAATCCCACACAAGTACAGGGAGAATGTGCAGACTCTTGCCTGAATTGAACCCAGGTTCCTGGTGCAGTGAGGCAGCAGTGTACCATTGTACCACCATGCTGCCCCCTTGTCCACTAATGCCACCAGTCTGCTGTTTTCATAATGACCTACCTTTGGTGGGTTGCAGTGCCTGACTGTTTCCAGCAGTTGACTCATTTTAGAATGAAAACGGTTCCAAAATGTTCAGTTTTGCATTCTGTTTCTGGGGTCAGAAGGAGTCGAAGAGTGTGTACAAAGTGTGTTTACCCAAGATGTTATACAGAATGCATCACAACTTAGCTCAACTTACTTGTTTGGGACTGGTCTTCCATGAAGATTTCTTGCCCCAGTAATAAGCAGTTAATAATGACTGAATGCACATTAAATAAGTAGGACTATGATAATTAGCTTTTGATAGCTGTATTCTATTACATTGATGTGCATCAACTGGTTCGCTATGTACAGCTGCCAAGAGAAAAGCAACTAAAAGCATTTAAATGATAAAATTATGAATTATATATGACCAGAGCTACAAATTAATGCAGTGCAATTCTGAGAGGTGTTAAATATTTTAAACCATCTTTATTCACTAAACCTTTGGGAGTTGCGTTGCTTCTCCAGGGCCTTCATTAGACTGCTCTGACACAGCTTTGTATACAGGGGTTAGACTGGGTGACAATATCTGAATACCAACATAACTCTCCTCCACAGTGTTGTTGTGATGACTGGCACCTCAATTCTCAAATCTGGCCCCAAACCCCATTTGTATTCTTCAGGAAGCCAGTTGCACCTTGCCAAAACTAAAATGTAGATTAGTAACATTACAAGCTTACCTCGATGACAGCACAAGGCAAATTAAAATAGGAAGTAATGAAATGCAAAACAAGAAGAGAGAAAAGTTGAGTGCAATCTAAAACTGTTCATCTGTCTGTTGTTTCTTCTGATCTATAGACAAAATAGCAATGTACACAAATGTTTTAAATGAAGAATGCATTCATGATGTACCCACAGTCAATGGGCTAGGTCTGGACAATAGGTGATATTTAACGCGGGTCTTTAAAGATCCAGTTTTCACTGTTAATACAAAGCAGTTTAACAGATTACTTTTTAAAAGTCTGAGCAATATGGTGAAATGAAACACTCTTGCTTTTGAATGTATTCATACATAAAAAGACCTCTCCTCCCTTGACTATAAATGCACATTAAACTATGACATCTTTTTATGGGATCATTAGTTCCTGTCTGCTTTCTATAATAGTATGTTTGACACAACTGAAATTGCTCTTAAAATTGCTGAAGGATGAAAACTCATGCCTTACATGACTAAAGAGTTTGTCAGCTCATCATTGGCTGCTGTGCCTTCTGCATTCAAATATCTCACTGTTGAGACACAGACAATGAAGTCCTGAGTATTGTCTGCACACAGTGGTAATGATGCAGGCAAACTCCTCTCCTCCAGATGTGTCAAGCCTTGCTTGCTTTAGGATCCTCTGAGCCTGGTTATTTTTACAGAGAGATGAAGGCATTAGAATGATCACTATCTCTCCTTCACGTAGAATTCTGAACTTGAGAAATATTTTTGAAGTGTTTTAACTAGGATTATGTGATGTAAATTAAATCATCTTATTGAATAAATTGTTTCCCTCATGCAAAACACTGATATGCACTAAATGTGTCAGCTATGGAAGAATTGGTAGGGGGAGGCAATGGCTAAGTGGTAATATTGCTAGACTATTAATCTAGAAACTTAGTTAATATTCTGGGGACCCAGGTGCGAATCTCACCATGACAGATGGTGAAATTTGAATTCAACAAAAAAAAAATTTGAAATTAAGAATCTACTGATGACCAGGCAAACATTGTCAATTGTCAGGAAAAGGCTTTCTGGTTCATTAATGCCCTTCAGGGAAAGAAATCTGCCATCCCTACCCAGTTTGGCCTACATGGGACTCCAGAGCTATAGCAATGTGGTTCACTCTCAACTGTTGCTGAAGGGCAACTAGGGATAAATGCTGGCCAGCCAGCAACACCCATGTTCCATGAATGCACAAAAAAGTTGTTAGCACTTTTATCTCAGAGCCAGAAGTTTAATTCCAAAAACCCGGAGCTATATTTTACATTTTCCAGCAGTGGGATGGAGGCATAACAGAAACTGAGCAATCTGCCCATTCCCAATCCCGCCATCTCAATTTATTCAATAAAATGTTAGTTGGCCAACAAGAGATGAAAAGTGGAGGAGGGAGTGTGCTTAACAACTTTTACCATGAGGCTATAAAATAAAACCAAAATACTGTGAATGCTGGACGTCTGAAATAAAAACAAAAAATGCTACAAAAATACTCAACAAGTCTGGCAACATTTGTGTAGAGAGAAACATAATGACTCTTCCTTAAAGTTAAACAGAGGTAATGATGTGATGCATTTGATGTTGTCGAGGAGGTGGGGGGTGGGGGGGGGGCAAGTGGAACAAAATAGAAGGTTAGAGACATTGGAGATCAGGAAGGGTTACATGACAAAGATGTCATGGACACAAGACAAAACGATTGGTAATGATAGTATAAAAGAGTAAAGCAATGTTAATAGCATCATTAAGCACCACAATCCCCACCAGGATAGACTGAGAGGTCTCCACATCTTCATTGAATGGAGGCCCAAACAATTCCTATTCATAATTGCTCCCTCTGTGTGGCTGAACTGATTTTACTCTTTAAACAATTTCTCCATTACTTTGTCTCACTTCTTCCAAATAAAAGGTGTAGCCATGGATACCTGCATGGGTTCAACTTATGCCTCCTTTTATGGAGTGTATGGAATATTCCTTGTTCCAGCCCTACTCAGACACCCTCCTGTAATTCTTTCTCGTGTCCATTGACAATTGCGTTGATGTTCCTTTATACTCTCATCTGGATCTAGAAACTTTGCTCCCTTCACTGGGTCTGTCTCAATCAAATCTCACCTTCACCTTCCCTTCCCTTCTTTCTGTCTACCAATATTTATTGCAAACTCACTGGAACCCACAGCTTCCTCACACCCTATTTCCTGTGAGGACTCCATTTTTCTATTTTTCTTTTTAGAAAAATAGTATTTTTCTATTTCTCTTTTTCCATCGCATCTCTTCTGATGCTGTCACATTCCATAATGGCATTTCTAATATATTTTCCTTTCTTCCAGAGCAAACGTTATCAACCTCCATCCCTGGGTAACCGCTTTGCAGAACACATTTGCTCAGTCTGCAAGCATAACCCTAATCTTCCCGTCTCTTGCCGTTTCAATTTATGATTTTGCTCTCATGCTAACATTCCTGTCATTGGCCTGTTGCAATAATCAGAGAACCCTAAAGTAAACTGAAGGAACAGTGCCTCATCTTCCAATTAGACATTTTATAAACTTCTGGAACGAACATTGAGATCAGTAACTTCAGACCACGAGCTCTGTCCTCCATTTTGATTTTATTTCAATTTTTTTCCATCCCATCTCCTAAAGTATCAGCCTGTACCTAGTTCTTATTCTTTGCTTTCAGAAAATGCTGACAGCTGTTCTGCTATTGGCACTTTCTGCTAACCGTTTATGCTGACTAACATCTGTTTTAGTCTTTACTTATATCATTATCACTCCCTTTGTCTTGAGTCTGTGACATTGTTTTCATTTAATCTCTCTTGATCTTGGATATTGGTTTCATATGACACATTGGTTATGAACATTAACATTATATTTTGGTCTACTTACTTTATCCCAGCTCCCCATCATTTCAACAGCATAAAATCAATCACATATATCGCTTTTCAGCTCTGAAAAAATAGTCAAGCATCCTCAAAACATTAACTGTTTCTTTCTCCACAGATGTTCCCAGTCTTGTTGGTAATTTCCAGATTTTTCTGTTTTGTTATGATCTACAAAACGATCTTAATCTTACACACCCCTTTCCTCAGTTCCAGCAAGCCACAAGCAAGCCTCTAAGGCAGACATATCCTAGTGACTTGCTCACTCAATTTCAGGCTCTTATGTGCCCGATTGCTTTCGCTTCCCTATTCCTTTTCACTCGCCCAATGAAGGAGCAGCGCTCTGAAAAGCTCATGATTCCAAATAAACCTGCTGGACTTTAACCTAGTGTTGTGAGACTCCTTACTGTGCTCCTTTTCATTCACCATGCCCTCCATCCACTGCTATTTTCCACACTTATACTATGGCCATCACTGTTCTGTTCTTAGGCCCTCTGGAGATACTACTGCCCTCTTCACTTTGAAGCCACATACAGCACATCTCCACCCTTCATCAGATCAGAAACATCGTGTTTCAAATGTATTTTCAGGAAGTTATTTCCCCAATTGCTTGGTTTGTATATTGAGACTTCTCAGACCATCACCAGCTCCCTTCATCACTGAATTCCCTCCTTGCTTGCATAAAAACCATATAACATTCCAGACTTTGTCCTAATAACTGATCCATTTCTCACCCTGGCGTGCTGCATGGAAAGCATTATGATTTGCTACTTATCTATCAACATCTTGTCAATATTGCTTAAAGTGCAGTTCCGTAATGATATCTCCCAGCCCATACCACCTCCTCACTCCCCACTGTACAATGATGGTGCCCACTATCCAGCAGGACCCTTTACCATTACATTCCCCTACAAAGCAGTATTGTAATAATACCCCTCCTCAAATGGCACTTCAGTGCAGAAGGAGGCCATTCAATCTATCGAGTCTTCATCGACTCCTATCCCTACAGCCCCATGCTTTTACCTGCTAGTCACCCTGACACAAAGGTTCAATTTAGCATGGCCAATTAATCTAACACATACATTTTTGGAATGTGAGAGGAAACCGGACCACCTGGAGGAAACCCATGCAGACACAAAGAGAATGTGCAAACTCTACAAAGTCATTCAAGTGGGGAATTGAACCCGGGTCCATAGTGTTGTGACACAGCAACACTAACCATTGTGATATTATGCCACCTTTCCAATTATATTCCTATTTATTCACTGCCAGCCCTTTGTTCTCCTGCTACGACCTTAACTCCTGGTCATACTTGACTGGCCAATTTTGTGGTCTCAACTGTCTCCCTCTTCTATTCACAGTATTTTGGCCACAGGGCCCTTTTCTCCACTAAGTGAAGCAGTGACCCATAAGGGAAAAGTAGTAAAACGGGAAAATAAGGATACTGGTCTGAACTAGTTTTGTATAATTTAAGATGGAATACTAGTTAAATGGGGAAATCAGAATACTATCTGAATTGTTTTTTTTCCTTCTGGACTAGGTCTTAGGTATTGCTGAGCAAGAAATTCACTGACATCCTTCTGCTACTTCAAAATGCTGCCCTGATAGATTTTCAGCCTTGGATCAAAGTCCTAGAACTCCCTTCCCAGCAACACTGTGGATGTACCTACATCACATGGACTGCAATGGTTCAAGCGGGTAGTTCACTACCACCTTCTCAAGAGCAATTAGAGCTGGTCAGCAGATAAAGGCTTGCCAGCAACATTCACAACCCAAGAGCAGGTAAAACACTGCAGGAATCCTCTTTCTGGTCTACTTCATAGAATTGTAGAATTTCTACAGTGCAGAAAGAGGCTATTCGGCCCTTCAAATCTGCACCGATCACAATTCCACCCAATCCTACCCTCACACTCCTACCCATTTACTCTGCTACTCCTTCTGACACTAAGGGGCAATTTAGCATGGCCAGTCAACCCAACCTACACATCTTTGGAGTGTGGGTGGAAGCCAGAGCGTCCAGAGGCGACTTTCACAGACACAGGGAGAACATGCGACTCCACACAGACAGTGACCCAAGGCTGGAATTGAACCTGGGTCCCTGGCATTTTGAGGCAGCAGTGCTGTCCATTATGCCACTGTGCTGTCCTTACATTAGTCATCTATCCAATTCTTCCAATTCACCTCTCCTCTTCCCATTCCCCTCATCTTCTCCTTCTCATGTCTCATCATCTTCCCATTAACTTATCCTTCTCCTCTTCTTTCACCCTCTACCATGTTCTGAGCTCCAGTCTGCAGAGGAGAAGGAAACTCGAAAAATTGTGACAAATAATATATTAAGCAAATAATAATGTAATAAATAATAGAATAATAGAACGTCAGTAGTAATAAATAAAAGAGAGGAAGAATTAATACATCTGTGATTGAGATCTTCAGTGTAAATAAAATAAAATGCTATAGAAAGTAATAAAATAGAATACAGTAAAATGACAGAGTTAATATAAATGTCTAGAATCTGGTATAATCAGAGATCCAATATGAGAAATTAAATGATGTGTTCTGGCAAATGTGTATAGTAAACAATAACAAGGAACAAACTACACAAAGTCTGATACAATATAATAAGTCACATTGTATAAGTCTGCAGTCTATAAATTGTTCTTTGCAATATTAGTGTGTGCCATTTAGAAGGTTACTTTTTAGCTTTGCTTTTGCAAGGAATTACTAACATATTACAATAAGCCACCTGAAAACAGTGAACAAGAAAGAACACATTGATCATTTACTTGCCAATATCACCAATAGTAAATAGTAATGTCAATTTGTGATAATTTGTAATATTAAATTATTATTTAATATTAAATATCTGTTTTATAAAGTGATAAATCGTCATGTAAAAATAAGGATTAATTTTGTGAAATGATGGTCAGCTCTTCACGGCATGATGTTAGACCCACCAACCCTGGAAGCACTGCAGTGGTCACACTGGCCCTCCTCAGTTCTCTGGGGCTTTGACCCAGCTGTATTATATGATTTCAGAAACGGCTACCTCACACACACTCACCACCATCCCCATGATCCTTATACCTTTCATGCCAACTGATTGCAATGCAATGCCAACTCATGTCCCTAACTGCTGCTGGCCACTAACATGCAATATGCCAACTCAATAACAACTCATATCCTCCAGCAACATCCCCATCACTCATGGCTCTTCATACTACCCATGACAACTAAATGCCAATTAATGGCTGTCCATGCACATTCATCCAGTATGTCCATAACTAGTGAGTCATATAGTAACAATGGTAAGTATGGAACATTTGAAAAAAAAAGCCCAGCTATTCACAAGCTATTTTGACAACAAAAACTGTTGTTAGTGCAACCAAATAAAACTTTCAGTCACATAAACCATTAAAACATTTAGAAGAGAGCTTTCAAACACCCAAACCTCATACAAAAACAGAAAAAATGCTGGAAAGTATCAGCAGGTCTGACAGCACCTGTGGAGAGAGAGTAGAGCCAATATTTTGAGTCTAGATGACTGGTCAGAGCAGTATTTTGCGTTTACTCAAATCTCTTATGCTTTTTCAAACACTGAAATATTATCAAAACAGATCAAAGAAAAGATAATTTATCACAACTGCACAACGATGTCAATCAAGCATAGACACCAATTCACTCCAATTGTCAAAACAGAAGCCCCCTACTGAGTGATGTTTTTATTAGTCAAGGCTCACGACCCTATAAAAATATTTACAAAGGCAAATCTGCATGTCTCAACCTTCCACAACCCACATTCCTATCACACACAAGCATGCAAAATTTATAAATTATGCTATAGGTAGTTACTTTTTTAGCCAAACTAAAGTTCAATGCTAAATGATAAAAAAAATGACTTGAGAATTCACTGTTTATAGTCCTTGGCTGGTCACTGTATCTGTGGCAGAAATATTTCCAAGTTCCTTTAGATTCTAGGACATGAGTTGAAGTCTTTATGACTGCAATTGCCAGAGACAATTTGTTTTTAATCCATTATCCTTCTTTTCCCAAAAGTCGATGAGTTTTGCATCTGAAGTTCCTTTCAATGGTAAATTCACTCTCTGTGTGATAGATTTTTAAACTGCAAGAGACTGATCAGGATTTTGTGCTCCCGTTTTTGTAATGATGTAAAAGAGTGATTTTCCTTGCACCACCACCTCCCCCACCCCTCCACACCAGCGTGTGGAGTATTACCAAGGTAATACTCCTTGGTAATGCTCCAGTGTGACATCTCCAGGCCTGCTAGTGCCAGGATGCATTGCCTGGGTATTACCAAGGAGTTCTGTGGAAAACTTCCAGTTAACCTTTCTGCACTGGGAGTAACCTTAAAAAAAAAGCCCAATTTTGCAAAGATTTAGGTTGTTGGCAGACGTCATGGAACTTGCCCCTTGCCAAATCTGGGACAATATGGAGAATGACGCTATCAGCGCTGCTTATCTCATGCGTTAAAGGTCTTTGCTGATATCCAGGTAAATTCTGCCCATGGGATCTTAACTTGGGAAAGGGAAGAATGGAGCTTCATTGACAGATGTTCTTGACTATTTATTGTGCCTGTGCTTCACAGATTCTATTAAAAGAGATTTTTTAAATTCATTTCAGGATTGTGGGTGCCACTGTCAAAACCAGCACTTATTTCTCATCCCTAATCTGAGGCCACCATGCTTAAACCTGTACAGTGCTTTGGTCAAGTTAGACTCTTATATATTGAATTCAGTCTCGGCTATTAAGTAGGGTGGCAGTGAAAACAAGGTTCATGGCATGATCACTAATGATGTGGAGATGCTGGTGTTGGACTGGGGTAAGCACAGTAAGAAGTTTCACAACAGCAGGCTAAAGTCCAACAAGGTTTATTTGGCAGCACAAGCTTTTGGTGTGTCACTCCTTCCTCAGGTGAGGAAGGAGCAGGACTTCAAAAATTTGTGCTGCCAAATAAACTTGTTGGACTTTAACCTGGTATTATGAGACTTCTTTCTATGATCACTATTGCCAGAGAACTGGGTTTTAAGGAGGGTCTGAAAAAAAAGATTGCTTTGTGAGAGATGAGCAAGAAGGAAATTTATTAGGATATAAATACAAATGGAACAGTACAGTTAAATTTAAAGCATAAAGTTAAGCCGAACAACAATGGGGAGGCGAAGGGCTGGTGGTATTACTGTTAGTCTATTAATCTAGAAATTTAGCTAATGTTCTAGGGATCTGGATTCGAATGTCACCATGGCAGATGGTGGTATCTGAATTCAATAAAAAAAATCTGGAATTAAGAATTTACTGACAACCATAAAACTATTGTCAATTGTCAAGAAAACCCATCTGGTTCATTAATGTCCTTCAGGAAAGGAAATCTGCCAGAGAGTCACAGAATCATAGTGGTTTACGGCATGGAAACAGGCCCTTCGGCCCACCTTGTCCATGCCGTCCTTTTTTATTAAAACCCCCAAGCTAATCCCAATTACCCGCATTTGCCCATATTCCTTGATACCCATCATACCCATATAACTGTCTAAATGCCATCCTTATCTGGCGTGGTCTACATGTGATTCCAGAGCCACAGCAATGTGGTTGACTCTCAACTGCCCTTAGGCAACTAGGGATAAGCAATAAATGCAGGCTAGCTAACTATGCCTGTGTCCCACAAATAAAAAAAACATTGACAAGAGAGTGGAGGAACAAGTAAAAGTCAAGCTTAGGACTAATACCAGCCCCCACTTTTTCACATGCAGCATGGTTAGATTCTGGAATGATCATTTTGTGAGCATTGTGTAAGAAAAGCTGTGAAATCATTAATGATAGGACCTCAGGTCACCATCTATGTGGAGTTTGCATGTTCTCCCGTGTCTGTGTGGGTTTCTGTCGGGTAGTCCAGTTTCCTCCCACACTCCAATGACGTGCAGGCTAGGTAGAATGGCCACGCTAAATTGTCTCTTAGTATTGGGAGGGTGAGGGGAGGAGGAGGGTAAACATGTGAGGTTAAAGGGAAAGGGTGGGATTATTGTCAGTACAGGCTTGATGGACCAAATGACCACCTTCTGCATTGTAGAGATTCTATCATTACATGATTCAATACTGTGGACAAGTAATCTAATTGGACTGAATGGCCTTCCTTACCTCTACCATTTTTATTTTATTCCTAAATACCTTGGAAGAATGGTAAAGGTATAACTTGATAAACTCTTTCAGAAATCATGAAGCTAATTTCCACTTGAGGCCTTTTAATAGATGGAAGGTGCATTAGGACCAGTCCACTAGACATGCTCTAAAAATAATTTCTTTCTGGGCGGCTGGGTGGCACAGTGGTTAGCACTGCTGCCTCAACACCAGGGACCTGGGCTCGATTCTCAACTTGGGTCACTGTTTGTCCAGAGTCTGCACATTTTTTTCGTGTCTCTGGTTTCCTCCCACAGTCTGAAAGATGTATCGATTAAGTGCATTGGCCATGCTAAATTCTCCCTCAGTGCACCTTAACACGCAGCGGAGTGTGGCAACTAGGGAATTTTCACAGTAACTTCATTGCAGTGTGACCGTAAGCCTACTTGTGACACCAATAAATAAGCTTTAAACTTTGCATTAGGCTCACGAAACTGCTCCGACAAACCTCAGCACTGAGCTTCTGATTCTGTAAACGGAACAAAGTTTTTTCCCATTTTTGGAGACACTAATGCAATCAGTGAATGCCATGCCACACATGTGCACTGACCTCATTAACGCTTCCAAATGTATTTAAATTTGTTACAATAGACTGCATGACAAATTCCCTATGGTCTCTGGCAGCACAGCTGCTGATGCTGTGAGCAGCCGTGTAAAATGAGCACTAGGAGGCCTCCAAGCTGTTCAGTCTCTAACTCCGTGGTTTAAAAATTTGACGGCCTGATCTTGGACACTTGAATTTTTCCTGCTCCTCATGACTTGCCAGCCTGACCTCAGTGAATTATAGCGTTTATTTCTCCCAGCTTCTCATTGCTGTGCCTTCTGCAATTCAGCGCTCCTTTCGCGCAGGTTTTTGACAGCATCTTTCTGGCTGCACAGTTCAGTCCCTGCGGCCGCAATCACATGGGTAAGCCTGGGAATTCATTTGGGCAGCCGCTAGAATTTTGTAACTCCAGATTCTGCTATAAGATACTTGTTTTTCACAGGAAATCCAATGGAGACCTGCAGCTGCCCAACCAATACCTACTTCCCTCCCCCAGTGTACACACAGGCAATAGATACCCATTCTAACCAGCTAGGGTTGAGTCTGTGCCTATGTTGGTGCAATCCTTCAGGCAAACCAACCTCCCATCCATTGACTCTGTCTATATTTACTGCTGCCTCAGCAAGTAGCCAGCATAATTACGGACCACGTGCACCCTGGACATTGTCTTTTCCACCTTTTTCCATTGGGAAAAAGATACAGAAGTCTGAGATCACATACCAATTGACTGAAGAACAGCTTGCTGTCGGTCTTTTAAATGGACTTACTTGCACTAAGTTCTCTACACTCTAGCTATGACTGTAACACCACATTTTGCACTCTCTCATTTCCTTCTCTATGAATGGTATGCTTTATCGATATAGCATGCTAGAAACAATACTTTTCACTGTATGTTAATACATTTGACAATAATCAAATCAAAGTTGGTACGGAGAATGATTTTGTGAGTGTCTTGTTGAAGTAGCAATAGGCTTTGGCTAAGAACCTCCTTGGAATTTGAAGGCAGGAACTTTACAGCATGGATGGAATCATTAACCAATAACATTTGTGCCAGGGAGGAAATAATTTCTGGTATTCCTCCTCTTTGCATTGCCTTTTAAATTTTAATATTTTGAATACCTTTTTCACTTGAGTTTGCGTCAACTATTGTTTTGTCAAGTTATATTATGCTCCGTTGCCTAATGTAAGAAAATGGTTGAAATTCCCCCAAAATGCCCACTGCAGGAATCAACGGGGAAAAGACAGAAACGTTTGGCATTCCATTCAAAGGTCCCCTGAGTTGAAATGGGAATTTCCAGACTTTTACTTCATTGCAACCTTGGGTTCAAGCATGGACAAAAGAGCTGAATGCCAGAGGTGAGGTGAGTGATGTCTTTGACATCAAGGTAGCATTTAACCAAGTATGGCATTGAGGAGCCCTAGCATAGCTGGAATTAATGGCTATCAGGGGAAAAAAATGCTTCAATAGTTGGTGCAAAGGAAGATGGTTGTGGTGATTGGAGGTCAATACCTCAGTTCAAGGACATAGAATCCTTACAGTGCAGAAGGAGGTCATCTGCCCATCAAACCTGAACCAACAGCAATCCCACCCAAGCCCCATCCATACAATCCTATGCATTTACCTTGCTAATCCCTCTGACACTAAGGGACAATTTAGCATGATCAATTAACCTAACCCACATAATTTTGGACATCATTGCAAGCACTCTTCATGTCCTAGACATGAACATCAATGATCTTCCTTCCATCGTAAGGTCAGAAGTGGGATATTCACTGATGATGGCACTATGTTCAGCACCATTCACACTTCCTCAGATGCTGAAGCAGTTCCAAATGTAGCAAAACCTGGACAATATCCAGGTTTGAATAGACAATTGGCAAGTAACACTCACACCACACAAGTGCCAGACAATGACAATCTCTAACAAGAGAGGATCTAACCATCTCCACTTAGCATTTCAAGACATTACTATTGCTGAATCCCACACTAGCAGCATCTTGGAAGTTACTATTGACCAGAAACTGAACTGGGCAAACCATATAAATTCTGCGGCTGCAAATGCACAGTAAGAAGTCTCACAATGTCAGGTTAAAGTCAAACAGGTTTGTTTGTTAGTAAAAGCCACTAACTTTCAGAGCACTTGCTACCTCTTCATCAGGTAATTGGGAGTTCTATTCACAAACAGGGCATATAAAGACTAAACTCAATTTACAAAATAATGATTGGAATGCGAGTCTTTACACATAATGAAGTCTTAAAGATATGTACAGTGTGAGTGGAGAGAGGTTTAAGCACTGGTTAAAAAGATGTGCATTGTCTCCAGACAGGGCAATTAGTGAGATTTTGCAAGTCCAGGCAAGCCGTGCGGGTTACAGATTGTGTGACATGAACACACGATCTTGGTTGAGGCCGTCCTCATGTATGCAAAAGTTGGCTATCAGTCTCTACTCAGCGACTCTGCGGTGTCGTGTGTTGTGAAGACTGCCTTGGAGAACGCTTACCAGAAGATCAGAGGCCAAATGCCCATGACCGCTGAAGTGTTTCCCTACAGGAAGAGAACACTCTTGCCTGGTGAGGGGTTGATCAGTGTTCATTCATCCATCGCCAAAGTGTCTGCATGGTCCCAATGTACTGTGCCTCAGGACATCCTTTCCTGCAGCGTATCAGGTAGACAACGTTGGGCAAGTTGCAAGACTCTGTACTGCATATCTGGTGGATGGTGTTCTCACGTGACTTGTGCCTTGTACATGGTGCATAAGCTTTGGGGAATTAGGAGATGAGTCTCTGACATGCCTTTGTAGGTGGTGGAATACTTTCCACTTGCCTGAATGATTCTAGCAACACTCAAGAGAATTGACACCATCCAGGATAAAGCAGATCACTTGATTGATATCCCTTCCATAAATATTCACACCTTCTACCACTGGCAAACATTGGCAGCAGTGAATGTTACCCACAAGACGCACAGCAGGAACTCACCAGCGTTCTTCAATCAGCATGTTCCAAATCCATGAAACTACCACCAAGAAAGACAAAAGCAGCAGATGCCTGGGAAAACCATCAATTGGATGTAAGCCTCCAAGTCACCTCATTTTGTCATCAACCTGATTTGGAGATATATTGCCATTGCTTCACTATTAATATGCAGGAACTCTCCCTCTAACAGCACTGTGGATGTACATGAACCTCAGGGACTGCAGAAGTTTAAGAAGGCAGGTCACCATCACCCTCTAAAGGGCAAATAAGGATGGGTAATGAATGCTAGCCTAGCTCACGATGCCCACATAGCTAAGTGATTTTTTTAAAAACCTTCCCTTTATCAAAATTTTTCATAAGATCTCCTTTGTTTCTTTTTCTTTTTATGTGCATTTTACTTTATAACAATGACGACACTTCAGATCACCTCATTGGTTGTAAAAATATTCTCAAGTTGAAGATACTACATCAGTGTAAGTAATTCCTTAATCTGCTCTGCTCTTGGTGGCAGCATAGTGGTTAGCACTGCTGCCTCACAGCACTAGGGTCCCAGGTTCAATTCTGGCCTGAGTCAATGATCAGATCAGCCACTGTGTGGACTTTGCACATTTCTCCCATATCTGCGTGGGTTTCCTCTGGGTGCTCCTGTTTCCTCTCACAGTCCAACAATGTGCAGATTATGTTGATTTACAATGCTAAATTGACCCTAATGTAATTAGCAGGGTAAATGTGTGTTGTTGCGAGACTGGTTGGGATTGTGGTTAGTACAGATTTGATGGGCCAAATGACCTCCATCTGTAGGGAATCTATGATTATAAAATCCCTGATTTCTCTCATCTTCTCTAATAATTAGAACATTATTTCATTCAATATCTTTTTGAACCTATCCTGTGGCCTTGACAGTTTTCCTAAAATAGAGCATACAAACGTAGGAGTTGTTTTTGTCATCAAACCAAAATTTACTCAAATCAAAAAATATGAAGTAGCACACTTTATTCGATATTGTATCATCCTGTACGGCAAGAACAAAAAAATGCCTCAAAATTAGCACTCAATTCCAATCAAGTTGTGACACAGTTAAACACAATCAGGCTTGCAAGGTTGAATGAGAGGACATGTTTGTTTGACAGATAAGTGCTGGGAATGAGAGACAAAGCTACTTTCATCTTGAAATTTGATTTAAGATTGGAGAAAATGCAAGTGGTCTTCACAAATGACCCTGGAGGCTTACTTCTGGTTTAAGGTCTTCAACAGGCATTAATGGACTAATAAAACAGTTTTGCAGCCTCCAGGTCAATTGGGCTCATTACCAGAGCAATTAAAATTTTGGTTATTTAAAATATTTGCATTGTTATCAGTAAGCGATCAAAAGAAGATCCGAAGCTCCCACCTGAAACAGGCATCATGCTGGACGCCTTTACAAATAAGAGGCCGAAAATCTATTTGATACCTCCTTCATCAAATGGGTTTGTCTTGAATGTAGCCAGCATTGAATTTGCTTCACACAGGAATATTAGGTTTTTATAATGCCAGACAATGATTCTTAAAAGCTGGTAGCAAAATTTTTGAACTTCTAAGAATTGCGTACCTGAGTAAGTAGCCAGTCTGTTCACAAAGGCTTGCCTCATCTGTCCAGGAATACCACAGACAATTCCTTCTTCCCACACCCATGCTGCCTCTCTACCCATCCCCATTACTGCTTTGACTTTCTCACTCTGTCAGTACCTAAATAGCACTCCATCTACTATCCTGATCCCTTTCCTTCCAATCATTACCTTGATCTTTTCCTCACTCTTCTAATCACCTCCTCTCGTGATCACCATCATTCAATTCTCAAACGCTCCTATCTATAAATTGTAAGACCTATCTTTCTTGCGGATAATGGTGTATGAGCTCAAATGGTCTTCGTTGGGGAGCTGCCCGGGTACGTTCAGCAGGCACCCGCAGCTCACTGATCAGATGTGAATGCCACCTGGTGCCAAGTTCCTTCACTGGGTAAAAATCTTGTAACTCCCTTCTGAGCACCACTATGGATGCACCATAAATAAAAACAATGGTTAACAGGGCAGAGTTAAATGAGAACTTACAGTATGAGCAGGCAAATGATATATACTGTCATGTAAGACACAAGTTTCATAGAATAGATCTATAGAATCCCTATTGTGCAGAAGTAGGCCATTCAGCCCATCGAGTCTGCACCATCCCACAATCCCACCCAGGACCTATTTCTGTAGCCCCACATATTGACCCTGTTAATCTCACTGACATTAAAGATCAATTTAGGACGAACAATCAATTTAACCCGCACATCTTTTGGACTGTGGGAAGAAACCGGAGCACCTGGAGGAAACCCACATAGACAGGTGGAGGATGTGCAAACTACACACAGACGATGACCCAAGCCAGGAATTGAATACGTGTCCCTGGTGCTGTGAAGCAGCAGTGCTAACTGTATTGTGCTTAAAGGAGAGGAGCAGGGTTAATTATACAACACACATTGAAGGCAGACTTTTAGATTCACACCCAGGCTCCAGAAAGATGCTCAAGTCTCCTAACAGAGGCAAGACAGCCAACTATACTGTGCCAACTCAGCAGGGTATGACTGTTTGATGTCCTGATATCATTGCTAGATGTGAGCTTGCCTGCAATAAGATGAACAAAATTGAACCTTATGCCACAATATTTTACTCCCATCATGAATACAGTTGCCTGGCTGTTAAAATTATGCAGGTCGGAAGCAGCATAGAGAGACAAGACAAAATGGTCTCCAGCTTTGAGGTATGTGGATAGGTAGTCAGGGATCGGTAGCTCTTGGAGGGGCTAGTGAAATGAGTGTGAAGGTTCTGGATCTGGAGATTCCATTTGGCACACATGGTATCAAAAATAATACATGAGCATAGCTAGCTGCTTCTGGCTCTGATTCCAGTTACATGGTTTGTCTTTGATCAAGTTTTAATTTAAAATCTCAGAATTCGTACAAAAATCTGGATAGACCACACTTAGAGCAGTGCGAACAGTTCTGGTCTCCACAATACATAGAACAATGAGGTATTGGATAACCCAAAGAGCTTTAACTGAATATTATCAGAGCTGAAAGTTTATATCTATCAGGAAAAGTTGAGCAGGCAAAGGAAGGCTACTGGGGTAAATGGGAATGTAGAAATTGAAGTACAATCAGATCAGCCACGATCCAATCAAACTGCAGAGCAAGATCAAGAGGCCTAATAGCCTGTTTTGTTCTGCTCCTGTTTTGTCTGTTCATATATACTCTTTTGGATGAACTTGTTGGACATCTTTAAGATTAGAGATTTAATGTGAGACCACCTCAGTTTATTAGTGACAGTCATTTATGAATTTACAACACCAGGTTAAAGTCCAACAGGTTTATCTGATAATATGAGCTTTCGGAGCATTGCCTCTTCATCAGGTGAGTGAAGAGTTTGGTTTACAAACAGGACATATATAGACACAGATTCAATTACAAGCTAATGGTTGGAATGTGAGTCTTAATAGGTAATCAAGTCTTTTCAGGTACAGGCAATGTGAATAGAGAGAGGGTTAAACACAGGTTAAAGAGGTGTGAATTGTCTCCAGCCAGGACAGTTAGTGAGATTTTGTAAGCCCAGGCAAGTCGTGAGGGTTACCGATAGTGTGACATGAACCCAAGATCCCAGTTGAGGTCGTGCTCATGTGTGCGGAACTTGGCTATCAGTTTCTGCTCAGCGACTTTGCATTGCCGTGTGTCGTGAAAGTCACCTTGGAGAACACTTATCCGAAGATCAGACGCTGAATGCTCATGACCATTGAATTGTTCCCTGCCTGGAAGGGAGCCGTCCTGCCTGGTGATTGACATGATGTGTCCATTCATTCGTCATCGTGTTGTCTGCATAGTCTCGCCAACGTACAATGCCTCGGGATATCCTTTCCTGCAGCGTATCAGGTAGACAGTGTTGGCTGAGCCATAAGAGTATGTACCGTAATTCTGGTGGATGGTGTTGCCTTGTGAGATGATGGTATCCATGTCAATGATCTGGCACATCTTGAAGAAGTTGCTGTGGCAGGGTTGTGCAGTGTCGTAGTCACTGTTCTTTCACCTGGTGTTGTGAGACTACTTATTTTGCCTACCTCAGTCCAACGCCAGCAACTCCATGTCATGACTTATGAATTTGATTTAAGAGAGAGTGTGATTAGAATGTAGGAACTTGTTACCAAAAAGAGCAGTTGAGGTTACTAATAATGATGTATTTAAGGGGAAGCTAGATAAGAATATGAGGGAGAAAAGAAATAGAAGGGTATGTGGATAAGGTGAAAAGAGCTGTGAGAGGAAGTTTGTGTGGACACAAACACAGACATGAATTTATTGGATCAGAGGTCATGTTTTAGTGCTATAAACATTTTTATTAAAATAAGATTGAGTCCTGATGAATTATAATTGCCTTCTTAGGAGCAATAAGGAATGGGCAATAAATGATGGGCAAACCAACAGTACTGTGAAAGATACATTTTTAAAAACCTGCTTTTAAACCATTGCCTGCTGAGTTGGCATAGGTAAATTGTTGTTCGTTAGATCGAGACAAGGAAGGAGTTGATAACTGCACCAATTTTAATTTTTTGTTATTCATCTGGGGGACACGAGCATTGCTGGCTGGCCAGCATTTTGTGACCATCCTCAATTTCCTTTGAACTGAATAGTTTGTGCAGCCATTTCAGAGGACAGTTGAAGTCAACCACATCTGGAATCACATGTAAGCCAGACCAGATAAGGACGGCAAATTTCCTCTCCCTAAAGGACGTTAGTAAACCAGATGTGTTGTTCCCTTGCCTGGTTTCCGTTGGATGGTGGGAGTTAAAATCAAAGTTTTATTTTTCCTAATAATCTTGTTCATCAAGGCTATAAACAAGTCTAATCAAAATCAATCTTTCATGTTGTGTATAATATAAATTTATAGTAAGTACAGCCCAATGATGCTGCAACCCTATGATATACTTTAGCTGTTATTATAATCTGAGATTTTAATTAATCGGTTGATAATATCTGGTTTAGCACCTTGCATAACTTACTAAATTATACAAAGAGTATTGGAAGGGATATTAATTCATGGTCTGATTTTCTCTTTGATGGTTTTGATGGAGAGAGGTTGGCTTCTTCGCTTAGTAATTTACATGTTTTTGATAGGGCGTTGAGTGGGTAGGTATTGGTATAAGCACCTGGCAGTTGTAAAATGATTGAATAAAACAAATTCAGCCATCGAGTTTCAGGATGGAGAAATGTAAATTTTCCAATGCTTACTGAGGAGTTCAGGTGTTGGGGTTCAAGAATTCATCTCGTTCATGTTAATTAATATCTCTTACAGGATTGTTTTTGAAAAATTTATTCCAGTGCCCTTGTGTGACATCATACTGCAGGGAAGAAGGTCTATTTCCTAGTTGTTTTGTCTGCAAGAGTGTCTTTCTCTAATATTAATTAACTAATGCCAATGTAATCATAGTAGCTTGGGATTCAAAGTGCATTGACTTTAGAATGAAAGAATGGACCCCTATGAATAGAACATAGAACATTACAGCGCAGAACAGGCCCTTCGGCCCTCGATGTTGCGCCGACCAATTAGGAACAAGCAGTGACCCTCTAACCTAAACAATTCCCTTTTCATCCATAAACTTATCTACTAACCTCTTAAACACTACCAAACTTGGCAGATCTACAACTGACGCAGGCAAGGCATTCCATACCCTTACCACCCTCTGGGTAAAGAACCTACCTCTGGTATCTGTCCTATAACTATCACCCCTTAATTTAAAGCTGTGTCCCCTCGTGCTAGCTTTCTCCATCCTAGGAAAAAGGCTATCACTGTCCACCCTATCTAAACCTCTAATCATCTTATATGTTTCAATAAGGTTTCCTCTTAGCCGCCTTCTTTCTAACGAAAACAACCTCAAATCTCTCAGCCTCTCTTCATAAGACCTGCCCTCCATAACAGGCAACATCCTGGTAAACCTCCTCTGTACCTCTCCAATGCCTCCACATCTTGCTTATAATGCGGGGACCAGAACTGTACACAATACGCCAAGTGCGGCCGCACTAGAGTTTTGTACAGTTGCAACATGACGTTGCGGCTCCGAAATTCAATCCCCCTACCAATAAAACCTAAGACTCCGTATGCCTTCTTAACAACCTTATCGACTTGATTGCCAACTTTCAGAGATCTATGCACACATACACCAAGATCCCTCTGTTCATCAACACTATTAAGAGTCCTACCATTAGCCCTATACTCTACACATTTGTTATTCCTGCCACAGTGAATTACCTCACACTTTTCCACATTAAACTCCATTTGCCACCTCTCGGCCCAGCTCTGCAACTTATCCAAGTCTCTCTGCAAACGATAACACCCCTCTTCACTATCTACCACTCCACCGACTTTGGTGTCATCCGCAAATTTACTAATCCATCCTTCAATACCCTCATCCAGATCATTTATAAAAAATTACAAACAGCAGGGGCCCCAAAACAGACCCCTGAGGTACACCACTTGTCACCGAACTCCACGATGAATATCTCCCATCAACCACCACCCTGTCTTCTATCTGCTAGCCAATTCCTAATCCAATTAGCTAAATCACCCTCAATCCCATACGTCTGCATTTTCTGCAGAAGCCTTCCATGTGCCACCTTATCGAACGCCTTACTAAAGTCCATATATACCACATCAACTGCCTTACCCCCATCCACCTCTTTGTTCACTTTTTCAAAAAACTCAATAAGGTTAGTAAGGCATGACCTACCCTTCACAAAACCATGCTGACTATCCCCAATCAATTCATTTCTCTCTAAATAACTATAAATCCTATCCCTAATAATTCTTTCCAATACCTTGCCCCCAACAGAAGTAAGACTCACTGGCCTATAATTCCCAGGAAGGTCTCTCTTCCCCTTCTTAAACAATGGGACCACATTCGCTATCCTCCAGTCCTCCGGAACCACACCCGTAACCAATGACGACCTGAAGATCAGAGCCAGAGGCTCTGCAATCGCCTCTCTTGCCTCCCAGAGAATCCTAGGTAAATCCCGTCCGGCCCAGGGGACTTATCCAACTTCAAACCCTCAAGAATATCTAGCACATCCTCCCTATCTACTTCAATACTTTCCAGTTTGCAACCCTGTACCTCAGTGTTCTCCACAACTATATTTACATCTCCCTGCGTGAATACCGAAGAGAAATATTTGTTCAGTGCCTCTCCAATCTCTTCAGGCTCCAAGCACAACTTCCCACTGCTGTCCATGATGGGCCCTAACCTTGCACTAACCAATCTTCTATTCTTAACATATCTAACGAAAGCTTTAGGATTCTCCTTGATCCTATCAGCCAAAGTCTTCTCGTGTCCCCTTTTAGCTCTCCTCAACTCACTCTTTAGCTCACTCCTGGCTAATCTATAGCTATCCATTGCACTAACTGAGCCTTCAAGCCTCATCCTGACATAAGCTTCTTTTTTCCTTTTAACCAGCGAATTAACTTTTTTAGTACACCATGGTTCCCTTACTCGACCGTTTCCTCCTTGCCTGACAGGGACATACTTATCAAGGACTCGCAGCAGCTGCTCCTTGAATAAGCACCACATTCCAGATGTTCCCAGTCCCTATAGTTCCCTAGTCCAATCTATGCACCCTAATTCTCTCCTGATGGCCTCATAATTACCCTTCCCCCAGCTATAACTACTGCCCCCAGCTTCATGCCTATCCCTGTCCATCACTAAGGTGAACGTACCGAATTGTGGTCACTATCACCAAAATGTTCACTAACTTCCAAGCCTAACACCTGGTCTGGCTCATTGCCCAGCACCAAATCCAATGTAGCCTCACCTCTAGTTAGCCTATCTACATACTGAGTCAAAAAACCTTCCTGCACACTTTGTACAAAAACTGACCCCTCTAACGAGCTAGAGCTATAGCTATTCCAATCAATATTAGTAAAGTTAAAGTCCCCCATAACAATTACCCTATTATTTTCACTGTCTAGGATCAACTTTGCAATCCTTTCCTCTACCTCTCTAGAACTTTTAGGAGGTCTATAAAAGACTCTCAACAGGGTGACCTCTCCTCTCCTGTTTCTAACCTCAGCCCATACTACCTCAACAGACAAGTCCTCATCAAACTTCCTTTCTGTCACTGTGATACAGTCTTTAACTAATAATAGAACATAGAACATAGAACATTACAGCGCCGAACAGGCCCTTCGGCCTTCGATGTTGTGCCGACCAATTAGGAACAAACAGTGACCCTCTAACCTAAACCATTCCCCTTTCATCCATAAACTTATCTACGAACCTCTTAAACACCACCAAACTTAGTGCATCTACAACTGACGCAGGGAAGGCATTCCATACCCTTACCACCCTCTGGGTAAAGAACCTACCTCTGACATCTGTCCTAAAACCACCACCCCTTAATATAAAGCTATGTCCCCTCGTGCTAGCTTTCTCCATCCTAGGAAAAAGGCTATCACTGTCCACCCTATCTAAACCTCTAATCATCTTATATGTTTCAATAAGGTCTCCTCTTAGCCGCCTTCTGTCTAACGAAAACAACCTCAAATCCCTCAGCCTCTCTTCATAAGACCTGCCCTCCATACCAGGCAACATCCTGGTAAACCTCCTCTGTACCCTCTCCAATGCCTCCACATCTTGCTTATAATGCGGGGACCAGAACTGCACACAATACTCCAAGTGCGGCCGCACTAGAGTTTTGTACAGTTGCAACATGACGTTGCGGCTCCGAAATTCAATCCCCCTACAATAAAAGCTAAGACTCCATATGCCTTCTTAACAACCTTATCGACTTGATTGCCAACTTTCAGGGATCTATGCACACAAACACCAAGATCCCTCTGTTCATCAACACTATTAAGAGTCCTACCATTAGCCCTATACTCTACACATTTGTTATTCCTGCCAAAGTGAATTACCTCACAATTTTCCACATTGAACTCCATTTGCCACCTCTCGGCCCAGCTCTGCAACTTGTCCAAGTCTCTCTGCAAACTATAACACCCCTCTTCACTATCTACCACTCCTCCGACTTTGTTGTCATCTGCAAATTTACTAATCCATCCTTCAATACCCTCATCCAGATCATTTATAAAAATTACAACAGCAGGGGCCCCAAAACAGATCCCTGAGGTACACCACTTGTAACCGAACTCCACGATGAATATCTCCCATCAACCACCACCCTCTGTCTTCTATCTGCTAGCCAATTCTTAATCCAATTAGCTAAATCACCCTCTATCCCATACATCTGCATTTTCTGCAGAAGCCTTCCATGGGACACCTTATCGAACGCCTTGCTAAAGTCCATATATACCACATCAACTGCCTTACCCCCATCCACCTCTTTGGTCACTTTTTCAAAAAAACTCAATAAGGTTAGTAAGGCACGACCTGCCCTTCACAAAACCATGCTGACTATCCCGAATCAATTCATTTCTCTCTAAATAACTATAAATCCTATCCCTAATAATTCTCTCCAATACTTCGCCCACAACAGAAGTAAGGCTCACCGGTCTATAATTCCCCGGAAAGTCTCTCTTCCCCTTCTTGAACAATGGGACCACATTCGCTATCCTCCAGTCTTCCGGCACTATACCCGTAACCAACGACGACCTGAAGGTCAGAGCCAGAGGCTCTGCAATCGCCTCTCTCGCCTCCCAGAGAATCCTAGGGTAAATCCCGTCCGGCCCAGGGGACTTATCTAACTTCAAACCCTCAAGAATATCTAGCACATCCTCCTTATCTACTTCAATACTTTCCAGTTTGCAACCCTGGAAAATAATGCCACTCCTCCCCCCCTCTACCTCCTTCTCTACTCCAACTGAAGCATTTGAACCCCGGAACCTGCAACAACCATTCCTGTCCCTGCTCTATCCATGTCTCTGAAATGGCCACAATATCGAAGTTCCAGGTACTGGTCCAAGCTGCAAGTTCTTCCACCTTATTGCGAATACTTCTTGCATTAAAGTATACACATTTCAAATCAAATGAATATCCTTTAAATACCTGTCTGAGGTTTCAAGGAGTAGTAATATTGTTGGAACAATCTGCATTTTTTAGAATAATGTCTTTCATGACATTAGACCTATTTTTGCAAAATTTCATTTGATTTGATTTGTTATTGTCACGTATTAACATACAGCGAAAAGTATTGTTTCTTGCGCGCTATACAGATAAAACATACCATTAATAGAGACGGAAACAGGAGAGTGCAGAATGTAGTGTTACAGTCATAGCTAGGGCGTAGAGAAAGATTAACTTAATGCAAAGTATGTCCATTCAGCAAGGAAGAAGCTGTTCTTGAGTCGGTTGGTATGTGACCTCAGACTTTTGTACCTTTTTCTCCAAAGGAAGAAGGTGGAAGACAGATGCGTAGGATCATTAATTATGCTGGCTGTTTTGTTGAGGCAGCGGGAAGTGTAGACAGAGTCAATGGATGGGATGCTGATTTGCGTGATGGATTGTGCTATATTAACAACATTTTGTAGTTCTTTGCAGTCTTGAGCAGAGCAGGAGCCATACAAAGCTGTGATACAACCAGAAAGAAGGCTTTCTACAGTGCATCTGTAAAAGTTGATGAGAGTTACAGCTGACATGACAAAATTCTTCAGTCTTCTGAGGCATTGGTGGGCTTTCTTAGCTATAGTGTTGGGCAGGGAGAGGACAGGTTGTTGGTAATCTGGACACGTAAAAACTTGAAGCCCTCAATCCTTTCTATTCCATCCCAGCTGATGTAGACTGGGGCATGTCCTCCTTTACACTTCCTGAAGTTGATGATGACTCTTAATGGTATTTTTACTCACAGTAACCACGTGAAAATGCAAAAACACATTTATTTCAACCAAGACAATAAATTTATTTTACCTCTTACCTTCTTAATGTTTGGAAATCAGAACATAAGTCTGATGGATTCTAACTAGCACTGCTACTTCACAGCGCCAAGGGTGTGGATTCAATCCTTAGGTGTCTGTGTGGAGTCTACACATTCTCCCCATGTCTACATGGGTTTCCTCTGGGTGCTCCGGTTTCCTCCCACAGTCCAGAGATGTGCGGGTTAGGTGGATTAGTAGGGTAAATACATGGCGAGACGAGGTTAGGGCCTTAATAAGATGCAGTTTTGGAGAGACAGTACAGATTCGTTGAGTCTATGGTCTCCTCCTGCATTGTAAGATTCTGTGATTCAATGAATAAAGCTTGTTTTGTCTTCATATTTTTGGTGCATAAAATCCGAAGAATTTATTTCAAGTTATTGAAAATTGCTCATGAATAATGGAACAGTATTTGAACAGTTGATTTTACTTACATAGAATATCACAGTGGATTATTTTGATGATTTAATTACTAAAATTTCTCTTTAATGTGAAAGAAACCTTGATATGTGCCACACAGACAGCATAATCTGTTCGGATCCATAAGGACATCCAACATTTTGTTTGAGGCATCACAGAATTTTACAACACAGAATTTTACAACACAGCCGTATTAGGATAAGTGAAGGTTCATGTGCATTAGGAGTTTCAAAGAACCTCTTAAGTGGGAGAGAGAGAGAAAATGGTTTAAAGAATTCCAAAGCTTTGGCTTTATTAGGCTTAGGCTTTAAAGGATGGTAACAAAATACTTTTTTGAGAGTATTTTCAAATTTTGCCAAGCTGGGGGAAAATCAGACATGTGTAACTCTGGTGAACTATTGCCCAGATAGTGCAACTAAGCATTTACGTTATTCTATACATTCCCCCGCTATTCTAAGATGTTTAGAATTTTTCCTTATGAATAATTATTTACTTATCTTTGAAAATCTGTTATGGATTGTGACATTAGTGTACCTTTAAGAAGTTTACTTTTAATCATGTACCCTGCAGTTGGAAACAAACCTTTTCAGTTTGTTTTTGTCATTGTTGCTGGGCAGTCTATGAAAATCTTTTTATTGCTGCTTAGATGGGGCTTTTTTTTTATTTTTACTGGGACATTTATGAGTCTGCATTGTTAGGAAAAAAACTAGTCAGGCAGTAGGAGCTTTTGTTTTCATTTTCAGTTTGGAGCTGTAGGTTTGAGTTTTAGTTTTAGAAGGGGCAGCAAGCTGAAAAGAAGTCTTTCCCTCTCTCTCTTCCTGGCTTTGGAAATTCTGCTGGTTAGCTGAAGGCAAGGTCTTGCTTTTCTGAAAGGGAAACACATTTTGGAAGGTCTAATACAGTTAGGAAATATACAGTAAATGACAGAACTCTTATGAGTATTGATAGGCAAAGGGATCTTGGTGTACAGTACACATGTCACTGGAAGTGGCAATGCAGCTGGTGAAAGTAGTCAAGAAGGCATGGCATGCTTACCTTCATCAGCTGAGGTATTCAGTTTAAAAATTGGCAAATCATGTTGCAGCTTTATAGAACATTAGTTAGACTGTACTTGGAATAGACTGTTCAATTCTGGTGGCCTCACTATCAGAAGGATGTGGAGCTTTGAAGAGGGCACAGAAAAGATTTACCAGGATGTTGCCTGGTATGGAGGGCATTAGCCATGAGGAGAGGTTGGTGAAACTTGATTTGTTCTCACTGGAGTGATGGAGGTTGAGGGAAGACCTGATAGAAATCTACAAGGTTATGGGAGGCATGGACAGGGTGGATAAACAGAAGCTTTTTCCCAGGTAGAAAAGGCAATTACTAGGGGGCATAGGTTAAAGGTGAGAGGGGTAGGTTTAAAGGAAGTGTACGAGACAGATTTTTTACACAGACAGTGGTGGGTGCCTGGAACTCGTTGCTGGGGAAGGTAGTGGAAGTGGATACAGTAGTGATGTCTCACATTGCCAGGGACCCAGTTCGAATTCCAGCCTTGGGTGGCGTGGAGTTTGCATGATCACCTCATGTCTGTGTGGGTTTTGTCCAGGTTTCCTCCCACAGTCCGAAGATGTGCAGGATGGGTGGATTGAACATACTAAAATGTCCCTTAATGTCAGAGGAATTAGCCAGCTAAATACATGAGATAATGGTGATAGGGCCTGGGTGGGGTTATTGCTGGTGCAGGCTCAATGGGCTAAATGGCTTCCTTCTGCACAGTAGTGATTCCCAAGTTCTTTGTTGAGTTCGGGACAGTGAAAGCATGGCTTCTCTTGCCATTATTTTGGAAATGGACAGCCCTATTTTACCATTTTGATTCTAAGTGCTCGGTGGACTTGAAACTGAAAGTGTTTCAGATCCGGCCTTCAGATGCCTTCATACTCTCTGCCTGAAAAAGTATCAGGAATTCCGAATCATGCTGCACAAGCTTATGGGCGGGGCTTAACGCATCTGAAACCCTACAGCTCATGCCTCTACCTGCACATGCGAAGAAAAAAAATGATAGAATGCTATTCCCCTGCCACATCCCTGCTGGGCCGGATAATGCCTCCCCCTTGCCTCTACCATTGCCCTACTCCCACAACATTAATGACATCCTTATCCCCCACTCTGAGCCACCCAGAATGATCAAGGGCCCCCTCCCTTCTTACCACCACCCACCTGCCCCCCCAACCCCCGCCGACTGATCTCAGGCAGAGTGGCAGCAAATCCCACTTCCCCACTGCATACCTCAGGCAGAGTGGCAGTGGATACCCCTTCCCCCCCTCACTGATCTCAGGCAGAATGGCAGCGGACCCCAGATCCCACATTGCCCACCTTCCCCTTCCCCGCCACTAACCTACGTAGAGAGCTGTCAGACCCACCACACCGATCTCCCTCATCTTCCCAACCGATTTCAAGCAGAGAGCCATCAGACACTCATCGCTTACCTCCTCATTAACCTGAATCGGACTTTTGTAAAGCATTTCTATTTTGTGTCTATTTTAGATGGGCGAATGTGGTGGTAAAGGGGGAAGAGCCACTAACGTTGGACGTACAGCCTGTTAATCCAATTTAAATGCATTCGGATGCACGTGATGGTAAAATCAGGACTGGATTGTCTGAATTGCCAGAATCTAGGATGGCTACATACACTTGACCCCCAACCTTCCAACCTGCCTGACCTGGTTATGGTGGAACCCTCCACCTGTTCCATGTAAGAATACCAGCAGAATGGACTGGGGTCAAGAATTCTGGCCCTCCACAAAATGTCAGGTTTTGGTCATTTGCCTGGTCTACTTCAGTCTAAATTATTTCCAAGCAGCTCCTTATAAAAGATACATCTGGAGAAGTTTTGGGTAACAACATTTGCAACAAATTGCTGGGCAGGTCGTGGTACATTGTTGGGACTTTAAAAGATAGAACTATCTTCCAAAGATAGAACTATCATCTGAGTCAGAGGGTCCTGGGATGAGGTCTCCAAAAGTTACGCTCGCACTTCCCTGATTTTCATCACAGCACCCCCGGAGGCCATACCTTCAGTTGTTTATTGGACCTAAGTTCCAGAATTGCCTTCCTAAATCTCTCCACCTCTTGCTTTTCCTTTGAGACGCTCCTTAAAACCTATCTCTTGAGCAAGCTTTTGGTTGCCTGTCCTTTATGTAGCTCAGCTTCAAATTTTAAAGTCATTAAAGAAGAAAAGGGAATGGGAGTAGGCCACACCAATCTCTGATCCTGCTCCATCTGTCAATAGGATTACGGGTGAACTTCGTTACCAATTTTACTAGGGTGGCAGAGTAGCACAGTGGTTAGCATTGCTACCTCACAGCGCCAGGAGCTCAGGTTTGATCCCCGACTTGGGCCAATGTCTGTGTGGAGTCTCCCAGTATGTGTGTGGGTTTCCTTCGGGTGCCCCGGTTTCCTCCCATAGTCCGAAGGCTGTGGCCAAGCTAAGTTCTTCCTCGGTGTACCCAAACAGGTGCTGGAGTGTGGCAACTAGGGGATTTTCACAGTAACTTCATTGCAGTGTTAATATCAGCCGACTGTAACACTAATAAACAAAAAAAAACTTCCCACACTATCGGGATATCCACTTATTCTGTTAGTGCCAAATAATCTATTAATCTCATACTTGAATACATCCCACATCAGAGTAACAATAGCCAAAAGAGAAGACGCTGGAAAATCTCAGCATGTCTGGCAGCATCTATAAGGGAAGAAAAAGCTACATTTCGAGTCCAGATGACTCTTTGTCAAAGCTACAGGGTATAAAAGGTGGGAGCTATTTATACTGCAGGGGAGATGAGGGATATCTCATAGCTATAGAAACCAGGGAAACGACTGCTAATAGCTGTCTGTGGAGAGAATAAGGAGTGTGAGTGGCCAAACAGCAGAGAAGCTGTAAGCTGTGACAGATGGAGATGTTGGGGATGGTGGAGAGGGATGGGTTGCGTGGAAGATAGGACAGAGGTAGAATGTAGAAAAGAGAAGCATAAGGGAAAAAAGAAAGGGAAGGGAGATGAAGTAGGGTGACAGAGTTGTGGGGCGGGGGGGGGGAGAAAGAAAGACAATAAAAAAAAGGTAGAGAACAGTAAAAAAGTTAAATAAAATAGAATGAAAACGAAGAGATCGAAGTAGGGTAGAGCAAATCATCTGAAGTTATTGATTCAATGTTGAGGCCGGAAGGTTGTATAGTACCTGGCTGGAAGATGAGATGCTGTTCCACCAGTTTGCATTGAGTTTCCCTGGAACATTGCAGCAGACCAAGGACAGGCATGGGCATGAGAGTAAGATCATGTGTTAAAATGGCAAGCAATGGGAAGGTCAGGATCCTGACTGTACACAGACCAAAGGTGTTCAGCAAAGTGATCACCCAGTCTACGCTTGGTCTCTCCAATATAGAGAAGATCACATTGGAAGCAGCGAATGCAATAGTAATTTGCTTTTATCCAGTCAGTAACAATAGCCTCTTGGTAATTTTGTCTGAGAAATCTATATTGAAGCAGCTTGATATGTTTTAGTATATTACTATATTCAGGTGCTATCTGAATGTGAGGTGTTGTTGTTGAACAGCTTAGTGCAATAGTAGAGGAATATTGGACTGCAGGAACTGCCATTTTACAGTTGAAATGTTAAACTGCAATGTTCCCACACATATGTTGGTCTTGTTCTTCTGGATGATGAATGTTGCAGATTTGGAAGGTGCTGTCAAAGAAAGTTCACTGTGGCGGATCCTTTTGATAGTACAGACAGCAGCCATAGTGTGCTGGTGATGGAGGGAGTGGACATTCAAGGTGGTGGACAGTTGCTGATCAAGCCTCATCTTTAATGAACAGTGTGGTAACAGTCCTCATCCAGGCAAGCGAAGAGTATTCCATCACATACCTGACTTGCCTTCTGCAGTTCATGCAGGCAAAGCTCGGTCTTTTTCCAAATAGAGTCAAAGAGATATACAGTACGGGGACAGGCCCTTTGGCCCAACTTGCTCATGCTGACCCAGGTTTTCTAAGCTAAACTAGCCCCATTTTCTTGCATTTGACCCATATCCCTCTAAACTTTTCCTATCTACGTCCCTGTCCAAATGTCTTTTAAATGTTGTAATTGTAACCATCTTTACCACCTCCTCTGACAGCTCATTCCATATACGTAGCATCCTCTGGGTGAAAACATTGTAAATTTCTCCCCTCTCATTTTAAATCTATGCCCTCTAGTTTCGGACTTCCCTACCCTGGGGAAAAGATCTTGGCTATTCATCTTATCGATGCCCCTAGTGATTTTATAAATCTTTTTAAGATCGCCCCTCATCTTTTTACCCTCCATATTTCCATATATTTCTAGCCTATCCAGCCTCTTCTTATAATTCAAATGTTCTAGCCCAATAATTTCCTTGTCAATCTTCTTTGAACCCTTATCAGTTTAATAACAGCCTTCCTATAGTGGGCCAACCAGAATTGTATGCAGTTCTCCAAATGTGGCCTTACCAATGTGTTGTATAATTGTAACATAACATCCCAACTCCTGTACTCAATGTTCTGACTGATAAAGGCAAGTCCTATATATGACTGCCTACTCCTTTCCAGGGCCTGATTTTCTCCCCATCTCCCAACAGCACACCCCTCTCCCCACAATTTCTACTCCCCTAACTCATCCTCCAGACTGCACATACCAGATCACACGTATTTTCCATGCCCGGCGTTTGCCCAGACTATTTAAATTAGACATTAGACAAATCGTGGAAACACATGTAGGGTCAGAACACTGCGGGTTGGACAGATGTGATTCACAAATTACCTCAGTAAATTAAATGCAGCTTCATAATGTAGAAATATGCTGACAAGCAATAAATTATTCTGATTATAAGTACAATAAAAATACAGAAAAATAAATTCTTTGGTTGACTGTGCAATTAGCTTCCATTAGAAAAGGATCTTTTGACTTGTTTAATAGCACGTTCATGCATTTGGAAAGATCACGCATATCAGCCTGGTGCACTGAAGAATAATGGATGATTGATGGGGGAATTATGCTCTGCATACATCCAACCAACTTTCACACTGTCTGATATAAAGGAACAGATCGAGTGAAAATACCAAGAGACAAAAATGACAGAAAGGTTGGAACAGATGAGAAGTAAATGTGAGAGGGAAAGAGGACAGAGAACATGAACCTCCCTCCTTTAAGGACCTGAACCAAGCATTAATAAAGATTGTAATCATCTATGAGTTAGATAGCCCCAGCTCAAAGAAGTGTTGGTCACAACAGCAAGCAAAGGAACCATCTTGGATCAAAACAGTGTAACAGTTTATTAGACTCTGATTTAAACTCACCCGTCCTGACTAAAACCAAGGTATAGGTAGAGAAGAAGGCGTCAACTTGCCCCCTCTGACCCCACACTGTCCCAATGCTAACCTATTCTTTCGAGCAGATAGGAAGATAATGTTCTTTAATTATGCAGATCTGTCGCCAGTATTGTCATTGGAAACAATCTAAAATTTTAATCAGAACCTCAACGAGGAAGCAGGGCATCTTTCCAAGTCAGGAGAGATCTGCCAAGAGGTAAATCATTTTCTGGAAGAGATCCAGGCAGGTAAACTTTAACATTTTACATTGGCTTCCCTTCTGGATTATTTCTGAATGTTAGGATTATAATATTATTATAAAATATTATTATCCCTTTCTACATTATAATCAAACAACATAAAAGCTTTTTCTCTCAGAATGTTCTGACACTTTGGAATTCTCGTCTTCCAAAGGTAGTAGAGGCAGGATTTTCCAGTCCCGCTGATGGTAACCCCCTCCCTGTGGCGGTTCCTTGGCAGCATGGCCACCGAACACAAATCATGATGGAATTCAGCGGGACTGGAAGATCCTACCACTGGCCAGTGGCGAGCTGCTTCCATCGCCAGAAAGTGTATCACGACAAGGGATGGAAAATCCAGCCCAGCGTCTTTGAATATCTTGCAGTGGATTCTGGTAAACAAGGGGTTGTAAGATATATTGGGGGTAGGCATGAATGTGAATCATTATAGAATCATAGAATCCTCACCGTGCAGAAGGAGGTTCATCAAGTCTGCATCGACAACAATCCCAGCCAGGCCTTATCCCGCAACCTCATATATTTACCTCACTAATCTCTCTAACCTATACATCCTGAGACACTAAAGGACACTTTAGCATGGCCAATCAACCTAACCCTTTGGACTGTGGGAGGAAGCCGGAGTACCTGGAGGAAACCCACACAAACTAAGCATTGTGCCACTAAGTCGCCCTAAGATTAAAATTAGATCAGCCATCATCTCATTAAACAGGCTTGAGGGGCCAAGTGGCCTACACAATCTCTTGATTTGTATGTTCCTGGATGTGTATATTTGGTCCTCCTATCTCGATCTCTCCCCAGTCGCATCCCCAACTGTGCCAATTACTTCTTATGGATTCATGGCTGCAGCCTCTGATTTCAGGCATGTCCATCAGGTAGTGAATCTAGTCAGGTTTGTTTAGGTATCTCAAAAAAAAACAGGAAAATATGACCCAGCTTTTAAGATTGGTCAAACTTCCAGTTCCTGTAGTGACACTGTGGTTAGTATTACTGTCTCATAGCACCAGGAACTCAGGTGCGTTTCTCAGTTTGGCTCACTGTTCGTGAAGTTTACACATTCTCTCCGTGTTTGCGTGGTCTTCTTCTGGATGCTCTGGTTTCCTTTCACACTCCAAAGACCTGAAGATTAATTGATTGACCATGCTAAATTGCCCCTAAGTGTTCCAGGATGTATAGGTTGGATGGATTAGTCATGGAAAATGTGGGGCAGAGTAAGAGTGAGTGCCTAGGTTAAATAATCTGTTAAAGAGTTGGTGCAGACTTGATGGGCCAAATGGCCTATTCTGCTCTGTAGGGATTCTATGATTCTTTAATTTTCTTGATGATCAGTCAAAATTGGGGCTCAGACACAGCATACCAGCCACTCTGCCCCCCTAAAATCAGAGCCATTTTCCTTATTGTTTGCTCTTGTACATAGAAAAAACAATTCTAAATACATGAAGCAAACTAAGAAAAAAAGTAATGTGACAAATAAAACCTGATCCAAGACAACTAGTTAATAATTATCTGGTGTAAACTTCCCTAATTTTAATAACTTGCACAGAACTGGTAGCAGAATTGGGGTGGAATTGTGTGAGAAGTTTTGCAGTAATAGATCTGCACAATACACTTAACAACATATTTATCTGAAATTCCTTTGCTGTTTTAATGGAAGTGTGAACCCAATTATATAAAATTAATTTGAAATTATTTTACTATTTTTGCAACACCAATAATTTATTTTTTAAAATTAGTTCAGGTCTTCACTACAAAACTAGCAAAGAATTTTGCAACATCCATGTTGCTGTGATGCATAGCTTGTTACACCAAAGCGTAATTCCAAGGCCTCTTTATATTACTACCGGCTTCTTTGAAAGGCTGTGACCAGTCACTTTCAAAATTTCCATTCTTATATACAAAATATAACTAATTAACAATCTTTCAGAATGGCTAGAGAGTTTCCAAGTAGCATCCGCTATGTGTACAAACACATTCACTGCAAATCATGCTGGAAGCTAGATTGGTGTTTGAGTTAGCACACACACACACACACAGTGAATTTTAGATGAACAGACAGACCATGACATTAGTAAGTGTATAATGATGATTTGACACTAATGGTGTATTTCTGGAGTTCCAAATTCCAACTGAAATCCCCTCTTTACCTCAATCCTCCTCACACTCCATCCTCTTCCCCTGCCCCAACCCCCTCCCTGCTACCCCAGTGCTATTTGAAAGGATCTTTTGCTACTTTCACTTAGTTCTGAGCAGACTTCTTCTTGTTGTTGCTAGGATTCTACATATGCTGCTTTCTATTGTCATTTCAAGTTGCAAAAGTCGATGGGGTTTCGCACAATCATAGAATTCCAACAGCACAGAAGGAGCCATTTGATCTATCGAGTCTGCACCAACCACAGACACACCCAGGCACTATTCCTATAACCTCACATACTTACCCTGCTTACCCCCTTGACACTAGTGTCAATTTCATATGGCCAATCAACCTAGCCCACACATTTTTGGACTGTGGTAGCAAACTGGGTATCCACAGGAAACCCACGCAGATGCGGAGGGAAAGTACAAGCTCCACACAGACAGTGAGCCGAGGCCGAAATTGAACCAGGGTCCATGAATTAGGATGCTACTACCCACAGTTCTACAAGACCTCCACTGTAACCATGTGAGGAAGGGTAAAAATACTTTATTATCCTATTACTCTAGGTCTGGCCATAACAGGATTTTGAAAAAATGAATTCAGAGAGGATGTGCTCTGCCAATATTGAAGGATTCCCATAAGATATTTGTTCAAATCATAAAGAACTAGCCAGATGCGTTTTCTGAGCTTAAACAAAGAGAAAGATAAGTTCATCAAAATTACGTACCAAATTTAAAAAGCTAGATAAATCACAACCGTCATTCATTCATTTGTCACATACATTTCCAGACCCTACACACACACAAGTACAAAAGGCAGAATAAGAGGATAGGCTTAATGGAATGGAATATACTGGTAATTTTTGGTTGGTCTCAGTGCCACAAGTACATGTTGAACCTTTCTTTTCAGTTGTATTCCTGGGTGTAACTGTATGGATTTCCAGGTTTTATTCCCATAAAGCTTTGATTTGCCATAAGTATTTATGCACAGGATGATTCTTTTGCAAATCTTGGCACAACACTGTTTAGAGAGAGCTTCTTTGTGACTATTCAGTACAGCATTCTCATCACTGTGGTAAACATTTCCTAAAGTCCTGCTGGCTGCATATTCCAGAGAAATTTAATTACCATTCCTGCTGTAGTCATTGTTTTCTTAGCATAGGCAATTGCATTTTGATACCCCATCTCATAAACATTTGAAGAGTAATAATATGAAAGTCAACAGGAGATTGGATCTTTCGCACCCCTCAGGGGATTTGGAAGTCTGTTAATTTTTTATCCCACCTGGGTGGAATGCAAGTTGTATATTGTAGCTGGCTGGCAATGCTCTGTTCTCTAAGCCAGATTAAAGTTTATTGTTTTCTTTTAAATCAAGCCAGAAAAATGGAGAATTGAAATTGTATCATGATTTGAAAAAAACACACTCGTACACCTTGCAGAATAAAATGAGATTCACCTTCCGGGGAAATTTTGTGAATAATAATAAAAAACAAATAAACCCCACATGCATAAATTGAGCATACCTTCATATCTATTGGGTCTGTTCTGTTGAAGTTTGGGTTGATATCCATATTTTGTGTGGATTTAAAACTCTGGACAAATCATCAGCAACAAATTATTTTTCCACTGTAATATGGATAATTTTTAAGTGATATGGTTAGATGAACAAACTCCAAGGAAGCAGTCCGATAATTTTAATTTTGAATTTTTACACAGAGGCTCATGTTATTTTATGGATTCATTTGAGGTCTCATTGATGAGATCTTGAGACTTGGATGTTTAAACATGAACTATTTATTAGTCTTCCTTAACTATGTATAGATCCTAGTTCCTAGCATGGATGGTACTGCTGTCAATCAGGTTCCTCTTAGAAAATTCTCTGAGTCTATTACCATGTAACTCTATACATCATACTGTGGAGTGCTGTTCTTTGGGCATACATTAGCCCTTGCTCTGCCAAGCACCTTCATATTACAATGGCATTAAAAATACACAAAATAGTTAAGGATAATGGTCTCTATAGATCGTGGTCTCTAGCCCTTTTGGGAATAAATTTCAAAATGTTTGAGAGCTAGTAATAATCCTAAGGTTTCTTTCTCCACAGTGAAATAGCATTTCTTAGATTTGTTCAATTTCTTGTAGCAGACAGAAATACCTTATTGGTTTCTCTGATTCATTCTCTTGGAGAAGGACATTTCCTGTCCTGAGCTAATATCATCACTGGCTACTCTGTTGAAGTCTGGAGCTACCAATACCACTTCATTTTATAGTACAACTTTCAGCTTTTCAAAAGCATTTTTCTGTTCACACTACTTTCTTTTGAGTAATTGTTTTATTAGTGGAGCAGTTTTAGCACTGAGATTAGGGAAAAGTTTACATTAGAGACACACATCACGAGTAATCTCATTATTTCCCATAATCTGTGGGAGTGGGAAAATTCACTAAGGCCTATATCTTTGCAGGTTTGGGTAATATTTTTCCTTGACCCACAACGTGTCTTGGTAGGTTAGCTGAAGCTTAGCAAATTTGCACTTTGTAAGGTTAGCCACTCTATCAGCTGATTGTAACCTTTGGAAGACAGGCTCCAGTCATTCTTAATGGCTTTCTCAGTTCTAGTAGTCATTTAGGTACACTACATGGTTGGAAGACCAGTCACTATCTAGTTCATTAGCCTTGGGAAGGTGGCTGATATTTTTCTGTGTATTAACGTCATAGCTCAATACTATGAGCCAAAGGGATGAGGTATGAGGAGTGGAGCCAAATAAAAGAGTAGACTCAGACTGGGGTGGATAATTCATGGAAGAAGGACAGGGGATCACTGCATGTTCTGTAAAACACTCGGTGGGGAGGGGACTGGACTCCTGCACCCTCTTCACTGTGATTGATGGGGGGAGAAGAACTGGTGGTCAGACCGTGCATGGGGGGAGGTGCTTCAGATGGGGCGAGGGTGGGCTCGTGACCGTTCTGGGCAGCGCGACTTATGATCGGCCACGTGTGGTAGCCATGGAGAGAGAGGCCAGGTAAAGGCCATAGAGGCTGGCTGATAACAGCAGAGGCAGTGACAGATCTCTGTGCTCTCACAGCACAGAAACCTGCACATGCACAAGGCTGCTCTCTGCTATAACTCACCAACACTCACAGGGACGTGCTGCTGCACTCAGAGCCACAGCTTGCCTGCTATGTTCACTGCCTGACTCTTTTTCTGCACAAGGCTCTTGTGTTCCAATAAACCCTGCAAGTTATCCCCGTACTCTAAAAAACCAACACAAATTTTGCTATTGCTTTATGGCTATTGAGAAACAAAGGTTTTTATGCGTTAATCTCTTTATCAGCACCGCCATTTCTGATCTGAGGTGGGGGTCCCTGTATTTCAAGCCATCCCATCTCTCTCATGGGTACTTGGCTTCCAGCACTCTCCCACCCCATCCCACTCAGGTTTTTTGGAGTGAACAGGGAAGAGTTTTCTTCAGATAAACTTATATTCACCAGCCAGAGTGAGTGGCACTGTGGTTCACACTGCTGCCTCACAGCGCCAGATACATAAGTTCGATTCCCGGCTTGGGTTCTGTCTGTGCAGAGGCTGCATGTTCACTCCATGTCTGCGTGGGTTTCCTTCAGGTGCTCCAGTTTCCTCCCACGGTCCTGAAGTTGCATGGTTAGGTAGATTGGCCATGCTAAATTGCCCCTCCGTGTCTGGGAGATCAGCAGGATAAATATATGAGGTTGTTGCCACTGATTCTGGGGAAGATGTGTTCTGTGCAAGCTGAGGCATAGGACTAGGACTAATTTCCTCACTGGGGTATTTATTTGCTCATGCTGTTGGGGACGGTTTAAACTAGAGTGGCAGTGGGATGGGAACATAAGCGGGAAGACATAACATCGGGGAACAAAGATAAAAATGAAAGAATGAGAAGTAGAAAGCAGAAGTGGAAGGCACAGGAAGTGAGGGCTAGCAGCAAATAGGGCCATGGTATTAAAAGCTATCTGCCATATTGGAAATAACTGTCTTCAAATTACCTGATTCATTAATATCCTTTGGGGAAAGAAATCTACTTCCTTATCTGGTTTTAACGACAATTGACAATGCATAGATCTATAAACATAGACAGGGATCGTGGATAGAAGTGGGAACATCGAGGTGGCGGTGCGGGCTCGTTGGGCCGAAGGGTCTGTTTCCCGTGCTGTCTTTGTTCTTTGTATCCTGAGATTAGCTTTGGAATTTCAGAATAACTTCATTGCAGTGTTAATGTAAGCCTTACTTGTAATTAATAAATAAACTTTAGTTTTTACTTCACTTTAATTTCAGATTTTGTTTTTATCAGCTGCCAAGGTTGGATTTTAACTCATGCTCTCTGAAGATTAGACTGGGTCTTTATTAGTCCAGTGATATTATTAATGTACGTCATGTCCTTTGTGCTAAATCGGTACTGGGCTCTTCCATGCTACTGACATTGGTCATGTATTTACTAGTAGGCTTTCCAAATGTTTTGTTATGTATGCCCATCAACATTCTCATGTTTGCTGACCCATCAAAATCCTTCCCTACAGTGGAACCCATTGCGCTGCCTCACTCTCTAGTGAGCTGGAGAAGACCATGCAGTGGTTGTGGCATGGAATTTGTTGCTAACTCCACTCACATACGTTTTGAACCGAACTATGGGGGAGTGCCTGACAGCTGATGTTGTAGCTTCTATTGTAACATAAGCAGCTGCTAACCAATATCTAAATGCTGACACTCACACTGCTGTACAACTTCAAGGAAATTTGAAGCGACCAGTGGGATAGTACTGTGCAGAAGAGTGAAGACAAAAAAAGGCACATGAAAGACACTAAGGCAATGCAGAAGGATTCCCATGTACTGATGTTCTACTTTGTAACGTGTGTAGAGTGTCAATAGTTGAGCGGATGACCCAGGATGAGATCACAAAATGAAGCTATACTTTCATTGTCTCTCTCTTCTTCATGTTTCATCATTGTCTGATCAGGTTGCATCACTTTGGTATATGAATGGAAAAAGGCATTAGTTTGCGGTGTGTGGAGGGCACGAAAGAAAGAGGTGCAAGCTTACAGCATCTGCAGCTTGTAAATCAGAAGTGAAATAACAAGGGGGAAAGTGGGACATGAGAAAGGTTAGGTATGAGGACACTGTCACCTTTGACAGGCTCAGCTTCACTGCTGTTCCCACCTCAACAATAGGTAACCCAATAATGACCAATATTCTTTTCTCCATGGAGGTCAGGGGATGCAGGTACACATATCCTGCTCCACTTAGTTCATGCTGCCTCCTGTTATGCAGTACTTATAAGACAAAGTGCGTCAGTGAAAGTCGTGCAATCTGTTTTGGCAATTTTGCTGTTATGATTTAATTGCTGGCAGTATGTGCAACTGTGACTTATAGTATGAGGCAGATAGTGGTGCCAATATATGAAGCTGAGGTGAAGGTCTGTATGTTAGCAATGAGACCTTATTGAGGCACATTGTTGTAAATGAATGATGGAGATGTGGTAATCTCAGAAGCAGCTAAAACTACCATTGTAGTCAGAAGTGATATCTGAAAAAGCATGATATTGATCACTAGTTTTTGAAGTTTTTTTGACACTACCTCCATCCTTGGAATGTGATTCTAGGCATTGACCTCCCCGGTATCTATTCCCATTGTCTTCTGACTGAGTGCCTGGCAGTCCTCCATTTCCCTTGCTGACATAGGCCATCTGAAAGAGTTAATAATCACACAAGTTTATAAAATACATAAGCTGCTGAAAAAAGTTCTTCTTATAAAAGTCTTCATGGATAAGCACCAAGGCCAATAGTCTGAGAAAACTAATTACATCAGGTATCTGGAATGAGAAACAAGGAGTGATACATCCAGACACAGAAATAAGCTGGGATAATAGTAACTTGTAACAGTGATGTCAGTCTTCACGCTGACTGGATATTATAATGAAGCAAGCGTAAGGCGATTGTGATTGGTTTTAATTTTTGAATGATGTAATCTTAATCAACAACTGTGAGTGGATAGAAGTAACTCTTAAAATGTGATGGTTATTTGCTAATTACACATATTTTGATTTTGAAACTATATTTTGAAACTATAATTGCTTGGGTGTTTCAAAATTCTGCTTCATTACAGACTGTGGCCTGTGATTTGCCACAGTTATAGAGCTGGATGAAAATAACTGTTTAAAAGAAATCCTGGGACTTGGTCTGGTTGCTCGAAGGGTAAAGTTGTGATCAATTGAAAGGCTGTCATTAAACCTCACAACAACATCCCTCCTCCTTTCCACCTCTTCCAGCCGTCATTGCAGCATTTCATAACCTTAGAGTCCACTCTCTGCCTCGTTACATCATGCTACACATTGCCTTGCCACAAAGCAGTTCTACTTTCAGAGTTACAGGCTGGCTTTAGTTCTGCCAACCAGAACGATATTGGCACTCTGTGGACGCATCCAGTAAATTAGAAGTGTTTGGTTATTGCTGGTTGGAAACATGGAAATGAGCAAGCAACAACAAAGTTGCATGCTGCCCTCATTGCAATGAATGAGCACAGGTTAATCACACAATGCAATCCCCACACCCATTTTCATGGGCTATTCAATTTAGTGTATCCCGATATATTTTAAGTTTCTAATCTATACTGAGTTTATAGAAGTAACTGCAATCTTATATCACCTTATCAAAATGTTAAAATGTTTCGGAGCCTTCGCATTCCAAATTATCTTTGCAGTGCCTTGATTGTTGTAGTGTAAGCAAAGCATAGCGAGAAAATATTTGTTTTATGTCCGTGTGATTACGTAGAGGCACAGGATAGTAAGTTGAGATGGAATTATCCTTCAAGGACTATTTGCACCAAAATGAGAAATAAAGGAAGCTATAACTGGACAAATGTTCTGTACCTTAATCTTGTTCCTCAATACTGCCTCCAACATCACTGGAAATGTGCAAGCATTTATTTTTAGAACAATATGTGACAGAAAAGATGATGTTAGTAGCTGCAGGGGGAATTCAGTATGGTTAATTTAGAGCTTGGGCCTAGCTCTATGAAGAAACATAAATGTGCCTCTGTTTGCACATAGATACCGTTTTAAATTTCCCAAAGCCAATCATTGTGATAATCGTTTGACAGAGTAGCTCCAAAACAGATGGATGGAATTAAATTATTTAGTTCAGTCTTCTTTTAAACCAAAAGTAAAGATGATCTGAATGATCAAGGTGCCTGCGCTCTTCTTTTCATAATAGACTTTGATGAGATAGTAGAGAATGAAATACGCCCTTCTTTGGAACGGTAATGAATTACAGTAGTTAAGAGATAGACAGAGAACCCATTAGAAGCTTGTCAGGAGTGCTGTACGCAGTCACATTAATCTCCATACTATAGAAAGGTGCTGGAAAGATGTAAAGCCTTGTGTAAACATAGTTTTGGAATGAACTTCCCACAGTACAAACATGACATTATTCAAAATTGCTTAAGATGATCTGATAGATTATCCAGCAAACATTAAAATGGAGTGAGACAGGCTTCAGGCGGTAAAATATCGTACGGGATGTTTATCAAAATTCCTATGTTAGAAATTCTGTCAAAATGACATTTAATTAAATCCGTTCAGTGTTTAAATTTTATTAATTTACCCTGAGAAAACCCACCTGCCATGAGCTTGATAGATTGTAAGTCAGATAAGGCAGAATAACATCAACGTTCAAGGGTTGATTAAGCTTTCAGTCTTAAGCTTGTGTCATGACTTTCTCGATACAATTAAAGATAAGCACTATTCTCTAGCTGTGAATTGTAAATTGTCAACTTGCTAATTCCAGCTATGGGTAATTATTTCCTCAGTAATAGGTTAAAATAATTGGTCCCTTCCTCTTTTTTTGTGGGACATCTCTGAATGAGTTCTCCAATGTAGTCTTAATTAATTCAGCATTATAGACATCTCTTTTATAAAATAGATACACCTAAGGAATCTCAGTGAAAGTGTACTCAGACTATTCAAACCCATTTGACGTAGGATAGTTTAATTGAGCAAAGATAGAAAGCATTAATTTCATTAACTGGGGCTGGAATTGAAGCTAACACAAAACTGAAAAGTACAGAAGCATCATTTTCCATAAGTCAGTCGCTTTGAATTGGCGAATTGTGTCTGTCTTGCACTATCTTCCTTTTCTTCATCATGTGAATACCATTGGATGAAAACCATATTAAAGTTAACACAAAATGGGGATGAGTGTTAATTTCATTAAAATGCTGCTTTTTTATTTGATTGCTTCTTTTACATCATGAGCCACCCTTTAAAGTTGTTGGGCGCATCACTATTACATTTGTGTGATACTGCACAGTGCAATGTTATGAATTGGTTGAAGAAGTTTGAATAATTAGAAAAGGTTGTACTGACCATTCAGTGATGAGCTAAACAGCTTCAGAAAATTGAAAAAGTGGAGTGGCCATGAGTGTCGATCCTGTTCCTTTATTGCTGGAGCTTTCCATTGAATGTACAGCAAACTAGAGAATTACGACAAACATTCTCTCTTCATTCTTGTAAACTATGAAGGATCTTAATAATACAGCCGATAATTTGGCAAATCAAATCACAAACCTTTCAACAAAGGGTGGCACGGTGGCACAGTGCTTAGCGCTGCTGCCTCACTGGGACCTGGGTTCAAGTCCTGGCTTGGGTCACTGTCTGTGCAGAGTCTGCACATTCTCCCCATGTTTCCTCCAGGTACTCCGGCTTCATCCCACAGTCCGGAAGATGTGCTGGTTAAGGTGCATTAGCTATGCTAAATGCTCCCTCAGTGTACCCAAACAGGCGCTAGGGTGACGACCAGGAGATTTTCACAGTAACTTCACTGCAGTGTTAATGTAAGCCTACTTGTGACCTTAATAAATAAACTTCAAATGATCCTTTTATTGGAGACAAAATCCCTACACCAGCCTTAAACAGGACAGTTTCGCACATCAGAACCAATTAGTTAATGCAGGGCAATGCCTTAATCTATCTGCAAAGGGATTTGCCATTGCACTAAAAGTAAATCCTGTTTGCCTGAGGGTGACGCTTGCTGCAATGTGGAAGATGTGGCCACCATCTTAGAATCATAGAATCCATACAGTGCAGAAAGAGGCCATTTGAGCCATCAACCCTGGATTAAGAACAATCCCACATAGGACCTATCACCGTAACCCTGTTTACCCCACTAATCCTCCGACACCAAAGCACAATTTAAGATGGACAATCAACCAAACCCACCCATCTTTGGAGTGTGGGAGGAAACAGAGCACTCAGGGGAAACCCACGCAGACACAGGTAGAACATTCAAACTCCACACAGAGATCGACCTAAGGCTGGAACTGAACCCAGATTCCTGGCATTGTGAGGCAACAGTGCAAACCACTGTGCCACCTTGCTGCCTGCTTAGAGTGAGGCAAAGCTCTAAAGTTTAGGTGTCAAAACCTTTGCAGTTTGATTGTTGTGAATGAGCCCCGTAGTGTCCTACCAGTATTTGGGAACCACTCCCTTCACATTCTTCTCTGGAGTGGTACAGACTTGATGGGTTAAGTGGCCTCCTTCTGCACTATAAAATTCTATGAAGACAATGTACCGCAATCAGCCTCGATGATAGTGACTGTGCTGGAAATAGGTTAATTTTTGTTATCTAGTCCCATTGCCATAAATGGCTATTAGTGGGAAGGCTGGTTAAAGGCCTACATATTGTAATTATGGAGTGACTTTTTAAACTTGTGGAATGGTATTCTGGCTTACTTTTATGTTAGGAATTTTTGGGTATATAGGAGGTTCTGTTTTTCGTGTGAAGGTATATTTGGATAATTGCTATTTAATGGCTTGCATTCCTGCTTGTATAAGGGTGCCTGCACACATGCAATGAACTTGTCTATTGGTAACAGTGTGAAATGGATGATACCAAATCAGCCAGTAACATTGAAGATTTACAACATGAAGCTGCCACAATACCACAACTATAACCCAAACTCAAAATTACCCCTGCTATCTTTCACATGTGTATCTGACACCCAGTTTCACAGGGTTAGACATTCCTGCAGAGAGTCACAAGGAGAGGTCTGGCATTTTTGCAGTGATGCAAGGTTCCCCTGGTCATTCGTTTTACTTTGAAGGCTTATTTCAAAATCTTTGAGCTGAATGCCATTGTCACTGAACATTCATCAAAAGGCCTGTCTTCCATTCAGTTTGGAACTCAGCCAAACTCAATGCATTTCCACAAATCTTCTCATTTCGTATCCAGTCCTGACAGTGCAGTTTGAGTCTTTTCCTTGTCGTTCCTACTTCTGAAGATTTTTTTCTTATCCAAATCTTCTGCTCCAAAGTTGGCAGCATTGATGCCTCAATGCTCAGTTTCAAGATTTTCAGCACACTCAGAAAAAAAAGTAAATTCACACTCAGGCCAGTTGTATTCAGCCCAGGGCCCCTGCATCAAGCATATTCAAATCATAGTGCTACTGTTCAGTTCTATTTTCCTTCTTAGCCATTACAGATTAGCTTTCGATAGAAATTATACTCCGCCTCATTAACCTCACCACCAGAGGCAACAAAACATTAAATGAACTCACCATATGGACCACGATGCACATAAAAGATTAAAGAATCCTACCAGATACCTGGCATCTTTCCTGTAAGAAAACACAGTGCTAGTGGCCGTACCTTCTGTATTGCAGTCATTATTAGAAATGATTTGGTTAATTAGACTCTCCCTTTGGCAGAGTACCAGTGTATTACATTTGAGGGATTTGCTTTTTGTATTCCATAGACTAGAGACACCTTTATCCACAACAGAGAGAAAGGCTGGCTTGAGAAATGATCAGTCAACACAGCGCTCTTTTGTTTCTGTTTGCAATTATCTTTGAACAATCGACAACACATAATAAAGCATTGCATCAATTGTGTCATTGAGCTGGAGGAGGGTTTCAAGTGTTAGAGATTTGGCAGATCCAGTTGACCAAAGGGAAAGAGAGTTAACAGGGTGGGATGGGGAGGGGGGGTTGCGGTTGATGGTGGGGAGGGATTGGGACATATTTTCGACATTAGAAATATCGAATGACATATCCTTCTTTAAAAGATATTCTCATGGTCGTGAAATCAATCTCCTCGTAACATAATTGGTCCTGTTCTGCAGTCCGTTTCGCAGAGAAACCCCTCGTGCGGTTACACCCTATCCTTGGTTTTTCTAGTGAACTCGCATTTCATTCTCACAGTCCTCTTTCATGCAAGGTAGTTAAGTGAATTTGAACCTCTTTGATCTGGCATCTCTCATCGCTTGGTAGACTAGAAGGATGTTTTGAAAATCATGACAGGTTATCATCTGCACAATAAAGTAATTACACCTCAATGGCTATAGAAGGGGTTTGGTTCGAGCTGCTATTAAAGTGCTTTCAATACCAATTCCTTCCCAGCGATTCCTGTTCATTATCCATTTTACTTTTAAAAGAAGAAATTTGGCACAAGGGTACTAATAGGGTAAAGGGACTATATGTTACCATCTAAATGATTCAAACATTCAGAAACTGCCTGGAGCTTTCCAAGTAAACATTATCATCTTGCAGCAAATGAATGGAAAATGCTGAAACTGCATGGTGGGGCCATCCATGAAAAGATACATCATGGGTTAATGTGTTGAAGTAAGACCTGCCTTTAACCAGCTTTTTCTCACAAACATTGACAGAGCTGCTTTATATTTCCAGTTTTTTGGTTCAGAATGCTGGTATTTTCAAATGATTTCATATTTCTTTTTCCCCATCCTTAAAATCTGTATTATTAGCATCAGCACTTCCTAACATTTGCTAAGGCAGCAGTTCTGAAAGGGGTCTTTGGTTGAACTTTTTCCATCCTCTGTTTACAATGCACACAGTTGCCTCCATTTTGGTTCACACAATTGCACTAAACCTTCAAAGTTACTTTAATATGGATCCAAACAGTGATGGGGAGGGAATTCCAGAAATACCTCCTTTTAGAGAGAACATAATTAGGCTGCAAGGGGAGAAATGGAAATGTTACTTCCCCTCCAGCTGCGCTGTTTCATTTAAATGATGCTGCCATTAATCAGGTGATTATTAATTGCTCTCTATGTGTTTGTGGTCATTTAACCAGGATTAGGAGATATAATTACATAAGTTTTCTCATTAGATACTCAATGGAAAAAGCGAATGTTTCAGCATGTTTTGCTGAAAAAGTGGACACTGAACTGATTAAAAAGAAGGTATATCATTTTCAATTAAATCAAATACTGGCACAGCATAAAATTCCTTTTAAGATTGCTGAACTGTTAAGCTTATGTTGAAATCGTTGATGACCAATAAGTTTCCTTGTTGCAACATTTACATCCAACCAGTTTCAACGTGGAGTAAAAAATACAGATTTTTGTTTCCAAAATTTCCCATCCATTTAAAGGAGTAAAAGCAGGAACATTTTCTCAATCATTTGTCCTGAAATGCAGAATGGAGTTTCTGTCTCTTTTTTTCCATTATGCCTTTTTAATTTTATCCACCCAAGTTAAAGAGCCAACTGTTTGTGACAATTGACGGCAGCAGGAGCTACTTAAGTAATACAAACATGCCTAAATGATGCCATTTGTGTCATTGTCTTTTGTCTTCAGTCTGAGAAAACATCAAAATGCTTTTTGGGAGGAAGAGTAAGAGGCAATGTAAGCCATATGCTACAATTTTAAAGGAGGCAAAGGAACAAATTATCTTTTTTATTCATTTGAGGCGCATAGGCATCGTTGGCTGGTCAGCATTTATTGCCCATCCCTAGCTGTCTGAGGACAGTTGCAAGTCAACCACATTGCTATGGTTCTGGAGGCACATGTAGGCCAGACCAAATAAGGATGACAGATTTTCTTCCCGAAAGAACATAAGTGAAACAGATGGGCTTTTCCGACAATGGTTTCATAGTCATTAGTAGATTCTTAATTCCAGATATTTTTTATCAAAGTCAAATTCCATCATTTGCAGTGGCAGGATTTGAACTCAAGTCTCCGGGACATTAGTTTAATTTCTGGATTAATAGTCTAGCAATATTACTATGAGGCCATCGCCTTCTCTAATCTAACAAAGTCTCATATACAAATCTAACGAGGTGGCAGGACAGGTTGATAAAGCTGTAAAAAACCCTAATGCATTCCTTGACCTAAACTGAGGCTGCGTAAAGAAGGAAACCTTTTTTTTTAAGCATATCTTCATGCCCATACTATTTACCCTTTGGGGAATAGTAGGGGAAGTAGGGGAAAAACATCCAGACTGATTATAAGCCTGTTAAACTGCAGTGAATGCTCCTTCTCTGGCCAACAAATTCTGGCATTGGACTTAAACCCAGAGCTTCTGATCCAAAGATAGGGACGCTATCTACTACACCACAAGGCCTACTAAATACATTTTCTTGTGACCTCCCGAAACTCCACAATGCTTTTGGAAAGCTGGATTCTCAGTATGCTTCCAAGACAGATGTAATGACATCAACAGGGCCTGTGAGGTTGGCCTCTTGGAGTATGAGCTCCCTGATTGAAGGTAGCGATTACAGGCCAAATAAGGAGTCTCATCCCAATCCGGATTCTGACTTTGTATCTGAAGTCTTAGGAATGGAATTGAGTTTGCAAATAAAGGGAATTTGGTGAAGAGAAATGGCCTCTGAGGAATTATTTTGAGACCTTTGCATCTCTCACCAAGTGATATGTGTTTGCAATACCATTGTGCATAATTTGCTTTGAGGGAAGGGAGGATGAGGAAGAAATTTGGAATCCAAGGGGGTTCCTTTCCTACACCTCACTATCTCTGTTTGCTCTTTTGGAAGGTACTTTAAGCCTACCTCTGACCAACCTATTTGCTGTTCACCTTAATATCTACTCATAGAGCACACTATCAACTTTTGTTTGTGATGTCTCTGTGAAACACCTTGAAAGTTTTTGCTATGTCATAAGTGTTACAAAAATGCAAGTTCTTGTTGTGGAAGGCTGCTAACTATCATTATTCAGGAAATCAAACTAATTATGTTGGCTGTGATAGAATAATCTTGACCTGATCAAACAATGAATGTAGAAGCTCAGATTCACGGAATGTGCTAGATTTCCAAAGAGAATCCCAAAGCAATCACAACACTATCAACAGCAGTAAAATCTACAAGCCATGAACACCACCCATTCTCCTTTTTCCCTGGAATCTGAAAACTCAGAAGTTTCAACCCAGTTTCTGTAAAATCCTATGTCCAGCTAATGGGCAAAGGCCAAGGATTCATACCTTAGCTGATCAAAATCTACCATTCAGTGTTTTCCAGTCCTCCAACCTCAGTAAATCGAATGAGCTGAAGAGAGATGGGATCTAATTTGGCTTTGTGCACAAAAATGTATAAGAATGAAGGAAATGATACACTTTCAGAGACTTTATTCATGATCAATAAAGAATTTGTTTACAAGGTTCTAGAGCATGTCTTCAGCTAGTGGGGAGATGATGGGCTAGTGCTAATATCACAGGACTATTAATCCAGAAACTCAGCTAATGTTCTGGGAACCTGGATTGAAATCCCACTACGGCAGTTGGTGGCATTTGAATTCAATAAAAAATATCTGCAGTTAAGAATCCATTGATGACCATGAAACTATTGTCAATGGTTGAAAAAACTCATCTCATTCACTAAAGTCCTTTAGGGAAGGAAATCTGTTGTCTTTTCACAGTCCGACCTACAATTTTTTGAAGTTTATTTATTATCATTGTAAGTAGGCTTACATTAATACTGAATTAAGTCACTGCAGAAGTTTCCTACTCACCACACTCCAGTGCCTGTTCAAGTACAGTGAGGGAGAATTCAGCATGGCCAATGTACCTAACCTGCACGTCTTTCAGGGAGGAAATCAGAGCACCTGGAGGAAACCCATGCAGACATGGAGAGAACATGCAGTGTCCGCATGATAGTGACCTAAGCTTGAAATCGAACTTGCGTCCCTGGTGCTGTGAGGCAACAGTGCTAACCACTGTGCCGACTAGAACCAGACCCTCAACTGCCCACGAAGGGCAACTAGAGATGGGCAATAAATGCCGACATTGGACTGGGGTAAACACATTAAGAAGTCTCACAACATCAGGTTCAAGTTCAACAGGTTTATTTGGTAGCACAAGCCACTAGTTTTCAGAGTATTGTCTCTTCATTGGGTATGTGGGAGCTCTGTTCATAAATAGGCCATATAAAGACACAAACTCAATTGACAAAATAATGGTTGGAATGCGAGTCTTTCATTCATGTGCTGGACACTCATTCACAAGAGAATAGAAAGAAAACGCAAAAGGTAAAGATTTCCTCCATGGTATGTCTGTAGCAAAATGATAAGCGGTTTTACAAATAGTACATTTAGGATTTCATTAAAAATAGTATCCAAAGGTACAAGCCCAAGGGCATAATTACTATTTTGCAGGAAACAAATATAAAATGTGGCAATTTTACCCAGTTCAATTGGATTTATACTCCAATTTCATTTTTAAAGTCATGGGCAAAGCTTGAACTGGCAAATCATTATTTCATCCAAGATGGGCCCAACTTGGGTTACCTCAAGTGTGAAATTCGGTTGCGTGATCATCACTTGTAAATATCACGGTACATCGCTAACTTGATACTTTAATGGGACACTATTTCAACAAAATAGTGTTTGGCAATCTTTTACCCGCAGAAACATAGGAGTCAAAAAGTCATGCATCATTCTTAGCACATTATCACAGACTGAAACACAAACCTGACATATGGCACAAATACAGTAATTTAGTAAAATTATAATCCCACTGACAGCTGTTCAATCACTGACTGAAGTCACAGGACAGAAGGAGACAAAGTATTATTTTCAGTCACTGTCATAACCCTTGGCTCCTACTTGTGTAAAGAATAGGGCACCAGATTGGTGTCATTAATTAGCTTCTTTAATGTATGGATTGATGTTCCAGTTTCCTGGAACAGTTCTCTGTAAGACCTTGAGTAATTACACTTCAGCAGCGAGTCATCACGTATCCTAAACAGGGAGGCGGTAAAGTCCAGAAAGCCATGGTTTTGCACTGATTTTAAAAGATATTTTGTTGAAGGTTTCTTTATTTGCTCCCGATTGTCAGACTTGGCAAGCAGATTCTAAATACGGCCTCTGGCCCGATTCAGACAACCACAAGAGGCGTAGCTGGCAACAGCCAGGTGTTTGTGTCTTGTTGAGTGTCTCAAGTGACTGCTGTTGCTGACAGGTGAACAAGATGTGATATTTTGCTCCCATTGGGCAGCACAGCAGTAACAGCAGGTCAAACATGATTTCTACCAGGTGGCAGATTTTCCAACTGTCCTGGGGCCAATCAATCGAACACATTATGGCTCCCATTCCACTGTAAAGAGGACATCACTCATCACATTAAACGGACCAGTGCCATGCTAAAGTGGGTGGATGGTGAAAGCAAGTGTAAAATTAGCTCCACATCCCCACTTTGAAGTTGTCATTCCCCTTGCCCCCTTGACTTCAACTGAGTCGGCAGTCATGCTCCAGATAGATGCAGCTTCTTAATGAAAGCAAATTACTGTGGATAACACTGAGAGAGAAATGGAAAGCAGTGAAGGTGGACATGGCTTGAAGTCGAGGGAGTTTTGACAAACAGTCATCCGGACTTGAAACGTCAGCTCTTTTCTCTCCTTCCAGATGCTGCCAGACCTGCTGAGATTTTCCAGCATTTCCTCTTTTGGATGCAACATCTTTCGCATTATTTATGGTTTTGGTTTTCTGCTATTTTTTTCAAATTTTGGATTGGGCAACCTTCACAGCATTCTTTGGCTATATTAAAAAATTAGGGCATCTGGATTTTGCCATAATTTGACTTTATTCCATTTATTATTGTCACATGTATTTATATGCAATGAAAAGTATTGTTTTTTGTGTGCTATATATGCAAAAGATATCGTACACAGAGTATGAGGGGAGAAGGAAAAGGAGAGGATGCAGAATGTAGTTCTACAATCACAGCAAGAGTGCCAAGAAAGATCAGCTTTGGATAAGGTTGGTCCATTTAAAAGCCTGATGGCAGCAGGGAAGAAGTTATACATATTCCCAGACTTTTGTATCATTTTTCCATGGAAGAAGGTGGAAGTCAGTATGTCCGAGGCACATGGGGTCTTTGATTATGCTGTCTGCTTTCCTGAGGCAATGGGAAGTGTAGATGGAGTCAGTGGATGAGGGGCTGGTTTGCGTGATGGATGGGACTATGTTCACAACTCCGGATGATCGTTTGGCATTCTTGGGGCATACTAAAAAAATGAGACTATGTAGGTTTTTCTGTAATATTTATTAATCTGTGTTCAATAACTACCAGTAATACTCAATTTTCAGTAGAACAATTGCTCAGTCAGGAGCGATGAATTTTAAAAATGATATCCAAACTTCCACTTAATAGCAGAAAGAATGACATATCAAGATTTCATGACCAGAATGTCATGATTGGCATGGGGAGGGGAGGTAATGACCTGTGGTATTATTGCTAACCATTAATCCAAAAACTCAGCTGAAGTTTTGACGACCCAAGATCGAATCCCGCCACAGCAAATAGTGGAATTTGAAGTCAATAAAAACAAAATCTGGAATTAAGAATCTATTGATGACCATGAAACCATTGTCAAATGTCAAAAAAACCAACTGGTTCACTAATTTCCATCAGGGAAGGTAATCTGTCAACCCTACCTGGTCTAGCTTATATGTGACTCCAGATCCACAGCTATATGGTTGACTCACAATTGTCATCCAAGGACAACTAGGGATGGGCAATAAATGCTGGCCAAATTGTAATGCCCGTGTCCTACGAATGAATTTAAAAAAGCATGCAAATGTTGGTGGACCCAAATGCAGATATAGAATCGTTTCCAGAAAAGATTGCATCTTCACACAATTTCATGCTGGCTGGCCAAATAAGGTCCATCGTACGAGAAATGCATTTTTCATTTGGCTGCTGGTGCATGTGAAGGTGAGAATGAGTCCAATGGGGCACCCCTGTGACAGGGGTTGGTGCTGTGGTACAGTGGTTAGTATTGCTGCTTGACAGCACCAGGGACCTGGGTTCAAATCCAGCCTCAGGTCACTGCCTACGTGGAGTTTGTGCATTCTCCCCATGTCTGCATGGGTTTCTTCCAGTTTCCTCCCACAATCCAAAGATGTGTGGATTAGGTTCATTTGCCATACTAAATTGCCTTTAGCATCGGGGGATTAATAGGATAAATGCATAGGGTTATGGAAATAGGGCCTGGGTAGAATTGATCTTGGTGCAGGCTTGATAAGCCAAATGGCCCCCTTTCCGTATGCAGGAATTCTATGATTTTAGGATTCTATAACTTCCATTGGAAAAACAGAGAGGTCCCTCAACATGAAAACAAATTTGGGATCAGTGTGGTGACCTTTCAGCCATGAACCCACTAAAACCTTCACTGACTATGTGTTTGTGTATAGCAACTCTGAAATATGTCTCACAAATCTACAGGTATTGCCCAGCATCTGCCACTGATCCAAATTTGGGCAGCAGTGAGGATGCTGTAGCTGGGGGGAGGGGAACAAGAGTTGGGGAGAGGATTTTCTTCATCTACTTAGACCACTGAAGAAAGGAAAAAAATGAATAAGGATTCCCCCAGCAGCATTTGTGGCTTCAGGATGATGTGGTCATTGCTGTAGTATGAAAAATGTGCTGGCCAGCCACAGCTAGCTCCCGTAGACAGCAATGTTGGGTCTTTTACATCCATCTGAGAGGATGTGCATGGTCTTAGATGAACATGGTCTCTCTTATGACTGCACTGTAAGCCTATCTGCTCAATTTTCTGGAGTTGGACTTCAATCCATAACCTGCTTCACTCCAGAAGGCCGAATGCGTCAACGTAGTAAATATCCATGCCACCAAGGGTGCACCTGGTCTACTTGTATTTGCAGCGGCTCTGGACTGCCCAACTGAGGTGATGCAGCTAGGGCTAGTGACCGTGGTGAGGGCAATGTGAGGGTACTGGGACTGCAAACATAGTGTCATTGCTCCCTTTTGCAGTGGAATCCTTTATTTTTAAACAAAAACTGCTTTAATGAATGCAGGATGTGGTCAAAGTCTACATCTACTGCCAGATCACTTGGGACTCCTCCAATGATAAACCTGCAGTGTCTGTATGCTTAGTCATAATGAAGGCCGGGGTCACCGGAGTCTGATATTCAGAGATTCTCTACCCTCTGCTCAGGGGTGGGGCAGGGGTGTGGGCCAAGGTAGTGTGCTCTGCTGGAAGATTGGTGCAGTCTCAATGGGCCAAGTAGCCTCCTTCTGCATTATAGGGAATCTATGGGGTGAGATATCGAGGAAAACTGATGATTATGTACAAAGAAATGCCAATGCATTGACAGGCTTGTCAGAAAACCTGCAGTCACTTTGAAGGAGTATGAAGGAATTAAAGTCACATATCGCACAGAATTTTTCACAGAGGCTGGAATTGGTGAACAGTTCATAGAATGCAATCATAGAATCCCTACAGTGCAGAAGGAGATCATTTAACCCATCACGCCTGCACCAAACCTCCCACTCAAGCCCTAACCCCATAACATCACATATTTAATCCCCCGACACAGAGGGGCAATTTAGTATGTCAATCAACCTAATCCGCACATCTTTAGAATGTGGGAGGAAATTAGAGAACCTGGAGTAAACTCATGCAGACGTGGGGAGTATTAGAACGTAACTAATATTAGATCTATTGTAATGCGACCAATGGTAACAAGCTGTAAAGCTCAGCTGGCCCAACAAGCTATATAACTAATGACAAAATGATGTGATGATCAGCTGACTCAGCATAAATAAGAACCTGTTGGGAATTGTTAGATTGCTTGGAATGCCCCAGGGTGGGGCCTCAAGTGTTGGAGTAATGAAGTTTCTTGATCAAACATTTTCTTTGATTTATAAGCTGGGGTAAGTTTTGTTAAATTTTATTGCCTACATCTGAAGAGTTCCTTCTGGGCGATTAACAGGGAGAAAGTGCAAGTTCCACACCGACAGTTCACCCCAGACTGGAATTGAGCCCGAGTTGCTGATGCTGTGAGGCAGCAGTGCTAATCTCGGTGCCACTGTGCTGACCTATGTGAGGATGCTTCTGGAACTAGCCATGATGCAGCTTCTGAGACCAGATGATGCTGACTGCCATCACAATTTACTCATACTGCATACTTCTGGCATATGTTCATAAAACCTTGCACTGACACCCTCACCTTTGACACATTCTGCACCTGAAATGGCCATCTTCTGGTACTCGAATAGTGATGTAGAGATGCCGACGTTGGACTGGGGTAAACTCAGTAAAGTTTCACAACACCAATTTTAAATCCAACCAATTTATTTGATAGTACATTCGCGAGCTTTTGACTCTATAGCCTTTGTCAGGCAAATGCCTGAATTTACTATCAAATAAATTGGTTGGATTTAAAATTGGTGTTGTGAAACTTTACTGACTCAAATAATGCCCATTGCCTTGCAATTACCACTGCTACTAAGCTGAATTTTATGGCTTTGTCTTCATCTTGACAGGAAAAAAACCAAGATCAGAAACTCATTGTGTTGGGAACCATGGGGAAAATTCCAAATTTTTCTTATCCTCCCACACAGTATACTTGAGTTCCAATAATTCACATCACCCTACCTCAAAGTTCAAGAAACATTGAAGACCTAAAGATAATGAATGTATGAGCTGTCTCACACTGCTGCTCGTTGATTAGGAAATACACATACGTTTTCTCAGAAAATAACCATGTATGTAATACTTCCCCTGCAATGTTTTCTCAGGCCTTTCCTCATGACTGGACCGATGAGATTTGTTGTTATTAAGACTGATGATCTGCCACATCGGTCTTTAACAAGCTAAGCATCTCCAGAGCGTTCCTGATTCTCCTGCCACACTGTTTAAACAGCAAAGTTTACCTACATGCTGCAATCGACTGCTTTCTCAAAAGCAATTCCCCCAGCAAGACCTTCTAATCATTAGGCTCAATAAATTGGCATGATGTCATTGTAACTGAGCAGCAGAAGGAAAGAGAATCCTGACCATTGTTTATTTTACATCTCCTTCAGAAGTGTCAGAGAGTTCACGATTGGATTTGTACAAATGATATCATTGACTGGGATTCAGACAATTTCCTTCTATTAATTAATGTATAATACAATGCTCTTTTTCATATATTTGCCTGTATAAAATGGGTTTCTAGCATACTGGTAGGCTCTGCTCCATAATTCCAATTCTCTTCCCACACCTAATGGTGAACTAAGGTAGAATTTCATCTTTTTCTATAAACAGTAATTTTTGGAACAGATCTAGTCTGTCATTCGAGGCTTATGGCTTAAGGGGACACCACTCCACATCAAGCATTGCTGGCAAAAAGTCTCTCTTAACACCTATATTTGTATGTTGAAGGCAGCATGGTGACGCAGTGATTAGCACTATTGCCTCACAGTACCAGGGACCTGTGTTTAACTGCGGCCTCAGGTCACTATCTGTGTGGAGTTTGCACATTCGCTCCGTGGCTTCATGGGTTTCCTCTGGGTGCTCCGGTTTTCTCACACAATTCAAAGATGTGTGGGTTAGGTTGATTTCCCATACTAAATTGCTCCTAGGTGTTAGAGGGTTAACAGGGTAAATAGTGCGGTTATGGGAATAGGGCCTGGGTGAGATTGTGATCAGGGCAGGCTCGATGGGCCAAATGGCCTCCTCCTGCACTGTAGGGATTCCATGATTTTGCAAGCTGGCACTGTTATGTACGTTCTTTAAGGGAACAGGTCATGTGAATTAGAATGGGCAGTCTACGGCAGAAGGGTGGAGTGAGTAGACACAATAAAGAGCTGTGTTCCCTGATACCTGACGGTGTAGCTATTGATGAGAAGCCTCAGTACAATGAAATTTAATGGACACTTTAGCCATAGGAGACTCAAACCTGGAGTTTCTTGCTCAGAGGCCCTTGTTACAGAACTAATGCACCACAACACCTCCTGTTCTATAAACTGAAGCAGATTCAAGTGGCCTGATTTGTTGACTGATAGGAATACCTGAGTGTTATTTCCATGAGTTTTTTCCTTTCTGTCTTTTTGCTGTTGGTATTTATATGGTGAGCAGCCTTTGGAGTGAATCATTTGGTAATGCCATTTTCTCCCTTAGAACCACAGCAGAGTCCTATATATATCTGGATTTTTCAGGCAGAAGAGAAATTACCGTGTTACACCAAAAGAGCTCTTATTTATCCGCAGATACACTTTGAGGCACATCGAGACAGAGGAATAATTCTGCAATGGATATGATTTACAAAATAGGTTATGACACAACTGAGCATATGACGGGCAGACTCTTTTACAGACATAATACTCCCAATGCTGTTGAGGCTATATATATCCTTAACTTTTTTGTTTCAGGGTCTTTCCAGACTAGCATGGCCCATGAGTCTGACAAGAATATAAAAAATTTATTGGCCATCTTGTTTGTTCAGACAGGTAATCATTTTTTTCTCAACAGATGTCTCAAAGTTTATTTATTAATGTCACAAGTAGACTTACATTAACATTGCAATGAAGTGGCTGTGAAAATCCCCTAGTCGCACTCCTGGCATCTGTTTAAGTACACTGAGGGAGAATTTAGCATGGATAATGCACCTAACCAGCACATTTTTTAGATTATAGAAAGAAACTGGAATACCAGAAGGAAACCCATGTAGACACAGGGAGAACGTGCAGACTCTGCAGACAGTGACCCAAGCCGGGAATGCTGGCATTGTGAGGCAGCAGTGCTAAGCACTATGCCACTGTGTCACTGCACTATACCAATGCACTGCACTTTGTGTAACGTGGCAAGATTACCAGCAGTCCAGGGCATAATAAACTGCAGAGATTTGGCTTAATGTTTCCTGTCACAATGCCAGTGCCTTCATAACTCAAAGAAGATTCCATTCAAACTATAGACTGAGCGGTCCCATGATGACGCACTTATTTAAAGGGTCACATGTCAGGAACGCAGGAGTTCTTCCCAGAGCACAGGCAGACACACAATATGTAAAGAGCTGCTCAGAGTTAACAATAAACGTTTGTTGTTGATCGCTAGTTGTTGGAACATAGCTCTTCTACGCTATGAATGTCCCACTCATGTGAATGCTAATTTTCAGGTTGTGGTGGTTTCATTTGAAGACAGTCTGTTGTCCCAGCAAGAACATACTCAACCACATCAAAGAAGTCAACAGGAAGAGCGTATGAAACCAAAAGAGGTTGAACAAGCAAACAAATGGTAAGTTTTTTACAACATGGAAGCCTGCCCACTATTTTATGAGCCCTGTCAACACTGTCCCTTTGTCATCCATTGATAGAACTTCATGCACAGTGCCTGAACCTTATGCTCTACAAATACCAGCTGCTGAAATCTGAAACAGGATCTAAAAATAACAGAGTCCAACAGCAATGTAGTCATCTTTTGAAGATTTGTATATATTAAGGATTGTAAGTGTCCAGACTTTGATATGCCATTTATTGACAATTGGCCTGTCACTTGCTGACTCCCCAGCATTAGATCTGGGGGAAGGATACCCCAAAGTTGCACTGGGGAATTCCTCTCAGACGTTTTCAGGTAAGGGTTTACCTGGCAATTTTCCAGAAGTGCAACTTCAGCTGGATAATTGCACTGGGCTGGGAACCATCCAACAAAGTGATTTTAAATTGTTAACTTTGGATTGTTCTGACAATTTCACACTGATAGTTACTCTGAAAAGTTGAGAAGAAACAAAAGCACTTCTAACTTCAATGTAATTTCTTTTAAATATCCAGACTGAGCCCCAGGCAGGACTCCCCCAACACCCCCAGGAGACCCACTACTACCTTACAACAATGCACCCAGCTCACACCATATTCCCTAAGCCAACATGCCAGATAGGATTTCCCACCATCTCTAGCCAGATCAGGCTTGGCCCCCACACTGGCATGACGGCCCTTCTACCAAACGCACACCGTATTGACCTGAACAACTGTGTCCATGTCTGGACCCAGCCATCACCCTGCCGCCTGACCCAACAAACCTCCGATCCAACACAGCCCCCAACCTCACATGACAATCCTTCAACTGATACCCAGATGATAAGCATGATTTCAATTGCTGAAAGGAAGGGGAGCAGTCAGGCACACTGCACCAGGGACCTAGGTTCGATTCGCAGCTTGGTTCACTGCCTGTGCAGAGTCTGCACGCTCTCCCTGTGTCTGCGTGGGTTTCCTCCAGGTGCTCTGATTTCCTCTCACAGTCTGAAAGACATGCTGGTTAGGTGCACGCTAAATTCTTCCTCAATGTACCCAGACAGGCACTGGAGTGTGGTAACTAGGGGATTTTACATAGAAAAATAGGAGCAGGAGGAGGCCATTTGGCCCTTCGAGCCTGCTCCACCATTCAGTATGGTCATGGCTGATCATCCAACTCAGTAACTTAATCCTGCTTTTTTTCCCATGACCTTTGATCCCATTTGTCCCAAGTGCTATACCTAGCTGTCTCTTGAGTACATTCAATGCATCAACTATTTCCTGTGATAGTGAATGCCACAGGCTCACCACACTTTGGGTGAAGAGTTTTCTCCTCACCTCTGTCCTAAGCGGTCTACCCTAAATCTTCCAACTGTGATCCCTGATCCTGAAGTCTCTCACACCATCAGGAACATCTTCCCTGCACCCACTTTTTCATATTAGCTTCACATTTTCATTGCAGAGTTAATGCAAGCCTATTTGTGACACTGATAAATAAATTTTATAAACTTTAATCAGGAATTGTGTGTGTTTCTCACCAGATGTATGCTGCCTGCCATAATGATAAAAGTAAAGGTGTTAGTAGCAGAAACACGCAGAAACATTTGAAACCCACAGAATAATCTCTTCAAATCAGGTCCTTTATATGTTGCAAGAACATTTCAACACTCTTGCACTTCACTAACTATGTGTTACACATGCACAACAGAATGTAACACCAACTGATACAAAAGCTTCTCACCAACACTATTTAAAGAGACCACAAAATACTTAAAGGTAGCTGCTGGTTTTTCATTTCTACCTCAAGGCACCTGGACAGGTTTCAGTTGAGCTTTAGCATTTTTTCAAGTTCACTTTGGATCTGCAGAAAAAAAAATCACCAGTCCTTCTTTTGACATTGTTTCCCTCAGAAATAATTTTGACTGCAGCCCTGGACAGTTTGATTGGGGCTAACTTCAGAACTGGTAAGTTTAAGTTTATTTATCAGTGTCATAAGTCGACTTAAGTTAACAGTAAAGTTAGTGTGAAAATCATCTAGTCGCCACACTCCGGCGCCTATTCAGATACATTGATAGAGAATTTTGCACCACAAACTTCCTTTCAATTATTAATGGTTGAGAAACTTAATAATCTTGGAGGCCCAAGTGAGGGACGTATATTTTTTGTCAAAGATGGTGTAAAGAGGTTGGAGTCATGTGACATGTGTTTGGCTTGTGGAACCCGTAATATTGCCTTGCTGAACTGCAAACTCACCCTCTGCACTTTTATTATCTGACTGGCGGCCTTATAGGCAAAGAGTTCTGGACTATTGTGGAGACTGGCCTCATCTACACTGCTTCTGCTGGAGATTATATGTAATCGCTTACAAGACTAGTTCATCTCTGTGTGCTTATCAACTGGAAAGTGAATTGTTCTGCATCAGTTTTCAGCTCACTGACCTCCATGACTCCATTGGACTATTGATTCTGGACTCTGGATACTTTAAAACAAAGTATATATTCTTTCCCTGAAAGAGAATGCGGCTTGGATGGGGCAGAGTTTGTTCAACGTATCCAAGAATGCTTCTTGAGGCAATATGTAGATAGCCCAACTCGAGAAGGGGCTATCTTAGACTTAGTTCTGGGTAACGAACTTGGACAAGTGATTGATATCTCAGTGGGGGACAATTTTGGGAATAGTGATCACAATTCTACAAATTTCAAGACAATTGTGAAAAAGGATAGAAGTAGTTCCAGAGTGAAAGAACTAATGTGGGGGAAAACTAACTATGACAATATTAGGCAGGAGCAATGGAATGTAGAGAATGTAGACTGGGGACAGGTAGTTAAGGGTAAATCCACATCTGATATGTGGGAGTCTCTTAAAAGTCAACGGTTAACAATTCAGGACAAGTATATCTCTGTAGAAATGAAGGATAATAAAGATGTCAAGATTCGGAAACCTGAGATGACAAGGAAGATTGTGAGCTCAGTGAGAAAGAAGGAGACATAACATACATTTCAGGAAATTGAAAATGGATAAAGCTCTTGAAGAACACAAAGATAGGAGGAAAGAATTTAAACAGGGAATTAGGAGGGCTAAAAGGGGCTATGAAAGTCCTTGCCAGGCAGAATCAATGAAAATCCCAAGCTTTTTATACATACATAAGGAGGAAGAGGGTAGCTAAGGAAAAGCTAGTCCATCAAGGACAGTGGAAGAAATTTGTGTGTGTGAAGCAAGATGAGGTGGGTGAGATCCTTAATGGGTATTTTGCATCAATATTCACAAAGGAGAAAGAAGTGATGGGTAGTGAGTGCAGAGATGTTGACATTCTAGGACATGTTGAGGTAAAAAGGGAGGCGGTATTGGAGATTTTGAAAAACATTAAAGTGGACAAGTCCCCAGGGCCAGGTAGGGTTTATCAAAAATACTGAGAGAGACAAGGGAAGAAATTGCTGTGGCCTTGGTCAAAATCTTTGTATTCTCTTTAGCCATGGGTGAGGTACCAAAGTATTGTAGAATAGCTAACATTGTATGTGTTAAGAAGGGCAGAACAGACAATCCAGGAAGTCATATGGGCTCTGAGGCGAGCTGGTAAGGTAGATACAAAACTGGCTTGGGATAGAAAGCAGAGAGTAGCAGTGGGAGGGTACTGTGAGCCTTATATCACTGTTGGGGAAATTATTGAAGAAGGTTCTTAGGGACAGGTTGTACTCACATCTGGAAGAGATTAGGCTAGTAAGTGATAGGCAGCATGGTTTTGTGAAGGCGAGGTCGAGTCTCACAAACTTAGTTGAGAAAGTGATATAAAAAATTGACCAGCACAAGGCAGTGGATGTTGTACACATGGACTTTAGTAAAGCCTTCGATAACATTCCTCATTGCAGGCTGATACAAAAGGTGAAGTCATATGGGCTCCGAGATGAGCTGGTAAGATGGATACAAAACTGGCTTGGGATAGAAAGCAGAGTAGCAGTGGAAGGGTACTTTTCTACTAGATGTCTGTGACAAGCAGTATTCCACAAGGATCAGTGCTGGAGCCTCTGTTGTTTGTAATATATATATAAATAAATTGGAAGAAAATGTAGGTGGTCTGATTAATAAATTTACAGATGATACAAAAATTGGGGGAGTAGCAGATAGCAAAGAAGATTATCAGAGGATATAATAAGATATAAATTGGCTGGAGACCTGGGCCAAAAGATGGAAGATGGAAGTTAACCCAGATACAAGTGAGGTGATGTGATTTGAAAGGTCTACTGCAGAAAGTATACAAGAAATGGTAGAGTTCTTAAAAATATTAGCATGCAGAGGAATCTAGGTGTACAGATCCACAGTTCCCTGAAGGTGGCAACTCAGGTGGACAAGAATGAAGGGCCTTTATTGGTTGGGCATTGAGTTGAGGAGTTGGAAAATCATGTTCAGCTGCATAAAACTTTGATTAGGCCACATTTGGATATTGTGTACAATTCTAATTGCCACACTATCGGAAAGATGTTGATGCGTTGGAAAGAGTGCAGAAGAGATTTGTCAAGAAGTTGCCTAGTTTGGAGGATATAGATTATGAAGAAAGGTTGAACAAATTTGGATTGATTTCATTGGAACATCAGAGGATGAAGGGGGACCTTACAGAGTTTACAAGATTATGGAAGGCTTGGATAGAGTAGATAGTCAGAGTCTTTTTCTCAAAGTCAAAGGACTAATTACTCAGGGGCATAGATTGTAAGTGAGAGGGAAATAGTTTAAAAGAGATGTAAGGGGCAAGTTTTTTTCACTCAGAGAGTGGTGAATATCTGCAACACGCTGCCGGAGGAAGTGTGGAAGCAGATTCTATAACAATGTTCAAAAGGCATCTGAATCGATACATGAATAGGAGGGAATAGAGGGATATGGATCATGTAGAGGCAAGAAGATATTAGATTAGAGAGGCATCTGCGTGTTGGCACAGGCTTAATGGGCTGAAGGGCCTGTTCCTGTGCTGTACTGTTCTTCGTTCTGTGGTCTCTGCACTAAAAATCTTTCTTTTCTCTATCAGTCTTTTACTGTATGAATGCAAAGGGGCCTATGGTACAATGCTCCTCCTGTGTTTCAAGTGCATGAAAATAAACTAACCCTTTAAGTTATTCCTATCTCAAGTTTACTGTGAGGATATTAATAAAAAAATGGATTGTTCCAAAATAGAAGGGTTGAGAAATGTACCACAAATCGAATCAAAACATTTTTCTGTTTACAAACGGGTAGTGAGAGGAGAAACTATTGCTGTTTAAATTAAACCCCCCCCCTCTGTAAAAAACTGAACATCATTATTGTTTTGTGCACACGATAATGTGAACATTTATTAATTTTCCAATTATGTACAGTTCATAATTTTATTTCCTGTCGCTGGCTGAGATAGGGCAATATGTAGACAATCTTGTAAACATGTCATTATATAAACAAAATAATTTAAGTACAACATTTTATTATGCACATTTCCTTTCATACAACTGTACTTTATGAACTTAATTTGCAGTAAAGCCTGTTAAGGCCATGAAAGGCACTAAATGGGGATTCCTTCTTTATTAAGCACAAAGGAAGATTTTAATTTGCATAAATAATGTAAAAGCCCAATTGCATCTTGAAGGAAAAGTACAAATAAATTAATTCCATTGACGTATTATGTAATTATTTACACAGTGATATGTTTTTAGCAATGGATGGGTTTGCATCAGACTTCTAATCACTTCAAAAGTATGCTTTTTTTATGAATAAGGTATGCAGCTTAAACGGTTCCAAACATTTTGCAGCATTAGTGAATGTATTGATATAATTTTACAAGTCCATATGTCAGAGGGGAGCTTTTACTAGTTGACAGCATACAAAAATCTGGGTATGAGCTTCCATTGATTTTGCATTCACATTATAATGGGCATAAATTTGTGGACAACAGTTTCTGAAATGCCCAACCAACAGGAAACACTACCTCCCCCGAAATACGGACTCATAAAATTATCCCTACACTCTTTTCATTATTCCCATGGCATAAATAGACATCTGAGAGAATGCCGCAGATATTTCTTGAGGGACTTTAGCAAGCTGCAAACATGACAGGGACCGTGTCCCGAGGGAGGACTGCCCGCACTCACTCTGAGAGCCTGAGATTTGATGTTAAGCACGAGCACTCTGGATGAGATAAAGTGTGGCAGGAAGACCATACCACTACTGTCTGAAGCCTGTGGAGAGAGATGCTAGGTGCAGACAGAGCAGTGCAGGAGGTGGGGAGGGTGGGGGGAGGGGGTTGGGTGGCAGTGGCAGTATGCTCTGACAATAGATCCTGACAGAGAAGGATAATCATATCATGAGAGGTTACACGTTGTCACCTTGCACAACGTGCTTGCTGCAGAAGACATTGGTGTCATCCTACTTATAACATCAATATTTAATCACAACCCGTGGACTCTCACCTCGAATTTGCTACAGAAGAAATCTAAATGAAGCACGAGCCACTGAGAGACAGAACTGCCATGAGTGGTTCATGAATTGCAGTTTTTCATTCATTTCCAGCAATATACTCACCTTTTACTGCAGAGGACGTTTAATCATTTAATCAAAAAAAATGCTTGGCCTATGGTGCCCAGTTTATGTGCTGCAAAATGATATTGTTCCTGCTGATGGTGATGTCAATACAATTTATCATTCTCTGGAGCTTCCAGCTTAGAGAAAAATGAGGGATGATGACTTTGATTTCCAAGTAAAATTTAGGTACAAGAATCAAATATTTGGCAATAACGTGAATCAGAAGATAATGAAAAATATCAGAGTTAATTTCATTACTCTCTTTATTGCCAGTGCTTGAGGATTGGTGTGGGATAAGTGAGCATTATTGTTTGCAACGCAGAACACAGAAAGTAGGGTTATTTAGGAACAAGAAAAAAATCAACTAGCCTCATATTTTCAATGGATCACACCAGATCCAAGCTTAAATGTTCATCAAGTTCTTCAATGGTAGCATGATGGTGGTTCAGTGGTTAGCACTGTTGCCTCAGAGCTCTAGGAATACTGGTTCGATTCCTAGCTTGGGTTACTTATGTGGAATTTGCACATTCTCCCCATGTTTGTGTGGGTTTCATCCGGATAATCCAGTTTCCTCCCATAGTCCAAACATGTACGGATTAAATTGATTGGCCATGCAAAATTGCCCCTCAGGATGGGGAGGTTAGAGTGATTAGCAGGATAAAAATGTGGAGTTATGGGAATAGGACCTGGGTAGGATTGTGGTCGGTGCATTCTCAATGGGCTGAGTGGTCTCCTTCTGCACTGTAGGGATTCTTATGATTTCTATGTGCTTTCCACCATGCTAGTACCTAATCCTTGTCAAAACATGAAATCGAATTATACTCCGGAGGAGAAATTGGACAAATATGCAAACTCAGATGCATCATGTATGATTAACACAAGCCAATTTAATGTTGAAGAATATTATAATAATTGTGGAGTTTAGCCCAGTGCTGAATGTGCTGTTGAGTCCAGGCACATGTATGGCTAATACCAGTTAACAGCAGGTTCATATCACTTAAAGGCAAGTTGCATTCTGGCTCCAGTCGAAGAAACAAGAAGATACTTAGAACTGGTGTAACTAGCAAAGGAATATTCTCCAAGCTGCTCCAAGCCAGTGTGGAAGGCCTTGGAGATGGTTGTGCAGTAAGGAAAATAGGTCCCATTCCACAGGGGAGGGGGGGAAAGCGTGCATGGCAGCAGAAGAAGACAGTGAGAGCAGGTGGCTGATGTGGCCCACACCAGCAGTCTGACCTGAGATTCAGGATGCTGTATCATAGGAGGTTTAATGAATTCATAGGAATGATCAAGCTCAGTGAATGCAACATCACATGACATGTCTTATTAATTGTGCCTCTTGCTTCACACAGTGCTTCACTAGGGCAGCACAGTGGTCCTTAGGATAAACTACAGATCAAATGGCAAACTTTCCAATTTATATATCTCTGCTACTTACTAGGTGGCACGATAGAACAGTGGTTAGCACTGCTGCCTCAAAGCACCAGTGACCTGGGTTCAGTTTCGGCCTTGTGTTATTGTCCGTGTGCAGTTTGCACATTCTCCTAGTGTCTCTGTGGGTTTCCTCCGGGTTACCTCCCACTGTCCAAAGATGTACAGGTTAAATGGATTGGCCATTCTAACTTCTCCCTTAGGGTCGCAAGATGTGTAGGCTAGGGGGATTAACGGAATAATTATGTGGGCATAAAGCCTGGATAAGATGTTTTGGTGCAGCTTTTGATGGGCTGAATGGTTTCCTTCTGCACTGTAGGGATTCCATGATTCTGTTCTATTCTATGATTTGTTTCCTATCAATTGTCAGCCTTCATATTATAAAGGGGATTGATAAAGTTATTTCCTATAAATTGTTCCCAGAACTGATTCCAGTGCCTCAAGATTCTGAATCACTCCTAGCCACACCATATCTGAACCACATGTTTTTTTCGTCTATCCTTTTATTGCTACTCTTGATCTTGCATGAAATGAGGAGTAATCCTGAGATTGCTACATTTGAGGTCCTACAATTGGATTTACCTCCTAACTTCCTGTGCTCATCTGGCAGGTTCTCATCCCTTAGTTTGATTATGTCATGGGACCAATGTGTACCACAACCACTGGCTGTTCACCTACCCTCCCCAGAATACCCTGCAGATGTTCTGTGACATCCTGGCATCAGGGAGGCAACTTATCATCTTTGATTCATGTTTGTAGCCACATAAACATCTGTGCCCCTAATCCCCTATCACTATAGCCATTTTGCTCTCGTCTCTCTGAGCAGCAGAGCCATCCATGATGCTGTGAACCTGACTGTTGCTTCTTCCCCCTAAGAGACCATCCCCCCAGCAGTATCAAGATGATATATCTGTTTGAGAGGGTGTTCACCACAGGGGATTCCTGCATTATCTTCCTGAGTCTTTTACTGTTCCTGGTGGTCACCCATTCCCTTTCTGCCTGTGCAATCCTCATCTGTGGTGTGACCATCTTGCTAAATGTGCAATCCATGACTTGGTCAGCAAGTCATCTATCAGTTAGATGCTGCTACCTCCAGCTATAGGGCACCCTGTCCTGTATGAGAAAGAGAAGTGTGGCTGTGAATGTGGTACACTGCATTTGGGTGAAATGCCTACTACAGTTGAATAACTGCAAACTGTGAGTTGGGAGAGACCAACTTGCAGCAGCTTTAAGAACTAAAATGGCATTTGTAACATTGAAACTACCAGAACCCGGGAGGCAGTTTGCACTGATATATATTTAAGTGATTGCATGATTGCTTTAAAAGTGTCATTGGGATGCTTCACAGGCTCCTGTTTAGTTTCATCCTCTATTCTGTACAGGCAACAATTCCTTCAACAGATTTGTTGTTGTAATGTTGAATCTATGTTTGCAAACCACATCTTTTTCTATTCATTTAAAACACATAACCCACAACATGGTTCAGACATTACATGTACCTTGTTTCATTTACCTCTACAAGCTACTTCATTGAAGTATCATAGAATAGCTACAGTGCAAAAAGAAGCCATTCGATCCATCAAATCTGCAGCAATCACAATCCCACTCCGGTTCTATCCTCATATTCCCATGCAGGTATCCTAGCGAGTCTCCCTGACACTAGGAGGCAATTTAGCATGGCCAACCACCCTAACCTGCAGATCATTTGGACTGTGGGAGGAAACTGGAGCGTCCTGGAGGAAACCCATGCAGAACGAGGAGAACTTGCAAACTCCACACAGTGACCCCAGCTGGAATTAAACATTTGTTCTATCTTGTTGTGGTCCACTTGTGGGACCACTTATTCTCTTTTCATATTGATGTGTTATGACACCTTTTGAGTTTCATACTTGTTCCTTATGTCTCAATTTCTGCAAGATTTTTATACTTTCATCAGCAGGAACAATTTGTGAGAAATAACTTTATCAGTTCCCTTCGTAATGTTGGAAACATACAAATATGGGACATTTTAGTGAAAGGTATATTCTTGTTTTCCTATTAAAGCCAGGTTAAATACCTACCATTTGTGGTACTTACCCCTCCATTAAATTTCTCTCTGAAGTTGATTGTCGGGTCCAGTGGATTTCAATCCTGTGTACTACATGAAGGGAATAAGAAAGCTGACAGGAAACAAAACACAGCATCATCATCATCCCAGCTAGAAACATAAACTTCCATAAGAATTTACCCAGGAATTCACTTAACTCAGATCTGCATTAATGGTAGTTATAAATCTAATCACCTTAACAACCGCCGGGGAGATATTTGGTAGATGAGTTAAGTATTAATGAAGTTATTGTTGTGTGAATTGTACTGGTTTTGCCACGAAAGCTTTTGAAAGCTGATGAATTATTAATAGTCCATCCTCCCCAAGAGGAAACAAGCTGCGAGAATTTCACACTATTGTAACAAGCTATTATTTTTTTTCTCTGAAATTTCACACATTTATTGATGTTGGCTGCAAACCATTGTTAATTAATTCTGAACTTCACTGCAGTTTTTTTTCTCTGTGCAGCAGAAGATGTTAAAGTTGAACATTTTGAATATGATTGTTTGACTCTCTTTACTATTGAGGCACAGCTGCTTCTTCATAACCGAATGGCATTGGTCTAGAAATTGCATGGCAGTCCCACCAGTTTGACACAATGTCCTTGTTTCCAGGTGAATTTGCCTTTCTCCTGCAGAGCATACACTTCTACTCAAGTAGAATTGCTGCCAGGTTTAGTGCATCTTGAGAAACATAGCTTTATTTTATTCTCTGCTTTTTAAAAAAGTTCTTACAGGCAGCTCCACAAATGTTCACAATTTTCTTGCTATCTTGCCTTTTTCATGTCTGAACCAAGAAAATAAGCATTACTATTCAACCATGGTCTTGTTAATCTTTATAAGTGAAGATGACAATGTTTGTCAAGTCGCATGTTTGGTAGGGTTCCAGTGAGTATGTAGATGATTGCTGATTTGTGCCCTAAAGGATCAATTTCAATCAGGACAAGATATTATAGAGGATTGCACTTTTGATGTGCTGTGGGGAGGATTTCCTTTCCACACACTTTATTTTTGCCTCCAACATGAACTTATTTTTGAAGTCGGCTGCACCATTTTTATTTTGTTGCATCGCATGCAGCAATCCTGGTTGACTTCCTCCCAGGACGTAAAGTCAACATCAAAACTTCAAGCCTTCCAGTCAACCTCAAGTTGAACCTTTGAAGTGCTTCTTTTCACCACTGTGAGTGCACATCACGCATTCAACTTTTGCATTGAAGATTCACTTCATGAAGCGAGTGACAGACGTTTTGGATATACGCCCAGCCCTACAATGTTGTGACTGTCTCAGTGTAGTATGGATGCTTGGGATGCCAGCTCAGAGGAACACCTCAGTGCTTGGTATTGTGTCATGCTGTCAAACTTTTCAAAGCTTCCGAAGTCAGTCCAAGTGAAAGTTGCCAAGCGCTTTGACATGACATCGGTGCACAATCCAAGCTTCAGATACATGAAGGAAAATAGGAAGAGTGATTATGCTGTAGACTTTCAGTTTGGAAGGCAGACTTACTCCTCTTCATTCCCAGACTGATATTTGAAATCTGCTGAAGGCTACACTTGACTTAGCAATTCATGCATATGTTTTGTCATCAATATGAAAAGCTTGAGAGATTTTGCTGCTGAAAAAGTAGCCTTGTGCACTCCTGGCAGGTTCTGGCCATGAAACATTGGGTTCTAGACTTTCCTGGAACAGATTTGTACATTACACTAGTTTTAATGAAACGTCATCAACGGAAAACTCTATTTTCCTCCACAAATTTTGCCAGACCTAATGAGCTTTTCCAGGTTTTTGTTTTTATTTCCAATTTCTAGCATTTTCCATAGTATTTTGCCTTTGTTTTGGTACATTTCTTTGGTTTCTTTGCCTGATCGTAAGGCCAAATTTGTCACGTGCTGTGGAGAACAAGCCCATGCTCCATTGCATACCCAGCTCAGAACAAGCAGTTAACTGAAAGTCATGAGTTTGACCTTGACGATCTTGATCTTTGCTTGGAGTCATCTTAAATTGAGAAGATTCCCATCCTTGCAAGATCTAACCAAAATGACCAGCACAAGAAGGCCTGGTAGCAAAAAAAAATGCATTGAAAAAATATGGTGCTAGCACTCAGCACTGTTTAACTACTGTAATGACTGGGAACTAGTCAAAAGACTCAGCATTATCCAGGGCAAGTGCAGGCATGCTGTCATGGAACTGTCAAACCATTGTGATGAATTTCTCATGGAAACTGAATTTCTCCATTACTCCCAAAGGCCCTCATGGCTCATAGTGCCAAATCAAGTTAACAAACGTGATGCCAAGTCTTATGTTCTCTTCTTAGAGTTCTGTCTGGAGCTGTCTAATTGTACAAATCCTATCTGTTGTTCCTTGACCTTTTCTGAAACTGCATTGGCTCCCTGACAGCAAATCCTGGTTGACGTTTGTACTAAGTGGTTCAGACATATTCAGGAAAAGGATTTGCCAGTGATAGAGAGGAATGATATTCCTCTTTGACTGTTCCAAGATTGGCTTTCCGCTTGTATATGTGAACAATGGACAAATTCCATTGTCATCTTGCAGGATGGTATCTTGCTCCCACATAAACTGAAAGAGTTCAATAAGCTTCTTGATCAGACCTGTAGAAATCAAATAGAATAGCATCAGATCCGGGATCTTTGTCATTAGATGGAAGCATGATTGTGTTTATCATTTCTAATAAGATAAGTGATTAAGAGGGCAGCTGATGGCTTTCAATGGCAACTTCTATTGATTGCTTCTTCATTGATGGAGGAAGGCTGATTGACTGAGGATATGTTTTAAGTGCCCTGCCCATTTATTTAAACTTTAAGCTTACTGTGTGAGCAGCATTGACCTATTGATACCGAATGTTGGGGAAGAACTCGTAGACTGTGCTCCTTGGACCAAGTTTAGAGCATTGTAGAACCTCTTTCAGTCTTTACGTTCTGCATATGACTGAAGTTCATCACTTACTCATACAGCCAACATGTCTTGCATCTCTCCAAGCTTGCATTAAATAATTTCAGAAAGCCTCGTGAGCTGTCATTGAGCTAAATATTACTAAGGTGATGTTTATGCCCATGCAGTTTTTGGATTACCTCATTGTTTCCATTGAACTAATCTTGCTGCTTACGAGAGATAGACTTTAGAGCTTCTAAAGCAATAGAATGCACAATATCGCTGAAGGTCATAAAGTCATCCTCAATGCAGCAAGTTTCTGTTTTCATTGTACACAAGTGGCTTTAGATCAAGTTTCTCTGTGAGAGATTCCATCATGCTTGCCTGAACCGTGAGGCTTTGAAGCGCTTCTGGACCATTATGCCTTGGGGGATAAATCTTGACTTTGAAATGGTAAGGGGGTGATCAGTCCCACAATCAATACCACACATGGGGCGCAATTTTACCAGCTGTTCATGCCACACACCCACTCAGCGAGAGTTTGATAGCTAGCCAAATCTCTATCCCATTACAACAGGATGGGAAAATCCAGCCCATGTGAAGGGTAGTAAGATTCCGGCCATGGCCTTTATTTAACGCACATCCTGCCCATCCTTCTTCCTGGCAGTGGCCTAGTTAGTTACATGCCATTGGACAGAACTGGAGTGTGCCGAGATGTCTTATTGCAAGAAAGAAGGGGAAACCATTATTGGTGATCAGGAGTTTGTGCACAGCACACATATTCAACAAAAGGAGATTTTTGCTGTTAGAACTGCCAATCCCATTTTTTCCAATAAGCCGTTCCCATCAACTCTTGCATTGAAGTTACCAAGAACGATTAACTTACCTAATTTTTGAACAAGAGCAATCTAGCAACACGAGTGAGATCAATACAAAAGTTCCCTTCATATCATCAGGACTGGTCATGATAGTGACATAAAAAAGTTCCTTGACTATTGCCACGTAGAGGGAAATTTAAACACCATCAGACGATTATTAACACCCTTGGGAAGGCAAGTCAACTTATCAATGACAGAAAAACCTACATTAATTATATGACTTTCTTCCTTTGCACAGCCATTCCAAAGGAATGTGTCACTTTCAGCTAATTCCCCCTCAGCTCGTCAAGTCTTGCTGAGGATGGCAATCTAGATTTTATACCGAGCAAACTCTCTGCCAATAAGAGGAGTTCTTGTCTGAGGTCTGTTGATCTGGAGTGATCCACGGTGATTCTCATGTCCCATTCGCCAATGCTGACCCATTTGCTTTTTTTTGAGATTGACATAACTCCCTTGATGGGCTGCCTATCAGCTGGGACTTGCTGGACAGGGAGGTGAAGCAAATGGTACTTTGGGCACTTTTACTCACCCCTTCCCCATACTAGGGAGATGAGCAGTGTGGTCCTGAAAAGGGATGTTCAGTCTCTTAGGGATGACCAGTTCATCTCTGCTACATTCTGGTAAAAATTGATTTGAAGGCCTGAGCCATCAGTGTGTAGCTTCATGGCTACAGTGCCCAATCAATCCACCACACTTGCTGTTATATCGCTCACCCATCCCACAGCATTTGTGGGAGATAAACCATAGATAATAAATGATAGAATGTTGATCAATGTGACTAGTGTTGGAATTGGATAATAGTGAGGCAGAGTTGCACATCACTAACCCAACTCTCTCATCCTGACCAATCTTGATCCATGGCAAGGTGAGTCCTGGATCGCTGGAGCTAGATCTGGATGCAATGGGTGATCAAGATTATTTTGTGTTATGTCAAACTCTACGTTTTCCACAACATAGCGTGGCACATTGGCACAGTGGCTAGCACTATTGTCTCACAGCATCAGGGACCAGAGTTCAATTCTTGGCTTGGGTCACTATCTGTCGGAGTCTGCATGTTCTCTGTTTGTCTGCATGGGTTTCCTCCGAGTGCTCTGGTTTCTCCCACAGTCCGAAAGACGTGCTGATTAGGTGCATTGGCCATGCTAAATTCTCCCTCAGTGTATCCGAACAGGCACTGGAATGTGGCGACTGGGTGATCTTCACAATAATATCACTGCAATGTTAACTTGTGACAATAAAATATGAACTTCAAACATGATGCTGATTCACATTCAGGACTGTTGGAACTTAAATTGGTCTCATCTACCCAGTTTTTTGCCTACCAGAGTAGATAATCCCTAAGTTACCAAGGGTAAGAGATCTAACAGCTACCTTCATCTAGTTTGGCATGCCCATTGAAGTGTTTCACCAGGGTGTTGCTGCGGTTGCGTACCAACAATTATTTGGAGCCACACATGACTGCCGACTTAAGATGGCCGATACAGAATGAGTCACTCCAAAGGTTACGACAAACCTGCCTATAAGAAGTGCTACCACTCCCTTACACCTTTTGTACTCTAACCATGCTAATGGAATGCTGATGGACTCGCCTAATGAAGGAGCAGTGCTCCAAAAACTCATGAATTCAAATAAGCCTGTTGGACTTTAATCTGGTGTTGTGAGACTTCTTTCGGTGCTGATGGAAGGCAGAGAACAGCAAACCAAATCTGATTTCTACATCCGAACTTTTGCATGTATGTTGCAACGTGCATCGCTGCACATTGACTTGGAATAGAACTCTGATTTGTTCTTCTCTTAGCCAGTGACAGAAATCAAATAATAATCAAGCACTGTGCCTGGGAACGTCCCACGACTTGGAATCATGCCTTTCCCTTGTGACTTAGTGAATGTGTTCAAGGATTCAACATAGATTCAACATTTAACTGCATTCAATTCAAAATGGCAGTAGTTATGATACATTCCACTTATTCAGGACATGACAACTATTTGTGCATTTAAAGCAGTTTTAACATTGCTTGTAGACATGATTAAGCATCACTGGTACTTTGAGCTTAATTCTTTGTGCCAAACAAAGAGCACAAAATTATCTTCCTCTTCCCTTTTCTATTCTGTCTAAACCACTGGAGAGGTAGACTCAGAAATGTGACAAAAGAGCCGGTTGTTGTCTCCACTGTCCCATTGTTACAATCACTTATCATTCTCAATAAATTTTCCCTATTGCATTCTAAGCCCCTTTCCCCTTCTAGAAACCATACAAACCATAGAAAAGTTACAGCTCAGAAACATGCCTTTTAGTCCTTCTTGTCTGTGCCGAACCATTTTTTGCCTAGTCCCACTGACCTGCACTTGGACCATATTCCTCCACACCCCTCTCATCTATGTACCTATCCAAGTCTTTCTTAAATGTTAAAAGTGACCCTGCATTTACCACTTTATCCAGCAGCTCGTTCCACATCCCATCACTCTCTGTGTGAAGAAGCCTCCCTAATATTCGCTTTAAACTTTTCTCCTTTTACTATTAACCCATGCCCTCTGTTTTTTTTTCTCTCCTAGCCTCATGAGAAAAGCCTGCTTGCATTCATTCTATCTATACCTATCAAAATCTTATACACCTCTATCAAATCTCCCCTTATTCTTCTACGGTCCAGGGAATAAAGTCCTAATCTATTCAATCTCTCTCTGTAACTCAGCTTCTCAAGTCCTAGCAATATCCTTGCGAACCTTCTCTGCACTCTGTCAATCTTATTTACATCCTTTCTGTAACTAGGTGACCAAAACTGTACATAATACTCTAAATTCGGAGTCACCATTGCCTTATATAACCTTACCATAACACTCCAACTTTTATTCTCTTTGCCTCATCCATGCAATTAGATCTGTAAAACTAAACAGCCCTTTTTGGGAAACAACAAAATTAAATTAGTACAGTTTTTTTCTTTAGAAAGCAATTGGTAGGACCCCTGCATTCCCCCCTCCCCCTGTAACATGTTTTCTATTGACAGAGATAGCTTGCCATTGGCCGCTGGTCAGATCTTTCAATCCTACCAAAGTCTACGGTGTTTTGCATGACTCGCCCATCTTGTCTCTGGGTAACCTGCCGTTGATTGGGGTGACCACTTCAATGGGATCAGAAGATCCCATCAGAGGGAAGGGCTGAAAAATCCTGTCCACTACCTTTAAGTGCTAAGGTTTAATATTGCCCCTTTGCATCAGTTAAAAGTCACCACTCAAATTGTAGATATAGTTCCCCATTCATTTCCCTTTAAAGTTGTCAAATATCTTATTACTTTTGAGAAGCATTAAGATTGAAAGTATCACTTGCAATAATAGGGGTTTATCATATTAGCTTTATATATATCAATCTAAACTGAATATCAATCCAAATGAAACTTTATTCCGGATTGTGAAATAAGTTATGGAGATTCAGGATAAAGTTTACTGTGTGAAAAGTTAATGGACAAGCATCTAGTGCAGGACTCCAAAAACCCAGCTGCTAGAAAATTGCCAGTATTTTAGTTGCACTGTCTCTTTTGGTACAGGATCTCGATGCCTTTAGCAAAGGCGCAGCTAGTATAAAATGTGTTCTTAACAAGCTGCACTGTGCAATTAGTGAGACCTCTATGTGAAGATGTCATTGTCTCACTGTCCGCCAGCCCCTTAATTGGGGTTGAGTGTGTGCCTATCTCCCTTCCGTCCAAATCCCCCTCAAATATATCGATGCGTTCCTCTGTATATCTCTCGGCTATTCTGCACGCCTGTGTGTATCTTCGCCTTTCCTCGCTCAGTTGTTTCTGCATCAGCTTTCTCTCTGTCTGAGTCTTTCTGAAGCAAGATTTCCTTAAGCCATCGTGCATTAGCCACGCTACAAGCATCAGAGACAGATTTCCTGCGCTCATTATTTCCAGCAGAATCGTAAAGTTGTTCCAAAAGAATGCATTTGCAATTTTGCTGGAGATACCAATTAAAAAAATCTTCTTGTTAAGTTTGCAATGCTGCTTCACATATTGGCCCAGATAAATCAGCTTTTTATCTTTTGACAAATTTCATCTGTTTACTATATAAAATATGCATATATGTTTATATATGTAAAAACATTTAATACATATATATATGTAGCATATGGATAGAGATTATATATGGATATCTATAGAAATATATATTTAGTGCAGAATTAATGTGTTTTTCTCTTTTTTTTCCCTACTTCCCAGCTGAATGTCATGGTCCGAATTTTAGGAATTTGTTTAGGAGTTCTGTATTCCACCATCAAAAGAAATATACTTTCGCCAAAGACTCTATTGAGTTCTTTTATCATTTTAATAATAACAATCTTGATCTTTTATTTACCAAATCATACAAGCTAATTTTGTGAAACCTGCATCATTTTGATCAAACTGCACTCTATCCCACTTTTCTGAAGGAACAGTATCCACAAATGAATGCAATGCTCCAGTTGTTTTACAAACTTGGACAAGCTGAGGGAGGATAATATTTCAGTTTAATTATTATTGTCACAAGTAGGCTTATGTTAACACTGCAATGAAGTTACTGTGAAAATCCCCTGGTTGCTACATTCTGGCACCTGTTAGGATACACTGAGCATGGCCAATTCCCCAAACCAGCACACTTTTTGGACTTGGAAGAAAATCGGAGTATCTGGAGGAAACTCACGCAGACACAGGGAGAAGATGCAGATTCCGCACAGACAGTGACCCAAGTCAGAAATCGAATCCAGGTCCCTTGGCGCTGTGAGGCAGCAGTGCTAATCACAGTGTTATCAGTATGATAAGATTATATAATCAATTTACTCAATTAATATGGACATAAAAACCTGTAATGGTAAAATAAAAATGCAAGAGAAGAATGGATGACTTATAAGTCACGACCAAATTATGCCTTTGTGTGGTAGACCAATTATTGTCTGCCTTCTAATCTTGTTTCACTTAAAGACTACATTTAATCTTGGCTTATTAAGTGTTGATCTCTGATACCATCTGTTCTCTGGATGAGCATGGCCTGTACGATAAAACTACCATGTGCTTTTCCTTGATGTCTTTCTATAAATGTTAAACTGCTTTGGGATTATTAATAAGACACATCAAAGTACCTACATGAAATGAGACATACTACCTGTTCACCACTTTCTGTATGGCACTTTTACATTTGGTGTCTCTGTAGAGTGGACTGGGATAGAACACCAGCTCACTGTACTTACATTAGCTTCAGTGGGTCTGTGAATCTGCCTTCAGGATAAGTGAGCTACTCACAGGAATATAAATGTGGACATTGCTCTCCCTCTATCAGAACAGCAGAATCATCAAATATAAAAGCACCCTTCTGATGATTAGATTTTTATTAATGTTATTGATGATAACTGATTTCCTCATGCACAGACAAATACATTGAGACACATGGACCACACTCATTTAAAAAATGGGACTCTCTTACAGGAGCTGTCAAGCTGATTGCACACTGATGGATTTGACAAATAAGTCATGCATTACAGTTTGACAGCAGAGTTAACTCTTTCCAGAATTCAAATGCTTTAGAAAATTGCCGCGTCTTTATCTTGGCAGTAGAAACGTGGCTTTTACACTGAAGGCAGTTTAGCTGGGTTCATTTCTTTGATCTGATTGTACCCAAGTGACTAAATGCTCTCTTACACTGGCATCTGTCACATCAGCAGCAACATGTCACCCGTAGCACACAAAGCTTTGACAGTCTATCATATAGTGTAATGCACTTCCTGTTAAACTGCTAATTCTTACCAACTGGAGTTATTACTAGAGAACGGTTTGAATTAACTGCAATCTCCTGGGTACTCAGCAACTGCAACTGTGACCCTTCCCATGACTCTGTGGCGCTGTCTGAGTATTTAGATAGAGATGACATGTTATGTTCAAAGTAGCAGGCATCCTTGGCTGATGTCAGAACTAAACATTATGCATGCATCAGAAGTCAATCTGTACCCATGTCCATCATGGCGAACTATAAATACATTTAAGGACACAACTGTTTTTTTCCCTTTACTGATTACACCACAAATATAACTGTATTACTAACAGAGATTGAATGTATTGTGCTTAGATTTTGTAATATTGGAGATGCAAAATGTGACAAACGCATGTGTGGGATGATTCTATTTCAGCTAATGACTTAAAAATCAATACCCCTTTGGAGATGCTTTGGGAGGCAAGTGTGTTGGCAAAATGGTGGCAGAAGGCATCAGAGGGATGTCTATACCCCAACCCTTTGCCAAGGCAAATTTCAAAACGCAAATTTGACAGTGGCTTTGCTCCCTAGTGATTGGAGGTAGACAATCAATTTAGGTAATTAATTTATGAAGGCTCTATTACACCCCTCCGGTTTTTACTGGCATTGGAACAGCCCCCTGTCATGTGGGGAGTCTGCCAAGCACATTGAGCATCCTTCCAGCAGTTTTCTGGTCTGGGCAGGGTGGTGGGGCTAAGATGGGCCTTCCTTCCAGTGGACTCCAAGTCAAATAGAAGGGATTCTAATCGCAATGGCCAACACAGATACTACTGCTCGAGTGGTCATCACTCAGATTGCTAGTGCTTGCCTGGCCTCAGAACATTAAAAAATGTCTTCAGCCTTATGAGTTTACCCCACATGGAGGTGTACGCTTAGTTGTTCTGCAATTTTAGCAGCAGCCAACACAAACTGTGGCATTGCCAAGGATTCCAGAGTGGCACGGTTCTGTCCTTAATAGGGCAGCAGCCTCTTAGTTAGCTACCTCCAGTAAAATCCCCTCTGTTGCCACTTTCTTTGTGGATTACAGTGGTCTCCAATTACTGTTATAATAGGGATTAAGACAAACCCCACACAATTTTCAGGACAAGAATTTGCATTTTATCCTCATTTTTGCCTCTTATTTCCGTCTCCCTGCAAGTATCCTATTACGCATCAGCTCAGAAAATGTGAAGAAAATTTTACTCGATGTGGCGATGCCGGCGTTGGACTGGGGTCTCACAACACTAGATTAAAGTCCAACAGATTTATTTGGTAGCACAAACCACTAGCTTTTGGAGCATTGCCCCTTCATCAAGTGAGTGGGATTTCTGTTCACAAATAGGGCATATAAAGACACAAACTTGATTTACAAAATAATGGTTGGAATGCGTGTCTTAATTGGTAATCAAATCTTAAAGATACAAACAATTTGAGTGGAGAGAAGATTAAGCACAGGTTAAAGAAATGTGTATTGTCTCCAGCCAGGACAGTTAGTGAGATTTTGCAAGCCCAGGCAAATGGTGAGGGTTACAGATAGTATGACATGAACTCAAGATCGTGGTTGAGGCCATCCTCATGTGTGCAGAACTTGGCTATCAGTTCTGCTCAGCGACTCTGCATTGTCATGTGTTGTGAAAGTCACCTTGGAGAACGTTTACCCAAAGAGCAGAAGTCGAATGCTCGTGACAAGAAAAGAACACTGTTGCCTGTTGATTGTCGAGCAGTGTTCATTCATCCGTTGTCGTAGCACCTGCAAGGTCTCCCCAATGTACCATGTCTCAGGACACCCTTTGCTACAACATGTCACGTAGACAACGTTGGCCGAGTTGCAAGTGTTTGTACCGTGTACCTGGCGGATGGTGTTCTTACATGAGATGATGGCATCCATGTTGATGATCTGGCATGTCTTGCAGAGGTTGCTGTGGCAGAGTTGCATGGTGACGTGGTCACTGTTCTGCTGAAGGCTGGGTAGTTTGCTGCAGACAATGGTCTGTTTGAGGTTGTGCAGTTGTTTGAAGGCAAGAAGTGGGGATGTGGGGATGGCCTTGGCAAGATGTTCATCTTCATCAATGACATGTTGAAGGCTCCAGAGAAGATGTCATAGCCTCTGTGCTCCGGAGAAGTACTGGATGACGAAGGGTACTCTGTCCGCCATGTCCGGTGTTTTGTCTTCTGAGGAAGTCAGTGCATTTTTTTGCTTTGGTTTGTTGGAACTATCATCAATAAGTTGAGCACCATATTCTGCTCTTACGAGGTTCCTTCAATGTCTGGAGATGTCTGTTGTGGTCCTCCTCGTCTGAGCAGATCCTGTGTATATGGAGAGTTTATCCTTAGGGGATGGCTTCTTTAATGTGTTTAGGGTGAAAGTTGGAGAAGTGGAGCATCGTAAGGTTATCTATGAGTGTGGGGTACAGTGAAGTGCTGAGGTGACCATCCTTGATGGAGATGCGTGTGTCCAAGAATGCAACCGATTCCGGAGAGTAGTCCATGGTGAGTCTGATGGTGAGATGGAACTTATTCATGTCATCATATAGTTATTTCAATGATTGTCCACCATGAGTCTAAAGGAAAAAAATGTCATTGATGTATCTAGTCTATAAAATTGGTTGAAGGTCCTGTGTGGTGAAGAGCATGAAGTGCATGAAGATGTTGGCATATGGAGGTATAAGTTTGTTCTCCATGGCTGTTCTGTGTGTCAATTCATCCACTTCATCCTGGACCACAATGTTTTCAATTTCAACAACCAGTTCTTCATCCAGATTCACGGAACAGCCGTGGAGGCCAAATTCACACCTAAATCTGCCAACATCTTCATGCACATTTTTAAATAAGATTTCTTCACCGCACAGGACCTTCAACCAAGTAATTTCCAAATTTAGTAATTTTCTGCATTATAAAAGAATGTTAACATGCCTAATCTTAAGAGTGTGAAAAGGAAAATAATGGAGAAATAAATACTTTGTGATCAAATATTATAGAATGGTATTTATCCAAATACTGTATGCTGTACCCTACATATATTGATGACATTTTCTTCCTTTGGACGTGCAGAGACTATTTCCTTGGGTGTAGCTGTTACTAGGGGGCATAACTATAAGGTTCATGGTGGGAGATATAGGAGGGTTGTCAGAGGTAGGTTCTTTACTCAGAGTGGCTGGGGTATGGAATGCACTGCCTGTAATAGTGGAGTCAGACACTTTAGAAACTTTCAAGCAATTATTGGATAGGCACATGGAGCACAGCAGAATGATAGGGGGTGGGATAGCTTGATCTTGGGTTTAGCCATAGCTCGGCACAACATCGAGGGCCGAAGGGCCTGTACTGTGCTGTACTGTGCTGTACTGTTCTATGTTCTATGTTCTATGATCTATGTTCTACTATTTCACAGCTTCCATTCAGCACAACAAGTTCACAATCAGGAAAAGTAATAAGTCAGAAAACCATGCATCATTTTCAACGTAAAATCACACACAGATGACAGCAGTTTATATTATTGCATCGTCTATGTGTAAACAAATGAGAAAAGATTTGTCAAGTCATTTTATTTGCACTGGGAATGCTCCTTAAAGAATAAACCTCTTGCTACAGTTAGCGAGGAAACAATGAAACCAAGGTTGGCCAAGTTGCTTCCATTAGCGGCAGGACCTTTGACAAGACCAATGCATAACATGTTTTATTTAAAAGCTTTCTTCATCGCTCACATCCTATAAGATAAATTATAAGTGCAATAGGATAGCTGTTAAAGAAGCGCAGAGAAAGGCAGTTTAGATTGCTCGATCAAACAAAGTGTTCATTACAATCCCCGCAGAAACAGATTTATTCTGAGCTACAATACTTCCATCTCACAAGGTGAGAATGGATATTTATGGCATCAAACCTCCCATTCTAATTTCGAACATAGCGAAGCTGAATCTGTCAGTCCCCAGCACTTTTGGACTATAAATCACAAAATCAGCATAAAGTGATGAATTCGTTTTGTTAAAGCCTTGACACAGAGCGGGGAAGACGTCCTGTTTCATCGCAATAAATCACATCAAACGGAATGAGTTTTGTGACTTCTTTTCGCAGGTGAACAATAACATTTAGATCAGTGCATTATTAAACAAGGAGAATGCTAACTCAGACATTAGAAGGGTTCAGCTTCTTTATGAGCAGAATCTCAGGGGCAGGATTTCCTGCTGCCCTCGCCGCAAAACCGGAAAATCCTGCCCATGGTCAACTGACCTTTCCATGGTCTGTATCCCACCTGCTATGGTTTCCGTGGTGGATGGGATGGTAGAATTCCCTCTTGGGTGTGTAAACAGACCGAGATTCAAGAAAATTCACCCTTGGCACTAGACTCAGTATAATGTTAGACTATCTAAAGCAAGACATATTCTTGAGCACCTTGTTACCAGCTTATCAAAATATAAAAGAAGAAGAAAGATTTCCACATGCATCTCATTGAACAAATAGTTGCTTTCCTAAAAGAGTTGTCAAAATAATCTTTGCATGCAACACTTTCACATGAAGACTATTATGCAATGTTATAATTTAGATGGGGGTATGTGATGATGAATCCATTTGAAGTGTGGTCTTTCAGCCAAAATAGGCTTGAGAATTGCTGTCAGGATGATAGGCCTGTAATGCTGGAACAGCGAATGCTTTATTAGAGGATTGGAGGATTTGGCAGGCTTCAGAATAGATAAGATGGAATGATGGTATTTAGAGACATGAAAACCTAGGTAGCAAACAATTTAGCATCTATGATGTTATCCTATGAGTTTAGAAAATAATGATGAGGATGAATAGTTATGGTTACATGGCAGAAATCCTGAAGTGATTATTCCCTTGTGGTAGCATGGCCCACTGAGGTCACATGATTGAGCCAGAGCCTATGGAGTGAAATGACAGGAAGCTGAGCCAATCAACTGCAAGGTGCACATCCTGGATAGGGGAGGGTCTGCAGATGGAGCCAATGAGGAGTGCTGTACAGTCGAAAGTTATTCTGTCTGATCCTATGAATGTAAATACTTATTTATTCATTGGCAGTTAAGTCTTTTGTTACATAAGCCTTGATTTATTACACTGGTGATGAGGAAAAATTTTTGAAGTCCTTGAGGATCACAGAGCACAATTGGAGGAAAAAGATTGGAACATCGAAAATATAAAGAAGCAAGATACTGGCACATATTAAAATTCCCCTGATTGGGAAAATAGAACCATTTGACCCCAAAGTAGAAAACTGGGAACAGTAAATTGAAAGGCTGTGTTACTTCTTCGCAGCAAATGAAATAACAGCTGAAGAAAAGTGAGGGTTTATTCTGCTCATAATCCCAATCCTAAAACCAGGTCATATTGTAAGAATCTGTAGGGATTATAAATTAACAGTCAAGAGAGGTGCTCAAGTAGACAGATTGAGGACCTCGAATTGAGGACCTCTACACCAAATTAGCTGTGGTGTAATATATCCCAAGTTGGAGCTCAGTCACACCTACCAGCAGTTGGAGTTGGATGAAGACTCATAGAAGCTGGTCACTATCAACACTCACAAGGATTTATATCAGTATACACATTTATCTTTTGAGTCTCATTAGCCTGTGCCATTGTCCAATATACAATGGAAAGTAATGGTTCATCTCAGCAACATTCTAATTACAGGAGAATTGTTTAAAGAACACAAATGAAATTTGGATAAAATTTTCAAATAATCTAAACAGGCAGCAACTAGGCTGAAAAGAGAGAAATGAACTTTCCAAACAGACAAAGTTACTTATTTGGGGTTTTGGATCGATGCAAAAGGTTTACATTCTTTGGAAGACAAAGTAAAAGCCATAAAAGAGGTTCCACAGCAACAAAAATGTGAGAATTAAAGTCATTTTTTGGAAAGATGAATTATTATGCTCGATTTTCATAAAATATATCGAACACCTTAGCCCCACTTGTTAAAAAAGAACGAATATTGAAGGTGGGAAGATACAAAAAAGAGGCATTCACAAAAACCAAACAGGCTCTGCAGTTGTCAACATTGTTGGTGCACTATAATCCAATCAAGCCATTAGTGGTAATCTGTGATGTATGTGGTCTCAGCTAAACACATAACGATGTGGACAGAAAGAGATCCAGTATAATTGAAAGTTGAGGGAATGGTGATACAAAGGTGGTAATATGGTAAGTCAGAGCTGCTTAAACCATACCAACAAAGAATGATGAATATAACATTTGAAGATAGGATGTTGTTGATAGAACTAGGGTTATAGTCCAGCCACAAAGGGGGCAACTTTTGTTGCAGGAATTGCGACTCATAACTAGCACTAAGCAGGATTAAAGCATTAGCCAGATGTTATATTTTGTGGCTGGACATCAATAAAGGAATGGAAAAAAATTGTTCATCAATGGCCCAGTTGTGAAGTTGAACAAGCTGATCCACCGCGAACTAATATGTATATTTGGGAGAGGCCAAGGAGATCTGGGCAAGAATGTGCATCAACTTTGCAGGACCATTTATGAACCATATGTTTCCTATATTAGTGGATACACATTCAGAATGGTTGGATATCCAGTTGAGAAGTTCACAATGGCCACTGTCCACTGTTGACAAATTGAGAAATGTTTTTGCTATTTCTGGCATCCTGGAGGTCTTTGTTTTAGACATTGGCACATCATTCACAGTGGAGGAATTTTTTAAAGAGGTCAATTTAATAGTTTTCGTCACATTAAGTCTGCAGCTTACCATCCAGCTTCCAATGAGCTACTGGAATGTGTCATACAAACATTCAAGGTATGAATGAAGGACCAAGTCATTCGGCCTCTACCCTTACATATTGACAGTGTTTTGCTATCTTATAATACTGTGCCAAATGCAACCACGGTGGTCATGCCAGGCAAGTTATTAATGGGATACTTTTTAATGACATGTTTGGGTAGAATATTACCAGATTTGGCAAGGAGAGAGAAGGCTGGGCAAGGCTCTCAGAAAGAAAATCACAACTCAAGGAAGAACAACAGAGTTTTTTCCCAAGCTGAGGATTTAGTCGTGGTCAGAAATTTTGGAGCGGGACCAGAATGGGTGGCTCGTAAGATTGTGGGAAAGGACAGGACCGGTCTCCAATGTCTTACAGGTTGTCTCAGCAAGAAAAATGTAGACCATCTGAGGAGGAGAACAGTGCCTGATAAAATGGATCAACAGGCCACTCCAGCAGTTCATTTGGATCCACTAGCCTCCTCCTGCACTGTATGGATTCTATGGATTCTGGGATCCCGGTTATTGATGCAGAATTGGAGCAAATTGGTTCAGTACTGAGACTGCAGCAGCTACCGAGAAATGTCTCAATGCTGGATTGATGAGTGTACTTTGGCCTTGGCGTGACCTGATTCTTCATTTCCAGATGAATCTAGCTCAGGGTTGAGACATTTTACCAGTGTTCAGAAATCGCCGGATCTATTAAACTAATGACAAGTTCCCCTGGGTATTCCTGAAGTTTTTCAAAAAAGTGGTTGCTTATGTTAGTGATGTTTTCTATTTGTTCCCTCCGTAGGTGACTTCAGGATATAAGGGGGAAGGAGTGTGATAGCGTAGTCCCTTTATGGAGGCATTCCCCAAAGGTCATATGATTGAGCCGGACCCTATTGAGTGCTGAACCAATTGAGTGCCACAATATGTCTCTCGGGTCAGAGATGATCCTCGGTTGGTGTCAGGGAGAAGTGCTGTACAATCACACAGTTATTCTGTCTGACTTTATTGGTTTAAATACTTACTAATTTAACTGGCAATAATTTTGTTACTTAAGCCTCATTAGTTTGTCCTCAACTTATTACATCCTTTGATTCAATGTATAAGTATGGACTGGTGTGTTATTGAGTCCTGTAGTGTAGGAAGGCATAAGATTTGATCTCTAGTCTGTCCTAAGATAACTGATCTCAGATGGAGTGACAGCAAGGGCAGTGCAATTTGTTATGTATTTGCTTTAAGAGTTGGCTGCATGATTTGCTGGTGATGTTATTGGAGTGTTGCACAGGCTCCTGCTTTTACTTCCAGTTTACATCCTGTTCAGACAAGATCTCGTAGAATAAATCTGTTCTTTATCCTTTTGCATAAAACACACAATCCCTAACATAGTTAGGGCATTACATAACTGACCTCCATGATACTAAGTTAGAGTCAGAGGAAAGAAATTCTGCCAGAGTCCTATTCCCGATTACTATCTAGTGACTCTCTGTTATAAAGTGTCTATTTGTGAACATAGGATGCCAATAAGTTGCGATGACACCACAGCCAAATAACTTGCAGAATCTCATTGCCAAGGTAACACATGAACTACATTATTTTGGTAAGGACCTGAGAGGCTACTGGTTAGCATGGAATTACATCCAGTTTCAGATAAGGATATGAGAAAAAGACAAAAAAATGTATTTGGAGCAAGTATTGTTCCCCTTTATCTATTATTGATAATATAGGTTCAATATGGCTTTTATTTGTTTGTGTACCACTTTTAGTCATGGTTTTATTCCTCCGAAATAAGACTCAGTGCACACTTTTTTTGATTATTTGTTAAGGAACATGGGTGCTGGTTAGGCCAGTATTTATTGCCCATCCCTAGTTGCCCTTGAGAAGGTGGTGGTGAGCTGCCTTCTTGAAATGCTACAACAATAGTACTGAAATGTGTTTTCTACTTCAATCTGGTGAATAAATATATCTTTCCTTACATCACTGATAGAGATAAAAGTAGATTCAAAAATATTGAGTGCTTCTGTTTTGATACAAAAAACTGAGACAACTCTGGCTTGACTATTTTTCTGTCTCCAGTGAGTTTTTCCATGATGAACTAACAGGTGAAAGCAAAGCGCAATGGTACTCCTGTGATCACTGAGGAAACATGGATAATTGATGAGTGCTCCTCCAGGGTCACTGCACTCCTGAGAGTCACTACTAGCCCTTGATTCACCTTCCTCCCGTTGCCTCGTTTTTCCACCTCTCTCCCTCACACCCTACCTGAGGGCCACTGCTTGTGCCTCGAGACAGATGGCTCAAAATTAATCCTCTGAAAATGGAAGTTGTTATAGAATATGGAAATCAAAGTCTTTACACCAGGCCTGAGGCCTGATTTGGAGGAATTCCCCGGCATCTCAGCTCAGACAGGTCAAGTTTCTGTCACTGATGTTATGGCTGACATGGGAATTTCTCTTATAATTCTTTCCCCTATAATTTTGGTACATTTCTGGATATGCTAAAGATTTTTCCACAGAAATAATTTGGAGAAATTAACTGGGGATAGTAAAAAGCAGCTTGCATTTGCATAACATTTTATTTAATAAACAAGTGATTCTTAAATAAAAGGTAATGATGTACTAATCCGTAATTGTTTCTCTCAAACCTAAATAACAGATGACTTGTCAGCTTGCATGAATAATTGGTGTCATGCCACTAAACGGTAGCCATGACCTGGTGATGCTGGCATTGGACTGGGATGTGCCCAGTAAGAAGTCTCACAACACCAGGTTGAAGTCCAACAGGTTTATTTAGAATCACGAGTTTTCGGAGAGCTATTTCTTCATTAGGGAGCCATCCATGAACTGTAGACAGTTTGGAATCTTCTGAAACAAACATTTCTTTTACAAACGGCCATTAACATGCCACAAAAGGTGGTCCCAAGAGTTGCCTGACTTGCAATGTCTCAAAAGAAGAGATTCCAAGCTAAGAAATGGTAATTCCTGAATCTGCACGGTTATGGGGATAGGACAGTGGGAGGGGGCTGGAGACAGGGGGTGGGGGATGTGACTCTGGGTAAAATGCTGCTTTGGAGAGTCAGTACTGACTAGACAGGTTGAATGGCCTCCTTCTGCACTGTTGAGATTCTGTGAAAGGGTATCTCTGATTTGAATGGGACAAAAAGCAATGATTGTCTCAGACCCCCAGGATGAATGTCTGTACACATAGGCCCAGTTTGAAGCCAATTAACTAAAGTACAATGCCAAATTGGAAGGGAGCTGTTATGGACCCTTAAGGAAACCATGTTAGAAAAAATAGCTTTCGTGCTATCAGCGCAATACAGAACAAAACCAAAGAGATAGCAGTGGAAAGAAGAGCAATGTCTATATCTTTAAGATCCAGAGACTACAATATCATAAGGTCTTCAAGCCTATTCCTTTCCAAGTCCAACAGTATAAAAAACTGACCTCTGGATAATAAGCCTATAAGTAACCAACTTTTTGACCTGCTAAAAATCTACTTCTTTTAAGAGAATCCTCCAGTGATCCTGATAAAGGACTCTGGCTAACGAATCCGTGTAGACTATCTTTCAAGAATGAAAACATTTTGTTCTGCAGGCCTTAAAGTACGTCCTCTCCCAAGGTAAGTCAATCATGTGAATTCAGAACATTTTTTTATATGACTTATAAAAGTGCACTATTGTCTTTAACTGTCTTTTCCTTTGTGTGTATGTATGTGTGTATATGTGTGTACATGTGTGTGTGTGGGGGTGTGTGTACATGTATGTGTATACATGTATATGTATGCATGTGTGTGTGTGTGCGTGTGTGTGTTTGTGTTGATGGAGGGGTGTGTGCATGCGTGTACATGTGTGTGGGGGGATGTGTGCGGTAAATAAGTGATATATAACAACAGATTTGCAGGCCAACACACAAACAAATAATCCTCTTTTTTTTAAACTCACTAAAAAAAATGGCTGCTGGACATTCAAATTGTCTGCACACTCATGCGTTAAGAAGCAGGTCAACAGAGGTTTCAGTTCTCTCTCATTTCATTTCATAATGGTTGGAAAATAATTTCTCATCATAGTAATGGAAAACCCTTTGATTATTCCTGACCTGAGCAGAACAGGCTCTTGACACAACGAGAGATTTTAAACACAGAATACAGACACTGAGATAGGTTGTGAGGATTTGGAAGCAGAATACTGACCAAGCCTCCCAGTATTGCTCCTCTCCAACCTTCTCCTCGCCCCAGCCTCTGAAAGACATGCAGCCAGTGTTATGCATATATCATTGCAATGTTAAGGCAGCACTGATTTTATGTGTTGTCTGAATGGCTCCTAACTATAGAGTTGCCTTCCTATCACATCTGCTGATGTGCTCTGTTCAATTTCTAGACTGTGTTTTGTGTTAGTCCATTGATATTTGCGGCAATTATTTTTAAACTCTGGTTCAAGAGAAGTGAAGAGCCAGGTCATCTAGTATTGGAGCGGCCATGATAAATTGCTGGTGTACGTTGGGAGTTTGACAATTTTCGATGCACTGTACATGTCCAGGAGGTTTAAACTTTTGATTGGCTTATTTGCATTTCATGAGATACCACACAACTGCCTCTTATCCTGAGCTCAATGTCAGATACTTGGGTTAGATACACATTACCTACACAGATACTTATGATAGAATAGCTATTTCATCTCTGCCAATCTGGCCATCTAAATCCCTGCTCCAACTACCTACCCCTCCCAAATTCTCCCCAATTTGACTATCCCACCAATCTTCCTGACCCAACCCAATTGTCCACCCCTCTGAACCCATATAGCCTGATTACCCAACTTCAACACAATCCCCCTGCAATTCAACTACCCAATAGAACATAGAACATAGAACATTACAGCACAGAACAGGCCCTTCGGCCTTCGATGTTGTGCCGACCAAAATAAAAAGCAATGCCCCTCCAAACTAAACCATTCCCTTCTCTTCCATATACTTATCAATTAACCTCTTAAACGCCACCAAACTTGGCGCATCTACAACAGCTGCAGGCAGGGCATTCCACTCCCTAATCACTCTTTGAGTAAAGAACCTACCTCTGATATCCGTCCTATAACTCATACCCCTTAATTTAAAGCTGTGTCCCCTCGTGCTAGCCTACCAATCTCCCAGCCTACCAATCTGCTCCCATCCCATCACCCATCTTCACCCATCCACTCACACAGCTTCATCCATCCATTCATTCAGCCACTCAACCATATTCCTACATTCATTCACTCACCCACTGGCTCAACTACCGACACACTCATTCAGAACTCACTCGCTTACCCACTCACCCATTCGCCCACCTTCCACTGCTTCATCCGTACCCTCACCCAACCATTCACTCACCCACACTCATGCACTCACTCACCTACTCCTTCATTCACTCTCTTCTTCACCCACCTATTCATGCACCCACTCCCTCACCCTTTCACTCACCCATTCCCTTTCCACTCACGCTCTTATTCACCCATTCACTTACCCCCTCCTTCAAATCACCCACCCACTCCCTCACTCACTCAGCCGTTCATCTATCTATTCCCTCACGCATTGCCTCACCCACACACTGACTTACCAATTCATTCAATCACTCACTTCCTCACTCACCCATCCACTCTCTTACCCATTGCCTCACACAATAACCTACCCACCCACCCATTCACTCACTCACGTACTCACCCATTCACTAAACCCAATGAAAGCCTGAGACCTTTAAAAGTTTATCTAAATGTGGCAGCGAATGATGAAAAAAGGGGGTTAGGGTTAGGGTTTCCTTTGCTGCTCCTCTTCACCAGCTTTCTCCTGGATGGCTGTGCCAATGTTCCAGAATCCTACCTGAAAGTAATGACCTCTGCAGTGAGCAGCAATGCACTCAGCATTACCACTGATCGGAAGATTTAGCCAGCCGTGTCTTTGGAACATGTGTAACCTTAGGAGAGAATTTCTATTCCAGCTGAGTAGGAAGTGACTGGAAAGTGATGAGGAGGGAGTACAGACACATTCCCTCTCCGAGATCCAAACAAAAGTGTTCTCGCCCTGCTAGAATCTGAAAAACACCCTCTTATTTCCTCATTCATAGATACCAAAACTGACCTGGCCTCTTCCTTCCAGCATCTGAACACTGACAAAGGCTGATGGACTGGGGACTGAAACATTATTTCAGCTTGGGTCAATGGCTTATTATCAAGCTCAGCGATGTGCACCTTTGCTGTGAAATGATATGCCTTCTGTAACTTCACGTAAATCCAAAGTTTTGGTTGACTCAAGCTGCCTCACTTAATTCTGAACAAAAAAAAGACATATTGAATTAGACCTAATGATGTATATTTATGAGAGAGCTGCTCCTTAACAAGGAAGACTGGTGTGGAGTGAGGCATGCGACCTGAACTGAACTGAATAATTATCTGTATGTTCCTTTTTATGTCAATAAAGCACTGTTACTGTTATCCTGTCGCATCCAGCATTCTATGTGAGCTGAGGTCAGGATCAGCCCTGGAACTGACTGAAGTGCTTGAGGCAGTCGAATGCCCAGTTGCAGTTTGGTACAATTGGCAACTTTAAGCCTCCAATTAGTATTTTCCTGACTGGTGCTGTCCTTTTGATCAATCCAATTTGAGGGACTTCACTTTTATTTTTGCCCCTGTCCTTCTGTGATACAGCCAAGCCTTCCACGACTTTGTTCATTTGCTGCTGCTCCAAGGGTGCACATGAAAAGTGAACTGAGAATTATTTTCTTAACACCAGTATTATAATAACTCCAGGAGTCAGCTGTAAAGGAATCATGCTTTTATGGCTCAAAATGAAAATAAACAATAAGACAAGCCTGTGATGAACACAACAGGTCTAAACCAGAACTAAAAGGTTAATGGATCCTCTCAGGGGTCTTGCTTTATACAGGGATCAGTATAAGAGCTCCACCCGGTTGACTAATTACCCAATCCTCAGGGAGCTGGTATTCAAAGAGCCCATCTAGGAAGCCAATTAATACTTCCCCATGCAGATCATGGGGGTTATCACAAATATATTATCACATGGGTTGATAAACAATGTCAACCCATTGACATTGACATTTAATCATGATTAAATTCATCTGATTGCAAAAGGAATTAAGACATTACAAAAACTAACATCCTTAAATAATTATTTTCATCAATACCAATTCTTTTGATTACTTTTTTTTGATTCCAACAGATACATTTGTGATATGTTCTCATTTATCATCTAGCAATACATGTTCTTTCTAAACTGATATTTCCAAGTTAGATGGAGTTTACAACTTGGAATTGCACGTTGGCCCTAAGCCCAGATCCCAAGCCCCGAGGAAAGAGCTCCACAGTTTGAGTCACCTCACAGAAATGCCCTATGTGTCCTTTGTCATGGCACGGAGGGATTTCTTGTATGGGCTTTTGCTGCACACCTGTCATCTGGAAACACCTCGGTGGGCTTCGTTGCCATCCGGCAGCAGAGATTGCCGATGACAGTCTCTTTATGGAGGGATCTTCCCTCGCTACATCAGGGACTGAGGTGGAGGGCAGCACCAGTTCATGGACTCCCAAGAAACCTGCCCTTTTTTGCGAGCTTGTGGAGCCCATGGAACAAATGTTGAATGTTATAAGCTGCACTTCCTTTCTCGTTACCTTAAAAATCTTTTATTGATGTTTTGTTTGCACTTCAGTTCCACATTCCTGATCTATGGGCACTCTGTGCAGAGAAAGATGGGAAGGCGGAGGACATTCCCCTCCCACTACCCCCCCACCCCAGCCCCGGGCCTACCTAAATGAGCCAATAATAAACCCAGAGAGTGGGCAACTGAGGGGGTCACTCAGCCCAACTGTTTTCCCGTTCACCGTGGCTACATTTGCTGTTGTGTGTCTCTGGTGAGGGAGCATGAGGTGTCTGAGGGCACTGTTGAGGCTACCTGTGCTCGTTGGGTACTGCATATCATCAACATCTTTAAAGATATTTTGGTTTGATGTTTTAAGTCTCTTTCCTACTTTGTTTTTTGTTTTGAGTGGTTCCCTTTTTTTTGGGGGGTGCCCCTTTTTAATTTGTCCCTCAGTTTATTTCATTTAGTTTATTTGTATTGCCAAAAAGAATGATGGGAAATGTGGTGCAATTCCTGCCAAGTTGTGTGATCCAGATTACAATCCACCCACAGACATTTTTTTGGAGTTTGGGGTAATTCCCACCAAGAAAGAATGTGTGGGGTGTGATACGGTTAGATTCCTCAAAGATCAGGGCACCCTTTTCAGAGATGCCCCAATATCCATACAATCCTACAGACTAACTTCCCCCCCTCCCCCACTTGCTGACATGAGGTCCCCACAATTGCTGGCAATAAGTGACATGTGAGCGTCTAATGTAAACTATTTCATATCATCCTGGACCTTTCTGCCACCTTTAATAAGGTTGACCACATTATCCTCCCATACATCACCAATATCCAGCAGGATCCAATTGCATTTGCCTGGTTCCATCCTGCTCTAACTAATAGCTAAAATATCACTTCCAATGTCTTCTCTTCTGGTTCCTGCACTGTTACCACTGATGTACCTCAAAAATCCAACCTTGGCCCCGTTCTATTTTTCATCTACATGCAATTCTTTGATGATACCATCAAAAGCACAGTGTCAGTTTTTATATGTAAGCACACAGTTCTATATCACTGCCTCTTCTCTTGAGTCTTCCTCTAACTCTAATTTATTAGATTGCTTGTCTGACATAAGTACTGGGTGAGCAGAAGTCTTCTCCAAATAGACTGAAGTCAATGTCTTCAGTGCCCATTGCTAACTATTCCCTAGTTACCAAATCCATTCCTCTTCTTGTCTTGAGGTTAAACTAGACTGTTCACATCCTTGGCATTATATTTCACCTCAGGATAAATTTCTAAGCATACATTCACGCTTTCACTAAGAAAACTGTGATGCCGGTTTGCCTTTAAGGAATGTATTTTTAATCATATTCTCTGCAATTTGTAAACTTTTTTTAAAAATATTGTGGCACTGGCTGCCTGCATAGAAATCATTTTGTTGCTGCTTAAAATGTTTAAATGGGGATTTGTTTATTTTTTCTTTGGGCCTCACATAGTTCCTGGGATTTTTATTGTCGGAGAAAGAATGATTGACAGGTCAGATGACATGAGTTCCTTTACTTTTAGTTTTGAGCTGTTGGCTGCTGTTTTAGTTAGAAGGAGGTTTCACTTCAGGCCAGATGAAATGTTCAGTCTCCGTCTGCAAATTGCAAATTCTATTGCAAATTCTGCTGGCTAGCTAGAAGCAGGTCTTCTTGCCTTCCTGGAGCAAAAATTCTGCTATTGGTGATTTGCAAGCTAGTAACCAGAGTGTCTTTGCCTCTTGCAGTAGTTTGCTACCTAAAAGCCAGAGACCAGCAGTGCCATTATCTCTACCCTAAGGTCTGCTGAAAATTGCAAGTCTGAGAAGTCAGACTTTCAATTCTCCAACCAAAGGACTAAGTTCCAGCATCACGTGAGGAGTCTTATTTTCTATGTTAAACCTGTGGCTGGGATATGTTTCAAGAAGGTTTGCTCGGTTGAAACATTTCATATAGTTGTTAAGGTTTATACACTTTCATGGCTTTTTTTTCTTATTTGTAATCGATAACAATTATTGTTATATGTTAACCGTATTCTGAAATAAACTTTGTTTGATAAAAGCTTTCTAATGCATTATTTGAATTATGTCTGAAGCGAAATATCTGATGCTTACCCTAACAAATCCAAATTGCAAAATTTGTGACCCAGGCGGACTTCATAAAACACTTTGGAGTTTCTGACCTGACTTACAACAAAACCTATTTCTGCCTCAGTAACATTATCTGAACCCATTCTTGGCACAGTTTGTCTACTTCCTTTAGTATTGAGGTATTTTTATTAAAGTGAGTTATCTGTTGATTTGGTGTTGTTACCTCCAGAGTTGATTATTCCAATGTGCTTCTCATCAGCCTTCCCCATTCCATTCTCTGTAAACATCGGATTATGTAAAACCCTGCTTCCATGCCTTTTCTTGCCAAGATCTGGTTCACCTTATTAGCATTATGCTCGCTGATTTACACTGAAGTATGCATAACCAGGAGTCAATGTTAAAATTGTAATTCTTCTTTTTGGACCCCTCTGAGGCTTGTTTTTCTTCTAGCCCTACAACCTTCTGAGATATCTGGGCTGGAATTCTCCAGCCATTCACACCAGCAGGATTCTCCAATCACGCGGGCAGTGCACCCCCACTTGTGGATTTCCATTCGACGTGGGGTGATATCAGTAGGAATTCCCATTGACAACAGCAGGACCAGTAAATCCTTGCACTGGCAAACAAGGGGGCAAAGATAATGATTTAAATCCATCAGCTTCGAGCCTGAATTCAAATTTTGAAACCAGCAACACAGAGACTCAAGTGACTTGTACTCACAGCCCAAAATGATTCATCCTCATTTGCATTACGATGCATTCCACATTCCAATTCATTGGAGTGGAGTCAGTCACTGGAATTCTACCACGTTGCCTGCCACAGTGGGCGAGGGGCAGACATCAGAAATGTCCATTGACCTTAGGTGGGATGTTCTGGTCTCGCTCGTGTGAGGCAATAAAATCCAGCCCAGTCTGCCTGCCAAACTCATCAAAGACAATAGCTTCAGGGGAGTCTGAAGGACTCAGTGGCAGCTATCTCATTAGCAAGGCATCTAAGTGCAAAATCTCAGGTATTCAGCTGTTAGCGAAGGGCATTTAAGTCTATTTACTTGGGCAATGGGATCCTGGCTAAGTTAGCTTCCAGACGTGAGCTAATCAAGCCTCCTTTTCATATATTTGAATTCTCTTTTTGAATTCCCCTGGCAGTTGGAAAAAAAAGGTTGCATAACCAGACTATCTTTTGTATATTTTAAGAATATGTTTTTCAGCAGAGCTCAGGTTAAATTAGGGAGAACACCTAAGAAGGGTTCCCCCATCTCCAGTTTTCTCCAATGTACCTGATAAGCTTCAATCCATGTTTGCTGACTGTGATTGTGCAAGGATTCCCTGCTGCAGCTGAAGATTTCTTCAAAGGTTCCATCCCTGCACTGTCATCTTCCCAAGAACACCAACTCAATTGTCAGTATTTTTGGATCAGAAACTTCAAGGCCATAAAATTCCACCTGACACCAGTTGAGTGAACAAACTATAGCCTGAAAGCTCTTTTACTTTTTTTTATAGATTCTATTTTGTCCAATCTACCTTTCACTACTTTGTAATCTGTATACATGCTTGGTGTGTATATTATGTTTGCGTGGCACAATGGTTAGTACTGTTGTCTCAAAGCACCAGGGACCTCATTCAATACCTGGTTTGAGTCACAGTCTGTGTGGAGTATGCATGTTTTCCCTGTGTCTGCAAGGGTTTCCTCCGGATGCTCCAGTTTCCTCCTACTGTCCGAAAGACCTGCTGTTTAAGTGCATTGGCCATGCTAAATTCCTCCTTAGTGTACCCAAACAGGTGCCGGTGTGTGACGACTGGAGGATTTTCACATTAACTTAATTGCCTATTTGTGACACTAATAAATATATAAATTACTTTACATAGATCAATGTTCTTTTTTCCCTCTGCTCTAAGGAAAACAATCAAGCCTATTGAGGTTACACTCAATATAATCTGTCACAGAGTCAGGGATTTGATGCAGACTTGAAGGGCTGAATGCCTTCCTTCTACATTGTAGGGATCCTATGATAGAGTCATTGAGTCTTTACAGCACAGAAAGAGACCTTTCAGCCATCATGTCTGTGTCAGTCATCAAACACCTATCCACTCTAATCCCATTTTCCAACACTTGATCCATAACTTTGCACGCTATGCCATTTCAAATGTGCATCTAAATTGTTCTTAAATGTTGTGAGGGTTTTCGCCTTTATCACCCCTTCAGTCCGTAAATCCCAGATTCCCACCACCCTCTAGGTGAAAACATTTTTCCTCAAATCCCCTCTAAATCTCCAGCCTCTTACCTTAAATCTATGATAGATCTACTGATCCATCCACTAAGGGGAAAGATTTCTTCCTATCTATCTCATAATTATATCCCTCATAATTTTGCACACCTTGATGAGGTCCCCCCCTCAAATGTTTCTGCTCCAAGGAAAACAATCCCTGGCTATTCAACCTCTTTTTAAGCTGAAACTCTCCAGCCCAGGCAATATCCTGGTGAATCTTGTCGGCACTCTCTCCAGTGCAATCACATCCTTTCTACAGTGTGGAGACCAGAATTGCACACACATTACTCTAACTGTGACTTAATGAGCATTTTATACAGTCCCATCGTAACCTCCCTGATCTCATCACAGCATGCAAACAGTTCAGTACTCGTTGAATTGACAAATATATCTCAAACTGAAACAAAAAAACAGCAGTGATCAAAGGAGGAGAGAGCAAACGGGAAAGCCATTCGACCCCTCCTCTGGAACTGAGTTCTTTTGAACAGTAGAGGTTGAAGGGACATTCAATCGAGTTGCATAAAATTGTGAGTAGCCTACATAGACTGGATGAAGCTATTTCCCTTAGCAGAGAAGTCAATAACAAGGGAGGATGGAGTTAAAGTAATTAATTAATAGGGCAATTAGAGTGAATCTGAGGAGATATTTTTCATTAAAGAATTGGTCAGATACTGGAACTCACTGCTTGTAAATATGGTAGAGGCAAGAACATTCACAACATTGGAATTATTCTTGGATGTGTCATAATCTACAATATTTTATGGATCAGGAGTTGGAAAGTAGGCTTAAGGCTGGACAGCTGTTTTCTTGGTGAACACAGACATTTTTAAAAATTCATTTGTGGGACATGGGTGTGTCACTGACTGGCCAACATTTATTGCCCATGTCTAGTTGCCCTAGCATAGTTGAGTCAACCACATGTGACTCCAGAGCCACCACAATAGGCCAGTCCAGGCAAGGATGCAGATTTCTTTCCCACGAGGACATTAATGAACCAGATGGGTTTTTCCAGCAATCGACAATGATTTCATGGTCATCAGTAGATTCTTAATTCCAGATCTTTTTTTATTGAATTCAAATTCTACCCTCAGCCATGGCAGCATTTGAACCAAGGTCCCCAGAACACTCATTGAGTTTCTGGATTAATAGTCTAGCAGTAATAACACTAGGCCATTGCCTCCTTCTACACGATGAGATAAATTGTTCCCCTCTATGCTGGATATGACAATAATTCTATCCCAGCTAGGTTTGTGACCATTGCAAAGGTCTTGTGCTGAAGTTGCAATGACAGACTCGCAGAACTGTCTTGGATTTTTGACACCACAACACCCATCATCAGTTTCATCATCAAAATTTTCCTATCTTTGCTTAAATGCATTCCAGTTCTGTACTGGATTTAAAGTTTGGAGTTGTAGCTGTGTTTTCTATTCAGTTTTGGTGCACTGATTTTAATATTTCCCTCACCATGTTCTTTGATTCAGTGCACACTCAAGAAGTTCTGTGGTGTTTTTTTACTCCTTATTACTTACATCCTCAACTGCTTTGACTGTTGCTACTCATTCAACCAGTTGGGGACTTAACAAAGCACTTAGTGATCTACATATCAACTAGACAGAACAAAAGGAACTCAGAACATAATGATTTGTAGTCTATGCATTATAATTATACTGTAATAAGTTTTCAGATGCAGAAATCCCTTTATTTACAACCTCTAACAGCAATACACAGAATACTGTCACTTAACAGTCTACCTCTGGGAGTGTCAAAGGAATTGACAATCCAGATTAAATACGAGGCAAAGACTCCCTGATTGGTCCATCAATTGGATCCTTAATCAGGGAGTTCATACTCCAATAGGCCAACTTCAATGGTCTGATTGACGTCATTATAAAAACCAATATCATTATATGCAGCTACAGATTTCTCTTCCTTCAAACTAAGAGAGGGGCATTGGAAATAACTTGTCCAGGTTCCCAGAGGATGCTACTTGTAACAGCAGAATGGTGTAGAAACATGGAAAATAGAAGCAGTGGTAGGCCATTCGGCCCTTCAAACCCTCTCTGGGTTTGATCATGAATGATCAAATGATTATTCATTTTGGTCATGACTGCTCATCAAAATGAGTGCTAGGTTAAAATAGGGAAAAGAGGTAGAATGGACAGAAATCTATGTCCAAAGTATTATTTTATTGCGGGAATGGGGCCTGGATGGGATTGCTGTTGGTGCAATGGGCTTAAAGGCCTCCTTCAGCAGTGTAGGAATTCTATGGGATATGCATTGAATTCATGTAATGTTTAAAGAGAAACACAGTTGCAGAGAAAGCATCTTACCTAAGCAACCACCTCCTCCGCTACCATTTCCTCACTTGAAAGCAAATGCTGTGTACAATTGATGCAGTTAAGCAATATCTACCCAATCTGTCTGGTTATGCTGGTATTGTTATATCCACTGAGAATGTAATATTATTGGAGCTGATGTCTTTGTTAACTCCCATTGTAGTCTCTCATTTGGAATTCAGCCAGTCCCTGGCAGAAGCAGTGAGCAATTTCAAATGCATAATGTGCATCTAATTTTCCCAATCCCGCATGGAGAATACCAGAGAGATTTTCTTTTTTGACAATGCACATGCTTAAAGGTTCGCGCCGTTCAATTAAAATGACTCTGGTGTGTTGTTGTTGCTTCTAACTTCCTTCAGTCAATGAATCCTCACTGCCGCACACTCTAAATTACTGGAGAAATTTAATATACCCCCTCCCTCCCCCCCAGCCGCCACCACCGCCGAAGTATCTCAAAATATCACAGATACAGCAGGGCTTGAATTAAAGAGAAAACCCAGGACAGACTGAATTGAATCCAGAAAAAGGCAGCATTACCAAATGGTGACATGCTGCTTTGTATTTCAAGTGTAAACAATCAACTAGGAAAGCACAACAGGTCTGTCAGCATTTGAAATTGTAGCCAGGTTATCATTTAATTGCGACAATCATTCTGAGGCAAAGTCACATTGAAAACCTTCTTTTTTTTTCGGATGTCAAAATACCTGTGGCGTATTTCCAGAACGTTCTCACTCCACTTCTGATTCAGAGATCCTTTTCATTTTAATTGTCACACGGAAAATTGGCCTTACACTGTTTTTGTAAAGCTCCTGAATTGAAGGCTTATTTATTCTTACTGCCCTCTGTTTGCTGAGCCCATCAAATTGTTCCCCGGTATTGTTTGCAGCACCAGTGATGAGATCAATTTTAGGCTCGGGTTATTTGGCACAAATGAGCCAACAATGTTTGACATTCACTGTGTATCTTCAGCAGGGTTCAGTTTCACTATTTCCTCCTCCTCTTTGAAGTAAGTCACTTAAAAGAATCCTTCAGCACTGTGCCAGGACTCTTGTTAAAAATGCATGTTTTAACATACTTTTCTCCTCTTCACTATTAATCTGTTCTGATCTCAGGATGGCCTTGTTCCCGGAAGATTTTGTGGTGCTGGACAACCACTGGTGCCTTCGCCAAGTGACAGTTCTACATGCAGATGGCATATATCAGCAGGCTCTTTAACCATGACTTTCCTCACCAAATCTCATCCACACCCCACGGCTAGAATTCTCCAATCTTGCATGTCTGCCAGCAGGAATAGGGAATTTGGCACTTAGCCAAAATTCTGTCCACTGCAGCAGGACTGGAGAGTACCAAGCACAGGGGAGGTTGGATAATTTTGGCTGATTCCCGCAACGATATACTGCCAAAGGGTATCAGTCAGGTGATACCAACCAGGTGAGCTAGGAGTAAAAACGCTGACTGATTTTTACTCTCTTACCCTAGGTCACTGATGTGAATCTCTGCTGTCCACTCTGACTGAGAACAGTTCACCGGGCATTAATAGAACCATCACATTCCTGTTCACTTTAGTTCAAAGGCACACTGCCTTATAAGCTGGGGTGGCACTGTGGTACAGTGGCTAGCACTGTTATCTCACAGCACCAGGGACTCAATCCCAGCCTCAGGTGACTGTCTGTGCAAAGCCTGCACATTCTCCCTGTCTGCGTGCATTTCCCCTGGGTGCTCCGGTTTCCTTCCACAGCCCAAACATGTGCAGGTTAGGTGGTTTGACCATGCTAAATTGACCCTAGTGTCAGGGGGATTAGTAGAGTAAATGTGTGAGGTCATTGGAATTGAGATTGGATGGGATTGTAGTTGGTGCAGACTAGATGGGCTGAATGGCCTCCTCCTGCGCTGTTGGAATTCTATGATTCTAAGCTGAACTACTGGGGGGAAGAAAATGTTTGAACATTTTCATGTAACTTAATCACATTTGATCAGGATTTGAATACTGTTTCAATTTCAAGATAAATATCAGAGAAATCAAAATGTAATGGTGATTTAATGGTGAATAGTCTATGATTAATATCCAGAAATATTCAGTCCATGTAACACATTTTTTTTCAATCTACAAATGCTTTTAATTTTTCTCACCTCCTACACCATAAGATGGAACAAAACTAAAATCAGATTACGTATGATCAAATTACAGGTGTCATCTCAGGCATCCAGACAACATCACCCATTTCTATTAATTTCCAGTTCTATTCCGGTTAAAGGTTGAAGAAGCTGATGAACAAAACATTTTTGGATTATTTTTCTGCACCTGCAACCACAAAGAGCTACTGAGTGAGATGTGAAACTCTTCAATGGTTTTCTAATCACAGAATTGTTATGGTGCAAAAGGAGGCCATTTAGCTCATCGTGTTTGTACTGGCTCTCCAAATGAGTATTATGGGCTTAGTGCCATTCCCCTGCTATTTCCACCTACCCTTGCATAATGTTCCTATTGAGATATTATCTAAAGCCCTCTTCAATGCCCCATTTAAATCTGCCTCCACCACATTTCTGGGCAGTGTATTCCAGGCCCAAAGCACTCATTGCATAAAAATGTTCCTTCTCACATCATATTTGCTTCTTTTACAAATCACTTTAAACCTGTGCCCTCTCATTCTTGATCCATGTACAAGCAGAAATAGTTTCTCCCTATCTAGTCTGTTTGCCCCCCTTGTGATTTTAAACATCTCTATCAGATCTCTTCATAGTCTTCTTTTCCCCAAAGAGAACAATCCTAACCTCTCCAATCTATCCTCATAACTGAAATTTCTCTGCACTGGAACCATTCTTGTAAACGGCTTCTGTAATCTCACCAATGATTTAAAAGTGCACCTTAAAAGTGCTATCTGTGTAGCTCTCAGCCTCATGGATGTGCACAGTGTCTCCAGCTACCCCTCAAGTACTGAATCCTGGAACTCCAGTTTCTGCAGCTTGACAGGACTTCCTGGTTGTCTAGGACACTGGTAACATCCATGACTTTTCACATATTACGGATATATATTCCACTCGACAAAGTGGCTCTGCCATACCTTAACATTGGTTGTCTCATGGTAACTCAAATCTATTTTGGATTATTTGTAATTCTTACTATATTTGTGCTAACTTTCACAGAATCATAGATCATTGAATCCTTACAGTGCAAATTCAGCCTATCGACTCTACACTGACAACAATCCCACCCAGTTCTATCTCTGTAACTCCATATATTTACGCTAGCTAATTACCCTGACACTATGGGCCAATTTAGCATGTCCAATCAACCTACCCCACACATCTTTAGATTATGGGAAGAAACCTGAGCACCGAGAGGAAACTGACAGATACTGGAAGAACATACAAACTCCAGTTAGTCACGCAAGGCCAGGATTAAACCGGGTCCCTGCCATTGTGAGGCAGCAGTGCTAACCACTGTACCACCGTGCCACTATTGTTCCTGGTGCTAGCTTTTCACACACTGCACTGAGCACTTACCAGTCAATCAATTTACCAGTTTCCTGTGACATCACTTTGTTTCCCAGTTTCCCTCACAGCAGCTGACATAGTCACCAAATAACTAGCCTCTTTTACAAAGGGTAAGGCTACTTTTGGAGATCTGTCTCATTCTGGATAAAGTCCCTCTCATTGCCCATGCACCACTTACTAATCTCAAAGGAATATTCTGAAGAACAATGAAGGTAACGCCTCCATTTCCCTCACCAATTGTCTTCATACCTCAAAAGAGTTTTGCCCTATCAGTAGCCACTAGCATGAAATTAATGGCAGTTTTGTATTCTCAATTTGTCCTGCTGTGTTGGGATTATTAAAATTAATTTTGCGTTACAGAGAATGAGAGATTGGATTTAATCTCTCCAGACAAAATGATTGTTCAAGCAAGAGGAGAGAAGAAACTTGCTGACCCACTACGCTCCCTCTTGCCCAGCTTTTTTGAAATTCAAGTACAATCTGCAGTCTGTCTTCGTTGGACAAAACAATTCCTTGTCATACCATAACTTCAAGAATAATTCCCGTTTCCGGATAATTGGACCCTTCATTCATTTTCTTCCGAGCATAAATTTGTGATGCAAGTGTACCTTTGTGCGAAGTGTTTTCTTAAGCTCACCGTGACTGACAATCATGCCACTGTGACACTCGTACACACTTCAGACTGACAGGTCTATTGTGCAGATTGACAAGTACTTTACCTGGGTTATTTTGGAAAGGGCGTAAACATCCTTCCAGCAGCTTTCCTCAGAGAAACTTCAGCCCATTGCAAGTATCAATCACGGATGTCATGGCTGATGAGAGCTGCTAATGGTGTGGTGATAGCATAATGATTCGGGGAGTTTAAACATGTAATACTGCTGTTGCCGGATTTGCCCTGCCTCCCCAATTCTGCACCCTCTCTGCTGAGGTGGAAGCTTAATATTATTATTCCAGTGTAATTTGATCTAGACCTTGATTGCAATAAGAGCACAAACTCAATCTTAAAAAAAAGTGTAACTGAAAATTCTCGAAGGCGTCAAGCCTTGCTGATTATGCTATTATGACTATTTATTCCCTATATGCCGTAAAGCAATTACCAATGTGGAGAATCATTTCATTCTGCAGTCTTTCAGATGTTAATGATTCTGAAGGGTCTATCAACCCTTGATCTTTACCATTTTAATTACTTCAAATCTTCATGGATTTGTTTTCGGAAGGAATATATTATTGAACACTGTTAGATACTTTCAATAATTACAACTATTAACAGGAAGTAGTCAAATAAAAAATTATTCCAGCGGAATTGAAGATAGACATTGAAATGTTAAATTATTTCAAACAGAAGTATGATGGATAACAAAAAAAACTGTCATATCTCTCAACCTAGCTGTTATTTTTGAAACAAGTTAATGCTGAAAGCTGCACTCTACCTTTCGGGTGTGGGAGTACACATTCCACATTTCAAAACCACAATTATTACGGACAGACACAGTCCACATTCCATGTGTCCATTTTGACAAACAGTGATGTATTTTCCTTCAGTGTCAATAATCAAATACATCATCTCATAATGGTTGTCATTATCTACTTGGCCATAGATAAACTTCCCAACCAGTAGATTTTATATTTGATGTTGGATGGTTCAACTATCTACAAATGCACTGGAGTAAAAGTTAGCCTGACTCCATTGTCCCATCCAGACTTGAGACCGGATGCCAGAAGATTGGTAGAAACTGATCCTTGGGACTCATCAGTACATTCAGTTCAGGATTCCTGTACTTGCCGTGCCCATGCAGGCAGCTCGCCCAAGCAAAAACTTCATTCATGGGCTGAATGACTCACAATCTTTGTGGATCCAGAGGAGCACTTCAGTTCCTCTTAGCTCCATAGGGCTTTCTTTAAAACAATTTAACAAAGTATTTAGGCAGAATTTTCCCAAAAAATGACAAAGCTGGAATTCTACTACCTCATCCGCCACAGAATCAGAGCAGGCGAGGGGCAGACAATGGAAATGTCCCACATTTAGTGAGATGATCACAGTAACACGTGGGGATGAACTGCATGGGAACCTGACCAGCACCAATGCATGGAAGCTGAGTTTACAGCCTGGCAACAGTGCATGGGGTACAAACTACAGCGGGAACCTGACCAGCATCAGCGCATGGGAACCAAGGTTACAGCCTGGCAACAATGTATGGGGTTGTGCACTAACTCTTGGAGTTTTTCGGAGAGGAGACAGTAGGGTCCCGCCCTCCCATGCCCAAAACCATTGAATTCCATTGAGCTTGTGATTATGGGATGGCACAGTGGTTAGCACTGCTGTCTCACAGCACCAGGGATTCAGGTTCGATTCCAGCCTCGGGTGCCTGATGTGGAGAGTCTGTTCTCCCCTTTTTTGCATGGGTTTCGCCTGAGTGCTCCAGTTTCCTCCCTCTGTTCAAAGATGTGCAGGTTAGGTTGATTGGCCATAATAAATTGCCCCTTAGTGTCAGGGGGATTAGCAGGGCAAATACTTGGTGTTACGGGGATGGGGCCTGGGTGGGATTGTGGTCGGTGCAGACTCGATGGGCCGAACAGCCTCCTTCTGCATTGTAGAAATTGTATGAAGTACACTGAAAGAATCCCCACATGAGCCCCCCAGGTTTGTGACTTGCCCGAACTGGCTTGCAGCTGTGTGCTGATAACAAGGAGGAGCTGCTTTTAAATGCTCCCTCTGCCAGGAGATTGGCAGTGCAGACAGCAGCTTCACAATTCTTGGAGGCAGATCTCGAAAGGCTTCTGGACGCAGAGGAGGAGTGTTGGGCTGCACTGTCCCCCCGAGACAGTAAGCAAGTCAGGAGCAGGGAAGCAAATGGGATGCGGTGGCTGTGGCGGTTCGTGCAATAAAAAATGGAGCACGGTCTCCCCGAACTCACTGAAGTTACATTGTGCCCGCGGCGACTCTATCGCTGGATCCTCCAAGTAGCTCCAGCCAGCGGTGGTTAGAATGAAGCTTCCTCGAACGGTTCAGTGCACTGTAAACTCTCGTAATTCTAGTGGGCCATCATTTTACATGTCGGTTAAAGTTATGGCCTAATATTTCTTCAGGTGGTTTAATCAGATCAAGTGGCAGATCAAGTCAGCCAAGCAATGAAAATTTGCTAAATTAGTCTTACTTTCACTACATGCAGTATTTTTAAAAGCAAACTAAAATAAATAATGACTTCAATGTCATTGAAATATTAATTAACTATCTCATATAAAATGTTGTGAATTTATGTTGTTTCACAGTCATAGAACATAACCTTTCCTGACTTGTACATTCAGCTGGGAATTTGCCTAATATTTTAATCACTTTATGTAGCCTGAAATAACATTGAAGCTATAAAAAACTGAAGCCCTGAAAATCCTATTAACTTAATAGCATCACAGTGGCAAAACAGCAGCAACTGAACTGTGTTGCTTTCTGCATTCAGGTACGTCTGAGCATTATCTATCTGGGGATAACTGACGGAGAAATGACTTACGTCCATACATAATATCTAACCTACTCAGGCACATCAATGACTCAATGTCATGAGAGGTGTCACAGTGGCACGGAATGGGTGTGGGAGAGGGTCTGACAACAAGCTTCGTTGACCTCAGGAGGGAATTTCCGGTCTCACCCGAACAAGGCATAAAATCAAGGTTTTTGAACATCATTTTATGATCTGGAAATTTCCAAAATCAGAAATGACTTAGCCTCAAGAATTCCAAACATCAGAGGTTATCAATGTATACAAAGGATGTATTGTGATGTGTCAAAATGCATCAAGCTCTATCTTTACTTTGATTCATCCTTCTCAAGGAATAAAGGTTTGGAAGTTTTCTCTCCTTTCGATTGGCATTGCCAATCTTCACTTTGACAGCAGTCCTGTCAGGTTAAAAAAAAGACAGTGATACTGATTTTGGAAGAATGGGGAACCATGTCGCATGCAGACCACAGCTTGGCAGTCACAGCCAGCTTGTTACGCAGCTTCTTGCTCTGGAGTTGTACATTCCTAACCAGACCTTCTGACCCTAGCCTGGTGGGAAATGTGCAGCACAGCAGCTGCAGACTGCTTCCAATGCAGGGAAGAAGGTTGGGAAAGTGAAGACATGTTTCCTTTTTTACAGCACTGGCTGCCATAAAGCAGATAGGTTTATGTGGTAACCCTTTAATGGGCAATCCTTTGCAAGCCATGTGTCTGGGTTGGAACCATTGGAGTGTGAGCATGTGAATCTATCAGGGGTGAGGACACGCTTCCCTGGTGAGGCAGCAGTTCGAGTTGGGACATTGTTCGGAGTAGACCTGCATAGCTGGGCTATTAAACTCTTTGATATATATCGTTCTCAATCAATAAACCCTTTAGTTTGTTGCTTGCCACATCAAGCAGGAACTTTTTACCCAAAGCGTCATGAATCTGTGGAATTCCCTGCCCAATGAAGCAATTGAGGTTACCTCATTGAAGGCAAGGAAAGATAAATTTTTGAACAGTAAAGGAATTAAGGTGATGGTGAGCAGGTCGGTAAGTGGAGCTGAGTCCAAAGATCAGCCCTGATCTTATTGAATGGTGGGGCAGGCTTGAGGGGCAAGATGGCCTCCTCCTGCTCCTAGTTCTCATGTTCCTATGAGTTGCCTCAAGTAACTGCAGTTTAAATATCCCAGTCATTTAAGAATCCAGGGAGATGAGTGTGTGAAGGGCTAGGGAGGTCAGCAGGATCTGGTGGTTAGGAGGAAGGGTTCAGATGGTCAGCAGAATGGTGTTGGGGAGTCAATAGCATAATTATCCAGAACTTAGAAGTGGTTTCAATTTTTCTAATCTTTGCTGTGTAACTATTTTGTGAAGAGCATCAGATCCATCCGAAGTGTCCAATTTAAATCAGAATTTTGGATTGTTCCCAGGGCAGAGGAAATTTAAAACTTCTGGAAAATTGCCATGGAGTCCTTGCATGGGGACATCCAGGGGGTTGAGGGTTGGAACCTTCTGGGTTATCTTCAGGATATGACCCACTCAGCGATTGGAAGTTGAGGCTCATGGGGTCAAACCGCCATCTGCAGGGCAAGATAACTGGGTGCTACCGCAAGGATGTGCTCAGGAATCCCCTCCCAAAGAGGTTCCAGGTAAGGACGGGAAGTTCAAATTTCGGAAGGACAATTACTCTACACTGGGAACCATCTGAAAATGCAACTCATATTGTCAACTTTGGATTGTTCTGATTGTTTTACATCAATAGTTACTCCAAAAAAGTGAGAAGAATTAAAACTATTTCTAACTTTCAGGTAATTACTGTGCAGACCCACACCAACATCCCTTGGGACTCACCACACACCTAAACAACCTGGGGATTCCACCCATTCCCTGACAACCATTCCCCACAGGGCTCTCCCCACCCTAATGGGACACCCTCATCATTCAATACTGGCCCCCAGGGGGACTCTCCACTCCCACAGGACACCCCTTGCAGGATTCCTTCAACCCCCTGGAAGACTCATCCCACACCACCAATGCCCGAGTTCCCAACTCTCTACACTCTCCTGGCCAGAACTGACTCCCAACTCTCCTGCACACTGAGACTCAATCCAATCTGATCTAACCCACACCTCCACCTCAAAGCTGTCTGGACTCTTTCCCCCACCCTATCACCCCACATCACTGATGATGCCTGTGTCAATCAACTGTACAGGAAATCTGACCAGAATCAACCCCCACACTGAGGCCTGACCAAACATCCCTATCCCCATCCCAACCCCACTCCCCTGGCCTGTCACTTATTGTTGGTCTTGAAACAGGACTGCCCCAATTCCCATGAAGCATCCGTTGCAATTATGATTAGTATAGACGGATTGTAGTGAGTCAGGATAACTGCTGAGAGCAGCAGCATATCATTAATCTGGCAGAATGCTTGCTCCAGGTGTACATCCCAACAATTCGGCTGGGCCTTCTTCAATGGGTGTCTCAAGCACCTCAGGACTTGTGTTAGGTTCAGTAGGAATCTTGTTATCCACAGGAACCATTGAAAATCTTGAATACACAGGCATTCCAGTAACAGGATGTAAATGTTGCTGACTCAGTAAGAGTCTGGCAACACCAATTTTAAATCCAACCGATTTATTTGATAGTAAATCTGCTAGCTTTCGGCGTTTGTGCCTTCATCAGGCTAATGAGGTGTTCTGGTCTCCAAAAGCACACATATCAGCACAGACAGTTTACAGATTGCTCATTAAAATGCGAATCCTCACACCTAACTTGCTATTCAAGTCTTAAAGGTTTAGGTGTAAGGATTCGCATTCTAATCAGCAATCTGTAAACTGTCTGTGCTGATATGTGTGCTTTTGGAGACCAGAACATCTCATTCGCCTGACAAAGGCACAAACGCTGAAAGCTAGCAGATTTACTATCAAATAAATCGGTTGGATTTAAAATTGGCGTTGCCAGACTCTTATTGAGTTTACCCCAGTCCAATGCCGGCATCTCTACATCAATGTTGCTGACAACAGTCTCTGGCAGGTTTTTCCAACCCACCCAGGTGAGCACCAGCAGAAGATCTTGCTGTAAATTCACACTAGCATGAAAGTGATTTCTGCATCTCCTGCCATATTCTCTCCCAGGCCCACCCCCCTCCCTCCATCAAACACGCCAGTGAGAGTTTGGGAGAAATCCCCCTCTAAACTGGATGGTAACTGTTTACATTCTAAAGCAAAATGGTTTGTTTTTCACTATCTTTCATGCATCATAGCAGACTGTCTAAGTTTTGAAATCAAAGTTGCATTGAAGTTAATGATCCTCACCATTATTGATGGAAAAATGATACAACAACTTCAGATAAGGGGCAAATGAGAGGTTAAACACAAGTATCCAGAAATTTCTCTTTCATTTCTAACATTTCACCGTCAATTTAGTAAAACTGGGAGGTCACCGCCTGCTTCACCCTCGAAAGGTATTGAGAAGTATGAGAATTAAAAACAGTAATTACTGGGCCAGTTTTGCTCAGGGAGAGCATCTAACATGATAGATGTGAACTAATCTGCGACACATATTTAGTACCAGTAATTACAAGTCGAAGTTTCATTTTAACAATAATTATTAATGACAGCCCATCAATAAATATGTGGAATTAAGATTTCTACTACTGACCATGGAACCATTGTCAATTGTCTGAAAAAACCCATCAGGTTCACTAATGTCCTTTAGGAAAGGAAATATGCTGTCCTTACCTGGTCTGGCCTACAGACTCCCGAACCATAGAAATGTGATTGACTTTCAACTGCCCTCAGGTAACTAAGGGTGGGCAATAAATGTTGGCTAGTCAGCGACACCCATGTGCCAGGAATGAAAAAAAATCTAGTTGACATTAAAAATATACTAGTCAATCCATATTTTAAATTTTGGGGGGAAATTTTTAAAAACCCAAATTTGAATTTGAATTTTATTTATTTTTCCTGTATAATACTTTCTTCTCTCTCACTTATTCTAATATTCATTTTGCTCTCTTTATTTTTCTTTCCATATGTGATTTGACACTAATCTTTAAATTATGCTCCAGTTTATTTCCTAATCCTCAAATCTCATCCGTTCAGGAGAAACTCCATTGATTTCCCTGTTCACTCAGTTCCTAATTGCCCTGTGTCATGTGCCAATTGATTATCAATACACACTTTCACTAACTTTGTAGAAAAACTTTTCTTTCAACTTAAGGACACAGGGCAAGTCTAACAAGTGGTATATGTTGTTAGATGCCTTCCTTGAGCAAAACTGGCCCAGTGGTTACTGTTTTTATTCTCAAGTTAATTTTTAATTAACAAGAAAGCAAATATCTGAATTCAAACTGTGATTCCGCCTTCTGTTTGATTTTGGACTTTGCAAGAAATAGAAGCCCTATTTTCAACATGGGCCCAAAGGAGAGACAGCTGCCAACTTCATCTGTAGATCTGACCATTCCCAGTACTATTCTCATATTGATGTGCTTTTCTCTCTTGCGAACACCACTTTCAGTACTTTTACCTTTGAAGCGTTGAACAAATGAAATACATGTGAGCATAATCTGAAAACCAGCAGGTACAGACAAACAGGCTGGTTAAGTTCACACAAGGAAGTAATTTTATCCTCGTGGGAACTTAAGTAATAGGTTGGAGAAAAGCTGATCTTGGATAAAATTTTGGAAAGTAAAATTTGCAACGATATTGGAAAGCAACAATGTGGAATGGGAAACATTTTAAATGGTGCTCCACAGGAAAAATATTTTCCACTAAAAAGACTAAGCACTCTGGACCTACTTCTTTCACCTTCATCCATCAGGAAAAAGACACAAAAATATGAAAACACGTTCCAACCGACTCCAAGAACAACTTCTCCCTGCTGCCATCAGACTTTTGAATGAACTTACCATATATTAAGTTGATCTTTCTCTATACCCTTGCTATGACTGTAACACTGCATTATCCACCATCTCTTTTCCTTCTCTATGAATGGTATGTTTTGTCTGCACAGCACTTAAGAATCAATACTTTTCAGTGAATGCTAATACATTTGACAATAATAAATCAAATCAAATCAGCTCTTTATGCAACCACTCCACCAGTTAAATATGTAACACACATCAACTGGAGAATTGCAGGATAGTTGTCCATAAACTCAAGGAATGAACAAATAATTAACAGAATAGGTTCAACGCAGATAAATGTTGGGAGGAAGGATGGAGAGATGACTTATTACTTGGAAGTTGCAAGTTTAGTTGGGGTTGGATAACAAAGGAACTTTGACATGTAAATGTATCAATCACTAAAGGTCACATTGTTAGTTAGCAAAGCCATTGAAAGAGCAAACCACAGACTAGGCTTTGTTTTTATGGGATCATTGAAAAGTAGGGAAATTATGCAAAACCTGTATTAAACCTTGGTTTAGACCACATTCAGAGTTCTGCATGTTTGCCATATTATGAAAAAGATACAGGACTGAATTTTACCTCGCCTCAGCCAAGGGAATTGGAGAGGGAAAAGGACAGACAATGGGAAGGTCTGCTGACCTTGGGCGGGATTTTACAGTTTTTGGATGAGTGAGGCCTTAAAATCCCACCCATAAAGGCACTGTAGAGGGAAGATTTATAAGAATGATACCAGGCATGCATGAGAATATATATATCAGGAAATGATTGACTAGGTCACTTTACTCTTGAGAAAAGAAGGCTGAAGGGTGAGCTGGTAGATGTTTTAAAAATTCTAAGAGGAACAAAATGGACTCAGAGAGATTGGGGAGAATTTTACAATCAGAAATCAGGGCTGCCACTATACCACACATGTATAAAATCATCAATCCAATGTTGCTGACCCAATGTTAATGTGTCTGTCTCTGATAATAAAAAATGCAGGCCAAATTTAGCATCCTGCCCATCATTAGTTAAAAAAAAAATTAAAAGCCATTTCAGCTTGTTAACAAGCCAATATACCCAACACACTATAATAACACATTATTTATGTGATAATACAATGGGTGCCCAGAGAACCCTGCCCTATTTTATTATTTTGATTCTCAGTGCTGGGAGTGTCTCAGACCCAACTTTTAGATGCATTCTGAGGTTTCCCCATATGCACGCTTCCTGCAAAAATATTAGCAGGTCCAAATTGCACTGCACAAGTCTATGAGTGGGACTTAACGCACCTGAAAACCCTGTAGCTCCAATCGGTGCCTCCAACTACACATGCACAGGAAGAAAAGGATAGAGTGCTGCTCCTCTGCCCCATTCCTCCCGGGCTGAATAGTGCTTCTCCCAAACCCCCACAGACATTGCACCACTCCCACAACATTACTGACCCCCTTATCCTCCCACGCCCCTGACACCAGACTGATCACAGCCTTATCCCCCCTTCCTCCCCAGTGATCTCAGGCAGAGTGGCAGCAGACCCTTCTTCTCTCCACTGATCTCAGGCAGACTGATCCACCCACCCACTTCCCCTCACTGATCACAGGCAAACTGGCAATGGACCCTCCCTTTCGCCCCACTAGTCACAGGCAGAATGATAGTGGAGTCCCCTCTTTCCCCCCCTCCCCATCGATCACAGGCACAGTGACGGTCAACCCACCTCCTACCCCACCAATCATAGGCAGAGTAGCAGCAGACCTTCCCTCTCCCCCCCACTGATCACAGACAGAATGGAAGCAGACCCTCTTTCACCGCCCCCCCCCCCCCCCCCCCCCCCTCACCCACTATCTCAGGCAGAAAGCCGTCAGATCCACCTTCTCCCGCCTCCATAATCTCAAGCAGAAAACTGTCAGATGCTCAGCACTTAGCTTCTCACTAACCCTCACTGATGGAGTGCCCAAATCAGACTTATATGGAGCATGTCTGTTTTGCGCCGATTCTGGATAGATGAATGTAGTAGTAAAGGAGGAATGCCAGTAAAGTTGGGTGTGCAGCCCATTAAGTCAATTTAAATGTGTGCAAATGCATTTAAAAGGCCGTCATGCCCATTTTGGATGCAGGCTTGATTGCAGCCATTTTTGGGCCTTGATAAAGATAGAACTGGAACAGAGGATGCAGATAGCGTTACTCGTCTATGTCCTATTTTACCAATTTTTTGCACCCAAAAACAGGTGCAATGCGATGGTAAAATCAGTCTCAATGTGAGGAAGAGCAGAGTTAGAAACCATTAACATAAGTTAGTCACTATGAAATCCAATAGGGGCGTCAAAAGTAACTTATTTACTGAGGGAATGGTGAGAAAGTGGAGCTCATCTATGTAGGATTCAGTTGTTTAATTATTCGGTGTTTAATTATGGGCGGGATTATTTAGTCTCAACCATGGCTCATCCCACTGTGAGTGAGAACAGAAAATATGGTGTTCCAGCCAAAACACCATCACTTTCCGTGGCACCGAAAAATCCCAGTCACGATCGAGGGCAGAAAGTTGCGACCAACATGTGTCTGTTGATTCTTCTCCATTCTCAGTGTGTTATTGGCTAAGACTGGGTACGCTCACTGAGAAACAGAAAGTAAGCTGAAAGCATGACAGCAGAATTTTTTCAAAGCACTATAAATCAAGCTGCTGATCTGACGAAGAAACTGGCATCATTTCTGCACATCTCTGAGGAATACAATCTGATAGCCACCACAGGGAGTGGTTGAAGCAAACAGAACAGATGTGTTTAAGTAGAAACTTGATAACAAATGAAGAAAAAAGGAATAATAGACTTAGATGAGGAAAGATGGGAGGAGGCTTGAGTGGATCATAAATACTGACATGGCTGAATGGACGGTTTTGTGCAATATATTCAATGTAATCTCATGCATGTAATTCTCTTCCAATGTCTAATGTTAACAAACTACCCCTACTGATCCACTAAAGGTTGGGAATTTAGCAAGAATGAAAAACATAAATTTGGAATATTGGGCACAAGGATTTTCTTATCATAGTAACTGTTACTTGATCTAATCGTATGATATTATGACACTGTGACAACACCCAAAATAAAAACTGATGACTCACAGGAATGGCCATGGGATTGGCAAAATAAAAACAACCGTCCATGTATTGGCTGAAGCTTTCCCACAAGATAAAAATGGATTTAAAAACAAAAGATATTGGAAATGCACTGCAGCTCAAACAGCAAGTGAATTTGAAAGGGAAGCTGAAGATTTTTGGATGTGAAATGTGAAGCAAGCCTGTAGTATTTCATGTGTGTGTTCTGTTTCTATTTCCAGTTTCCAGCACTCAAGAGTTTTCTTTGTTATTGTTAGAGCAGAATTCTTGAGCTTTTTTTAAAGAAGTATTCACTTTGGTCAAAGGCTTCAAGTTTTAGGTGTCCAGATCACCAACAACCTGTCCTGGTCCCTCAATGCCGACACTATAATTAAGGAAGTTCATCAACTCCTCTACTTTCTCAAAAGACTAAGGGAATTTGGCATATCTGTTATGACTCTCACCAATTTTTACAGATGCACCATAGAAAACATTCTTTCTGATTGTATCATAACTTAGTATGGTTCCTGCTCCGTCCAATATTGCAATAAACTACAAAGAATTGTGAACAAAGCCCAGTCTATCACTCGAACCAGCCTCCCATCCATTGACACTGTCTACACTTCCCGCTGCCTCGGCAAAGCAGCCAGCATAATTAAGGACTCCATGCACTCCAGTTATACTCACTTCCACCTTTTTCCATCATGAAAAAGATACAAAAATCTGAAGACACATATTAACTGACTCAAGAACAGCTTTTCCCTGTTGCCATCAGACTTTTGAGCGCTCCTACCTCGCATTAAGTTGATCTTTCTCTACACCCTAGTTATGAGTGTAACACTACATTCTGCACTCTTTCCTTTCCTTCTCTATGAATGGTATGCTTTGTCTGTGTAGCACGCAAGAAACAATACTTTTCATTGTATACCAATACCATTGTATACCATTGTGACAATAATAAATCAAATCAAATCAACTTTGTGAAGCACTTTTAAAATTTTGTAAGGTTTTCAGAAAATCATCATTTTGAAAAGTGAGTAATATCGATGAGGATAAATTACAATTCCACTCGAAATGAATGTTGTATTGATGGTTCAGCCCAAGGAAAAGCAGGACTTCATTTATAGAGCATTTTATTTCACCCTGGGACATTCAAGAGCATTTTAGCTCTTGTAGCTAATGAAGGATTTTAGAATTGTTGAGATGTACGAAACACAGCAGTTAATATGCAAATCCCCACTAATAGGAAAGTGGTGATGACCAGATAATCTGTTCTTGTAATGTTATTTAGGGGATAAATATTGGCAAGGGCTCCAGGGATGATTTCCCTGCTTTCCTTCAGAATATCACCAGGAGAATTTTACATCCACTTGAGGGGGAAGACAGGATCTCAGTTTGACATTTCATCAATGACACAATGGCACAGTGATTAGCACTGCTGCCTCGCAGCACCAGAGACCCAGGTTCGATTCTTGGCTTGTGTTACTATCTATACGGAGTCTGCATGTTCTCCTCATATCTGCATCGGTTCCCAATGCTCCAGTTTCTTCCCACAATCTGAAAGAAATATTGGTTATGTGCATTGGCCATGCTAAATTCTCCCTCAGTGTACTTGAACAGGTACCAGAGCATGGCTACTAGGGAATTTTCACAGTAACTTTATTGCGATGTTAATGTAACCCTACCTGTGACTAATAAATCACCTTTTTTTTACTGTTACAGTGCAGCACTCCCTCAGTCCTGCGTGGAGTGTCAGCTGTCATTTCTATGCTCAAGTCTTGAAGCAGCACTTGATCTCATAATGTTCTGATCCAGAGGCTACTTCACACTAAGCAAATGTAAGATCACCCAAACCATACTTAAATTACTGTGCAATTTCAGTTTCTATACTAAATTCCAAATCTATGTAGTATTCAAGTAGAGGCTTTTAAATGCCGCCAGTGAACTGTGGAAATCAAACAGGTCCCTTGTCACAGTCGTTGACAGTGGGAGATTGAGAAAACATCCAACTTTTATTCTGAGCCAGTCAACAGAATAGGTCTGAGGGTTGGAGAGGAAGTGATTTTTGGGTGTGACCTTAAACTGTTGGGCCTGGGAAGTGATGGCTAGTTGTATTATTGCTAGACTATTAATCCAGAAACTCAGTGAACATTCTGGGGAATCGGGTTCAAATCCTGCCACAGCAGGTGGTGGAATTTGAATTCAGTAAAACATGTCCGGAATTAAGAATCTACCGATGACTATGAAACCATTGTCGACTGCCAGAAAAATCCATCTGGTTCACTAATATCCCCTTAGGGAAGGAAATCTGCCATCTGTACCCTGTCTGGCCACAGCAATGCAGTTGAGTCTCTACTGCTCTCTAGTGGCAACTAGGGATGGATAATAAATGCTGGCCAGCCAGCGACACCCATGTCAAAGAACGACAAAGAACAAAGAAAATTACAGCCTGGGAACAGGCGTTTCATCCTCCAACTGCCACAACCATGCTGTCGAACTGAACTAACACTCCCTACCCTTCTGGGGACCATATCCCCTTATTCCTATCCTATTAATATAGTTGTTCAGATGTCCCTTCAAAGCCACCAGCGTATCTGCTTCCATTACTTCCTTCCAACAGCTAGTTCAAGGCACCCACCACCTTCTGTGTAAAAAACTTGCCTTGTGCATCTCCTTCAAATCTTACCCCTCGCATCTTAAACTTATGCCCCCTACTAAATGACTCTTCCACCCTGGGAAAAAGCTTCTGACTATCCACTCTGTCCATGCCCCTCATAATCTTGTAGCCTTCTATCAGGTCACCCCTCAACTTGCTCAATTTGCTCAATTTGCTGACCCCTCAATTTGCTGACGATACCAAAGTGGGGGGAGTTGTAGATAGCGAGGATGGATGTTACAGTTTGCAGAGGGACATAGATAGGTTGCAGAGCTGGGCCATGAGGTGACAAATGGAATTAAATACGGATAAGTGTGAGGTGATTCACTTTGGTAGGAATAACAGGCATATGAAATATAGGGCTAATGGAAGGACCCTTAATAGCATTGTCGAGCAGAGGGATCTTGGGGTACAAGTACATAGCTCTTTGAAAGTTGGCACCCAGGTTGATAAAGTTGTTAAGAAGGCGTACGATGTGTTAGCTTTTATTGGTAGAGGGATTGAATTTAGGAGCTGTGAGGTTGTGTTACAACTGTACAAAACTCTGGTGTGGTCGCATTTGGAGTATTGCGTACAGTTCTGGTCGCCGCATTATAAGAAAGATGTGGAAGCATTGGAAAGGGTTCAGAGGAGGTTTACCAGGATGATGCCTGGTATGGTGGGAAGGCCTTATGAGGAAAGGCTGAGGGACCTGAGGTTATTTTCATTAGAGAGAAGAAGGTTACGCGGTGACCTAATTGAGGCGTATAAGATGATCAAGGGATTGGATAGGGTGGATAGTGAGAGCCTTTTTCCTCGGATGGTGATGACCAACACGAGGGGACATAACTTTAAATTAAGAGGTGGTAGTTATAGGACGGATGTCAGAGGCAGGTTCTTTACACAGAGGGTGGTGAGAGCGTGGAATGCCCTGTCTGCAGCAGTTGTGGACTCGTCTACTTTGGGGGCATTCAAATGTTCGGTGGATAGGCATATGGATGATATTGGAATAGTTTAGGTTAGAGGGTCCACTGGCCGGCGCAACATCGAGGGCCGAAGGGCCTGTACTGCGCTGTAATGTTCTATGATCTATGTTCAACCTCCATCGTTCCAATGAGAACAAACCAAGTTTCTCCAATCTTTCCTCATACCTACGAATGAATAAAAAAAAACACAGATTTGTGGTGGACCAGAGGTTAAACAAAAAAGGATTGTGATCAACTGCCAGCAGTTGTTCTAAAGGCTGCTGTTTAGGCCACTCAAGGTTTGAGCTAAATAGGCAATCTGTGCACAGCACGTACTCCAACTAAACGTCATACCTGAAACTGGGTTCCTACAACCGGCGTAGCACGATGCTTTGTATATATTAGCAACCTTATACCTGCTTCAGTCATGCAGGTCACTCAACTTCCAGAAGCACCCTCTTTGAAAATTCTACCAGGTGAGCTTTGAGCTTAAACACCAGTGCCAATGTGTCCTCCTGAACACTCAACTGCTCCTCTTCCGTGTTTTAGGAGCAAAACAATGACTGCAAATCAAAAAACTCACCCAATGTTACTCTGAGCAAGAATACATTAGATAAACCAAAACAATAGTGTTTTAAATAATTCCTTTCTGAAGTCCTTTGGGCCGAACCCAAAACATTTGGTGGAATTTTCCGCCAGTGGGATTTTCTGTTCCCACTGCACTCAGTGGACTTTAGAATGGCCGCCATAATTTCCAGTCCTGCCCCCTCCATGATGCGTGGCACGGTGGCACAGCGGTTAGCACTGCTGCCTCACTGCTCCAGAGACCTAGGTTCAATTCCAGTCTTGGGTCGCTGTCTGTGTGGAGTTTGCACAATCTTCCCGTGTCTGTGTGGGTTTCCTCCGGGTGTTCCAGTTTCCTCTTATATTCCAAAGATGTGCAGGTTAGGTGGCTAAGACAAGCTAAATTGCCCCTTAGTGCCCAAACATAAATTGGTTAGGGAATTAGTGGGATCAAAGTGTGGGGTTATGAGGATAGGGCAGGGAGTGGGCATGGTTAAGATGCTGGGTTGGAGAGTTCTTGTGGGCTGAATGGTCTCCTTCTGCACTGTAGGGCTTCTATGATATTTTTATGGAACCATATACTTCAACCTATTGACTTGTTGGTTATCTTGGCCCTCGTGTGATCCAGCACTTAAAATGTTTTCTGTCAGAAATTACTCAACTATTCTTAACTCGTATTCCAAACTGTAAATTCTGAGGAACATGTAACTTACTTCTCCGGTGTGACTGGTTCAGACCCACACCATGGCAAGCCATTCCGATGATGTCGCCCTGTATGGTCAAACAGTCATTTAAAACCTTCTATCACAGTCAAAGATCTTAACGAACGATTCATTAATTAATGGCACGGGGGAAGATGTGACAATCTCACTGGAGTGGATCTGGACCCTGTTACACCCAAATGTTCACTGAAGCCTCCTGGAAACTTAATCCATCTGAAAAGAATATGAATTGCTTGAGTCTGCGCAAGGCTTAGGGGCCAGGGGTTTGAAGGGAGATCATTTGCATTTCAGAAAAAAGATCCCAGACGTAACCTGCCTTATCTGAAAGGAAAGGCCAAATTGGATAATAGGCAAGGAGGAAATAGTCTGAAACAGTGTTGAGAAACTGGGCGCTGAGCTGGCTTCTTCTCACTATTATCACATTGCAGGCTTTTATCGAGTTGTAATTCTTTTGTGGCATTGAGTGGAGAGCTCTTCTACCATCCTCACACAGCAGGTACAGTAACGTCTAATATCATCACATGATTCTAAAGGACTACTGTTTCCTGCAAACCAGTCAGCAAAGTGTGCAAGAGACTGACAATGAATATGAACAAATGCAGCCAGTGACCTTTCATCTCTCTTCAATAAGTGCCTCTGAAATGGAATATTCCCTTGTTTTAAGCCATATTTTCATGGCCACTGACCTCCATTAATAGCATTTCTTTTGTGTTCCCAACTTGATGTTAACCTAAACTCTTTGGTTTCAATCCAAACTGCCTGGCGATAAACGCCTCTCAATTTCAAACTGTGAAAGCAAGATTGCTCTTTGTTGCAAAAATGCACAAAAGTAACTCTTTAAATACCGTACTGAGTCAAAGCAGATGCACTGGGGTTCTCAGCTAAATGCTTTTAACAGTGAGCAGTTAATGTGTGCAGCAGCACATCTGCTTTGTGACATAGAATAGTGAGCAAAAATGCAACGTATGGAAGATAGCACAGACCTGGAATGGTGACGTAGCTGTACAATTTGATCGGGGGGTTTTGTGGGTACAATGCTGCTTCCCTGATTCTTTTCTTGCCTGGCCTCCTTCTATAGTGGCCCCAAATATCCAAATCAGCAAGATAGCAAACCATGGTTTATAGCACTCCACAGATATGATGGAGGCATACAGGACTGGCCCAAATCACAGCAGGAATGAAGAACTGACAGGTAGCTAGTGAATTAAACAGGAATACTCTTTCATCACATCTAGCACTGTGTCACAACCAGAGCAGAAGAAAGTGGTCCAAGTAACATATAAGACCTGAACACAGTTACACACTGTCACCAAACCAATGCTGCATAAGATTCTGAGTAAATTACAGATGCAGTAATATTCTCTTTACTATGATGTAGTGGTACTGGATTAAACTCACATGCGTAGCATCTTATCTTTACTGACATACTTTAACAATGTGAATCTATTTGGATTGACAAATATCATTAGGCAGTTCTATATCCTTGGCTTAGATCTGTTGATTGCCGTTGCATTTGTGTCGTGATTTAACTCAAAACTATTTAGCAGATGATAAGGAAAGGATTTTATTGTCTAGAAAATATTATTACGGATTATGCTGTACAGTAGCTCTCTGATGAATCGTGAATTGTCTTTGTTTTATTAATGTCTGGTGTCATTCCACTGTGCATGCCTGCCATAATTATGTAATGTTTTTCAGGAAATATATTGTACATTTACAGCAGGGCAGTAGACCTGAATCTGACAATGAGTTTAATTGTATTGTACCTGAGCAGCATTGTAAAGATGCACTTTTACAGGTTTCATTAATCATAGACTCCCACAGTGCAGAAAGAGGCCATTTGGCCCATTGAGTCTGCATTGACAATCCCATCAAAACCCTATCCCCGTAATCCCACATACTTATACTGCTAATCTCCCTGACACTAAGGGACAATATGGCATAGCCAATCTTTGTACTGTGGGAGGGAATCAGAGCACCTGGAGGAAACACACACAGACACAGGGAGAAAGTGCAAATCCAGATCCAGATCCCTGGCACTGTGAAGCAGCAGTGCTAACCACTGTGCTTACCATACTGCCCTGAAACAACACAAAAGTTATTTATCAATAAGAATAGTTCAACGGCCATATGGTTGCCATGATCCCCTTTCATGTTTCCTGCCTAAGTAATCACCTAGAGTGATGACCCACTCTGAGTCCCAATTAGTCACTTAAGTCAGGTGACTCTTTTCCGCTGTGTTGCCTTTAAAGGACAATCACTACATCTTCCACCTTTTAACGGCTTTATACAATCATTAATAACTAATTTATTCAATCCTAAGTTCTAACTAATCATTATATACATGAGTTGGACAATTATACATCAAGTCTTCTTGGAGTTTTTTTTGTTTCTTGTAGACCTCATAATTGTGTAGTCAAAGATGCTTCCACAGGATTGACATTAAGAGGAACTGCAAAAACCGGTGTCCATTCTGGCAAAGGCAGTTCATTATTACTTAAATTCAGGGAGACATCAGTTATGTCTATAACGGGCCAATCAGGCACTTCCATACTTCCAGGTTCAAAAATATTTCTTAATGGCAGCACTGACTGCTAGAGCATCTGTTTTCCTCAGGCAATCCAAATGGATACAAACAATCCTTCCTTCCATGTCCAATTAGTATGACAGTGGTCCAGTCTTAGAAAAAAAATCATTCTGGAGTTCCAACTTGTTCCACTACAGAAGTTTCATATTATGTAATCAAAATAGTTGCTTTTATGTTGCAGTGGTGATGGCTTATTAATAAGGTCTTGAAGTTGGTTTAAACATAAACACTTTGATTGAAAGTCTTTAACCATATACAGTTCCAAATATACTCTTGCATGGAACTGTTCCATGCAGGCTTGCTGCTTAACAAGCTATGGTTGTCTCGATTAAATTTTTCACTAGATTTGTTCTTATTTTCCTGTTGCTTTTTCATGGAGGTCAGCTTATTCCACATCATCTCATTACGTTTTCCTGCTTCATAACCTCATTTTGTAATTTGTTTTGCCACTTCTTCATTCTCCAAATTTGCTGCCAGTCATTTCATCTTGTTGTTTTGATAGTTGCCTCGAGAGTGTTAATTCTTTTTGCTAGTTCCTCTTTGTGATCAATAGTTCTTATTTTCTTTTGAGGTCTTTGATTCCTATGTTTCTTCCAAAGGGAATCCACCGTGTTCTTATTGGAAATACACATTTCACAAATAGAACCTTCATTTCTGATTGCCTTAACTTCAGCCAATTCCTTTTGGTTTCACGCTTGATTAAGTCTGTCTCTGACAAAGTATTGACTTGTTTCCCTTCTGCAATTCTTTCATTACCTTCAATCTGGAGGCTTTCATTGGCTTTCTTCTGGGGTTTTTCATTGCCCTCCTGGAATGTTCTGGTACCTACTTCTGAGGTATTCATTCCCCTCCTTTACCCTCATTCTGGAGTCTTTCATTTCCCTCATTTTGATTTCATGTTTCATGATGCCTTTGACAGCACACATGCAATTTTACAATCACTACGTCTAAATGCTGAAATGTAGCATGACCTCATGTGGCCAGCATGCACACAAGGAGAACTATGTTACCAAGACTAAGCATCATTAAGCAGGTTGTTAGGGTGCTGATATAATACGTCCATTGACCTTGACTGTTTAGGACAAGTTCTCCACTACTGTCTAGAACAAGTGTTCTGATTGGTGGTGAGTTGCTCTATAATCCACAAACTGGCTGCAAAGTGCCCTTGTCACTGAAGAAACATTGTTCATCTCAGGAGGAGGAAGAAGGTGAGCAGGAGGAAGAAGAGGAAAGGAGGAGAAAGTAAATGTATCCACATTTTGACAGAGCAGTGTTTGATTAGGCAGCATAGTGGCACAGTGGTTAGCACTGCTGCCTCACAGCACCAGGGACCAGGGTTCAATTCAAAGCTTGGGTGACAATCTGTGCAGAGTTCCCCATGTCTGCATAGGTTTTGTCCGGGTGTTCCAGTTTCCTCCCACTATCACTTTGTGTCCAAAAACATGTAGGATAGAGAGATTAGTGCTGTAAATGCATTGGGTTTGAGCGGGAGTGGGCCTGGGTAGGACACCCTGTAGAAGATTCAGTGCAGCTTTGATGGGCTGAATGGCCTCCTTCTGCATTGTAGGGATTCTATGATTGCTTTATTTAGATAAGACTTTTGGAAATAGGAATCCAAATCAGATCATTGATTACCAAGAATTGAAAGATTGTCAAGAATCAGCAGAAGGTTACAATTAGACTAGCCACGATCTGATTGAGTGATGGAGCAGCCTAGAGGGGCTGAATGGCCTTTTCCTGCTTCTAATTCATCCATTCGTATAATTACATCCAATTTCAGGGACCATCACATTTTTAGCCCCCTCAACAGTTTTAATCTTTTTTACAGTAAAGATTCTGAAACAAACCTAATGAGCCATACCATGCTAGAAAAATAATGACATATTGACAATGCATGCCAGCAAAGACAGGAGATTAAGAGAAATGGATTGTGAATGTCCTGATTGTACTGTTTGCACCAGTCTTGCATAAACAGCAACTTGCTTTCAGCTTTCCCATTATTTTAAAGAACTTGTTATATTTGTACATTAATTGCCCATTAAACTCGCAGCAGAACATTAAGTCCAATAAGCACCCTTTTAATAATGTGACAATTGTTAATACAATGCCAATCAACCTCTTTGACCCATGATCAATTTCATTCCTGCATGCGGTTAATTTTTATTAGAAATTTTAACAATTTTTCTCATCTTTTCCCTTTACAAATCCAATCTTACTTTCTTTTACTTAATTTTTCTTTCTATTTGACTCCAATTTACCTATTTTAACTAATGCCCCTTTTCATGCCATTCCACTCTTCATTTCTCAATTCTAAAATCATTTTGATTAAGGAAATGCACTTTTGCTCCTACCATTATCTGTGGTCCCAGTCATCCTGAAACTCACACCAAGGATGACCAGCTCTCGGAGAAAAACAAAGGGACATTTTGGTGTGGGATCCTGCATGAGCAGGTAGAAGTTTCTGCCGAATCTGTCAAAGCAAGAAGTGGGGGTGGGTGAGGACAGCTTCTGACAATCTAGTGAGAGTAGGACAGCTGCTGAACCTGTGGGAATGGGGTTGGGCTGGGGTCAGTCAGGAACAGTGCAGACTACAGATGCACAGAATTGAAAGGTCTGAAATACAGGAAAAACAGTATCTCATCAACATACAATCCGGGACACGGGGCAATGGCCTCAGTTGTCAATCTCATAAGGACTGGGATGGTTGATCATGCTATTAGCACCATGCCATTATCATCTCATACTTCCAGCAAGTTACAGCTCAAAGAAAACTTGAGTTCACAAAACCACAGAATTGTGCAGATGGTGCAGAAGGAGGCTGTTTGGCTCATCATGTCCGTATGGGCCCTCCAAACAAGCATCATGATTTAGTGCCATTCCTTGGTCTTTTCTCACTATCCTTGCACACTGCTTCTCTTCAAGTAATCATCTAATGCCCTCTGGACTTTTCAATTGAACCTGCCTCCATCACACTCCCAGGCAATGCATTCTCTGAACCACTTCTGTGAAAACGTTTTTCTGATATCACATTTGCTTCTTTTGCAAATCACTTGAAATCCAATCCATCCTTGTGACTAAAGTTTCTCAAACCTTGGAGCCATTCTTGTAAACCTCTTCTGCACTCTCTCCAGCGCGTTTGCATCCTTCCTATATTGTGACACCCAGAACTGTACACAGCATTCTAGCTAAGGTCTAACTAATGTCTTGTATAAGTTCAACATGACCTCCTTGTTCTTCTATTCTATGCTCCTTTTAATAAAGCCCAGAATACTGTCTGCTTATCTGTTCTCCCCATCTCTTCTGCCACCTTCAATGATCTAGACACATAAATATCAAGGTCTCTCTTCACCCTTCTAAAAATGTCACCCCTTATTTCGTATCATCTGTTGATGTTCTTCTCGCAAAATCTATCGCTTCACATTTCTCTGTAGTGAAGTTGAAGCATGCAAGAAAATCTCCAACTAACAGTACACATCACAAGATGAACTGTTTCAGGAATATATTTTGTGTACACTCAATAATAAAAGAAAAGAAAAACAAAGTCACAAAGGTAATGAAGAATTTCTAGAAGATGTAAACAAGTGCTTCAAGTGTACCAGTCTGCACAATGGAATAAGCATTTCTTGGATGCTTTGAGTTGAGGGAACAAACCCAGCTGATCTATTAAAAGAAACGAAATGAGTAACTTAAACACTGTTGTAGTTACTTTGTTATGATATACCAATCATATTTGAGAATTGCCTTGCCCCTTCTTGTCACCAGAACATTCTTACAAGTAGACAAGCGACTTAATCAAAAAGAAACCATGGGAACAGAACAGGAATTGTTACTGGGGGAAAAAATTCCTAAACAAACAATGATTGTGAGAGACAGGTACAAGAATTTCAGCCGCAGCCGCAGTGACACGTCAGAGAATGTCAAGAGCTTTGTCCTTCAGCTGACATACCTTCCCCTCCATATTCTGCTTGATGTAAACAGACTTCCATTATTGCTGAAGAAGAGCCATTCCTGAGTATACTTCCTAAAGATGCGTGACATAGGAAAGAATTATCTAAAGAAAAACATTTACATTTAAGAAATACTATTAAACACTGAATAAACTAACTAGAACAACTACTTGACTTATTTTATTTGGGAACTCGATAGTATTTCCAAGCCTCTGCTTTCCTCCCTTCATCCAAACGTGGTTGGGTGCATTGGCCATTCTAAATTCTCCCTCCATGTACCCGATTACGTGCCTGAGTGTGGATTTTCACAATAACTTCATTGCAGTGTTAATGTAAGCTTATTTATGACATTAATAGCTAAACTTTAATACTGAGGGAATGCTGCAGTATCAGAGGTACTGCCTTTCACATGCAATGTTAAACAGAGGTTCCATTCGCTTGTTTGGATAGATAAAAGCAACCTCACTTCTTTGAAAAAGAGCAAAGAAGTTATCCGCAATGGCCAATCAACAAATCAACATCACAGAAAATTTGTCAGCATGTCATCATCGCATTGCTCTTTGTGGGAATTTACTGTGTGCAAATTAAATATCACATTTCCCACTTTATAACAACAACTACGCTACAAAAGTACTTTGCAATAGTTAGCCCTGCTGCTTCACAGTGCCAGGGACCCGGTTGGATTCTGGCTTTGGGTGACCATCTGGGATTTTGCATGTTGTCCCCGTGTCTGCCTGGATTTTCTCTGGGTGCTCCAGCTTTCTCCCACAGTCCAATATGTGCTGGTTAGGTGGATTGGCCATGCTAAACTGTCCCTTCGTGTCCCAAGATGTGTAGGTTATGGGCATTGGTGGAGAGAACATGTTGGGTTATGGAGATGAGGGTGGAGTTAGGGTGGTGGGACTGGGTAAGGCACTCTATGAGAGTGGTACAACTTCAATAGGCCAAATGGCTTCCTTATGCACTGTCAAGATTCTATGAATAGCTCCAAAGAACTTTGAGATGTATAGTAATCAAAAGTCTTACTTTTGCTTCAAATTCTGGAGCTTGCTGATGCAGTTGAAGAATTATAATACTCAATGTCATGACAGCAATGGATATGGAGTAAGCAGAAGAAATTAGTTTATTTCAGAAATGAAATCCCTTTCAAATTTCTAACCCTACACAGTTACCCCATTAATCTGCATAATTTACACATTTTAGGACATCTAACCTGCACATATTGAACTGTGGGAGAAAACTACTCAAAAACAAAAACTTTTTTTTAGTCCAAAATCAAATAGGTGGTAACCCAAACATTAAAACAGGCTTTAACCTCAAAGGGTTAATAACAAGATCAATATTGAAATGAGCAAACTGATATGTGGAAGGTAGACACCAAATCTTAGAAAGTGGCTTTCCATTATCCAGATGACAGTTGCTTCTTTCTATCCAACCGTCCATTATGTTCTTGATTGATCTATTTGGTATTTTAATTATTCTAATCGTATTCAAAAAAAACATTGGAAACTTCTTTATCAGGACCAACCCCAGGTAACTCAACATTCTGTTTACATAATTATTAACTGTTGATGATCGCACAGCCAGTATCAAATCAACCCTTCAGCAAACAATAGCTGTGTGACATTCAAACTGGAACATGAATTAATGTTTTATTCAAATGAGTGGTTCTGTAGAAAGTTTGCCTATGAAGTGACACATAAAATAATACCCTAATCACACCATACAATGGTCGTTGGCATGGCGTGAATGTTTATTGGGACCAATGTCAAATTAATACTGCAGATTTTGCAGGAATAGGATGCTTGCCAGTCATTAACTTGCCAAAAGAACAAGGGAAATAAGGTAAAATATCTGTTTACAGGATACCTTTTCAGAGTTCTCAGAATGCTTGGTATAAGATTGATTACTTTGAAATGCAATAACTATTTTCAAATGGCAAGTGAAGTTAGAGCTGCCCTCATTGTACTTGTGGCAGAAGCTTGTTGAGATGTTGAGGTCTCTCCTCCCAGCTGAAGAATGGTCAGAGACCCACGCTGCCTCTTTTTGGGAAGGCCCACCAAACCATGTGCCAATCGGGCAGTGATGAGGCCAATGGTAGTCCTTCCTCTAGAATTGAGGCCTCAATTGCAATGCTGTGGCACAGTGGTTAACATCCCTGCCTCACAATATCAGGGATCTGGATTCGATTCCAAACTTGGGTGACTGCGTGTGGAGTTTGCATGTTCTCCCCATGTCTGAGTGAGTTTCCTCTGGGTGCTCCAGTTTTCTCCCATAGTCCAAATGATGTGCAGATTAGGTGGATTGGCCATGCTAAATGCATGGGATAATGGGGATAAGGCAGGGAGTGGGCCTAGTTGATGCAGGCTCAATGGGCTAAATGGTCTCCTTCTGCACTGTATTGATTCTATGGAACCTATGGGTAGAATTCTCATCTACCAAGACCAAGCACTGCATACTAAGGCTAGCAATTGCACAGTAGGACACATTTTAAAATCAAGTCTTGAAAGTTTAAAAATATTGACTGGGCAGATATATGACTTTCTTTTATTCTTTCATGGGTTGTAGAATTATAGAATCAAAGAATCCCTACAGTGGAGAAGGAGGCAATTCAGCCCATCAAATCAGCACTGACTGTCCGACAGAGCACCCAGGTCAATCTCTTGCCTTATCCACGTAAACTCACTAATCTTCTTAACTTTCACATTTGAAACACGTTAGCATGGCCAATCCATCTAACTTGCACATTTTTGGACTGTGGAACAAAACCAGAGTACCCAGAGGAAATACACGCAGACATGGGGAGAATGTGAAAACTCTACACTGACTGTTACCCCCAAAGGCTGGAATTGAACGCTGGTCCCTGATGCTGTGAGGCTAACTAATGTGCTGCCCCATGCACATCCCTAATTGCCCTCGAACTGAATGGTTTGTTAGATATTTCAAAGGGCACTTAAGAGTCAACGCCATAGCTGCAGGTCTACTGTCACATGTAGGCCAGACTGAGCGAGTATGCAGATTTCCATCCTTACAGAGTGAACCAAATGGGTTTTAACAATAATCAATGATAGCTGTTGTGGTTACCATTACAGAGATCTGCTTTATATCCCACATTTATTAGCCTTATTTGTTAATGCCTTGTAAAAGGGCTCAGAATGCTTTGTGGTTGTGGCATGATTTGAATTCCAGAGCATTAACCTTGGCCTCTGTGCCATTAGTCCAGTGCCACTGTCTCCCCATGCACTTTCTCCCTTGACTGTTAATTTCTAATATTAAAGGAAGTCTAACTATATTATCAAGAGATACAATGTCCCAAAGCCCAGTGAATGGAGCTGCCAAAATGTTTGAGCACAAACTTAGGGAATACTGGGGGCTTGTGGCAGGGAGCAGTTGTTCTGGAAGGAAGTTGGCTTGGGCAATAGTGTAAGATGGGTGATAGTCCATTGCCTGGTTTCTGTTTTACTGGCTTTAATGGAATGCAATCGGGTATATGTAAAATTGGCTGCTGCTTTGATATTACTCGTTGTACACTATCTTCCGCAAAGTGAATTTTACCTGCTTTTGTCTTTCCAGGCATAGCAAGTCAAGTGAGAACTTTAACTCTATTGGCTGCCTCTTATAACCCTGTTTGGCTACTTTCCTAGAAACAAAAACAGAGTGGCACAGTAGCACTGCTACCTCACAGTGCCAGAGATCTAGGTTCAATTCCAGCCTCAAGTCATTGTCTATGCAGTATTTGCACATTCTCCCCATGTCTGCATGGGTTTCTTCCGATTGCTCTGGTTTGCTCCCAAAGTCCAAAAATGTGCAGGTTAGATTGCTTGATCATGCTAAGTTGTCCCTTTGTGTCAGAGGGACTAGCAGGATAAATGCATGGCGTTAAAGGAATGCGGTCTGGGTGGGATTGTTGATGGGCCAAATAGCCTTTTCTGCATTGTAGGGATTCTATAATTCCATGAACTCCAACACTATTCTCCCTCATTATATCCCTATTTGTCTACATTCCTAGGATGCAAAACCCTGAATTCTGCTCTGATCACATGGAATCCATTTATTCTACAGAGTATAGATTGAGCTATGAAGAACTTTCAATTGAAATTCAATATTTCCAAGGTCACAGGGAAGGGCTGACTCATTCTTGCAGCATTGGGTTTGTAAGATTGAACCCATGTCACATATCACCATGCTGACATTTTACTACTGCAGAGAGACAGAGAATGAGAGGCACCATGAAATAGGTTGTGCACTTGTGTGTATCGCTCACGACACTAGTAATCTCTGTGATTAAGTTAAAGTCACCAGTGCTGAAAGATTTAATTAATGTTCAGATCAAGTTCATCCAATCTTCCCTTTTGGGACTGGAAAGCTTCAAGCGGGCTCTGGGAGACGAAAGATGCACAGCTAACCTTTTTTTAACAGTCTGATACACACCTGCACAGTGCCCATTTTGTCAGCTCCCGGCAGCTCTCAAATTGTTGCCATGGCAATACTATCATGAGAGGGAGGGAGAGAGAAAAAGAACAAGGTTAAGATAGAACGCTGTTGTTTCAAGGAAACAACACACATATAGATTACTGTCAACACATTACCAATGCTTCGGAGTCTAGAAGTATGAGTGTATTCAGCCTTTTAGGCCTATACTAAAATTTAAGTATCCTGCAATTTTGCGTTTCATTATTATCAGAAAGCTCTCCACATTTTCAGTTTTCCCAATTGCCCACAGATTTATTACTGTGAAGATTCAACTCAGCCCCACCACACAAGGAGGACTCAGCTTTCCCAATTTTGTGATTAATCAGTGTGGTAGTTGTTACTGATATGTTAAAGTGGTGTAAAAAAAGAGTTATTGAGTAACCCAAGTCTCTAACTCTGGAAAGTATGTAATTCCTGCCTTTCTGTCACATGGATCAAACAGTCCTACAGTGCAGAAAGAGGCCATTTGGCCCATCGAGCCTGTACTGACAACAATCCCACCCAACTCCTATACCTGTAATCTCATGTATTTACTGTGCTAATCCCTCTGACACCAACAGGCAATTTGGCACGGCCGATCAGCCTAACTGGAGTGTTGAAGAAAATTGGGCACCCGAAGGAAACCTATACAGACATGGGGAGAACATGCAAACTCCATACAGAAAGTTACCCAAGACCGGAATTGAATCCAGATCCCTGAAGCTGTGAGGAAGCTATGCTAAACGCTGTGCAGCCCCAGGCTTGGAATTTTTTTTTTTCCAGCACTCACCCACCATTGCAATTACAGTCTCATTCTATTCATTTCCATGGCCCTTCGCAGCACTCCAAAGTCTTACCTGCTTTCCTCCCTTGAATAGTGAGAAGGCAAGAAGAACACCTTAGAACCCAAGTCCAATTCTGGCCATCCACAATATCCACATGCTTGTATTTTCAAGCATGGATGGTGAGCAAGGGTGGAGAGCATGGCTGCATTCCCTGTTCTTGCCCAAGGGATTTGATATCAAATGGGTCTCATCTGCCGTGCCATTTAGATGAGTTAACTCAGCACAGACCAGGGACTTTACCAAGGAAAAGTTGCTGATTTCTCTGAACTAATCAAAAGTTAAATTGGAATATGTCCAACTTGAAAATGATGTAGGTCATTTAGACATTCATTTGGACAGCGTTTCGCTCTGAAATTAATTAATTTTTGTTTTACTGTTTGCTCTTGGACTCTTGTGTAAAATCGATGCATGTCTGCTTTGAAAATAGAATGCCAGTCTCATCCTTGTAACGCTCCTTCTTGGTTTCAAATTAATAATAATACTCTAAATGAATGGAACATGTAATTCCATTTAACTATCCTCAGGTTCAGGTGTGCCAGGAACCTGTATCTATTGAGAAGGCTGGCTTGGGTTGAGCTGTGCAGGAAAAGAGAAGGCTGGGTGTGCATATGCATCGATCTTTGAAGGTGGCAGGACATATTAAAAGAGTAGTTAGCAAGGTATACAGGATCTTAGGCTTCGTTGATAGTGCATTGAGTGCAATAATTGGAAAATTTTGCTGAAGTGATAGAAAACTCTGGATACACCCCCAGTTCCCAGTTCTGGTCAATATGCATTAAAATGACACAAAGGTCCTTGAAAGGCCGCAGAGGAGATTTACCACAATGCTTCCAAGAATGGAAGGGTGGAAGGGCAATGGGGCGGGCCGCATTGTAAAATGCTAAGGCCAGGGTTGTTCTCCTTAGATCAAAGACAATCAAGGGGACATTTGGTGTACCAAAGATGATGGCAGACTTAGATAAGAGAGACAAATAAAAATTCTTCCAAGTAGCTCATTCTACAAGGGATAGTACACACATGTAAGATTTCAGCCAAAAGGTGCAGGAGGAAAGCGAGGAAGAATGTTTTCCCACATCAAGTGGTAATAACCTGAAGATCACTTCCCACGACAGTGGTGAATGTGAAAATAATCAATGATTCTAACAGGAAATTGGATGGTCACTAGAGGGAAATAAGCTTGCAAGGCAATATTGAACAAGCGGATTGCTCTACAGGGGGCTGGCATGGGTTGATGGACTGAATGCCCACCTTCTGTGCTGTAAATGACTCTATTACAACAGGACAGAAGATTTTTCTGAAGAATCAGCATTTGAAGTGTGAAGATGAGGGAGTGGTTAAGCAGACAGACAGTCTCAGAAGTGACAACCAGTTGTTTAGGCTTGGTAGTTGTGATCTAAAAAAATGCAGTTGTGAATGACTGGAGCAAGACTAATTTTCCAGAGATAGAAAAAGAGGAACATAATTTGGGAAGGGATAGCGGGTATTGCTGCTAAAGGTTGTAAGGAACTGGCAGAATGTATTTGTTTGTGACAGAGATCACAAGAAATGGTATGATTGAGGGAATGGCTGTAAATGTGGGTTTGAGAATTTACATGGACCAAGTGATCTAAGAAGGCCTGGAGATTAATAACTTAGATGAAGAAGAACTGGCGAATTGAGAAGAAGTTTGAAATCACTAAGGGTAAGGAGTCGTTCAGAGAAAACACTGATGAAAGAAAGGGAGGAAGGTATCTCAGTGAGAAACTCAGATGGGGCTGAGGAGGTGGGGGGGAGATATTGTGCTTGGATGATTTTGAGGAAGAGGTGAGTAAAGTAAAACAAGACAAGATGTTTAATACAGAAAACATTTCCAAAGAGAAGGAAAAGAGACTAATATGTGCTTTAGTGGTCGGTGATTTGAATAGGGCAATGATGGGGAGTACGGCCAGTTGGGGAAGTTTTAGTAAGGGGTGATATATCATCACTTAGGATGAAGTTTCTGTCAAAATCAAAGCATTCAAATTAAGATTGGTGATGACAATTTACCTTGTTCACAAGTGAAATAATATTCTGGATAGAAACATCAAGGAAGCAATGATTGTTAGTCTATTAGTATTCTGTAAGGCAGCACTGGTAGATGGGTTATCAATATAGATTAATGAGGCAAAAAGATTGGAAAGAGAAAAGTGTAAGAGAGTTGAGTTTGCTGCACATATTGGAGGCTAAGTAAATATTTCAAACGGCAAAAAAAGGAAGCCTAGAAGAGTGGCAACAGAATAGGGAGAGCATGAAGTAGTAGGTAGACTTCAAATAACAACTAGGGGATGGAAAGTCACCTAAGGGGAGGGGGGTGGGGTGGAAAGTGGAATGAGAGAATGATGGGAAAGACAGGTTTTAAGAGAGATCAAAAAAGAAAGTAAAAAGATCGAGGCAGATTCAACATGCTTGGGCCTGGAATGGCAGCCAAATGTTTGCACAAATGATTACAGAGAGGATTTCAATGACATGTAAACAGGAAGCCTTCTCCTTGGTCTGTGTGCCTTTTATTAAGTAGATTATCCAATGCCCATTTGGTCAGGTGTATGTTTATGATCCACCCCAAATGCCCCTCCATACCTCTCACACCCCTCTTCTTGCCCAAGGAAGCGATAATCACAAAATAATGAAGTGTAATCTGGGGATGGATTTCATCCCTCTCTGTCCCCTCCCAACATGCGGCCATGGTTTCAACTGCGGAGATTTGGCTGGGTGACCACTTTCCTGCCTATCTCTGAGTTGATCCCATAATACACTAGGTGGGCATATGCAGTCTGCCTGTCTTATTTAAATGACTAATTAGAAGTCTATTAGACTTGTGAGCATGCCTTTGACTGGGATGCTACACTGTCCACTCTACAATACACTTGATGCGAGCAGGTGCATGGAAACAGCTATACAGCTTTTTGTGGCCGAGATAAAAAATGGCAGGAAAGAAGGAGAGACCACCTTAGTGCGCTGGGGTGCATTGGGTGCATCTCTCCACAAAAAGGCCACGCCCCCTTCCTTCTTTGTTGCCTGCCCATCAAAGTTCAACTGCCCAGCCTCCTCACCACTCATCCACAATCTCCACCCCTCCCTGAGCTCTCAGCTCCCACCTCAGCCTAAAAGCCCAGGTTTTACTCCCTGTGCCACCCTTCACTCTCCATGGTGCTCCTTCCCACACTCCCAGCACCAGCCACTACTGGGTTCTGGTGCTACCAGGACTAAGAGAGTTGCCAGCCATTCTGATTAGCCAGCAGGTCTCGAGGGTAGGACCTCCTCCCACTGAGGGGGGGTGTAAATCCTGCTGCCGGTTAATTTAGCCTCTCCTTCAGTGTGTTATAGCTGCAGATAAGGCTTCACAATGCATCGGCTGCCGGTTGATGTTCCTGCTGGGGGGTGAGAAGGAGGATTAGTCTGCCCCACTGTACAATGCAGCACTTGGTCAAGGAATCAGGAATTCCTAAGTCCAAGTACATATCCTTAAAAGGGATAAATTCAACAAAATGAGAAAAAGGAAATTCCTCAGCAACACTTTTTGGGGAGAAAGAGAGCACTTGAGTATGCCAGATAAATATATTCCTCAAATCAAGAATTCTGAATAAACAAATGTGAACTTTACAGTAAAAATTTATTTATTAGTCACAAGGTGATTTACATTAACACTGCAATGAAGTTACTGTGAAAATTCTCTCATCACTGCATTCTGGCGTCTGTTTGGGTACACTGAAGAAGAATTTAGCACAGCCAATACAGCAGCACGTCTTTGGAATGCGGGAGGAAACCGAAGCACCTTGTGGAAACCCATGCAGACACGGGGAGAATGGAAAAACTCTTATGCAATGACCCAAGCCAGGAATCAAGCTCAGGTCCTGGCGCTGTGAGGCTTCAGTGCTAACCACTGTGCCATAACTTAAATAGATTAAAAGCAAATAGAAATTTTCTACAGAAGACAACTCACTATAGGAATCCTACAAGGAACAAAGGAAAGGGAGTTCACTGCAGTCAATATTAAAAATAGCAGAAACTTGTTCAAATGGCAAGAATAAAGGCCAAGAAAAACCCGTGGAGAAACACATAGCAACAGAAAATATGCGTAACAGATTAAAAAAAGCAACATTCCAGTATTGCAAGTGGGCAGCCAGAGAAGAAGGTGGAAATAATCAAAGATGTAAACTGGCTTGAAACTGAGGATGAGTGCAAAGTAGTTAATATTCTGAATGACTCATGCATCCAAGTATTCTCAGGAGAAGACACAAGCATCATGCCCTCTTCAAATAATGATATCCTAAGTAAGATCAATGGCTTCATTACAAATGAGATGGAAGCCCGAGACAGGTTCAATGAGCTCAAAACAAATAAATCAGACCCATTAGTCTCACTTCCATTCTAAACAAAATAATGGAATCATTTATCAGGAGTAAACTTGAGGATCATCTGGACAACAGTAAACCTATTATCAGCAGGCTGCTTGGATCTGGAAGCACATTTTGTCTTGCCTTACAACTAGGTACAGGTTACCTTAGTCAATTGCATGAACTCGATCACAAACCTCTCTTGACCTCATTGGGATCTATACATTCATTGGCGCTGTTAGCCCCAAATAAGGTCATCCTACTTTGGTACGACTCCTGCAGGAAGACCACCAACTACTGGGGAAAGATAGTGGCATAGTGGTAATGTCACTGCACTAGACATCAAGAGAATCAAGTTAACCTTTGGGGGCAAGGTGACTGGTGGAGGTTGAAATTCAACTCCTCGGGAGGTCTTATGGAGCAGTGGGGACCTCAGCCATGCTCATTTCAGTTATCTAACTGGAGGAATCTGTATGTAGTAGGATGCTACTGCTGGTACCTTATTGAATAAAAATCTACCTCAGCCCTGAACTTATTAACGACCCAGACTCGACAGCCCTCTGTAGAAAAAAAATCCAGAGATTCACTGCCCTCTGAGAAAAGAAACCCCTCCTCATCTCTGTCTTAAATAGGCAACCTTTATTTATTTTTAATAGGCAACCAGAATTTTGAGATTCTGGCCCTAAACTCTCCCATAGAGGGGTAACAATCTCTCAGCATCTACTCTGGCTGTGATCAGCAAGTTTGCAGACGATACAAAGATGGCTGGACTTGCGGATAGTGAGGAGCATTGTCAGGCGATGCAGCAGGACATAGATAGGCTGGTAGCTTGGGCAGACAGATAGCAGATGGAATTCAATGCTGATAAATGTGAGGTGATGCATTTCGGGAGAAAGAATGTAGGGGGGAGGTATATGATAAAGGGTAGACCTATTAAGAGTATAGAAACGCAGAGGGACCTGGGGGTGCAGGTGAACAAGTCTCTGAAGGTGGCAGAGCAAGTGGAGAAGGTTGTGAAGAAAGCATATAGTGTGCTAGCCTTTATAGGAAGGGGTATAGAGTACAAGAGCTGGCCTTTAATGTTGCAGTTGTATAAAACGCTGGTTAGATCTCATTTGGAATACTGCATCCAGTTCTGGTCACTTTACTACTGGAAGGACATGGAGACTCTGGAGAGAGTGCAGAGGAGGTTTACCAGGATACTGCCTGGTATGGAAGGTCTGAGTTACGAGGAGAGATTAGGCAAATTGGGACTATTTTCCTTAGAAAGACGTAGACTTAGAGGAGATCAAATAGAGGTGTACAAGATTATGAAGGGGATAGATAGAGTAAACAGGGTTAAGCTTTTTCCTAGGATGGACTCAAATAGCACGAGAGGTCACGGGCTTAGGGTGAGGGGGGTAAAGTATAATTTGGATGCTAGAGGGAGTTTTTTCACACAGAGGGTGGTGGGGGTATGGAATGCGCTGCCAAGTAAAGTGGTGGAGGCAGGTACTCTGGAGTTATTTAAGAAATACTTAGATGGGCACATGAACAGAATGGGAATGGAGGGGTATAGAAAACTGATTTAAAATAGGGATCATGAGCCTTGGGAGTCCCTGGGAAGTGTGTAAATAGATGATGATATTGATGTACTTGTTTTTATCCTACAGGTGCTTTGGTCCACCTTGTTGTCTAACGAGGGGCATACACACGATGGGTCATGAGAGGGCTGCTGTTGGATCTTTTTCGAGAGTATCCTAGTGCTTCACGTTGTTAGTGTACGCTTGACCTGGACCATTTGATGGGCAACACGACAGCTCAGTGATTATCGCTGTGCTGTGCAGATACACGGATTTGGCCCTGTGTCTGTGGGAGTTTGTGCATTCTCCTCGTGTTTGTGTGGGTTTTCTCCGGGAGCTCCGGTTTCCTCCCACATCCCAAAGATGTGCTCTTAGGCTAATTGGCAAAACAAATTCTCGCTACATTGTCTCAAATTTGGTTTTTAATCCATAGATTTATAAACATGGACAGGGATCGCGGGTAGAGGTGGGAACATCGGGGTGGCGGCGCGGGCTCGTTGGGCCAAAGGGCCTGTTTCCCGTGCTGTTTTGTTCTTTGTTCTTTGTTGTTCTTTGTACTCTGTTAAGCCCCCTGAGAATCCCTAATGTCTCAATAAGATTACCTCTCATTCTTCTAAACTTCAATGAATACAGGCCCAATCTACTTAACCTCTCATCATAAGAAAATTCCTGCATGCCTAGGATCAACCTAGTGAATCTTCTCTGGACTGCCTCCAATGCCAGTATACCTTTGCTTAAGTAAGGGAAATAACTTGTGTCTGCCAACAGCTATACCTTGATAGAACGGAGTGAAAATTCCCTGCACTAATGAGAACTGAGTAGGTGTCAAATTCACAGAATTGTCAGGCTGAGCAAACAACCCACCAATCACCCACCCCTTTACCCCTTGAGTTCTTTTCAGCTCATAAATCTGCCTAAATCATCCTTTAGTGCATTCATCGACCCATCCTCCACTGCTCTCAACGGAAGAGAATTCCAAAGCCCAACAGTTCTGTGAGAGAAGTGGTTCCTTCTCATCTACATCTTAAATGGTAGATTACTTCCAGTTCTAAACTCCCCCATAAGATTAAATACCCTCACAGTATCTACCCTATAAAGACCCCTTGGAATCTTGCATGTTTCAATAAGGTTCTTCTAAAGGCCAATACTATACACCCCACTTTGTCAATCTTTTTTCCCAACCTAGGAATCAGCTAGTGAATTTTCACTGAACTCTTCCAATGCAAATATATCCTTTTCTCAGTGAAGAGACCAAAACTGTACACAGTACTTTGGGTGCAGTCTCACAATTTCCCCGTACAATTGTAGAGAGAGTTCCCTACTCATATATTCCCCTCCACTTGCAATAATGATCAACATTCCACTTATAGTAAAAAGTATACTCCATTAAGTAATTTGTCTGATTATACTTTATCAGGTTTACAATAGCTTGTTCTGTGGTTTTATAATGCATTGTCTGAAGAAATTAGTCTGTATACAATCTCTGAACTTGTCCTCCACGCTACCTTTGCCAATTTGATTAATCCAACCGATGCAAAAATGAAAATTTCCCATAATGATAGCAGTGTCTTTCTTACTAGCTCACACCACTTCTTGATTTATACTCTGTCCTGCAGTGCAGCTAATCTAAGGAGAGCTGTAAACCATTCCCATCAGTGTTTTTTTTTCATTTATTATTTCTTATTTTTACCCAAAATGATTCTATATGTGAATCCTCTGATTCAAGATAATTTCTCACAACTATACTGATCTCATCCTTTATTAACAGAGCCACTCCATTTCCCTCCCTTTTTCTTCCTGTCCTTCTGAAATGTCAAATATTGAAGTTTCGGTTATTTTGCAATCATATCTCTGTAATGGGTTTCATACAATACTCATTTATTTCTATTTGTGCTACAAGTTCTTCCCTTTTGTTATGTCTGACACTGCAGATAAATTCAGATAAAGAGTCTTTCATTCTTCTTTTTATCACTTTTCTCAACTCTGATCTTATTTGCTAGAGCATTCTCGTGTTTGTACAATCCGTCCCTTCCTGTCACATTCTGATTATCATTGCCCATATCGTTACTCTGAACTTGTCTTTCCTCTTTCCAAATTTCCCCTCACATGAACCCCCACTCCCATAATATTTTCATGAATTTTAATCAGCCCTTTTGATTGCATTGCTTTCAACGATGAGTTTCAGGAAACCTAGGAGCCCCATGGATGCAATGTTAAAATTAAAGTTGTGTTGAAGTGCCATTTCAATTAAACGATTGCCATGACAAAAAGCAATGCGGCATTCCCAAGGGGATGTGCATAACCAGTCTAATGTACACAAGTTAAATGTGAAAGTTGGTGTATTGGAGCCAACTTCCGTGCATACATTTCTTGGCTGAATTTAACCCCTACCTGCCGCCAAATTCATGTAATCCTCCAGGTTAAAACTCCCCACAATTTTCTTTTTTATATGATCTGCTGTGATGCTATGAGGAAAAAGCAAATGAAACCCCCAATTACCTGGTGTCGTTTACCTATGTCTTCTTCACTAAGATTACAGTTGGACGAATGAAGATTATACATGCATTCTTCAGAATAGAGAAGGAATGTAATGTTCAAAAGTGTTATGCAGGATTGGACATGCTAAATTGTCTCTTAGTGTCCAAAGATTTGTAGGTTAGGTGGATTAGCCATGCTAAATTGCCCCTCAGTGTCCAAAGATGTATCAGCGAGGGAAATTAGCAGGTGAATATGTAAAATTATGGGGCTAATAGGGCTTGGGTAAGATGCTATTTCAAAGAGTCAGTGCAGATTTGATGGGCTGAATGTTCTCATTCTGCACTGTAGGGATTCTATGATTCTACAGGAGCTTAAGAAAGTTTAAAGGGCAGTTTTGCCTTGCTTGATATTGTCATGATATATTTGATTTGCTTTAATTTATTATTGTCACATGTATCGGTATACAGTGAAAAGTATTGTTTTCTGTGCGCTATACAGACAAAACATACCATTCATAGAGTACAAAGAGAAGAAGTAAAGGAGAGGTGCAAAATATAGTGTTTGAGTTACAGATAGAGTGAAGAGAAAAATCAGCTTAATGTATGATAGGACCATTCAAAAGTCTAATGGCAGCAGGGAAGCTGTTCATGAGTCAGATGGTATGTGCTTTCAGATTTCTGTATCATTTTCCTGACAGAAGACAGTAGAAGAGATCTAAACTGAAAGCAATGTTTTTTCTACTCATATTGTCCTCAAATCCTCATTCAGAAATTCCAACTGCTATGTTTGTTTTTTCTTCGCTGCAGAAAGTGATTCTATCTTGTCTGGGACAGTAAGTAAAATATACAGAAACACACATGGTGGGATTTTCCAACCATGCTCGCCTCAAGACTGGAAATCCTGCCAGAGGTCAAATGGACCTTTGCATGGTCCTGTGTCATCCACAACGATTCCCGTGGTGAGCAGGACGGGAGAATTCCCCCAATAGTTTCAAATGCCGGTCACTTCAGTCTCTAAAGAATGACATACAACTCCCCCTGAGGAGTCATTGCACTTTCATGAGAGGGAGGAAAGCGCGTTAAGCTAAAAATCTCTTTATACAGACTAATGATATTACTAGGAAACATCCCACTGACATCCTAAATTCTAAAAAAAACTTGCAAAACTGCAATGTAATCCTTGAAGGATTATGAAAGATTTCCATTAAAGTGGGATCGCAGAAAAACATGGATCAATGGACCATCATCTTATTCCACTCAGCTTTGGAGTTAAATTAAATTAAGTTTCTGTAAGCAAGGGTGTTTACTTTGAATTAAGATCAGTAAATGTAGATCCCAGATGGTTTAATGAATAAATGCATTAAAAAACTTGCATATATATATATATAGTGTCTCATCATCTCTCAGGAATGTTTGAAAGCATTTCATGTACGAAAATATGACTCTGCGTTACAACTGCTGTAACATTGGTTTGGGGCCGATTCTTTGCTAAATTTGCCAATCTCATCTAAGGCAACAGTTGGGATAATATGCCTGAGGAGGAGAATGAAACCAGCCAGATTTCTGTTCCTGGTCAGGCCCTGAATGAAAGCATGGTCTCAGCTGGCAATTGCACAGAGTGCCAGCATTCATAGTCTAGGTTCAAACTTGAGGAGTCATTATGAATAACGCTTGCGGTGGTGTTCTCTTGACAATAAAAATTAGGGAAAGGATAGGGAATGGGGAATATTCTGGTATGTTGAACAGTACAGAAGCAAATAATTAGGTTAAATAGAGAAGCCAAGATCAAGATCCTAAATCAGGAAATGAACTCAGTGAATGCTCATATTTCTGACATAGACCTTACATGGTGTTCTATATGTGAAGTGCAAAATGGCTATTGCCCCAAATTTTTATTTACATAAAATAGCATCGGGGCAGACATAGGTATGGGCCCTACCCGGAACAGTGTTAAATAACACATATCGACATCAGGCGTACATCATAACGTCATTTTGAACTTGTACAATATTTTGGTTGGTGGGCTCAGACACAAATCAGAAGCATGCCTGCCAAAAGTTAATGAATCAACTGAGGGGCTATCTGCCCTATTGTCCCAAAAATTACACTGTGATTTTTTGGTCATCATAAGGACAGAATGAGCAGATAATCTACTTTTCAACTCTTCTCCATCTCAGGCACCCCAAATCTCAGATTTGGAACATCCTTTTCTTTGGAATCTTTCAGCTCCAAAATTGTTCTGTCTAATAGGTTCCAATTTTATCCGTTCTTATACAACCATTGCAATATAATCTTTAAAGATTTCAGCTCTTCCAACAGTACTTGTGAAGGTTCTTATTGGTTGTCTGGAGCCTGCTGCTTCCTGGGGTGATATTGTTTCTCTGATGAGATGTTGTTTCTCTGAGGAACGTTGTTGTGAGTGTCAGAGCATTGGCAATTATTGTTTCAGATTCATTGCATTTGTTGGGGAACAATTGACCATTTGATCTGAAGGGCATTCAGTTTATTTTTAACAAGCCAGTGCCTGATTTTTTTGCGGCTTGATGGTTTTCATGAAAAGAGGCAGTGGATGTCCCTCGCTGGTTCACCTGCTAGCAGGTGAGGCACCCAATGCTTCAACAAGACCTGTTCAATTTCCAAGTGGTGTGTAAGATGACTACTATCCAAGTACTTTATTCCCATAAAATGACATGAGAGGCCCACAGGAGCATTCCAAGCCACTCTGTTCAAAGGCATATATCGAAAACACACAGTATGTGTGCATAAAGCATTAAAGTTAATCCAAGTCAAGGCACTTCAAACAGCTTCAATTATATCATCGGAATTGCAAATGAAGAACTATAATTATAAATATTCATAATGAGGAGCGAATGGTATGAACAAGCCTGGCAGGTTTTTGGATATGTATTGAAGGGGAAGTATTTTCAGTTATTAAACACAACTCCTCTGAACAGAGATCAAGTCTGAAGTGCCAGAAGGATAGAGAAGGAAAGTATGTTTTGCAAATTTGAACTCCTGCACCAACCTGCCTTGTTGGTGTCACCGTAATGTATGTTTCAGTGTTTCCAGGTGTTGTATCCCTTGCTAACATCAAGTCTGATGATGTACTCAGAGCTGCAACACATTCTTCTTTTCAAGCTAAGGGAAGTCCATGCTTTCTGCAACCTGGCTAAAGGAACTGGCTAACTGAAAGGAGTATGAGGTCACGCACCAACCAACAAAGAACAGCTTCTTTCCTGCTGCCGTCAGACTTTTGATTGGACCTACCTTGCATTAAGTTGATCTTTCTCTACACCCTAGCTATGACTGTAACACTATATTCTGAACCCCACCTTTCCTTCTTTATGTACAGTATGCTTTGTCTGTATAGTGCACAAGAAACAATATTTTTCACTGCATACTAATAAATGTGGTCATAATAAATCAAATCAAATCAAAAAGTGACTTGCTTCTGTTTGAATTCCTGTGGGCCTGGAGGAATAGTAATGCAGCTCCCACCCCCATCTGCAAAAAGACCCTTCAAGGAGTTTATGTCTATCAATCCCTGTGAATCCCTTTGCCCATCTAGCAGTCAACCTAAACCTCACTTCTCCAATCCCTGATTGTTTCCACATGAATACTGGGAAACCATTCCTCAGAGTCACTTCAACCTCCTGCTGCCAAATTCCCCTCTAACATCTGGAAAATGAATCCGGTTCTCAATTGGGCAAGGCGTTAGAGTATTTTTATTTCAATTGACCCTGCCCTTAAAATCTGATGGTCCCAAGTTCATTGGGTGAGCAGAATGCTACCAGGTGTGTGTGTGTATGTGTGCAGCACATGTGTGTATGTGCAGACATGTGTGTGCATACTGCATGTGTGCATGTGTATTTATATGTCTGTGCACATGCTTGATTGCATGCATGTGTAAGGAAGTGCATGCAAGTCTATGTATGTGTGTATATATGTGTGTGTGCATGCATGTGTGGTGGGTGCACATGCATGTGTATGTGTGCACTTAGATAGGTGGCTATGCTTCAGCATGTGTGTGTGAGTGTGCTGGGTGGGTTGAATCTGTGATCCAAAGCAGAATGAATTTTATAGTAGTGTTGTTCTGCCAAAAAAGGAACAGGGAGAAAATTGAGAATTTAGCCAAAAGAAATGATGGTTGGATCAACAGTTCAGAATGTTTTTTGTTCTGATTTTGTTTGGTTGTTAGCTTGTATTATAATTTGAGATTTTTTATTAATTGGAGGAGAACAGGACATGTTTTATATAAATCTGTGATGCATGATCAATGAATACTAGTGTAGTCTATAAAAATAGAGCTTATAGAACATAATTGCTTGAAGCAATGGCCTCTAAGGTAACCTAAACATACTTGAACTGTTATTTTACTGTTGATTTATGCTGCATATAAAACAGTACATGCATTGAACTCCACGAAATGGAATCAATTTAATAATGATATGAAGACAATTCTCAAATGAAAGTAACATTTTGATAAATATAATATCCAACAGCCAGAACTTTGCAGTAAGCACAAGAGTTAATTATAAAATAGAATAATAGTGTCATTTGTCGAAAACTGTTATATATGTAATACTCACATTAAATCTCCAACAGACATAGCATTCTTTGTTGAAATAAAATGAAGTACAAAAGTGGGAAGAAAAAGCTATGAAAGCAAAGAGTAACTTCGCAGTGAGCCAACTGATCGTGTTTTGGAATTTTACCACTTGAGTGCTGTATATTCCAATTCAATGAGTAATTCTAACAGCATTCCTCACAAATGTGCTTTTTTCTGTGTTTTAGGACTGAACATATGGCAACTAGCTGTGGGCAAACTCCCTGGAGCTGGCAGGAAAGTAGAGTTGGCTCTGCTAATTCTTCTGGCCTTCTTCTCTATGACGTTCTGGGACAATGATAATGCCTCGAGGAGCACTGAAGCCTGAATGGACACAGCCTTTCTGCAATGCTTGAGCTTGTTCGGTTGTCAGACGAACACGGAGGTGACAAAATTAACTATAAAAAGGGACCTAATGCAAACAAATCAGTATGAGTGCATGGAAGAGCTACAGCTGTCAAGCAGTGTTTACTGGAATCATCCAGACCTCAGAAGGAGTGAGCTGAATGTCTCATGAGAAAACTAACAACTAACAGCAGCATTTCATAAATGCAACCTCAAGTATGCATTCAGGAATGTGCTATTAAACAAGATTTCACCCAAAGAAGGAGAGAAGAAAATTAAATACTGGCTGTTTATAATTAGACAAAAATTCCAAAAATATGACATCCATGAATTACATATTTTTCTTTTTATTCAGAAGGAAGTTAGAGAATACTTTGCGATAAAATATATTTTTGGGTGGTATGGTGGCAGAATGGTTAACATTGCTATCTCACAACACCAGGGAACCGGGTTTAATTATCGCCTTGTCACTGTCCGTCTGGAGTTTGCACTTTCTCCTCGTGTCAGCATGGGTTTCGTCTGGGTGCTCCGATTTCCTCACACTTTCCAAAGATTTGCAGAATAGGTAAATTGGCCATGGCAAATTGTCCCTGAGTGTCAGGGGAATTAGCAGGGTAAATAAGTGGGGTTACAGGGATGGGGCCTGAGAGGGATCATTGTCGGTGCAGACTCAATGGAGCTAAATGGTTTCTTTCTATACTGTAGAGATTCAATGAAAAATAAACTTAATTATCTGAACAGTACCATATTTGAAGGAGATAAATGAGATGTACGTTTATACACACACGGCGGGAATACATGATGTTACTGAAATCTTTATGAGATAGATTTCATTAGAACTGACAGCTGCAATTCCTTTAACACATTTGATATGTTTAATTAGGCTGGTACTGTGGTGGTGTTCTAGTCGTAGGGGTATTATCAGCTTTACTGGGATGAGCAAACTCAAAGCCAAATGCCCTCTTTAAGCCACCATCTTCATGTTGCAACTAGTCCTATTTGAATCCACTGAGGAAAGACCTGGCAATGCATTCCACTGTTGCTTCTATAGTGGTGTAAAAAACTAATTCTTCCAGTTATAGGTTTTAATAGCAAGTACAAGTGCCTACCATATTGCCAAGTGCTGCTCCTCCATGTTTCCACGTGGCAAATGATACCAGCATGGCACCCATAAAATCACTTCACTTCCTTCCCCAAACATATCCCTGAATCATATGACTCAAAATGCAAATCAGTAGCACTGCTGGAAATCTGGAGATGGGACTATAGGAGCTGAATGCTGTCAGAGAGGGATACACAACACCTCCACACACATCTGCTGCAACCCGCATAGTACTCCATGCTGGGGAGGCACTCATCTGGACTTTTTGCCAGAAGTCTCACAACTGACCAGACCATGATACTGACCAACCACACTAAGTGATTTTAACACACCATTTGCAAACTTGGACCATGCATTTCCATTCAATTTATTTGCTTGTCATTCACAAAAGGACATTCACAAAACTTGCAAGAGGGGTGAATGAAGTGGATCTTACTTCTGCAAAACTGCAACGACAAATCTAGAATGATTAGAAAGGCACATATGGTCACTATAGGAAGATGTATGCAATGTATGCAAATGTGCAACATGGAGTTTGTGAGTAAGGATCACTTTGGGGAATTTGGGATTGGGAATAGTTGTATATATGGAAGGATGGTAGATCGTCATATGTCTCTCAGTTTGACATGTCACTGAGCAAGATGCCCATGGTATCTGCCATTCCTCTCCCAATCACCTCTAGTTCTGTCTCTTCAAGAGAAAGCATTTCATGCAGGCATGGGCAAATGCGGCTAGCACTTTTTATGTGCAATATTTTTCTAAAAGGGAAAATATGATAATTGCAAATTAGTGTATTGGCATGTATGGTCGAGCAGCTGTGTGTGTGTGTGTGTGTGTGTGTGTGTGTGTGTGTGTGTGTGTGTGTGTGTGTGTGTGTGTGTGTGTGTGTGTGTATGATACCTCACTTGGTTGAAGAGCTATGAATTATGTCTGAGGTATGAGTAGTACTTATGAAGAATGCAATAGTGTGGAGTGTTTGAATGTTAGTTTATAGTAAGATGATAGATACATTGTATTGGGGTTGTGAATCTTGTATTGCAGTTACTAAGGAGTTGCAGTGTCTGTAAGATGGGACCTTATCTTGGTTACTCATATCAAACTATTAAATATCAGTCCTACCAGTCTCCAGGATATCTGTACTTCTCCAAATCTGACTTCTTGTGCATTCCCAGGTTAATCACTATTATTTGTGGCCAATTCTTGAGCTGCTGAGCCTGAAACTCAGGAATTCCCTCCCTACGCCTCTCCATTTTTTTACTCCCTTTCTCTTTTTATGATACTCCTTTAAACCTACTTCTATAACCAAGCTTTTTTTCACCTGCACAAATGTATTCTTGTTTGACTCAGTATCAAATGTTATATCTTAATAGTCCTGTGAAGTGGGACAATTTACCATATTAAAAAAGAAAATTATAAACCATTAATTTAAATATATATAGTTTTCATTGCAATTGATCTATATTCTCCAACAGATCCAATTTTAATGACATTAATTGAGAACCTGTAAATAATGAATACCTTTAATAATATTACTAGCTATCAATAAGGTTAACTGAATGTACTTGACTTAGTGGTCAATCAATTTTAAAGAAACAGCTATCTGTTTACCACTGCAGTGTATCTGCTATATTTTAAGTTGCAATTTCTTTTTAATTTCAGTAGCATAAATTGCCTGTCTACACCTGTAGCATAAAACAGTTTTTTTTTATGTGGAGTTCTGATCTTTTAAGAACTAGGATCTGATTTCTAACTTTAAAAAGCTAGATTGCAGGAAATGATCATGTGACCAGTTTGCATGGGAGATGAACAATAGAACTTAAAGGTCAATAAATTAAATATGGGAAAGGTAGATCTTAGGGCTGTTTCTGTTTTGGTTCAAGCAGTTTTAGTTTGAAGTTTAGAACAGGCTGGAGTGAAGAAAATGCTATCAGGAGATACTTTTGAAATCCTGGGTGTTGGCTAAAAGAATTAAAAGCTTGTTAACTGAAGGACTGCACTGAAAGCAAGTTGAATTTCTGGCATAGTCAAGCCATGAGTGAAAGAGAGAGTTTTAGATACAAACTTTTGTAGTTAAAGAATGTTAAATGTAGGAGGGTTCTGTTCCGATATAGCTATGCCTAAGATGCCAGAGATACATGTGTTGAACGGGAACATTGCAACCTTAGGATGGTTGGAAAAATTTGAAGGTATAGCCTTGCCAAAATTAAACAGGAGGCTTAAGAATTCTCAGTCCAGATACAAATCATTGACACAGCACCCAAATCAAGCAGCTAATCTTCTAAGTTTAGGCAAGTATCTGAGGTTACTAGCCACTAATCTGGGGAGTTAGTAATAAAATTCTAATGGGTGTCATAGCAAAGTGGTATTAAGATTTAACTTAGATTATAAGTAACTGCACTCTTTGTATTTCTATAATCTTTAACATAACTGACTATTTAAAATAGAGTTCAATTATTATTGTTCATGCTCTTTGATTTTTTTTTGTTCAGTAAAATTAAACCATTAACCTTTTGGCTTCACTTTATAGCGAATACCTAAGCTTCCAGATTCTGAAAAAAATACTAAAAATGTTACTCGTCTCTCCTGAGATGAACATTGTGCAGATTTACTTGACTATCAGTAGTTTGAACTGGTAAATGATCGCATAGATTCTCAGAAGTTGAACTCTCTCAGACCACATCTGGTTCTTTTCTGCTTCATTCTTTTTTCAGGGGTCACTACAAGAATATCAATGCATGCTGACTGATAATTGAGATGGATAACACCCATTATGGTTCACCTTCATGGATGATAAATCTGAGATCTTGAAAAGGAAAGAAAAAGTCCAATGCTATTACCAATGAAATGGACATTCATATGACTTGGAGATGTAAAGGAATTGTGGATTTGGTCCACAGTTAGTTGCTTCTCCTTCAATTTTCTTTTTTTCCTATCTTGAAGAAGTTCAACAATGCTTCAGTATGGTGTCATGGAGAATGAATGTTACATCACTATATTATTCAAAACTGATTTTTGTTTACTTATTTGTTTGTGGAATGGGGGCATTGCTGATTGGGCCAGCATTTATTGTCAGCATTTTAAGAATAAACCGTATTGATGTGGGTCTGAAGTCCCATGAAGACCAGACCAGGTTAGGATGGCAGGTTTCCTCCCAAAAAGACATTAGTGAACCAGATAGGTTTTACCAACAATCAACGATGGTTTCATGGTCATCAATTAGTCCCAGATTTTTGTGAATTCAAAAAATTCAACATGTAGATGGAAACTATATTTTTCTGAAGCATGCATACATAAATATTCAGGATGCCTTATCACTCACTGCCGCACCACAGTTAGTGTACCAAATTATTATTTATTTTATTCATTCATGGGACATAGACGTCACTGGCTGACCAGCATTTATTGCCCATCCCTAGTTGCCTGAGGGCAATTGAAAGTCAACCAATTGTTGTGCTCTGGAGTCGCATGGAGGTCAGACAGGGTAAGTACAGCAGATTTCCTTCCCTAAAGGACATTAGGGAACCAGATGACTTTTTTCAACAATCGGCAATGGTTTCATAGTCATCAGTAGATTCTGAATTCCAGACGTATTTTATTGAACTCAAATTACGCCATCTGCCATAGTGGGATTCAAACCCAGATCCCCAGAATATTAGCTAAATTTCTGGATTAATAATCTGGCAAAAACACCACTAGGCTATCATCCCTCCTAATGATGTATCCTTCTGAAACACATGGTGAAATCCGAAGAGATTGTTGTTAGCTCCAGTCATGTCTAAAAATGGGAATATTTTCAACTTCTGGAAATCACAAGACATAACAATGATCACCTTCTATTACCAAGTTCACATTGTCTAGGCAGAATCATTAACGATGCAGGATATCCTTGTGACTCAAATCTTTATTCATGCCTTGCAGCAGGAGCCATTGGGCAGCGATTAAGAGCAGCAATTTTGACAGAGTTTTCTTCTCCTGAAGACAGGGATGTTTCAGGTAATTACAGCATCATAACTTCTGCCCCACATGAGAACAACAAACTCACAGGGTGGATGTTAGACCTCAGACCTTCCTGATTGATAAGGGTTCAGTGTCGGTGTGATATGAACTGCACCATCAAGAAATTTCTTGTCAATATTTGTATGGATGAAACGTCTATGCAACCCAGTAAATCATGAGTTTTCACCCATGCCTCTAAGTATAGGTTTCATTATTCTATACGGGATACAAGAAAAATGTATTATTATTGGCAGAAAATGCTGAAAGATCTCAGCAGGCCTGGCAGCAGCTGTGGAGAGAGAATAGCCCCAATGTTTTAAGCCAGGATGACCCTTCATCCAAAGTGACCTAGAATCATAGAATCATAGAATCCTACAGTGCAGAAGAAGGCCATTCATCCCATTGAGTCTACACCAACCAAGATCTCACCCAAACCCTATCCCCATAACCCCATGCATATACCCTCACTAGTCTCCCCGACATTAAGGGGCAATTGAATATGGCCAATCCACCTATCAGTACATCTTTGGACCAACAGTTTGTGCTAAAGGCTAGCTCCTCATACAGCATGTCAATGGGGGTGGGGCCATCACCTATTCAGCTCAAATGACCCAGCTAACAGCTAATCCAAGAAGAGAAACATGCTGGAGATCCCTGCTCATTGGTGTACTCATTGGAGACTCTCTGTCTCACCAGTCTGAGGCAGCGGAGCTGGAAGCCGTTCAGCCCCTTTTGGTTTGCAGACATTTTCCACACCTCATTATTGTAAAAGAGCATGCAGAGAACACAAGCCTGGTGCACACAAAGCTTTATATTTTCAGTTAGTTTGCTTTTCATCCAGACTCAACCTGTAAACTTTGACGTGATAGCTGTAGCCTCGGCAATTCTGGTACTGATTTCGCCATTAAGGGACAGGTTGCTGGCAATTGTTGATCCAATGTTTGTGAAGCCATCAACAGCCTCTAGAGTGAGGTTGTCAGTTTCGATAGATGTTGGAGCTTCTATGTCCTGCCCATAACTTTGTCCTTCCTGATGCCGATTAATGATCCAAACTCCTTTAGGTTTTGGAGAACTGACCTGCATGCTGTTGCTAGTGAACTTTAGTATAGAAAGCCAGTGTGGCGTCTCCGCTGAGACTTGATTCTGGCAGCTCTGAGAGAATTTAGACTATGTTTTCTTGACACTTGCTTGTACTTCAAGAGGGTTCCCATCTTGTTTTTAGTAACTGACTCCATTTCAATTCAGTCAGACTCAAACCAGTCAGAATTCCTCCAATCACTTTTCCTGGAGGCAGTGAGTGCAGCATTACACGTAATGATGTGCAGATGATCTATTCCTTGGCACCGTGCTCTAATCTTAGGTGCCATTGGCCAAAGGAGCCCGATCGAGCATACTGAGTAACTCCTGGATCCTTTATGAATCAATGGTATGACAATTGCTAATCTAAGGATAGCTTTTATTCTTAAACTTTCCTTAGCTGAAGCCTGACTTTGTTACACATCAGGGATAGTCAGTATCTCAGTCAGGGCTAGCTACAAGTGATGAGAACACTGTTGAGGATAGTGCATCTGGTAGTGATGAGATGTAGCTGGTGCTCGTGGCACAATCTTGAATGACTCCAGGACACATTGCAAAATGGCTTAGTACCTTTTTTGTGGTATTCAGTCATTGTGAGAAGAATGTTTATTTACAGCAACACTCACTCCATGCTCATGTGTTGCCTTTTGAGTTTTCCTTTGCCAGAAGAAAGCACTTTGAGTGAGCCGAGCTTCTTGCAGTGTAGCAATGTTCACATTGAGCCTTGAAAGCTCTTTGTCTATTACAGCTGTCTTGCATGCATCATCAAACTGCAGAAGATTATCAGTAAGGCCAGTACATGTGGTTCTTAAATTCCAGGTTGCAAGGTGAACAGTTGTTATCCTCTTTGTTGGGTTTCTATTGCTTGGTGCATTGTTTACCCTTCATTTAGATGACTCTCTAATTTCCAAGCCGCATTGAAGTCATGGCAAGAGAGTATGTAACTGCCAGGGAGCCGCCAGCTAAAGGCAGGTAGTAGAAAGGCAGTGAGGTACAACAATCTCTCTCAATGTCAGAAGTAACTCTAGGTCCTCATGCTCTGTACCAACAAGGCTCAAGCTTAAAACTGGTAACTTACTTTCTATGTTGTAAATCTAAGGGCCTCACAGCGCCAGGGATCCAGGTTCAATCCCAGCCTCCAGTCACTGTATGTGCAAAGTTTGCACGTTCTCCCCATATCTGTGTGGGTTTCCCAGGGTGCTCCCGTTTCCTCCCACACTTCAAAGTTGACTATATTGATTATGTTGATTGACCATGCTAAACTGGCCCTAGTTCAGAGGGATTTGCAGGGTAAATATCTGGAATTATGGAAATAGAGTCTAGATGAGATTGTGGTCGGTGTGGACTCAATGGAGCAAATGGTTTCCTTCTGTACTGTGGGGATTCTATGATAATGTCAAAGCTGGAGTGTCTGCTCCAGGGTGCAATTCTGTGAAAATTGTACAGAAATCACAAATTGCCCAAGTATTAGGGCCCCTCTCAGCACTGCTAATGTTATCCAAAGGAAAAGATGAAACCTGCACTGTTTGGTACCACCTCTGCTCCAGGGGTTGTCAGAATATTGCCCAAGAGAAGACAGATTATCATGTCTGAGTCACTACCCTGGACTTTCTGTCAAGTTTAATCCCTTAGCCTTCTTCTCCACTGAGACATCTACTAAGCAGTGGGGCTATTTACTCATAGTAGGGGACCTGATGCATGGATATCAATGCATAACCAGCAGCTGATGGGCTTGGATACAATAGACAGAATTTAAAATTCATTAACCCATTCCCTGTCTTAGAGTGAGCGCTTCTGGAAAATCCCATCCTAGGTGTCTGTGGTCAGGACTTGTCCAAGCTTCTTGTAGTTTAGTCTGGGCCTGCAAGTTACCCAGATTACGTATGTCACTACAAGGAGGATACAACATAGGGCTTGCTGGTGAGCAAGCGATGTACAGGCAAGAGAGGCTTATGTACTATTTTCACAATATTTCTACTGCTAGACAGTAATGAGAGCTAAAAGCAAGAGATGAAAGCAAATTGAGCACTGTGCACCACACACTATGCTTACATACTTGACACATCACAACAACTGGAAACACACAAGAGAAAAGATTTGTTGTTTGGTAAACTATCCATTTCTTGCCTCAAACTGGCTTCTATCATCACAGCTTTCTTGTTCCTTTCTATGTTATTAATATTATAATGTTCAATGTTCTCTTTAATCTTCTAAGCTACTAGTGCAGCATTTGTGTAACTTTGTTCCAGCCTGTAATTCTCTTCTCACATCCCTCCCTTGAGCAACACATTTAAAAGAAAAATTCTTATTTTCCTTTATAAAACATGAAGCTTAAGATTATTTGGTCAATATGTTTTGATTTCTCCCATCTTCCTTTACAGTAAAGACATAGGGGTGATGGGGAATTCCATAGAGCTCATCTTCAGGCACAAGGATTGAAATGCACAGTTATTCAATACATCACTTGAGGCAGGCAGCAGACAAACTTGGTACCATCTCTTCATTTCATTGTGCAGTCCTGGGCTGAGCAGGTTGTTGACTGGGTGACTGTCTGATCAACAAACGGGCCAAGGAGCGTGTGTGGCAAATGCCTGTTCCCGCTTGCTTGTGCATCTTAAAGGTAGCCTGCCCCTCTTAAAGGGGCAGCTGCATTCATTACACAGAAACTGCTGAAGATTTTCTGTGGCTTAAGTGGCTACAAATAAAAGCACAAATGGAACAACAGGTAACACTGAGGACTTCCAGTTTTTTTCAATGTGGCATTTGTGGCACTGGAGGGATTAGAACAAAGAACAAAGAACAAAAAATTTGGTGAGAGTCTTAGTGGACGTGCCAAATTTCAAAGAACAAAGAACAAAAACAGCACGGGAAACAGGCCCTTTGGCCCAACGAGCCCGCGCCGCCACCTCGATGTTAACACTTCTACACGCGATCCCTGTCCATGTTTATAGATCTATGGATTAAAAACCAAATTTGAGACAATTTAGGGAGAATTTGTTTTGCCAATTAGCCTAAGAGCACATCTTTGGGATGTGGGAGGAAACCGGAGCTCCCGGAGAAAACCCACGCAAGCACGGGGAGAATGCGCAAACTCCACAGACACAGGCCCAAATCCATGTATCTGCACAGCACAGCAATAGTCACTGAGCTGTCGTATTGCCCATCAAATGGTCCAGGTCAAGCGTACACTAACGACGTGAAGCACTAGGATACTCTCGAAAAAATCCAAGAGCAGTCCTCTCACGACCCATCGCCTGTATGCCCCTTGTTAGACAACAAGGTGGACCAAAGCACCTGTAGGATAAAAACAAGTACATCAATATCATCATCTATTTACACACTTCCCAGGGACTCCAAGGCTCATGATCCCTATTTTAAATCAGTTTTCTATACCCCTCCATTCCCATTCTGTTCATGTGCCCATCTAAGTATTTCTTAAATATCTCCAGAATACCTGCCTCCACCACTTTACTTGGTAACGCGTTCCATACCTCCACCACTCTCTGTGTGAAAAAACTCCCTCTAGCATCCAAATTATACCTTACCCCCCTCACCCTAAGCCCGTGACCTCTCGTGTTATTTGAGTCCACCCTAGGAAAAAGCTTAGCCCTGTTTACTCTATCTATCCCCTTCAAAATCTTGTACACATCTATCAGATCTCCTCTAAGTCTACGTCTTTGTAAGGAAAACAGTCCCAATTTGCCTAATCTCTCCTCGTAACTCAGACCTTCCATACCAGGCAGCATCCTGGTAAACCTCCTCTGCACTCTTTCCAGAGTCTCCACGTCCTTCCGGTAGTAAGGTGACCAGAACTGGACACAGTATTCCAAATGAGGTCTAACCAGCGTTTTATACAACTGCAACATTAAAGGTCAGCTCTTGTACTCTATACCCCTTCCTATAAAGGCTAGCATACTATATGCTTTCTTCACAACTAGTACAGGGATATGGAAAGGAAGAGAGAATGGAAGCAGGAGATCTTTAAGGGAAACATTAGGATTGGGAATGGGAGCAGATGGTTAGGTAGGTCAATTCCCAGACTCTCATCCTTAAATTCCTGGCAGCAGTACCACAGGAAGTTCAGTGATCTTATCCATATGCTCAGTGTCAGTCAATGTATCTCCATGTGACACCTCTGACCCACCAAACCACCAAACTCTTTGATTTGATTGGATTTATTATCGTCATATATATTAGGATGCAGTTAGAAGTATTGTTTCTTGTGTGCTATAAAGACAAAACATACTGTTCATAGAATACATAGGGGAGAAGGAAAAGACTTGGTGATGGATATAGTGATGCAGTTACAGATAGGGCATACAGTTTAATATATGATAGGACCATTCAAAAATCAGATAGCAGCAGCAAAAGAGCTGTTTTGTTGGTACATATTTTCAAACTTTTGTAGATTTTTCCCAATGGAAGAAGGTGGAAGAGAGTCACTGGAATTCTGCTACAGAATTGGAGTGGGGCAATGGGCTTGCAATGGAAATGTTCGTTGACCTCAGCAGGATTTTCTGGTCTCACTCAAGCGAGATCGTAAAACTCTGCCCAGTATGTCCGGGATGCGGAGGGTCCTTGATTATACTTGCTGCTTTTCTGAGATAGAAGCAATGGATTAGATGCTGGTTTGTCTGATGGACTAGGCTATGTTCACAATCCTTTGTAGCTTCTTGCAATCTTGGTCAGAGCAGGAGTTACACCAAGCTACTCAATGTACCAGACTCCCATCAATCACCCAGCAGAAATTAAGATTTGTGCCTAACATCTATGTCAAGCTTGCACATTGAACAAAGCTGCCAGCCTCGGTCACCTCTCACTGCATGCACCTAGTTCCAACTACAGTAAGCAAATCACACAAACACATTATAGTGTAATCACTGACATTCATCCCTCTTTCTGCAGGACCATAACTGGAGAGAGAGCAAAGCCAAAACTGGAAGTGGACTCACACACTTACAACACTTGAGAACCGCTGGTGGGTAAGGTGCTTCAGTCCATGGGAAGTGATGTGGCAGGATCTGGCATTGCTGAGAACATCCAGAATGATTCCATGTTCCTGCTCAATGTCCCTTCTCAGATTCCACTGTACACTCACTCTGCTCAATGTCCCAGAAGAGAAAGCTGTAGATGGTGTAACAATGAAATATGCTTTTCATTATTTTTCTGCATTTCTGCTTTCAGATACCCAAAAACTGCCATCTTTGCAACTTCTGCAGTCCATTAGGAACAACAACTGTTGCTACAAAAAAATGAGGAAGCAACATTGTCAGTTGATATGACATTGTAAATAATTTAATGTATAGCATGGAGTTGAGATCTGCACATGGTGTTTCATTCAGAATAAGTGACCTACTGCCAAGTTAGGGAGAAAGGACTGTTCATGTGTCATTTCTACATACAATAAGATTGCAGATAACTTCTATTACAGATGACTTGGGTGAGTCCTTCAATGAGAAGGAGTAGTATCATGTAGTAAGCATTGCAGTAAATCAGACTGGGAATAATGTCCTGTAGTCAGCATTACAGTGAACCAGGCTGGGAATCGTGTCCTGCAGTCAGCATCACAGTCAAGCAGATTGGAAACAGTGTCCTGTAATCAGTATCACGGTGAACCAAACTGGGAACAGTGTCCTGCACTCAGCACTGCAATGAATCAGACTGGGAACAGTGTCCTGTAGTCAGCATTGCAGTGAAGCAGATTAGAAACTGTCCTGCCATCAGCATTGCAGTGAAGCAGATTAGAAACTGTGTCCTGCAGTCAGTATCATGGTGAACCAGACTGGGAACAGTGTCCTACGGTCAGCACTGCAATGAACCAGACTAGGAATTGTGTCCTGTAGTCAGCATTGCAGTGAAACAGATTGGAAAATGTGTCCTGCCGTCAGCATCACAATGAACCAGACTGGGAATAATGTTCTGTAAACACAGTGTCACAGTGAACCAGACTGGGAACAGTATCCAGTACTCAGCTCTTAAAAAAACTAAGAGTGAGTATCGGAAAACCCAGAGCACCGGAAGCCAGAGAAAGAGTGAACCTACTATAGAGCAGCTGATCAAAGCAATGGGAACAACTTAAAAAGTCCAGCTGCCATTATTTTTATTTAGATCCTTCATTATGAGCCCAGTCTCAAAGCTCTGCTTCCCAACCCCTTGGTTTTACAGTCATGAGTGCAATAGTATAAAACACATCCTATTGTAACACTCCTAAAGTCTCACAAACCAAAAGAAAAACAAATGAGAGCTATAAATGAAAATTATATGATGCAACAAATTTACCAGCCATTCCTGTTTCATAGATGTCGATTTTGTTCATTTCTGTACATATTGGTTGCCGGGAATTCCTTTGTTAATAAGCTCCAGAATTACACATTCTCCAAACCATCTAGTCCCACAGGAAGCACTCGGGAGTGAGGCTGATGGAAAAGCGAGAACATAAGGAGGTAGTAAAATAGCAGACCCAAGGGAGTAACTGAAATGAAAGCAAAGTTTGAAATAAAAAGACAGAGAAAGGCAAACAAGAGTAAAATGATATTTGCTGGATGTGCAATGTTTGCCAACTGATCAGTAAGGTGAAGGAACGCTGTGGATTCTGACTGGCAGGCAGCAAATGAACACTGTAAAGGTGGACAAGTCATAATAAACACTGAAAGCATTCTTAATTGCAGTATTTATGTGAAATGGACTCTGTCATTAATACCATGTGTGATAAACAGGCAGCCAGAAGATAATCTTGCTTAGTGTGGATTCTGATCCTGTGACTGTGGTCTGGAATGTTTGCGAGTGTGGAAAATTGCTCCTCACTCCTCTCGAAGTATGCCACATGTTGTTAACATGCTACAGCCACTCTGGCTGCTTCAGTTTGTTACAGCAAAGCAAACAAATCTGCAGGATTGCGTCAGAATGTTAAAGCTCGCACAAGCTTTGCATTGTGTGTCTGGGGATTATGGCAGCATTTGAAGTATATTTCAAAATGTCTGGAGACTGTTAGGATCTTTGACCCCTCCAGCCTGGTAGGATTGCTGCTGTCAAGGCTGCTGATTTTTTAGCCCAGATGATTGCATATCCCTTCATACCAGTACATGAAAATGAGCTATGAAGACTTTCCTCACACCTGTTTATGCTGACATGATTTTGTAATGCTAAGTCAAAAAACCATGGTTTCATTTGAGCAGATAATTCCTCTTTTATCAAAAGCCATATTTATTAAGTTTCCTTTTTAAATCATTGGCTTTAGTTTAGTTTTCCTTGCAAGAAATATTAACCTTTTAAGATCTTGTTGGAAACTGACTCTTCAGCCAATTTCATTCTTTTGCATGAAATTTTACATTTGTTTTTCTTGAATCTCAAAATTTGCAGTATTTTAATTTTAACTCTTGGCAGTTTACTATTTGAAACATGTTTTGAAGAATGCTGATTTTGATGCAGGATAACACCTAACACAGGCCATAAAATTATTCTCTGAAGCCAGATGCCGTCAAGATGATGGGCAAAGCATTTCCACAACATTACGTATTGATCCTGAAAGGGATGATCTATAGACTGAAATGACCTCAAACAGATCCATGAGGTTGGCCTGTTAGAGTATGAGCTTCCCTATTGGGATAATGCTTGCTTGCTCATTCAGGGAGTCTCTCCTTTATATATTTTGCAAAGTCTCAATATTTCAATATTAATGGCATATTAATGCTTTTTGCATTACTACACTCATGTCCAATGGTCAGGAGGGAAGGACAGGAAAGAGATTTGATCTTTGAGGAGACCTTCAATGTTATAACTTCTAGACTTGTTCAGCAGAATATTCTGAAATGCTTCCCTGGGAGTGCCTGTGATCACCAACTCAACAATTCTCTCTACATTTGAAAAATCACAGCACATATCCTTTATTCTACATCTGTTGATGATGTAGCCTTTGGATTCTGTAAGCTGTTGCCCAAATGACACAAACTCTAGTCAACAAATATGGAATTTTAACCTGATTCTGAACCAATTTTCCAATGTTGTAACGATGTAGTGGTATTGTCACTCGACCACAGACCCAGGGTAATGTTCGGGGCCCCAGGTTCAAGTCCCTCCACAGCAAGTGGTGAAATTTATCTTCGATAAAAATCTGGAATTAAAACTCAAATTATGAGTGTGAAACTATTGCCAATTATTGTTAAAAAAAAAACATCTGGTTCTTTAACACACTTTCCGGAAGGAAATCTGCCGTACTTACCCAATCTGGCTCGTATGCAACTCCAGATCCACAGTTATGTGAATTACTCTTAAATGCTCTCAAGAATGGGCAATAAGTGCTGGCCTAGTCAGTGATGCTCACATCCCATGAACAAATGCAATAGTATATCTTTTGTGGATCCATTAGCTCTTCTTCTGTTAACCCTGACTTCTTCAACCTGTGTTGGCCTTCATTCCCAATTGCTAGGCAAATTTAAAAGTCTTCGTTGTTTGGCTCAGGCAAACCTAAATCAAGCAACTTTAGCTCTGCACATCGTTCAGTCATTTTGAATTTGGATAGTCAGTCAGCCGCATCCCAACTTAAACTGGGGAATTTTGTACACATTCTGACAATACCCTTGCTTCTTTTGTAGTTCCTGAGATGTTTTTGTGCTTTTCTAAAGCTGTATCCATGAAAATAAGTAATGGCATTTTTGCTTTGAATTCACAGAAGAATATAATCACTACAGTTCAGAAGGGGACCATTCAGCCCATCGAATCTGCAACAACCATTTGACAGAATATCTTATGCATGTCCTACCACAATAACCCTACACAGACACAATGGCTAATCTCTCTAAGCTACATATGTTGGAGTACCAGGGAGCAAATCTGGCATGGCCAATCTACATATCTTGAGACTGTGGGAGGAAGCCAGAGCACCCGGAAGAAACCACCCAGACATGGGAAGAATGTGCAAACTCCAAACAGACATTGACCCAAGACAGGAATTGAATCCAGGTCTCCGGTGCTTTGAGGCAGCAGTGCTAACCACTGTTTTAACCAGTGATTTATTGATTCAATTTATTGATAATCATAACCGTCTCTGGCCCAATTTTTGTGACAGTTTCTTTGTATTTTTGTTTTCTAACTCTGTTGCCCATTATAGCTTCAACCCGTACTCTTGTCTCTTGCATTTTCTATCTGAGTTAAATTGACTCTGATCTTTTCAATGCATTATCCCACTCACAGAATGGACAGGCTATGCACTGCAATCTCACCATGTGGGATCCACCTATAAACCAGCTCTTTCACTTGAACACGAGCTTGCCACTTTGTCTCAAAAGCTTTGCTTCGCATTTAGTACTTTGTGTTTTCAACCCTCTCTGACACTGAGTTTTTTTCAATGCCATCTTATGCCATCTCATGTCTTCTCATGCCATCTTAAATGATCTAAGGCTGTTCACCATGTTTCTCCTATATGTAATCTTGCTGCAACCTCCCTCGTCACCACAAATCACCATCTTGTGTAATTACAATGACAAAATAATTTGGGCTTATTTACTGTTTAAGATTAAAAGCACCAATTGCTCATAAGGGATTTAGTAAACACATTGTGCGTTCACTTATTCAAATTAGACACATGAGAACAGTTATACATGGATATGATGCTTGAAGGCATCTGAGCTGTTTGTGTGTGTTCCGCTCCAAGCAAAAGTGGAATTAAGACGAGATCTTAAGACACATTTCCCTTCCAATGATGTCTTGCTGATATCCCTTAAAGACATTTTACAACAAGCATACTATCCCATCACCACTATTGTTCCCTAATTCCTGATCATTTCCTCCAAATTTTACTTCAGGATTGCAGTGTGTTTTTGGCCAAATGCTGCGATAAAACCACCCACATTAAATCTTTTCCTAGACACTTTTATCCAACAACACATCCAATAATGTATACTAAAATTAACATTCACCCTGAGCACCCCATTAGTGTCTCTTTTGCCAGCACCATTCCTTAGTTTAATGCTCCAATCCAGCTGGTTGCAGTATCACTGTTGAAAAGCCGCTCACCTTCTCTGAGGAGACTGCAGAAAGCCTTGAGTGACTTGGTGATGAAGGCTCAGTTTTGCACTGCACTATCACAACATGGGTGGCAGCAGTCTGTTCTGACTGGCTGGGAGGTCACTGCAAGGGCAGAGTGTTAGTGGTGAGAGAGTCAACGCTGCCTTCTTTATAGAAGGCCACAGGCTTGTGCTGAATAGAATCCCTGGAGCAGACCCACAGGGCAGAGGCTCAGCTAACCTATTAGAGATCAGGTTACTGGACAGCTGTAAGAGCCTGAAGCTCCTTGGAGAACAAAGAACCACAGTCTAAGCCTGCACTGTAACAATCATGGCTTATATGATCTCTGTCTGATCTAAAACTGAGATGCCAAGTGGTTTCTGTCTGTGCTTCAATGGAGGTTGGGACCATAGACACTGGAAGTGGAATAATGGTGTGTCCATAAGTGCCATCATGTATTTGACCATCATTTCCACAGTGGAAAAGATAAGTTACGAGCTCTGTGTGATGCCCTGTGCCAAGTGGAATTGGACTCTCCATACGCCTTGAGAGGAAGCTGTCCAGCAGACCAGCTAATGCATCCAGTGTGCATTCGCATCAACATTCCCTAATAGGCTGCCTCATCAAAATGTATCTCCTGTAGCAAAACTCCTCTGACCATGCTGTCTATGGAACTGATGCTTAGGACGGGATTTTCTGGCCACACTCGCCCGAAAAATCCCAACCGCGGACAATGGACCTTTGCATGGTTTGCCCCCTCGCCCTCTACGATTCCCACGGCAGGACAGGACAGAAAAATTCCCCCCATTAACTCACACCTGGCTGTAACCTGCTAATGCTGATTGATTCACCACGTACACAATCTGGCTCCATACTAACCTCTAAGATCTATGAAGTACTATTATCAGAGTTGGTGACTGTGAGTGCCAGATGGAGCATTTTCATCAGAGATGAGGCGCAGATGGCTCCTTTCTGAGTGGCTGGGGCAGGTGGTAGTTCTTTAGTATCTTTGGAAAGCAGAAAGAAATCAGTATCTGGGGTGAGAGGATGTAGATGGGAAGGTCCATAATTAGAGATCCGTAGCTTGCATTTTATGTCAGATATCAGGATGAGAGTGAGATGGGATTGGAGAAAAGGTATGTTGTGATGCCGGAATGCAATGATCTCAAGGGTCACAATCAGTTTCTTGATGCTCAGCAGCTTCCTTCAGTGCTTCCCTAATGTCTGTGTTTTGGACAATCTTGCCTTGCAAGAAAGAAGGAAGAATATTAGTGAGTGTGTTGTGGTGATGCACCTGTTAAAGCTGAATAGTGTGAGGGAAGGGCGGAACAGAGAAGTGGACATTAGGCTGGCATCATTGCTCATCAAGTTATTGAATCATCAAGGTTTACAGCATAGAAATAGGTCCTTTCAGCCCAGCTTGTCTATGCTGCTCTTTTTTTTAAACTGCTAAGCTAGTCCCAATTGTCTGCATTTGGCCCATATCCCTCTACACCCATCTTACCCATATAACTATCTAAACTATTTAAAAGGCAAAATTGTGCCTACCTCTAATACTACCTCTGGCAGCTTGTTCCAGACACTCAGAGTGAAAAAAATTGCCCCTCTGAACCCTTTTATAACTCTCCCCTCTCACCTTAAATCTATGTCCTCTAGTTTTAAACTCCCCTAACTTTGAGAAAAGATATTGACTGTCTAGCTGATCTACGCCTCTCATTATTTTATAGACCTCTATAAGATCACTCCTCAGCTTTCTATGATCCAGAGAAAAGAAAATCCCAGTCTATCCAGCCTCTCTTTATAACTCAAACCATCAAGTCCAGGTAGCATTCTAGTAAATCTTTTCTGCACTCTTTTCAGTTTAATAATATCCTTTCTACAACAGGGTAACCAGAACTGTACACAATATTCCAGGTATGGCCTTATGATTGTCTTGTACAACTTCAACAGGACATCCCAACTCCTGTATTCAATGTTCTGACCAATGAAACCAAGCATGCCAAATGCATTCTTCATCACTCTGTTTACTTGTGATTCCACTTTCAAGGAGCTATGAAACTGTACCCCTAGATCTTTTTATTCTATAACTCTCCCTAATGTCCTACCATTAACTGAGTAAGTCCTGCCCTGGTTTAATTTATCATAATGCATCACCTTGCATTTATCTAAATTAAACTCCATCTGCCATTTGTCAGCCCACTGACCCAATTGACCAAGATCCTATTGCAATCCTAAGTAACCTTCTTCATGTCAATTATGCCACCAGTCTTGGTGTCATCTGCAAACTTACTAACCATGCCTCCTAAATTCTCATCCAAATCATTAATATAAGTGACAAATAACAGTGGACACAGCACTGATCCCTGAGGCGCATTGCTGGTCACAGACCTCCAGTTTAAAAAACAACCCTCTACAACCACTCTTAGTCATCTGTCATCCAGCCAATTTTGTATCCATTTGGCTACCTGATCCTGGATTCTGTTAGATTTAACCTTATGCAACAACCTACGATGAGGTATCTTGTCAAAGGCCTTGCTAAAGTCCATGTAGACAACATCAACTGCACTGCCTTCATCTACCTTCTGGGTAGATGTAGGTAGAATCTACCTTCATACCCCTTCAAAAAACTCAATCAAATTTATGAGACATGATTTTCCACTCACAAAGCCATGCTGTTTGTCCCCAGTCAGTCCCTGCCTCTCTAAATGCCTGTATATGCTGTCTTTCAGAATATCTCGTAACAACTTATCCACTACAGATGTGAGACTCACTGGCCTGTAGTTTCCAGGCTTTTCCCTCCTTCCCTTTTTAAACAAAAGCACAACATTTGCCACCCTCCAATCTTCAGGCACCTCACCTATGGCTATCAATGATTCAAATATCTCTGCCAGTCATTGGCCATGGTCATTGTCTGAGAGTGAAGTGGAACAACTGAATGGTTTTTTTTGAGTTGTGAGCGTATAAAACTTGGCTGGTTAAATGAGTGAGATGTGTTGCAGCCAGTTGAGTAGATTAAGTTTAAATATCACAAGTAGGCTTACATTAACACTGCAATGAAGTTACTGTGAAAATCTCCCAGTCGCCACACTCCGGCATTTGTTCAGGTACACTGAGGGAGAATTTACCATGCTCACTGCACTTAACCAGCATGTCTTTCAGAATGTGGGACAAAACCAGAGCACCTGGAGGAAACCCACACAGACACAGGGAAAACATGCAGACTCCATACAGAAAGTGATCTGAGCTGGGAATTGAACATAGGTCCCCAGCACTGTGAAGCAGCAGTCCTAACCACTGTGCCGCTTTGGTTGTGATAAAAAATATAATTTGAAGATGCTTTCATTGACTTTAATGACCCGTGTGAACCTGGAATTAGTAATAAAATCAAGTATCGGTAATAGTGACAATGAAACAATTAAAAATCCATCGCCTGTGTAATGTTCAATTGCATTGACCACAATACTTCTTTGAAAATTATTTTCCAACAGACAAAGAAAGAAAATTCTGAATTGATACAAACAAGAAAGTATTGAGGAATGACATATAAAATATAGGAGCAAAATTTGTGCTGGATGGTAGTCTGGTATCAGAGAATCATAGAATCCCTACCGTGCTAAAGGAGGCCATACAGTTTACACTGACTCTCTGACAGAATGCCTACCCAGGCTCAGCACCCTGCTGTCTCCCTTTAACCCCATACATTTACCATGGCTCATCAAACTACCTTGCACATCCTAGGAAATTAAGGGACAATTTAGCATGGCCAATCGCCTAACCCACACGTTTTTGGGCTGTGGAAGGAAACCAGAGGAGTCCTCATGCAGACACGGTGAGAATGCCACAATAAACTCCTCACAGATAGTCGCTCAAGGCCAGAATTGAAGCTAGGTCCCAAACGCTGTGAGATAGAAGTGCTAATCACTGTGCAATCATGTCTGGTTGCAGAATCAGATACAGAGGTCAGGACTCCAGAATTTTATTGCTCCTGATTTTCTTCTGATTAACCTTGGTGACTATAAAATCAGAAGGACTGCAAATCATCCAAGTTCTCAGGCCTGCCTTTAATTTGGCTAAAGCTCGTAATCAGCAACCAAGCCTCACAATATTTATCCTGATGTGATTGTGTCTAAAAACCAGCTAGCTGGAACCAGCCTATTCTCAATGAGTGTGCAAATATTAGTCCAAAAGCATCTCAAAAACTAAAGCTAAGATTCAGAAAACATAGTTAATTGTCTGATTTCATAAAGTGCTGTCAGAATCACTGTTGCTGCCATTGAGAGCAACACAGCAACAGTACATCACGCAGAACAGCTTGGCAATGATGAATAATGATGCTTTACATGGGTACTGACCTTAAAATTGCTTGCAATGAAGAGCTGAGAATTCTTACGTTATATATTCATTCTTTTTGACTACATAGATGTGTGAAATAAATGAAATTATAAGGAAATCAAGCACAGAGAAAGGCTAAATTATCTTTGATGTTCTCTCACAGATGAGTACTGTTATATTTTCATACTGCTTCGAATTACCAGAAGAAATGTGCTTCTAATTTCACAGACTCCATGTGACTTAGTGCATTAAAGAGTAGCAGTAACTAGACTGGACAGATGATTATACAATAATGCTTATAACAAGTATTTTTCCCCTAATTTAGGTTCATTCAATTAAGTGAGATATAAAATCAATAAGCTGACTGAACCCTTTCTAACAGGATGACAGAACCGATTTGCATTTTTTTTTCACTGTGAACCAGTCAGCACAAACTATGCCGTTATTGTATAGGAACACTGCTATCAATGATCTGGCAGTCTGCATGCATGCCACATTTCAAAGGATTGGGTACATCCTGGGTGAATAATTCATCTTTGACCCACATTTTTTGAAATAACATGCAAACTGCTTCATCGGAACTCTTGTACTTTCCAAACACGACCACCTTGCTTTGTCATTTTCTTTCCCCATAATTTATTTACCGCTAAGGCCAACAAGTGCACACCATCTGCCTAAAAAGTGACAGAAGTTTGATGTCAGGCTCTCAACTTAAGACTCCAGTAGGTTGTCAACCCTCCAGATTTCCCCGGATGATCCAGGAATTGAAGATTAATCGCCAGAGAGCTTGGAGGCACAATGGTTAGCACTGCTGCTTTTCAGCGTCGGGGACCCGGGTTCAATTGTGGCCTCAAGTGACTGTCTGTGTGCAGTTTGCACATTCTGCCCATGCCTGCAGGGGTTTCCTTTAGGTGTTCTGGTTTCCTCCTACATAAATGTGTGGGTTAGGTGGATTGACCATGCTAAGTTGACCCTTAGTGTCAGAGGGAATAGCTAGGGTAAAGATGTAGGGTTGTGGGAATAGGGCTTTGATGAATTTGTGATCAGTGAATGGCTCCTTCTGTGCTATAGGGATCCTACGATTGTGAACAACCCAGGAGAAAAATCATTGGAGATTGGTTCAAATATCATGGGGACAATTCTCCCATCCTGCTTTGTTGCTTTGTTAACACTGCGGGCTGGGAGATTCAAGCGGAGGCTGCTTTGCTTCTGGGCGCCACATCCACCGCGATTCTCCAGCAGCCAGATTTCAATCTCATTAGTGGGTCCAGCACTGATCCCTGTGGGCCACTTAGCATCTTCCCCCCACCGCCTGTACTAAATCCTGTTGACTCCAGTGGGAGAATAGCTCCCCAAATGTGAGGAGCTGGTGGCCTGGCCCCACTGGAGTGAAGGGGAAGGACATCGAGACCCCCCGGAGAGTTGGGTGCCAGAAGTGCCTCCTAGGCATTGCCATCTTAACAGTGCCAGCCTGAGCCCCCGGCACTGCCCAAGGATCCAATTAATCCCTAAGAACACCTTAGCACAGCCCATCAGGCACTGAGTAGTGCCAAATAGGGGCTTAGTAGGGGTGGGACTTGATGCAGGGCCTTTGGTAGCATGACCACTGGGGGTGAGGAGTCCCACTGCCATACTCACTTGGGGTGAGTGATAGAGGGAGGTAAGCAAGCAATCAGGGCTGGCTATCAGGGTGACAGGGAAGGTCAGCCTGCTTGGGGGAAGGGTGGGGTTTGCGACTTCCTGTGGGGGGATTGGGATTGCAAGGGTGAGTTGGGACTACTGGTGGGGAGGAAATGGGGAGTGGAATGGGGAAGCATTGAGGTGGACTGGGGGCGGGAGAGTCAAGGCTGGATCAGGCATGTTTGAGGGGCCAGTGATTGGGCGATGCAGTTGGGTGGGGGAGGGAGATGGGGGGGTTGCACAAACAGGGATGCAGGGATCACAGGGCTAGACAGCTATTGAGCTGACCAGCTATCAGGAGGCTAGCTGTGCAAGGCCGATGTGCAGACAACAATCTCCTCTCTAACAGATAGCACATGCACAGTGGCCTGCTTATCACTATGCTGCCAGCCTGTCCAATGGAAATGGGCCCTACCCCGAGCTTTTTGGTCTGATTTCAGTTAGTGCACTCTGCAGTGCACAGAGTGTGGGACATTCATTTTGAAACTCCTGCCGAAAAACAGCATGATTTACTCCAGTTTTTACGTGAATTCAAATTTTTGAGGTGTTGAATTCATGTAAAAACTGGAGTAAATAATTTACGTAAAAACTGGAGTAAATAATTTACATAAAAACTGGGGTAAATAATTTTTGAACACTTTTGTGTATTGATTACCAGGACATCTATTCTCATTTTGTGTGTCTCTGTGAGAGGTCTTTATAGACTGATTTGAAAATGTCTGCCTCTGGAGGCAGTGTCACATGGCATGATCACATGACTATGGAAAGCCTGAGGTGTCAATCAGACTGGTTACATTTCAAAACTCAAAACAAGATTTGCTCATTTACTGCTTTCACAAAATGGTTATAGTTCAGAATGAGGGTATTTGGTCTGCTGCTTCTCCACTGACTCTCTGCAAGAGCTATTAACTGAGGGCCACTCCCCTGCCCTTTCTCTACATCCCTGCAAAATTTTCCTTTTCAACATGAAAATGATTGATGGAGCACCTGAATTTGAACCAGCAACCTCTTAATCTGTAGTCAAGTGCTCTTTCACTTAGCCATACCCCCTCCCACCTTGGTAGTGAGAGGCTGTTCACTTTTTCACTCTTTGACATTGGCAAGTTGTGCACCATGGCGATAGATATGTCTGACAACTAATGGCAATAGTGCAGGAGGCAGGAAGTCATGCAATTTCATCTTCTGGAACATATCCAACTAAATTTGGCAGTCCTGGATTGTAGTTATACTGCTAATGTTATATCTTAAGTTAAGATGTTTTCATATAGATGTAGGTAAAATAATGATTCCAGAGACAAATTTTCTTTTTTATAATGAAAATTATTAAAGCAGTTAGTCTTGAACTAGGAACTTCCTGATGTATAATTAAATACTCTACTTCTGAGCTATACCACTTGCCAGTCAGGCATGTAATGAAGAGGCTGTTCACTTTCCATACGGCATTAGCAAGCCACGCACTATGATCATTGCTATGGATGATCTCAGGGACAAGTTTGATCTGAATAATCCAGAACTTAGCAAAAATGAGAAATGGGACACCTTCCTACGGAAGTCATTTTGTATCACTCGAGCGTGAGGAGGATTGTCAGTGAAGGCAAATATACTAATCCATTTAATCTCCCAGGCATTTTGCATACTTAATGTAGAGGTTTTTAATAAAAAAACAGCCTGTCCATTCTTCCTCAATATTAAAAAAATGTCAGTGTGCACACATGCAAGACAAAACTCCCCTCACAAACAGAGTAGAACATGCTGTCTGCAACATAACACAGGTCTTGTAATCCCCAGTTTTCACCTTATAAGGGGCAGTCTGTAACAGATAGCGCAATATAACTTTGACTTTCTGCTTCTGCAAAGAGTCAAAATGACAAATGTACCTGCTTTTGTTAAGCTGTTAGTTTATGACAAACTTTGAAAACCTTAAATGTTTCCTCAGTAAATCACCAAGTGATTATCAAGTAATTGCAATTACAATAAATAGCTTTTGTCTTCAATTGCAAGAAATCACTTCTGCTTTAAATTGTTTCATCTTGATCTTTAGTGGTTATATAATGGGATAACACACAATTATTGACAGAACTATTTCCTTTCTACAAACTGTCTTCTCTGTGTACAGCCTGAAGTTAACACCTGCAATTCTCAGAGGGCTAAACGCTCCTGTCTGATTCGATGTACATGTTCAACAAAACACTTTCCGTGATGCTCCAGTCAATTCAATGCTGTTGAATTCCAGCAGGATATTTCAAAGGAAGGATCCTCTGAGGCAAATCTCTCCTATCCTCCCTGTAAGAAACCTTCAATAGTCCAACTGTGATTCAGCAATAGCAGTTAAAACAAATCTATTTGCCTTTTAAATTTTCATTTGAACTAGCCCATGATTTTTCACACCACGAACACTGCGATGAAACTTCAAAAAACACTTACAATTATAATTTGCAACTCTGATTTAAACTATTTAGGAAGCACTGAGCTTACACGCCAAGAAGTCATAGATTTGATCTCCAGGCTCTGGTGAGTTAGATGGGTAATCAATAGAAACACAACAATCCTTCTAAGCACACATGACCTGCAGCTGAAAAGATTATCAGGAGTTCCTCTTCTCTACCACTAGTACAACACAGAGGCAGATTTACAATAAAACACACCACACTTTGGAACGTAGCCCCCAGAGGGAGTGGGACGCAAAATACAGTCCCTCAGATTGTCTCTCACAGGCCAATCAGTTGGTGACGTACATTGAAAATGTGTCTACAGCTGAAAAGACAATCACTATTTCCCAACCAAGCATGAATAAAGGAGTGGGACTTATCTGATTCCTTGCATCCTTTGATTATTCACACATTTTAAACTACATTCCCCTTGCTACGTATGACTGAGCACTTGCATAGTGAGGCCCATTCCGTGATGCCTGATGGTGAGTGCAACATCCTTTGGTACTTGTATTGACTCAGGAAGTCTGACTAGAAATGAACATAGTTTAGAGTCATAAAGGTTTACAGCATGGAAATAAGTGCTTTGGACCAACTTGTCCATGCCACCCTTTTTTTTCCAACCACTAAGCTAGTCCTAATTCCCATGTTTGGTCCATATCTCTCTATATCCATCTTACCCATGTAACTGTCTAAATGCTTTTCAAAAGACAAAATTTCACCTGCCTCTACTATTACCTTTGGCAGCTTGTTCCAGACACTTATTATCCTCTGTGGGAAAAAATTGCTCCTCTGGACCCTTTTGTATCTCTCTCCTCTCACTTTAAATTGATGCCCTCTAGTTTCAGATTATCCTACCTTTGGTTGATCTATGCCCTCATTATTTTATAGACCTCTATAACACCCGTCTAAGTCTCCTACACTCAAGAGAAAAATGTCCCAGTCTATCAATGTCTCCTTATAACTCAAACCACCAAGTGCTGTAACATCCTAGTAGATCTTTTTAGAATGCAAATAAAACCACTACCACAGTGTACACATACCGGTCCCTGACAGGAACTACCCAGTCCTGGGCCGGCCTTATAATAACCGTAAGGTAATGAGTTCCACTGGGGCGGACCACTGCTTGTTACCAGGGAAACACATATTCAAGGACCCCCCAGCAGTGATTCTGCATGGACTCTGGTTATCACAGTGCCCAGCATTCAAGAATTTCAATCTCTGAAAGTGCAATTCTGACAACCATCACCAGGGTGAGGCTGGAACCTGGAAATCCCAGGTGGCAGGAACCCTGTCTAACCCTCTCTACCCCATTTCTCCTCTTTCAACACTCATTCTATTCCCTCTGACCCCTTCACTCTACAATCTTTCTTCACCCCAACCCATTTCTTTATCCCTTCTCATTTTCTTCACCCCCACTCCACTTCCTTCATCCCTATCCTCCTTTTTATACACGTACACACACATCCTCTCCCATCCCACCATATTCCCTCCTTTTTTTATTCACTCATGGGACATGGGCATTGCTGACCAGTTATCATTTATTGCCCATCCCGACTTCCATTTGAGGAGGTAGTGGTGAACTCCCTTCTTGAATTGCTGCAGTCCACATGGGTTCTCCCATAATGCCATTAGGGAGGGTTTTCACCCAGTGACTGCGAAGGTACGGTGCCAATGTATTTCCAAGTCAGGATGGTGAACGGTTTGGAGAGGAACTTGTAGGTGGTGATGTTCCCACTATCTGCTCTCCTTGTCCTTGATAGATTTGGAAAGTGCTGTCCAAGGATCTTTGGTGATTTGCTGCAGTACATCTTGTAGATAGTACACACTGCTACTGAGCGTCGGTGGTAAAGAGAGCGGATGTTTGTAGATGTGGTACCAATCAGGCAGGCTGCTTTGTCCTGGATGGTTTCAAGCTTCTTGAGTGTTGTTGGAATTGCACCTATGTAGATAAGTGGGAAGTGTTCCATGCAGATGCTGGACAGGCTCTGGGGAGATGAGTTACTCGCCACAGTATTCCTCGCCTCTGAACCGCTCTTGTAACCGTTGTTTTTATGTGGTGAGTCCAGTGAGTCCAGTCTAGTCAATGGTAAACTTAAGAATGCAGACAGTGGAGTTTTCAGTGATGGTAACACTTTGAATGCCAAGGGGCAGTGGTTAGAATGTCTCTTAGTGGTGATGGACATTTGTGTAGCGCAAATGTTACTTGCCACTTGTCAGCCAAGCCTGAATATTGTCCAGAACTTGGCGCATTTGAACATGGACTGCTTCAGTATCTGCGAATGGTGCTGAACATTGTGCAATCATCAGCGAACATCCTCAATTCTTACCTTATGGTGGAGCGAAGGTCTTTGATGGAGAGGCTGAAGATGGTTGGGCCTTGGACACTACCTGAGGAATTCCTGCAGAGATGTCCTGAAGCTCAGATGACTGACCCTCCACAACAACAATCATCTTCCTATGTGCCAGGTATGATTCCAACTAGGGGAGAATTTGGCCCCTGATGGCCATTGATTCCAGTTTTGCTGGGGCTCCTCGATGCCACATTCGGTTGAATGCAGTCTTGATGTTGAGATCTGTCACTCTCACCTCATCTCTGGGATTCAGCTCTTTTGTCCATATTTGAACCAATGATATAAAGTAACAGCCAATTGTTTTCACGAAGGCAATGGGAACCCATTCCTCCATGGATCTGATAAAATATCAGTGGGCAGCACATAATCTCAGCAAACAGTGCCAAATCACCTTTTCCTTTTATTTCTTTTACTTTCCTATTCTCACAATTCAATTGCAAAATAAAAATACTTGATGTGTCAGTGGAACAATCATATTTTCATGGCTTGTGTGGATTTTATTTGGGCATAAACACATGAATACATGAGGGGGATTTTTTCAAAAGAACGAACTGACAAAACTGACCTGTCTTTTTCTTTCTACAGATACGCATGAACTGCTGTGTTCTTCCTGTATGTTTTTTGTCCGAAATTTCCAGCGTGCGTAGTTCCTTCTTGTTTGCAGTTTGGTGACTTGTATGCTGAAAGTCTGTGCTGCGGTAAATGCAGTATCTCATGCACAGCAAATTAGATGTTTTTATTATTACGTTTCCACAATTTCAGAGCTGAACCCTTATTTTCCATGCTGCTTATTTATAAATAGACATACATAAAAAAACCATGCAATTTCCTAATGATCTCCAAGCGTTCTGCTCAAGCGTCCATTAATCAATGCTGAGCATACATTCACCTTGATTTAATCAAATCATTGCATACTTGGTGGCATGCCTTGTCTGTTTTGTGTTATGTTTCCTTGTTAAAGCTGTCATTTAAATCATGTCTACTTTCTGCAATGTTCATAGCCCCTGTGTTGAGCTCTGCAAATAGTGGCTGCAAGTTGTTTCCGCCCTGGGGAGCCTTCGATGCCCCTCGGCCAGCTATTGTTTGAGGAAAAAGAGGCAATTTTAAAATGAGCTAACTTGGATCTGGTCTTAAGCCAGTTCAGGCCTCAGGAGGGAGTCTGAGCACAGCATGTGAAGCACTAGGGATGATTATTTCTGCTATTGATGGTTCAATTGCTGTAATGAGACACACAACTTTGATTTTATTAATGTGCGTTGTTTTATTTAGTGCCTGTATATCCCAACTCTAACGTCTTGTATATTTTTTTGATGAGGGAGAATGAAAGCAGGAGGAGAAGGTGTCAAAGATATGTCTACTATGCCTAAAGAAACGTATACTTTGGGGCGAAGTACAAACGGTTGAAAGCTTCATATTTTTAGGTGTCCAGATCACCAACAACCTGTCTTGGTTCCCTCACACCGACACAATAGTTAAGAAAGCCCACCAATGCCTCCACTTCTCAGAACACAAAGGGAATTTGGCATGTCAGCCACAACTTTCATTAACTTTTACAGATGCACCATAGAAAGCATTCTTTCTGGTTGTATCACAGCTTGGTATGGCTCCTGCTTTGCTTAAGACAACAAGAAACTACAAAAAATCATGAATGTAGCCCAATCCATCATGGAAACCAGCCTCTTACCTATAAACTCTGTCTGCACTTGCTGCTACCTCGGCAAAGAAGCCAGCATAATTAAAGACCCCATGCCCCTGGACATTCCCTCCATAAGAAGTCTCACAACACCAGGTTAGATTCAACCAGTTTATTTGATAGGAATCTTACAAGCTTTCGGAAATGATGTTTCTTCGTCAGGGATCAGAGAAGGGCATTTATGTCATACACAGTTTACAGAATACTGATTAGAATGCAAGTCTCTATAGCTAACCTGCTATTCAAGTTTTAAAGATGCGGACAATGTGAATGGAGATAGCATTAGCATAGGTTAAAGAAATGTGCGTTGTCTCCAGACAGGACAGTAAGTGAGATTTTACAAACCCAGGCAGATTACAGGGGTTACAGATAGTGCAACATGAACACAAGATCCAGGTTGAGGCTGTGCTCATGTGTGCAGAACTTGGCTATCAGTTTCTGTTTAGCGACTCTGAGCTGTCATATGTCATGAAGGCTACCTTGGAGAATGCTTACCCAAAGATCAGAGACCGAATGCCCGTGACTGCTGAAGTGTTCGCCAACAGGAAGGGAACAGTCTTGCCTGGTGATTGTCGAGCGATGTTCATTCATCCGTTGCCATAGCATCTGCACGATCTCCCCAATGTACCATGCTTCGGGACATCTTTTCCTGCACTGTATTAGGTAGACAACATTGGCCGAGACAACATTCTCTCTTCCACCATCCCTCGTCAGGAAAAAAGAAAAAAAAGTCTAAGGTCACGTACCAATTGACTCGACAACAATTTCTTCGTTGCTGCCATCAGACTTTTGAAAGGGACTGCCTTCTATTAATTTAATCTTTCTCTATAACCTAGCTATAACTCTAAGACTAAATTCTGCACCATCTTATCTTCTCAATGAACAGTGTGCTTTTTTTGTATAGCGTGCAAGAAACAATATTTTTCATTGTATGCTAATGTGTATGACAATAATAAATCAAATCAAATCTAATCTAATTCTTGATTTTGTTGGAGGCATGACTCATGGTCTCTTAATTTTCCTCCAGCAGAACAAATATCTGAAAATCTTTTAACAAAGCTACAGAATGACTTAAGCATTTTTATTGCTGAACTTGACAATACTTTTAGGATAAGGACAACTATACGTTGCTCGATCTTTCTAATGATCTTTATACAACAACATGTCCAACATCCAAGAGTGGAGAACAATTTCTTACAATGAGAAAAGAAGTTGATATGTGTTGCATCTGTATTTTGTGTGCAAAATGGTGTGAATCACACCACTTTAGCCCAATTTGTGCAGACATTGCACGCACAGTGGTACAGTGGTTAGCACTGCTGCTTCACAGCACCAGGGATCGGGTTTGATTCCTGGCTTGGGTCACTGTCTGTGTGGAGTTTGCATGCTTCCTCCTACGGGGGAAGTACCTGTATGGATTTCCTCCAGGTACTCTGGTTTCCTCCCACAGTCCAAATATGTGCAAGTTAGGATGATTGGCCATGCTAAATTGATCCTACTTCCAGGGAAATTAGCAGGGTAAATATGTGTGATTATGAGGATAGGGTGGATTTGATGGGCTGAATGGTCTAATTCTGTACTGTAAGGATATTATGTTTACCACTAAGTTCATAGAGATCCTTTTATTTAAAGGCCCCAAGCTTATGCTGATTATGATAAGAAATCTAAGGATCAATTTCCATTGACCTCCTGGCCTTTCAGTACAGATATGCAGTTATAACACAGTGTAACATAAAGGCCCCAAAATAGGCTCAGATAAAAGTCTGCCAGTAAATTATTATGGCTAATGTCCTATTCTTATTAAGAAATCCAGGTCTTTATTGCAGGGCACTACCTAAAGTAAAATGTAAAGGAAGGAATAAGGAAAAAAATGGGGATAAATGGTTAGAAAATGTCAAAAGTAGAGAATAAGTAACACTTAATCAATCTCAGTCTTGCTTTAAAACTTTAAATTAAAATTTTAAGAAAGCAACCAGGCCACCAATGTGGGTGGTGGGGATGGATAGTGGTAGCGGAATCCCCTATACAAGGTGGTCTTCAGCTTACTCAAACAGATAGGAAGTACCTCCAGGCTTTGAGTGCTGGCACCCCAACCTGACGCAAAATGCCTATCTCAAAAGGGCTAATTTGCCTCAAGATCTTGGAAGATTAATTGGAAATTCCAGTCAGCTTCCTTACCCTACTTTAAAGAAAGCTCTTAATGAACTTAATGCACTGTGCATTCCCAGTTGTGCCTAGAATCTATGCCATCCAAAATGACTGACATTAGGAAAAGGGCTGGGAAGTTGACACACAGAGCAGACTCATAATTATTGTCCTCCATTTCATATGTTTAAGGGTGGGGAAAATCAGCTCAGATGGTTGACAGCCACAGTTAGTCAAACCTTTCTGGTGGATTCTATAAGCAGATTGGACAACTTCATTAATGCATCTCTGGTAACATCAACCTTTGTCGATAGTTCTCTTCAGATGTCCATGGCATCCTTACCATGCAGAAGGAGGCCATTCGACCCATTGAGCCTGCATTGACAACAATCTCACCCAGATCCAATCCCCATAACTCCATATGCTCACCTCACTAATCCTCCTATCCTAAATCTGTCAACAAAAAAACAAAAGATAAACTATTGATTTAATATAGTCTAGCAGTGTTCTAACATGACGATGTTAAGTTGTGTTCGCCCGTTGTTTGATTTCCGATTGCTGTGGTTGATGGCTTCTTGGCTCTGGAGATGTTGAGTTTTATATCCTAGGATCTCTGAACAGATTAATTTTCTCCATGATAAGGTAATGCCAATCTGCACCGGGCATTTTTAATGCCAAAGTATGTGTTAGCAAATATTTGATGGTGCTACATTTGCGGGAGTAACATATTATTTTGAGTTCTACTTTCAAATACCATGAGTATAGTAAGACCTGTGATTGATACTGATACATCAGGAAAAAAAACCACACAGACACTGCAGAATATGCAAGCTCCACACAGGTAGTCACCAAGATTGAAATCAAACCCAGGTCCCTGGCACTGTAAGGCAGCAGTGCTAACCACTGTGCCAACATACAACCACAATGTTCTTGAGCAGATGTGTTTAGATCTTTAAATAATGCTCTTCTGGTCTGCCTGTGATGCATTTGTATGTTTCCTTCACACATACTTTTCTAATTGCTGTGGTAGAGAACAGCACTGATTACATTGATGTTTTAAAAAATCTTACATTGTGGCAACCACACACAAACTTTCCTTTAAGAAATTACTACCTAAACAAGTTATTCACTTACATATGAGGAGGCTATGCAAACAGATTCTGTACCTGACATAATTTTCATCCTTTCTTAAGATTTGCTTATGGACAGGCCCTGCATTGCAGAACGGTCACAGTAAGAAGTCTGACAACACCGGGTTTAAGTCCAACCGATTTATTTGAAAGTAAACTTACAAGCTTTCGAGGCTGTGCTCTTCATCAGGTGAATGAGGTGTTCTGGTCTCAAACAGCACATATAACAGCATAGGCTGTTTCCAGATTACCGATTAGAATGCGAATCTTTACACCTAAACTGCTATTCAAGTCTTAAAGTGGTTGACAATGTGTGTGGACAGAGCACTGAGCACAGGTTAAAGAGATGTGTATCGTCTCCAGACAGCACAGTAAGTGAGGTTTTTTGCTAACCCAGGCAAGTCATGGGGGTTACAGATAGTGTGACATGAAGCCAAGATCCCTGTTAAGACCGTCCTCATGTGTGCGGAACTTGGCTATCAGTCTCTGCTCAGCGACTCTGCACTGTCGTGTGTCATGAAGGCCCCCTTGAAGAATGCGGTGGCACAGTGGTTAGTGCTGCTGCCTCACATCGCTAGGGTTCCAAGTTTAATTCTGGCCTCGAGTCTCTGTCTGTGTGGAGTTTTCACATTCTCTCCATGTCTGCATGGGTTTCCTCTGGGTGCTCTGGTTTCCTCCCACTGTCCAAAGAGGTGTGGATTAGATTGATTTGCCATGCTAAATTGGCCTTAGTGTCAGAAGGATTCGCTGGGTAAATGAAGGTTATGAGAATAGGACCTGGGTGGCCTCTTTCTGTACTGTAGCAATTATTTGATTATTTACCTCTAATTGCCTGAGGTTTTGATTTATCAAGGACTGCCTTAGCGAAGCATTGGGAAAGCTATGCCTAACCTAAGTCATGGTGGATGTGGTGAAATGGATCTCAGTCTGATTCCCTCTCTCCGCCACACACACAGACATTTTGCTATTCGACGCAAATCTCTGGAGTGGTTTCTGTTTCTAGGCACAAGTTTACAGAAAAGACCGAAGCAAGTATCAAAAAACCTAATGCAGGCTTACCAGTGCTGATTCAGCATTTGGCAATGCATCACAAAAAAAATCTTCTTTATTCAAGTGACCCAACTAGCTGAGAGAATAGAATTCTTATGGAAATCGTTTTTTGATATGTTACCTCATAACCCTCAGCATTCTTCAGAATAACTTGTGCTGGTTAGGTTGATTGGACATACTAAATTGCCCTTAGTGTCTGGGGGATTAGTAGGGTAAATATCTGTGTTTATGGAAATACAGCCTAGGCGGGATTGATGTTGTTGCAAGCTCGAGGGTCTGGGTAGCCTCCTTCTGCACTGTAGGGGTTCTATGATTCTGTGAAAACCCATATAACTCTCATACAAAAATAAGTTGAGGAGTTTCCCCAAATGCACTGATAACACTAAATCATCCAGGTCAATAAGGTCCAATAAACAATCCCTGAAGGATCCATTGGTTCACTTCAGCTAGAGACAGAAAAACGAGTTACTCACCAAGTATTGCTGAAGTCTGAGTGTCTGAGTGAAAGTTGGGTAAGCATGTATTGAGTTAGTCTGTGATGCAATCCAGGATCATTTAGCTAATGACTAGACTTGCACAACAGAAAAGACACATGGGCCGTGTATTGAATGGCATATCACCACAGAATATCAGTCAACATGTTTAAAAATGTACAAGAAATTGAGAGGAAGTAGGAAAATCTCTGGAATTGGGGTCACATAGCACCAATTTTCCAAGCACTATGCAGAGAATTAAGATCATTGAATGGTGGGAAGGGTGCATGATGCCCACGATATTAGGTAAGGACAAATAAGAGGCTTCCTTCACAAAGACATAGAGAATTTATACAAATGTACAAATGTACAAAATAGGAGCTGAAGTAAGCCATTCTTGACCCTGTTCCACCATTCAATAAGATGATGGCTAATCTGTCTGTGTTAAGTTCCACATTCCCATCTTGCCTCAATGATCTTCAATTTCCTTGCCTAACAAGAATCTAGCTACATCTGTCTTAAAAAAATTCAATGATCCCACTTCTACCGCCTTCTGATGTAGACTTCCAACGTCACAACCCTCTGAGAAAAACTATCTCCTCATCTCTGTCCTACATGGGTGACCCAATGTCCCCTAGTTCTGGATTTCCTTTCCATATCTACCTTGTCAATAACATTCAGGATCTTATACATTTCAATCAAGTCATCCCTCACTCTTCCAAATTCCAATGGAAGTAAACTCAGCTTTTCCACCTTATCCTCATAAGACAATGTTCTAGAGTTAACCTTGGAATCAGCTGAAGTGCATCAAGAGGGCAACACAGTGGTACAGTGATTAGCACTGCTACTTCACAGCACCAGAGACCCAAGTTCAATTCGGCCGTTGAGTGGCCGCGTGGAGTTTTCATTTTTCTTTTATGGGTCTGGTTTCCTCCCACAGGCCAAAGATGTGTAAGTTACATGGATTGGCCATGGTTAATGCATGGGGTTATAGGAATAGGGCAGAGGATAGAACATAGAACATAGAACATTACAGCGCAGAACAGGCCCTTCAGCCTTCGATGTTGTGCCAACCAATTAAGAAAAAGCAATGATCCTCTAACCTAAACCATTCCCCTTTCATCCATAAACTTATCCACTAACCTCTTAAACACCATCAAACTTGGCGCATCTACAACTGCAGCAGGCAGGGCATTCCATACCCTTACCACCCTCTGGGTAAAGAACCTACCTCTGACATCCGTCCTATAACTACCACCCCTTAATTTAAAGCTATGTCCCCTCGTGCTAGCTTTCTCCATCCTAGGAAAAAGGCTATCACTGTCCACCCTATCTAAACCTCTAATCATCTTATATGTTTCAATAAGGTCTCCTCTTAGCCGCCTCCTTTCTAACGAAAACAACCTCAAATCCCTCAGCCTCTCTTCATAAGACCTGCCCTCCATACCAGGCAACATCCTGGTAACCTCCTCTGTACCCTCTCCAATGCCTCCACATCTTTCTTATAATGTGGGGACCAGAACTGCACACAATACTCCAAGTGCGGCCGCACTATAGTTTTGTACAGTTGCAACATGACGTTGCGGCTCCGAAATTCAATCCCCCTACAATAAAAGCTAAGACTCCGTATGCCTTCTTAACAACCTTATCGACTTGATTGCCAACTTTCAGGGATCTATGCACATATACACCAAGATCCCTCTGTTCATCAACACTCTTAAGAGTCCTACCATTAGCCCTATACTCTACACATTTGTTATTCCTGCCAAAGTGAATTACCTCACACTTTTCCACATTAAACTCCATTTGCCACCTCTCGGCCCAGCTCTTCAACTTGTCCAAGTCTCTCTGCAAACTATAACACCCCTCTTCACTATCTACCACTCCACCGACTTTAGTGTCATCCGCAAATTTACTAATCCATCCTTCAATACCCTCATCCAGATCATTTATAAAAATTACAAACAGCAGGGGCCCCAAAACAGATCCCTGAGGTACACCACTTGTAACCGAACTCCACGATGAATAACTTCCATCAACCACCACTCTGTCTTCTATCAGCTAGCCAATTCCTAATCCAATTAGCTAAATCACCCTCAATCCCATACATCTGCATTTTCTGCAGAAGCCTTCCATGGAGCACCTTATCGAACGCCTTACTAAAGTCCATATATACCACATCAACTGCCTTACCCCCATCCACCTCTTTGGTCACTTTTTCAAAAAACTCAATAAGGTTAGTAAGGCACGACCTACCCTTCACAAAACCATGCTGACTATCCCCAATCAATTTGTTTCTCTCTAAATAACTATAAATCCTATCCCTAATAATTCTTTTCAATACTTTGCCCACAACAGAAGTAAGACTCACCGGTCTATAATTCCCAGGAAAGCCTCTATTCCCCTTCTTGAACAATGGGACCACATTTGCTATCCTCCAGTCTGCCGGCACTATACCTGTTACCAACGACGACCTGAAGATCAGAGCCAGAGGCTCTGCAATCATCTCTCTCGCCTCCCAGAGAATCCTAGGGTAAATCCCATCCGGCTCAGGGGATTTATCTAACTTCAAACCCTCGAGAATATCTAGCACATCCTCCTTATCTACTTCAATACTTTCCGGTTTACAACCCTGTATCCCAGTGTTCTCCACAACTACATTTACATCTCCCTGCATGAATACCAAAGAGAAATATTTGTTCAGTGCCTCTCCAATCTCTTCAGGCTCCATGCACAACTTCCCACTGCTGTCTCTGACTGGCCCTAATCTTGCCCTAACCAATCTTCTATTTTTAAAATATCTAAAGAAAGCTTTAGGATTCTCCTTGATCCTATCAGCCAAAATCTTCTCGTGTCCTCTTTTAGCTCTTCTCAACTCTCTCTTTAGCTCCCTCCTGGCTAATCAGTGCTTTCCAGTGCACTAACTGAGCCTTCAAGCCTCGTCCTGACATAAGCCTCCTTTTTCCTTTTAACCAGTGAATTAACTTTTTTAGTACACCATGGTTCCCTTACTCGACCATTTCCTCCTTGCCTGACAGGGACATACTTATCAAGGACTCGCAGCAGCTGCTCCTTGAATAAGCTCCACATTCCAGATGTTCCCAGTCCCTGTAGTTTCCTAGTCCAATCTATGCACCCTAATTCTCTCCTAATGGCCTCATAATTACCCTTCCCCCAGCTATAACTACTGCCCCCAGCTTCATGCCTATCCCTGTCCATCACTAAGGTGAACGTAACCGAATTGTGGTCACTATCACCAAAATGTTCACCAACTTCCAAGCCTAACACCTGGTCTGGCTCATTGCCCAGCACCAAATCCAATGTAGCCTCACCTCTAGTTGGCCTATTTACATACTGAGTCAAAAAACCTTCCTGCACACTTTGTATAAAAACTGACCCCTCTAACGAGCTAGAGCTATATCTATTCCAATGCATATTAGTAAAGTTAAAGTCCCCCATAACAATTACCCTATTACTTTCACTCCTGTCCAGGATTGACTTTGCAATCCTTTCCTCTACCTCTCTAGTACTTTTAGGAGGTCTATAAAAGATTCCCAACAGGGTGACCTCGCCTCTCCTGTTTCTAATCTCAGCCCATATTACCTCAACAGACAAGTCCTCATCAAACAAATAGGGTTTAGGTAAGATAAATTGTCAGAGAGTTGGTGCAGACTCAATTGGCTGAATGGCCTTTTTTGCACTGTACGGATTCTATGATTCTAAAACAACACACAATATTCAAGATGCAGTCTTACAAATGCCCTGCATAACTGAAGTATAACAGCCTTACTTTAATGTTTAATTCCTCTCACAATAAACTATATTATCCCATTTGTTTTCTTCATTACATTCTGCAACTGCCAACTAACGTCTTGTGACTCAGCCATGAGAACATCTTGATCCCTCCACACCTCCAAACTTTGCAGTCATTCTCCATTTAATACTTTGCTTTTTTATTCTTCCTGACAAGTGAACAACCTCACAATTTCCCACATTAATGCCAGCTGCCAGATTTCTGCCCACTCCTTAAACTATTTGTATCCATCTCCAAACTCCTTGGGCAGAATTTTATGGCCTCACTCATTCCAAAACCATAAAATCCCACCCAAGATCAATGGACATTTCCATTGTCCGCTCCTTACCTGCTCAGATTCCGTGGCAAACTGGGTGGTAAAATTCTAGCTTTATGTCTTCTTCACAACTGAATTTCCTACCTATCTTTGTGTAATCTGCAAATTTAGCTATCATGCCTTCACTCTCATTATTTAAGACATTGATGTAAACTGTGTGGCACAGAAGCAAGACATTTGGTCCACTGTGTCTGTGCTGGTGAAAAAAAAAGCTATGCATTCCATCCCTTGAGTCTTATGGAATAAAACACTGCAGGTGAGATCCCCGTGATCAATTTAAATTTATTTATTAGTGTCACAAGTTTATTCATTACATTACCACTGCAATGAAGTTATCATGAAAATTCCCTCGTCGTCACACTCCAATACCTATTCAGGCACACTATGGGAGAATTTAGCACGGCCAACCAGCATATTCTTCGGGCTGTGGGAGAAAACCAGAGCATCCGGAGGAAACTACAAAGACACGAGGAGAACGTGCAGACTCTGCACGCACCAGAAATCAAATGCCTGTCCCTGGCGCTGTGAGGCAGCAGTGCTAACTACTATGCCACCCCATGTCTTTTAATGCATATCGAAGTATTTTCTAAATGTGATGGGGCTTTCTGGATTTACTATCCTTTCAGAAAATGAATTCTAGAACCTCATCGCCCTCTGGGTGAAAAACTTCTTTCTAATCCTCTACCAATTACTTCTATTTCCTGGTTATGGAAGAAGGCCCTTGCATATGCGCGAAAGGCAACTAATGCCTCCATGAGATTTTTGCAACAAAACTAGTTTTGCCCTGAGGCAGCCAGCACCAGCACAGCAATATCGATAGAAACCCATCGGACAAGACGCCTCAACAAAACAGGCACCTGAGCATAAATATAGGAAGACTGACAACACCAGGTTTAAGTCCAACCGAGTTATTTTATAGTAAACTTAGAAGCTTTCAAGGTGTTTCGACCTCTTGTTCATATAGCACACAAGAAATAATACTTTTCACTGTATCTCAATACATTTGACAATAACAAATCAAATCAAAAATATCAGGGTGGCATTTTTTGGCCATGCTCACTCCAAAACCGGAAAATTCCGCCTGGGGTCAACAAACCTTTAAATGGTTCCCCCCCAGTCCCTAACCTGCACGATCCCCATGGTGGGCGGGATAATAAAATTCCTATCCTTCAGTCTCTCAGACTGTACTCCCATTTAACATACAGTGGGAAAATTTGGAACCAGGAAACACTTCTTGGTGTGAAGGATTAAGATCAGAACTCCACACATTCTCACTGCTTGTCTGATATCCCAATAAAAAATACAGTACTCTTAGTGAGAAGTATGTAATTTAAGAAGCTAAAGCAAACGAAAAGAAGAAGTGTCTAAAAATAAAGAAGGAATATATTTAAAACCACCTAATGAGCTTTTCAAATGTTTACCCACCAGCTGTAGTTTACACTTTGGACAGACACAATTACAGTATCTGAAAGTTATTTTCACCACAGGGTCACTGTGTGTTCAATATCAAATAACAGGGCCTGTGACTTTTTCCATCAGCCGCTGTACTTTCTTCAGCTCATTATATTTTATAGCTTCATACAATGCTCAAAGGAAATGTGGAATCGATATGTATCGACTTAAAAAAAACATTTAGTTTGCTCCAGTATCCATGTCCCTGCACGTTGAAAGAAAATGAAGGAAACAGCCTTATGCCAATAACATTTTTAACTATTTGCATAACTAGTCACTAATTTTAGACAAAAATAGATATCCATTAGAAACAAAGACTGGTGTTTGAAAACAGCTGCCAGTGCAATATATGTTGCAGCTGAATGCACATGTTTGTGTTTTTAATACATGTACAGTAAACTATAAAAAACTGCACTATTTTCTACTTGTTAAACAGGATTTTACAACTTATACCCAAAGTTCACACCATCTCAAAGAACAGTGAGTGATTTAATGGGGAATGGGGATCCTTCAATGAATTTATTTTGTACCCTGTTCTTTATGGAGGTAAATTTGGGTTTAAGCTGAAAGGTTGCTTCTCATTCTGCTTGGCTTTGCTTTGGCTCATGCCCATGCTATCAACACCTCTGGCCACCCACTTGTTTACAATAATTAGAACATTTTCACACAGGATTCTTCTCCAGATGGTTCCAACTCACTACCAGCAATTCCTTTGCTATTTTCAGGTGTGATGTCTGAATGTACAATTGTTTCTATTGTTTGGATTGTGATCCATCCCAATGTGACCTACTAACCATAGCTGTTATGTGATGTCCATAATGCACTTGGTTATGTATAATTTATTGTTATTTTGCTTCTGGCTTGTTGCGTTGACTGTATCTATATTTATATTTACAGGAAATAATGTGGTTAGGAGAAATCGGTCAAATCTGTGTGAACTTGCTGACTTATTCAAATTGTATAGCCTTCTAATGTTTTTCAATAGTGGCATGCCCAAGGGAGGCACAGAACGTCCTCATAACCTTGGCAGCGCTCTTGGCTATAAGAATGCTAGATTCTATTGCTTTCCCATAAACTTCATATTGATTAAATACTTCTTATATTTTACTATTTTTTTCACATATTTAAAAAAAAATCTTCATTTTACTTCCTCCTCTTCTGAATGTGTAGATCCTGGTATAGGGACTTGGAGATTTACCCAGTCTAGAGCTGAGATACCGATAGCTAAAATTTCCTTAGGTAAAGAGGATTAGTGGATGATCTAACAGAGATATTTATGGTGATTAAATCATTGATTAATAAAGTGCAGAAGAGGCCCCTCGGCCCATCTAGTCTGCACCAACATGCGAGAGACACATGACCTCTCATCTAATCCCATTTACCAGCACTTGACCCATAGCCTTGAGTGTTAGGACGTGCCAAGTGCTCATCCAAGTACTTTTAAAAGGATTTCATAGCGTCAATGGAGACAAGCTATTTGTTCCAGTGAAGGGAGTGCAGAACTAATGAACATAATCTTACAATTGTGTGGAGGAAGTTTTTTACACAGAGGTGGTGGGGGCCTGGAATATATAGCCAAGTGAGGCAGTTACGTTAGCCATATTTAAGACTTACCTTGATAGACACATGAACAAACAGGGAATAGGGGCATAAAAGTGGTTGGTCTAGATAGATAAATGTAATCGGCACAGGCTTGAAGGGCTGAAGGGCCTGTTCCTGTGCTGCACTGATTTTTGTTCTTTGTAATTAGATCTAGGCTGTTGAGGGATTTATCAAAAAGGATGGACTGAATGGCCTCCTTCTGTACTATAGGGATTCTATGATAATACAGCAAGCAATGGTCTTATCAGGGTAGCCATTATCCTGCAGAATTGCTTTGATGAACTCGATTTCAATGGGTAAATGGATTGAGCCCTGTTTATGAGGTTGCCAATAAGATCAATCTTACAGTACATCTTATAACATAGGAATGCTGAAGCACATGTCAACCAGTAAAGGTAGACTTACAGTATACAGTCGTAGAGAATCCATTTGCAGACTTCTCATCAACAAGTCATTAGCAATGTCTACTGCATTTTAAAGGTGAATTTGAGTGCATGGTCATAAATTCCAACACATTCTAAAGAAATGGCAGACAGCAAAAGTCATCACCATACCAAAACCCAGTAAGGACCCCATAACTGCAGCTAGTTTATTGTCCAATCTCTCTCTCCTGTTAGTCCCCCATTCAAAATCCTTGAAAGCCTCATTCTTCAACACATATTTCCAATCATAAAAGAAGTCCTTAGCATCAACCAGGCTGGTTTCTGAATGGACTTCAGCACAAGGGAACAGGTATTGGCCTTTACCATTTATATTGAAAACAGTTTTCAGATAAACTTGAGGACAGATACTCTGTTCCTTGAGCTCACAACCATCCAGAACACTGTTTGGCATTCTGGCCTTCCTGAACCTGTCACAGGCCCTCCCACATCCTGGGTGACTAAAAGCATTGGAACACTGTTGATCAATAGAAGATTCAGGTTTCACCTTGGACAGGCAAAAAAATGGATGGGAAATATAAACCAATGGACTCTCCCAAAGCTCAGCTCTGGCTCCAATGCTTTTCAACTTGAGAACAAATGATTTCCCGAAAACTACCACCTAAAAATTCATACATGCTGATGACATCTGCTTGGCAACTCAAGCCCTGTCTTCAACATCTTGGATCAGACACTAAACTTGTCAAAACCTCAATAATATTCTAACACACAGTGACTCAAGCCAAGCCCTACAAAAACAGTATCCAGCTGGTTCTATCTTCACAATGGAAAAGCCAATAAAGAGATCAACATTCAAGTACCATCTGACTCCAACATATCTCTGAATGATGCTAGGTAGACAATAACCTTCTGGGAACACCTAAAAACAACTGCAGCTAAGGTCAAATCCAGAAACAACTTGATTGCCAAACTAGCCAATTCAGCACGGGATGCTGTTGCCATCACCCTCTAAACCTCAGCATTCGCACACTCATACTGTGTCCTTGTTTGGTCAAGATAATCAAACATCACTTCCATGGCTTCCTGTCCCGGCAAACATCATTTGTCCACATATCAGTCAACTTGTGCAATAGGCAGAATGTCTTTTTGGCTCTATGTAGAGTCCTGGTAGAGGAAAATACCAGTTGTGTTGCTACTGTATTATGATAATGTGAAACAGCTAGCACAATTTGATAAAAAGAAGTTTGCAATGTTGCCCACCAGCAACCTCATACTGATTTATTCAGCCCATCCAAGGTACAATTCCCATTAAGAAGCCACTATTAGAAAGATCCTCCCACAGCGGACTTCAAAGCAAATTCCACTTAAACAAATGAATCGGAATCATTGGACATAGCAAACAAGTACGTGGTCTCAGATCCAACCTAAAAGCCTGCCTGGTTTCAACCTTCCAAGGAAAGAGGAGTCCACCCTCAACAGGGTCAGGGCCAGCCACAGCCCCTGCTTGGCCTACCTCCACAGACAGGGCATTAGTACCAGCCCCCTATGTACCAGTGGGAAAGAGCAAACCATTTACCACACCATAAAAAGGTGTCCAATCCACTCAGTGGAAGCCTATACACGCTCAACACAGTAGCACTTGAAGAAACTGCTTGGCTTAGGAACTTTGCATTAGCTAAATAAATAAAATTATCACTGCATTAGTCACCTAGAGACCCAGAGACCTAGGGTAGTGCTTTGAGGACCAGAGTTCAAATTCCATTATGGCAAGTAGTAAAATTTGAATCCAATAAAAATCTGTAATTAGAAATCTAGTGCTAACCATGAAACCATTGTTGCACCATTTACGGGAGAAAATCTGCCATCCTTGCCTGGTCTGCCAACATATGATTCCAAACCTATAGTATAACGTTAGCTTTTAAATGAGTTAGCAGGCCATTCAGTACAAGAGCAATTAGGGAAGAGTAATAAATTCTGGCCATGCAAGTAGTGGCTGAAGTTAAAAAAAAACGCTCCAATCTTTTCTTCTCTTATCATAACTCTGCCTTCCCCTCCCACCATATGTAAATTTTGTTGGGAAGACGAATCATAAAATCCCACCACATTTCTCAGCTTCCTCCACTGTTTCCACCAATCCCAGAGTGGTAGATGATAGGTGGCAACTGTCCACTTTTAGCTGGAGAAAGTCGAGGTAGTGAAGATTCCTTCCATCTAATAAGCCTCATGCCCTTACTTTTTTAGCCTTGGTTTGGTCAATTGCAGTGTCACATTAACACTGCAATGAAGTACAAGTCACTCCTGGATCTCGACTAGTCTCAAAACCTTTTTGTTGCTTTATTTTTGCTTATTTAATTTTCTTGCATTCTACTCTGTGGATTCTGTTACCTACTTTTCTCTAGACAGCAAAACTGATGCAGTGATAACGTACACTAACAACATTTAATTGTGGAATGAACATTTCAATCATGATCCTCAATGGCTTAGATCGAAGTGCATCATCTTCTGCAGAACTGATTATTACAGAAGGAAAACAAATCCAGCCGTGGCTCGTATTCCTGGTCTATGGAATGGTTGGCATACTGAAAATAGAGTCTTTGAATGTGTTTAAGGCAGAGGTGCATAAATATTTGGGAAGCAAGGGAGTGATAATTTATTAGGAGTAGACAGGATGAATATCTGAGGTTACAATCTGATCAGCCATGATCTTATTAAACAGCAGAGAAGACTTGAGGGGCTGAATGGCCTACTCCTGCTATTTGATCATACATTAAGCAAAGACAGACTGGAAATCACTGTAATTTCAATATTATTATTGTCAAAAGTAGGCTCACATTAATACTGCAGTGAAGTTACTGTGAAGAACCCCCTGGTCCCAACATTCCAGCCCCTGTTCAGATACACTGAAGGAGAGTTTAGCATGGCCAATGCATCTAACTAGTATGTCTTTCGGACTATGGGGGGGAAACCAGAGCACGTGGAAAGAACCCATGCAGACACAGTGAGAACACGCAGACTCCTCAGACAAAGACCCAAGCCAGAAATCAAACCCAGATCCCTGGCGCTGTGAGGCAGCAGTTCTAACCACTGTGCCACTGCTTCGCTCATAAATTCAGTATATCTTGTCAGCAGTCATCACACATGCAGAAAAGCTGTTGGCATTGAGTGAATTGCGCAAGAGGAGAGCATATTGGAGTCAAAAAATGAACTGCAACAAAAACATCTTGCACTCAAAGAGTTAAGAGTGGAACAAATTATGGGCATTCCTTTCTTGTTCTGGCTGTTCTTGCCGGTTTACTGCTGGTGTGGAACTATTACTGCTGGACCCAGCTTGATTCATGGATTGTCGCTTGAGGAAAAATGACTGTCAGACTTTATATACAAACCTCCCTGTTTGAGTCCAGGTTCCATGTATTCATGTCTGCTGGGGTGATGTTGGACGAAATCCAGAAAATAAAGCAATAACAGCTGGTCTTAATTATACTAACTACAGCGAAGCTTTTGCAGCACATGGTTAGCTTTCTTTGGCTCCATAAGCAACTCAATAAGAATTTTTCACCCCCCCCCCCCGTCTCAATGCTGTTACACATTTCTTGTGATGTACTGAGCCATTCCGTTTTGTTTAGTCATAATGGCGGAGCTGCGAGCTCTGTAATAACCACACAATAGCTGAGAAGACATGTCATTTCTTCAAACTAAAAATGATTGTAACAATTGCCTTAAGGACGCAGTTGGCAGTCAGTTAGGTAAACAGAATGAGAATAGATGCCTTCAAGGAACTCGGAAAGATGTTGAAGTCAAATGAACCGTATCTGTCACAACAGTTAAGCATTTCTCTGAAATAACCATTTTATTTTGTTGCATTGTACTGCCGCGTGTTGCGATACTTGTTTCCCATCGCATCTATTTTAATTCTTCTATTTTAATGTGTACATAGCCGAGAAATTCATTTTGCCCATAGCATTTGAGTGGATTTAACAGTAGTGGCAATATTTGTCTCCTCTGTCAATGCATACACATGATAAAATTACTGTCTCTTCAAGTGTCTGACTAGCCGTTAAAAATCAGCAGTAATAATTCCTGCCAGAATCATCAAAGGTCAATTAGTTTAATAATTTACGTGTGAGTTACAATATTCTACCCAGTTCTCAAACTGAATTATTGCTGATGTTTAGTCCAGCTTTAAAAAGTTGGCCGTGGAACCTTCTTGATTTGCTGGCGGGAAAATACCCAGCAAGATGACTTATGAAACAGAAGGAGGAGGAATTCCCAATGGCAATAGTGCCCAGAATTATCTTTTACATTCACTGACAGGAAATGCTCAAGGCTTTTTTAGACCCAGACCACATATATTCACGAATGCGAAGCATCTAAGAGCAATACACTTTCGACCATGCGTTCTTGAAGTGACAGCACGCAACAGTTGTCTTTCAACCAAATCTGTCAGACCCCATTCTGCAGATTAATCAGCCATCAGTCAATGCACTTAAAAAGCAATAGGCAAATGCATTACAGTAAATTAGCAAAAGACCCCTTAATAACAAAGTGCATCACATATGTTGGAGAACAAATGCAAGAGAGGAAAAACCAACTCGCTCTCAAATAAATCATATTCTAGGACTGTTAGTCAAATGCAATTTTTTCCCCAAGTTTCTTGGAGGTGGTATCCCCACGTTGAGCTGGAGTTTGACGGGCAAACTGGTACTTCCCTTAATGATTCTATTCGAACATTTACCGTAAGCTTTTGGATACTCATCTGGGAAATATGCTAGTAAAACTGTTGTCCGTGCTCGCCCGGTGTCTGTGCGTATGTGTAATTCCAGCAGGGGTCACTACATAGTGATCAGGAGCATGAGATCCAGCCAATTTTAACTGACTGGGTTACTCCCAAGTTGTGTTACAACAATTTTGAAACTGACTTTCAAAAACAAAGATAAATGGAAATGTTCCCACTGCTGTTCTGTTTGTCCTTCTGAGTTTTTCACACACTCCGCCCTACAGTGTTTGCTGTAATCTGTCAAAATTTCAGAATGTTCCAAACACTAGTATGACGGCGGATAACATTTCCATGCACTTCACAAAGCTGGGAGCACGCATGGAGTAAATTCTTTACTTATTCCCATAACCCGTAAGCATTTTTCTAATCCAATTTTCCTGCCCCCAAGGAATAACATAGTATATCGCCTATATCTGGCTTTGCGGGGGGGTTGTACGCATATCCATTACCATGTGGGGGAAACAGTCCTCCAGTCTTGGACTAGCCATGTTCATTTTGTAGTTATTTTCTTCCATAAAGGATCCAGTCTGCAAATGAGAACAAGCTGCCTACACCTATAGAGTACATGCCTTTAAGCATTTAAAAAGAAAACCTCCTTCCCCTGCATTCCTGAAAACCACTTCTTAACTGGGAAATGGTTCTGTGGCCACTGGTTTCCATCTATTATCTTATCCAAATGACTGCCATTGCCACAAATCTTGGCAATTGGTGTCATCAAGTCATTTACACGTGGAACCATTACAAACTTGATGTTACAGGTCAGAATGTGAGACAAATGGACCCAGCTGACCGGTGATCTCGGGAAATTTGGGGTTGAGTGGGAATTCGGGGCTGAGGGGAAAGGGATGTTCACCTTTGAGAGGAGTGGACCTGCAAAGGGGACTCGAGGGCAAGTGGAAGGTAGAAAGAAATTGAATTGTGATGCCACAACTAGCAGATAAGTGATTGGTAAGCTGTTCTCCTTTTCTTTTTTCCCTCCTTTTTTCCTCTTGGCATGGTAATAGTTGTTGCAAGTTAGTGTAAGGGTTAAGTCATGGTAGGAGGTCCCAGATGTCATGCTCCTGTTTTGTGTGGTGTGGGAATTCAGAGACCCTTCCGGTGTCCGTCACGTGCAAGAAGTGTGTCCCACTGCAGCCCTGGAGCTTTGTAGCTGCAGATGGATTTACTTCGGAGCATCCACGATGCCGAGGCAATTTGGATAGCACGTTCAATGAGTTGGTCACACCGCAGATAAAAATCACTAAGGGAAATAAGGAATGGGTTGCCACCAGACAGAGGAAGAATAGGAAGGCAGTGCAGGGCTCCCTTGTGGTCATCTCCCTCCAAAACAGATATGCCATTTTGGGAGAGATGGCTCACCAGGAGACAGTGCCCGCAACCAGGTTCATGGCACCATGGCTGGTTTTGTTGCACAGCAGGGTAGGGAAAAGAGAGGCAGAGCTATAGTGATAGGGAATTCAAATTCAGAGGGAGTTGATAGGCATTTCCGCAGATGCAAATAAGACTTTAGGATTGTATGTTGCCTCCCTGTTGCAAGGGTCAAGGATGTCTTGGAGCAGCTGCAGACCGGTCTGGAGAGGGAGAGTGATAACCAGTTGTTACGGTGTATATAGCCATCAACAATATTGGTAAAAAAATAGAATGAGATCCTACAAACTGAATTTAGGGAGTCAGGAGTTAAATTAGAAAGTCGGACCACAAAGGTCGTTATCTCAGAATTGCTACAAGTGCCATGTGTGAGTCAGTGTAGGAGTGTCAGGATAGCTAAAGTGAATACGTGGCTTGAGGAACAGTGCAAGAGGGAGGGATTCAAATTCCTGGACATTGGAAGTGGTTCTGGGGGAGGTGGGACCAGTACAAATCGGACAGTCTGCACCTGAGCAGGACTGGAATGAATGAATGGGGGAGTGTTTGCTAGTGCTGTAAGGGAGGGTTTAAACTAATGTGGCAGGAGAATGGTAACTGATGCAAGAAATCAGAGGGAAGTAAAGTGAGGACAGAAACAAAAGGCAGTAAAGGGAAAAGTAGAAAGCAGAGAAACCAAAGACAGAAATCAAAAAGGGCCACAGTACAGAGACTGTGGAGAACTCAGTGAATGAGGTTAGTAAAGATAAAAGAAATAAAACCACAGGGAGAATGAACAAAATATGGCAGGTGTGTTTGTTTTCATACAAGGAGTATGACAGATTAGGGAGATGAACTTAAAGTTTGGATTGCTACACTGATCTACGATATTGTGGCAATTATGGAAACTTGAATGAAAAAGGGGCAGGATTGCAGATTAGATTTAGATGTTTCAAGCAAGATAGAGAGAGTGACAAAAGAAGTGGGGAAAGCTATACAAAGGGAGGACATCTTGGTGGGATGATGCAGTGAGGCCATATGGATAGAATTCAGAAACAGGAGTGGTACAATCCACACTGTTACAGTTGTAATATAGAATTCCTTGGAGGAACTGATGTCAGAGATTTGGGGAAAATTTAAATTGACAGGGCTGTTGTGATGGGTAATTTTAACTTCCCCAATATAGACTGGAATTCCTTTAGTGCCAGGGGCTTGGATGGAGCAGAGTTTGTTCAGTATGCCTAAGAGTGCTTCTTGAGGCAATATGTAGATCACCCTTCTCGAGAATGTCTATCTTAGACCTGGCTCTGGGAAAGAAGCCTGGAAAGGTGATTGATGTCTCAGTGGGGGACCATTTTGGGAACAGTTATCACAATTCTGTAAATTTTAAGATTCTTGTAGAAAAGAAAAAGAGTAGTTCCAGAGTGGAAGTACCAAACTGGGGAAGGCTAACTATGAAAGTATTAGGCAGGAGTTAGGGAATGTAGATTGGGGGTGGCTGTTTCAATGTAAATGCACATACAATATTTGAGAGTCTTTTAAAAGTTAGTTGTTAACAATTCAGGACAAGTATATACTTGTAAAAATGAAAGACAAAGATGGCAAGATTTCGCAATCCTGGATGACGAGAGATTGTAAGTTTAGTGAAAAAGAAGAAGGAGGCATATGTAAATTTCAGGAAATTGAAAATGGATAAGGCTATTGAGGAATACAAAGACAGCAGGGAATAGCTTAAACAGGGACTTAGGAAGGCAAAAAAGGACCAAGAAATGTCCTTAGCAGGCAGGATTAAGGAGAATCCCAAGGCTTTTTATGCACATATAAGGAGGAAGAGTGTAGCTAAGGAAATGGTAAGTCCACTCAAGGATAGTGGAGGGAATTTGTGTGTAGAGCCAGGTGAGGTGGGTGAGGTCCTTAACGAGTATTTTGCATCAGTATTCACAAAGAAGAAGAAAAATGTGATGCATCATTACTGTAGAAAGAAGGACGTTGACGTTCTAGAACATGTTCAGATGAAAAGGGAGGACGTATTAGAAATTTTAAAAAACATGAAGGTGGTTAAGTCCCCAGGGCCAGATAAGGTCTATCCCAGAATACTGAGAGAGGCCTTGGCCAATATCTTTGTATCCTCTTTAGCCACCTGCAAGGTACCAGAGGATTGGAGACTAGCTAACATTATTCCTCTGTTTAAGAAGGACAGAAGAGACAATCTGGGAAATTACAGTCCTGTGAATCTGTGATGAGGAAATTGTTGGACAAGATTCTTAGGGATAGGTTGCACTCACATCTGGAAGAGAATGGAATTATCATTGATAGGCAGCATGATTTTGTGAGCTGTTTGACAAGTGGTGTTCCACAAGGATCAGGGATGTCTGTTATTTCTAATATATATATAAATGAATTGGAGGAAGATGTAGCTGGTCTGATAAGTAAATTCACAGATGATACAAAAATTGGAGGAGTGGCAGAGAGTGAGGAGGATTATCAGAACATACAACAGGATATAAATTGACTGGAGACCTGGGCTGGAAGAGGGCAGGTGGAATTTAACCCAGTCAAATGTGAGATGATCTAATTTGGAAGGTCTACCACAGAAGGACAGTGTACAATAAATGATAGAGCCTTAAAAATATTAGCATACAGAGAGATCTAGGCATGCAGATCCACAGTTCGCTGAAGTTGGAAATTCAGGTGGACAAGATTGTTAAGAGGTATATGCATGCTGGCCTTTATCGGTTGGGGTGTTGAGTATTGGAATTGGAAAATCGTGTTGCAGCTGTATAAGATATGCTTTGGCCGCATTTGGAATATTGTGTACAATACTGATCGCTACACTACCGGAAAGATGTTGATGTAATTAGAAAGAGTACAGAAGAGATTTACCAGGATGTTGCCTGGTTTGGAGGATATGGACTATGAAGAAAGGTTGAACAAACTTGGATTGTTTTCATTGGAGGATTGGAGGATGAGGGAGAACCTGATAGAGGTTTATAAGGTTATGACTAGCTTAGATAGAATGGACAGTCGGAGTATTTTTCCAGGGTCAAAGGCTCAGTTACTCAGGGACATAGGTTGCAAATGAGAGGGGGAAAGTTTAAAGGAGCTGTAAGGAACAAGTTTTTCACACAAAGGGTGGTGAATGCCTGGAACACGCTGCCAGAGAAGGTGATGGAAGAAATTCTATAATAACATTCAGAAGTCATTTGGATTGATACATGAATAGGCAGAGAATAGACGGACATGAACCACCTAAAGACAAGAAAATATTGGATTAGAGAGGCATCTGTGTTGGCCCAGACTTGGTGGGCCAAATGGCCTATACTTTTTTTTGTTCTTTTCTTTGTTTGACAACTCTCAACCCTACTTGTCACCCCCAGACAACTGATCAAGACGGTGATCAAGCGTAAGAGACATCCCTGACTTCCCTTTCCCCACCCAGAGTGCCAAAACTAGTTGTAATCTGCCTGCTGTTGGAGTGAGATTAAACATTTCAAGAGAAAACAAGGATCAAATGATGAATCTTCTAATTTATATAGCTCTGCTATTTACTGAGTGGCATGGGGTAAAGCCTGGGTGGGATAGTTTCAGTGCAGGCTTGATTGACCAAATGGCCTCCTTCTGCATTGCAGGAATTGTAAGCGAAGCTGGCCAGATCATCAGAAAAGCATTCTGCGATGAAAAACAGTACCTGCAGGGGCCATTACAATGTTCAAAGGAAGATTTTGATGCCCCTGAGATTGCAACTGCTTCTCTCAAACAATGGAAAAGTTGTCTCAGATATGTACCTAGGATAAAGTGCCAACGAATCTTTGATTCCAAGTTAATGAAGTCACATGTACTTTGAAGAAAAAAAGCAAATCATATGCTGGTTTCATATCACCCAAACCAATACAATTATCCTGTTTCAACTAATGATATTTGTCAAAAGCAAATCATCTGGCTATCTGGATAGTTCAGCATTCCTTAGCTATCAAGAAGACATTGTTGGCACTTCAAAAGGAAATTGCACCGAATGACCTGCAAGTTTTCTCATATCTTAAATTTCCCATTAAAACCACCAGTATTTGGTATAACTTCAGTCCAGGCTGTGAGCCAATCTCTCCTCCAGATACATAGAACATTACAGCGCAGAACAGGCCCTTCGGCCCTCGATGTTGCGCAGACCAATTAAGAAAAAGCAATGACCCTCTAACCTAAACCATTCCTTTTTCATCCATAAATTCATTACTCATACTTGAGTACATAACCTAAGATGCCAGTATGGTATTGGATAATTGGAGATGCTGTTTTTCAGATGAGATCTTAAATCAAGGATGTCACCTACCCCCTCAGATCGACGTAACAGATCTCATGGCAAGCTGAAATAGACAGATAAGGGAATCAAGAGTTATAGGGATTAGGCTGAAAAGTGGAGATGCGGATTATCATATCAGATCAGTCATAGAATCCATACAGAAGAAAACCATTTGGCCCATTGAGTTTGTACCGACCACAGTTCCAACCAGGTCCTATTCCTGTAACACTCATTTACCCTGCTAATTCCCCTGACACTAGGGTCAATTTAGAATGGCCAATTAATCTAAGCCACACTTCTTAGGTTTGGGGAGGAAACCGAAGCATCTGGAGAAAGCTCTCACAGACATGAGGAGAAAGTGCAAACTCCACACTGACAGTAACCTGAGGCAGGAATTGAACCTGGGTCCCTAGCATTGTGAGGTGGCAGTACTAACCACTGCACCATCATGCTGCCCCAGTCATGAGCTCATTGAATGGTAAAGCAGATTTGATGGTCGGAATTGTCTACCTCTGCTCCTAGATCTTATGTTCTTATGGCTAAGGGAGTCCTCCTAGTTTTCTGACTAACATTTAGGCATCAAACAACATCTAAACAGATAATCTGATCATCTATGTAATAGCTATTTATGTGGTCTTGCTATGTCCAAATTGGCTGTTGCATTTCACTATACTATCATTATGTATTTCACTAGCAAAATTAGGTATGACTGATTTTAATTCTGCTTAAGTTAATGTGTTTTGAATGAGATAAAATCTTGTCCCATGTTTCATGCAGAAAATAACTACATCTTATTTTCTTGTTTACAAAATAAAATCAAATATAAGATTAATTTTTGTACTTCTTTTAGTACCTTGCTGAACTTCTTGCCTCTATTATTTTACCTGAAAATAGAATTGATTCAATTATTCTATCCAATTTGCATTCATCTGGTAATATATTACTTTCTGCCCTTGAAGGCATTAGCAAAATTTATGCGCTTTCCATGCAGTTCACTGATTGCAAGTTAATTGCTAAGCCTGTACATATTAGCCCATATGTAACATTGAAAGCGCAAAAATTTAGTTAAACATTTATGTAATACCTTTAATGCAGTAATGTGTGCCACAGACAAAAAATATAACATTGAGGCAAAGGAGATATTAGGGTGAATAGCCAGAAGCTTGGTCAAAGAGGTAGATTTTATGGAGTGTCTCAAAAAAGTAGATTTGAATGAGTTTTAGGGAGGAAATTCCAGAGTTGGGGGCTTACAAGGCTAAAGGCATCCCAAGGGATTCAATATGCTTATGAAATCTGTAGTCTAGCTATCAACACGATAGCAAGTGTTGGGGGGATGGGAAAACAGACATTGCTCTCAGCAGACGCCCTTCTTTTGTAAAAATAACTTTTGTTCAGTGGTCGCAGACAACTTAAAGGAGCTGCTTTTAATTATATTTTGTTTGTTTTGTTTCTAATATTGCATAGTACAATTTAAGCTTGCGGGGCCAGGTTTATTCTTGTTACTCTTCTCTGAATTCACCCCAGGGTACTGATGTTATTTTGCTGATAGAATGCCCAAAATTGCACATGATAAAATTGAAAATATAGCCCCTACAATTACATATACACTGTTAGAATTACTTGTTTGTGCTTGATTGGTTCGTAATGGCCAACAGCTTTTTTTTTCTCTTACAAGAAATGTGACAAAAAAATCATGCGCAGCATTGGTTTACTTCAGATTTTCCAATCCCGATATTTCTTCACAAAAAGGAAAATCCATGCCTCTTGCGCTTTCCCGCTTTGATTTGCTTTAAACAACATTCTTGTGAATTGTGCTGACCAAAGCAAAAGATGACATTGCTGGGAAGGAAAGACACTTCCTTTCTCGATTCTGTGATAGAATTAAGCACTTTGTGGTCAGCGCAGGTCAAGGTTATTAAAAGCTGTTTCCTGAATGCCTCAGTAACGTTCTAGCCTTCAAGTTTGAGAAAAGCTCCTTACCTGCATACCAAAAACCTACGTAACATCTCTGTTTTAGCAAGTAACCATCCCCAGTGCCTTGCTGAGATAGATAACCAATTGGTGTCAAATATTAAACAGCTGTCTACTGCAGTTGTGTTCATTGGAATTGCCAAAGATTGCTGGATATGAAATTCAGATCTGTAGTGCCATGGAGATAGTTCTACAGTCCTCCCTGGGAGAATTACCCCATTCTGAATGAAGCGTTTGTGCACACATTCCCTGCATGTCCCACAAATCTTCCAAACAATGCTGCCACAACATCATTTATTGCAACCAGCTGATTTGATACCTGCAAACTTAGACCACATGTGCCCTTTCAACATAATTGCTTGGCACTCATCAAAGAACATGTATTAACCTGCAAGAGAGACCCAGCAGCCACTTTACAAAGTCCAGGATGCAACTTAATGTTAAGATGGTTTAGAATAACTCATGCAAATGCAGATTCTCCAGAGGTATGCTGGCATGTTTTTAGAAGTGTTGCAAAGAGTTTTTGGATATAGGAGACAGTGTTGCTTTAAACCCTTCTGGCAGGGCAGAGGATTTGGTGACCTTACTGCATAAAGGTTGAGCCAAGTCGCTTGAGGTGCCCCTTTGTCTGCAGCACGACAAGGAGATAGAGCAATGGTTGCAAAGAGGAGAAGCTCTGCTTAATGTCCTTTGCCAATTTGCAGCTGGACTCCTTCACATTCCTTGGCAGTATTAAGAGTTTGACTGGCAGTTCAGCCAATGCACTCAGTGTCTCATTGTGCATTCTCACACTAATTCTCCTATATTTCTGACTATTTATCTGAGCCCCCTATGGCAGAACTTGTCAGTGACCATTGCCCTCAGAGAAGCTGGCACAAAAAAATTCCTTACCCCTTACCCAACTTCAGCACACCCAGTAAATCATCATGTGCAGAACTGAACTCTATACTGACCTCTAATGGATACATACAATGAAATATCTGAGCTCGTTACTGGCTGCTCCTGGGTGCGATGTAGCTGGGTAGATCTCAATCTGTTGAATATCTGAAAGCAGGCAATCAGGGGGGTGTAGGTGGGTAGGCAAGCACATGGCGGAAGGCATGAGATCACATGATCACAACACCCACAGTTTGCTCATCATATCAGACAACAGGATGAAGGAGATATGGGAGGGCTAGGATTGAGAAGCAGCATAAGCTGGTACCCTACCATCATCTTCAATACCAGGAAATGGTGCTGAGTGAATTATGGCAGGGTTCGATGCATTGAGCAGATGTTATGTGAAATGCCTTCATGACCTTGACCACTCTCATGAGTTCATTACCCTACATTTGGCACTAGTGCCAGGTCCTTTGAAGCCAGATACTGAGAGTTAGCCTCCCTAGCTACCTACTCCTATATCCTTCTTAGGATGGTCCTTGAGGGATCCTGGCCTCAAAAAAAAAACAGTTTTACAGCCCTGCCTGCCACAGGAGTCAGAACTGGCGAGGGGTAGAGTATGAGAAGGTCTGTTGACATCACGCGAGATTGTATAGTTTTGGGGTGATGAAGAAAAGTCCAATCATGATCTCTCTTCTTTTGTGCACCCCCACCATTAAAGCCTACACTTTCACATTCATGGATCCTGGAGCTCTCTCACTCTGCCTCAGTGTTGTGTTTCCACCGCTTAGCAATGTTCAGCAGCAATCTCTAGTGATTCAATAGAGTTTTGCTTGAAGAGGGATAGTCTGTCTTTAAGAGCAGCATGCTTTCTATATCACATGCTCTTTGTAAACGCTGCTTGGGCATTGCGGAGTATGTGGAAAATCAACAACTCAGGCCCACTGAGGTCACAGTTGTAGTCGGGCAAATGTGGAACAGAATCAAGTTTGCATAAAAACCTGCATTGAAGATGTTGAATGAAGACATTTCTTCGAAAATTTCCAACTGCTGGAATGTCCAATCCCAGATTCTAAATGTTTGTGTTTAAAGGATATAATTTTGTCTTTGTTAAGTAGCTTTGCATGAAGTACACATAAAAACACAAATGATTTTTTGAACTCTCTCAGTGTTTGTTATTTCAACATAGGTTAAGCACTTGCCTTCTTTCCATTACCCATTTTCAGTTATTAAAGTAAAAAATTACAATTACTAGAACAGAATAGTCCATCTCCATTCCTATTCAATGTTTTTTTTAAACTCTTGAGAAGCAGATTAACTCCCAGAGTCAGGCCTCAAAACTAGCTGCTTTGAACAAACTTGTGTAAATATTTTCATTCTTATTTATTGGCTCAGCCATTATATATGTTTCTTAGTCTCTAGTCTGCTGTCGTTAGGCGTCAGCAGAATAACAAAACTGAGTTCAGGCGAATGATGTAATCTCAAAACAATGCTGCCTTTCTAGTATGTTAACTTTGACACTATTTCCAATTTAGCCCAAATTTTAAATCCCACTGTGTATGTTTATGTCCAAGGACGCTGGACTAGAAATTCAAGTGAAACTTTTTTTTGGCTGATATCACTTTGGTCCGTCATAATGTGGCTCCTTTACTCATGAGGTCACCACGGGATGTGGAAATTTGGAAAGGCAACAACTAGACTCCATGCCCACATTCCCAAAATATCCCATTTGCCTTGAACATTCACAGTTGAGCAATAAGTTGCAGAATCCATCTGGCTCATTCAACTTCCTCAACATACACCTGGAACACTGAGCACACATCGAACTTGCTACTGGTAATGGTTCACCAGCCTTGGGAATGAGAATTGGATTGGTGCCACTGTTGTGATACACCAGACTCCTTTCACTTTGTGCCAACCCCAGCTGTTACGCTGGAGCCAGCCCAACATGAAATCATGCTCAACGTGACAGTAAGTGAAACAGAGGTATTGATTCAAGAAGTGAATTGTGCTACACCAGCCATTTGGTGTCAGATTTATGCAGAAACTAAAGCAAATTCAGTGTCAAGCTGTTACAACAGCAGAAAAGGTGATAATTTTTCATCCTGGAATTTGATAACTGAGATAGTCACCACCAGCTTCAGATTAATTGCTTGGCCAAGATTTTCAATCACCCTTGGGGTGAGACTGGGAACGGGCATGCTTTGAAATTATTGTACTCAGATGGTGAGTCACTGTCCTGGTATCGCCAAGACACTGTAGAAATTTCAAAGCCAGTGCAGGGGCTGGGGACATGGAAACCTTCTCATTTCCAATTAGTTGAATGTTAAACTCCTTTAGGAGATTGTTAATGGGCTGGGGAAGGCCAGAGGGTGACTTTCAAATCACACATTGCCAAACCTGAACAGTCTGGTGCAAATGAATACATAGCTGTCTGTTCAGTGAGAGGAGGGAAGTAATATTTTTTCAAGAGATGATTTTTTGGCAGTAAGGTTTATGGTCGCAGATCAGGTGCAGTACTTCTTTTGTTGGCTCTGAGTTATTTCCCTGCATGGTGAGATTGCTAGGCCTCTGATATCCCTCTTCTTCCATTCTGCAACACAGCGGCTGGCTCCATCATGGCAGCCATCTGCCTTTGAGGATTGTGCTTATCAGGCATTATGTGCCTCCTGGCAGCACTCATTAACTGGCTGCAGGGTTTGCCTCCTGTTCATTTAGGGCCTTTAGAAGGTACTGTCAAGTCCGTGATTGAGACGTGACATGAGGATGGTATTTGGAAATGAAATGGTCATTGGATTTCTGATCCAGATTGAAAATCCCATAATTACTCAAGTTAAAGTAGGTAAATGCACAGCTGATTCAGTTTGTTCTGGTAATTCAGCTCTCATGTGTCTTATCGCCTCGTTCATGCTGAAAACCAAGGTGATTGACATTTTTTTTCTTTCACTTTTTGGCTGCTTAAGGCCTACCTGATTCAATTTTTCCACAAGCCTCAAACTAAACCCCAACGCACCCCTCTCCCCCCATGTGTTTGGCAAGGAATTAAACTCATTCGGAGCCTTATTACTTAGAATGGTATGGTGACACAGCGGTTAGCACTGTTGCCTCACAGCGCCAGGGACTCTGGTTTGGGCCCTAGCTTGGGTCACTGTAAGTGTGGAGTTTGTATGTTCTCTCTATGTCTGCATGGGTTTCTTCCAGGTGCTCCGGTTTCCTCCCACAGCCCAAAGATGGGCAAAGTTAGGTTGACTGATCATATTAAATTGATCCTTAATGTCAGGAGGGGTAGAAAGGGTAAATAGGTGGGACTACAAGCATAGAGTCTGGGTGGCATTGTATTCAGTGCAGACTTAATGGGCTGAATGGCCTCCTTCTGCATTACAGAGTTTCTACGTTCTATGTAAATGGGAAACAATCTCAGCCAGAATAAGCAGGGACCTTAATTCATTATTTACACTGGTTTATCACCCCTATTTTCATAGGTGCCCTTAATGTGCTTCACTTGTGCAACTAGACCTTGGTGGCCTAATCATTGATTCGGCCACTTGAATAAGTAACTTCCAGGTTGAAAGGTGATTCTCATGGGTCAAGAGGAACCCTCAAGAATCAACAGCTCATCTCCCCTTCCCCCCAATAGTCTTACCTGCCAGAATTTCCCGAGGCTATGGTAGAGAGGTCATGCCGTAAAATCACCCAGCTCGCCACCTACCTCACACTCCACGGAATCTCATCCCCTCAGAATAAACCAGCTAAATTCCAGGAAAATAAATTTGAAGGGAAGGTTTCTTCCATAGCTACAGGAATAAAAAATTTTGAAAATGTTTTAGAAAGAAATTCATTGGACCACTACCCCCATTTTCATAGAGGTCAAAATGGAGCCGTCTGATGCCCATTTGGAAAAAAAGGGTCTGCATTCTCAAGTTTCACTAAAGTCAGAAATAAAGACAGATAGAGTCGGAAAGTTCCAGTAATGGTCAGCATATCAGCTCACTCACCATTCTCGGAGATGGCTATTTCGGAAATGGCAATTTCAGGAACTGGGATAGTTCTCCTCCCCTACGAGGTAGGCAGGCAATTAGGCTCATTAGGAATCTTATTATTTAGGATGGCATGGTGGCTCAGTGGTTAGCGCTGCTGCCTCACAGTGCCAGGGACCTTGGTTCAATTCCGATCTCGGGTAGTTGGCTGTGTGGAGTCTGCATGTTATCTTCATGTCTGCATGCGTTTCTTTGGGTGCTCCTGTTTCCTCCCACAGCCTGAAAAATGTGCTGGTTGGGTGTACATTGGCCATGCTAAATTCTTCCCCCATGAACCCAAACGGATTGAAAATCCCATAAGTGCTCGTGTTAAACTGGGGGATTTTTCACAGTAACTTCATTGCAGTGTTAATGTAATTCTACTTGTGACACTAATAAATAAACTTGAACACTCCAAAGATGTGTGGATTAGATTGATTGACCATGCTAAATTCAGTATCAGGGGGATTTGTAGGGTAAATGCATGGGGTTACAGAGATAGGGCCTGGTGGGATTATTGTTACAGCAAGCTCAACAGGCCAAATAGCCTCTTTCTGCACTGTTGTGATTCTATGATTCTATTAGGGGCACTTATTGTTGAGGGGAGTGGGGGACTGGGATTTTCTACTCGACTTACAGTTTCCCAAGCTAATAGAGCGGCAGGTCAGCTGCTGCAAACAGGCAGCCAATACTAGGCTAGATTGCCAGCACTCTTAGACAAGTTTATAAGACCACCCTGCCTGCCTGGGGGGCAGGGTTGGGGGGAGTATAGTCAAGGATCCCCCTGTACTCAGGCTTCCCTCCATTTAAGACTCTATAATGATAGTCTAGCTGCTTTATCTGTGTGTTATATAAAGAGATGGCTAAGAGGCACTTCCTCGGTGAGCTACCCTCCTAGTTACTTACCTGGTTATTGAGCCATGTGCTACCCAGAGGCTGAAAAGCTCTGCCTGGACCTCCAGCTTCAAGAACCTGCCTACTGTCCTTAACTAGATGGCAAATCTGTCTCCATGCCAATGACGACTCTATTCATTCAAGAATTTAACATTAATCAGTTTCCCTGGTGTGTGTGTGTTGGGGGAGAGTGGGATCAGGGGGCACATTCTGACCCTAAAAAAGCTCACCCTCTGTTTCCATCCTTGGTAGCAAAAATTCAACCCTAGTCCATTAGTATATGCAAATAACTACACTTGTCTGAGGGCCCTACTGCTGCTTGGCATCAGCACTAATTACACTCGGCTTCAACCTATAAGTTTTTATCAGTACTCTTACCTGAAAGTGAAGCCAGGAAAAGAAAGATATTTCAACGTGACCAATAGTCAAATATTATAGGTCTCCATTGGTTGTTTTTCATCCATGTACCACTCCACCCAATTACAGAGATTTCACCCCTGCCCACCTCCCAATTTACCTTTCTCCCCTGTCTCTGGCAATTGCTACATTTCAATATGGATGCTATCTTCTTCCTGACCCATCTGTTTCCCCCATCTTCAGTCACATATGGGCCACTGGGGTGCCAAGAGCTGACTCATCTTAAACCATACTTTGCCACTTAAGGGATTTTGATAAAAGAACTGTCCATTATAAAGAACTTATAACTTTATATGATATGGAAACCTATATTGTTCAGCTAAGACCTCATGCCGTGCTTAGTGAATGAAGATTTTTCCCATGAATTTTGTGTAGTTATAAGATTCTCATAAACTTCATTTTCAAATGACCGGTTTTACAAAAAAAAAGTTCCTCTGGTCATTTAGATCTTATCTTTTTCCCAGAAGTTAGAATCATAGAAGAATCATTGAACACCAATTGGCCATTGGCCTCATCAAGCCTGCACTGACAATTCCACCCAGGCCCTAACCCCTTAATCCCATATATTTCCTCTGCTATTCCCCCTGACATCAAGAGACAATTCAACATGGCCAATCAACATGACCCACACATTTTTTGATCATAAAAGGAAACTGGAGCACCCAGGGGAAACCCACGCAGACATGGGGAGAATGTGCAAACTCCATACAGATAGTGACATGAGGCTGGAATTGAACCTGGTTTCCTGACACTGTGAGCCAGCAGTGCTAAGCATTTCTTATACTGTTTGGATTCAATCCTTTCACAGTTGAATCTTACATAATAAAATTATCTTAATATAACAGTGTAAGGATCTTTTTTAACAATTCAATAATTGCTAAAGGCCTAGAGTCAGAACAGTTTAAGTTTCAATCTCATCCTTATATGTGGCAAATGACCAGAAATTTTGAAAATCAGGTTGGATTTTCTGGCCAGTCCCACCAATGGCGACAACCCCCTTCCCCGACACACTTTGCGGGTTCCCTGGCAGTGGAGGATGCGAATATAAGGAAAAAGGACTGTGGTGGAAGCAGAAGGTCCCACTGCCAGCCAGTGTTGAGCTGCCTCTGGAAATCATACTGCAAAGGGGAAGGGAGGAAAAAATCCTGTACATTGAAGTTCTCTTCCTGATCCCACATTATTATCCCTAGTGAAAACCAATGATATATTGTTGGCTCCTTCCTATCAATATGCCACCCTTTGATGATATAATCCAAAGGGACAGCATTACTTTGCTCATGTATGCTGCTCACAATCATCTCAACCTCGACAGTACCTCTTTCAACTCCTCCACTGTTGCTAGATTTTCAGATTACTTGTCTAACATCCAGTACTGGATGAACAGAAATCTCCTCCTACTAAATATTACGAAGGCTGAAGGCAACATTTTCGGTCGCCATTTCAAACTCATTCCCTCGCTACCGACTCCTTCCTCCTCCCCAGCAACTGCCTCAGACTAAATCTGTCAATTCACAAGCTTCGTGTTACACTTGACTCTGAGATGAACTTCCAAATTTATGTTCGTGTCATCGCCAAGCCTGAATATTTCCATCTCTGTAACATTGTCAGACTTTGCCCTTGTCACATCTCATCTGCTCTCATCGTGCCTTTGCTACCTTCAGACTTGACTATTCCAATGCATTTCTGGCTGGTGTCCTATATTCTATCAATGAAAGATCATCCAAAACTCTTATGACTCTCTGCTAATTCATGCCAAGTCTAAGTTGCCCATCATTCCTGCGCTTGTCAACATATATTGGCTCCAGATCAAGGAATATTTTGATTTTAAAACTTTCATCCTGGTTTTCAAATTCCTTCATGGCCTTGACCTTCCCTATCTCTGTAATCCCTCTCGGCCACACAAGCCCCTGTGGTATCTGTGTTCACAGAATTCTGGCCTCTTAAATGTCCTCAATTTCAATTGCTCTACCAGTGGTTGCTGTGCCTCCAACTGTCAAGATCCGTAGCTCTGGGATTCCCTCTTTATTCCTCATTGATTCCCACTGAGCCTGCACTAACAGCAATCACAGCCAGGCCCTTTCTCTGCTACCCCACTTATTTACCTGGCTAATCTCTCTGACACAAAGGGGGAATTTAACATGGCCTATCTACCTAACCCACAAGTCTTTGGACTGTGGGAAGAAACCAGAGCATCTGGACAAAATCCATGTAGACAAAGGGAGAATGTTCAAATTCCACACAGATAGTTGCCTGAGGCCAGAATTGAACCCAGGCTCCTGGCGCTGAGAGGAAGCAATGCTAACCACCTCTCTCCTCTTCCCTTTCCTCCTTGAAGCCTACCTCTTTAACTAAACTTTGATCTTCTGACTGAATATCACCTTATGTGGTTTTGTGTCCTCTTTTGTTTCATAATGCCCTGGTGAGTCACCTTGAGATGTTTATTATGTAAAAAAATGTATTATGTCAGTTTAAGCTTTGTTACTTTTTTTAAATATCTTACCTTATCTTTTTTGCAACTTAGTTCTTCTCTCAGAATCTAATATTTCTTTCCCTTTCTATATTTCTCTCTCTATGGGGCAGCAAGTGGTTAGCTCTGCTGTTCCACATGCCGGGAACATTGGTTCAATTCCCGGCTTGGATCAGAGTCTGCACATTCTCCCTGTGTCTGTGTGGGTTTCCTCCAGGTGCTCTGGTTTCCTCCCACAGTGCGAAAGGTGTGCTGTTAGATCCATTGGCCATGCTAAATTCTCTCTCAGCATACCTGAACGGATGGCAACTGTGAGATTTTCATAGTAACTTCATTGCAATGTTAATAAAAGCCTACTTGTGACACTAATAAAAATGCAGTTTAAAAATTAGTAAACTTTATTTCTCTTTCCGTCCCTGTTTTGGCTCTAATTTGCCCTCATCCTCTATTGTTACTTGATGTCTTCATCAATCATTGAATCTCATTGCCTAAGGAGATATGTTTTTGATCCCGCTATTCAACAAGATCTCAGTTCTTTCGTTGTCTGTGCCATTCTGTTATAAGCTCACATTTCTAGAAAATTCCAGTGCAAAAATACTTAGAAATGAGGGAAGCAAGCAAATATTTAATAGCACACATTACTAGAGTCTCCAATCTGCAAGATCTGGCCCAACATTAAAGCAGTTTAAAGCTAAGTGCAGCTGCCAGTTTGTTCACAGACCAGAGAGAGCTCAGCGCTGCTGATGTTCAGGGCTGTGGAATGTAGTTAATTTCAATGCAAACTTTGTCTCTAATCAAACTAAACCAGTCAATAAGTGTTGGTATCTGAAGGTAGTGGTTGTATAAAAGTTTAATGGTCACCTTGACAGCAGTCAGGTCTTACTTATGCAGGCAAGTGGTGCTCCTGCCTAGCCTGAAGCAAGAAAACAGTGCCCTCAGGATATTTATGTTTCCATAAACGAGTGCTCACTTTTCTCCTTATTGGGAATATACAGAAAAGCGGTTCTTCCAAGTCTTCCCTTTAGATCATAACAATATTATTTTCCTCAGAAATATCTTTGCAGTGGTTATAATGTAAGCAAGTGAGTATTTATTTTGTGCATGGAAAGATCCCGCAGACGGCGATGCTATCCAGTTAATCTGATCTGTTTAGATGATGTTGGTTAAGTGAGAGATGGCGGGCTGTATTTTGTCATTCCTCTAGAGACAGGCTCAGAGGTCTCGTAAAACAGCAACAGAAGGTTTTGGGAGGAAAGGCTGACATCTTCCAGCTGCTGTAGAATATTCCCAGAAGTGGGCTGCACGTCGGACACAGTATATTCCTACCTCTTTGCACCTTCTCAAATTCCACTTCTGGCCATCTGCTGACCAGAAGTTGGCTGCTAACTCAACCAGTTAATTAGCCAACTTGCAGAAATTCTAGCAAAACACCAAGATTTTACCTGCATCTGCAGGCACCACACCCAATACCACTGGAGACAGAGGAAGAAGGGCAGATGGTAAGAGAGGGAGAGCGATTGAGAGGTCTTCCTTTCTCACTGCTCCATCTCTCATAGTGCCCCACCATTCTGTCTATGCACCTTTTAAATTCCAGCCTCACCCCACAATCAAAAATGACATACAAAGCCGCAGATGGCACAGTCCTTCCCCTCTTCTTTTCCATCCACTTATCTTTCCACATCCTAAACACCGTCTGTTGTGTATTTTTACTTTTCCTGCTGGACCAGACAGTGGTGCCTGAGGGTGGAGAACTGGAGAATCTAAGGATGAAGCATAGCATTTGATCTGACGCACGTAGCCACCAGCTCAGAGTCTGAGACTCTGCCTGTCATTAAGACAGGATCCATATATGATAATTGCCAGGTACGAGTGGGTTTCAGCCAGGCCCAGGAGAAAGGATAGCTCTCATGTCATCTCCCTGGTGAGGGAGGAGCCCGATGAGTTCTGTTTCAGTGCACTCAGACGCAGATAGGTGGAGACCGTGTACACCAAAATGCTGGGTGTACTGGCAAGGCTTACCTGACAGCCTCTTGCCATTGTTAAGGAACATGGTATAGGGAACCACGCCAAGCTTTCAGTCCATCATTTCTGGGGAACAGAGATAGTCTACTCCAAGACTGCATGCCTCAGTCCTGACACAGAGGCCGAAGGCAATTGCTTCAAATGCCATTTCAATACAGGTAGAAGTAACCTAATGCCTGATTGCTGCAATGGAAACTCAGATTGTCATGAGATCCATTCTTGTTACCATACTTGTTAAAACCAAATCAGAAACTCTGAGGTGTTTTATGAAGTTAGCCTAGACCTGAACTTTTACATTTGGTTTTGCATTAGGGTTGAGTATAACTCGCTAGTAAATATATCACTCCAGGTTTGATTCAAATGACCCACTAGGAAGCTTTTATCAAAACAAACTTTATTTTGAAACGCAGTTAGAATATAACAAAAAGAATTAGTATAACTTTTACAAATTAAAGTACTTAATCATGACAAAGTTTAATTCTTAACACTAGCTACCTCTATTGTTCCAAGTACCCCCTTCCCCATAGACATGAACCTCTTATTTAGAACTAGTTAGCATGAAAACCAAAGATGCTTACATGGGCACTAGATTTCCAGCCTTTTGATTATTCTGTCTATGATCCAGATAGACACCTGTTTTCTAATTCTCATGCAGCAACTTCCAGACAAAGTTTCACCTCAAGACAGTAGAATCTGAGAGAAAAAGACTTATTTCTTGGCAGATTCTAAACTCCACTTCAGACAAAGCAAACAATGTAGAGAAAGCAATCTCTCTCTAAAAATCCCATAAACAGACTCTCTTGAGTTCTCTATGAAAACCTAACAGTATCTAGTCATATGAACTTACCTGCCAATCAACCCAACCAAGTTGCACTCTGAAATATCCCAAGGGAAAACACAAAACAGCAGAACCCTGCATTAAATCAGATCAAAACAAACACTGTATCAATTAGGATCAATTACATTGCTGAAGTGACAATACAGCGCTGCTGAATCCAGACAAAGCGGCTCCAATAAAATGGAAGGGATTAATTTATTCAGCATGGAAAGTAAAATACATTTCCTAAGGACACAATACCATGGCGTACCAACCCAGCTTCATGCCACATAGGTTCACGTTGCTGCCATCATGTGGAGACCAGTGCCGAAAGGAACTTGGTGGTTTTCAGCACAATCAAACAATCTATCCTCCAATGATTATTGGATTACTGTGCCATTTATCCTGATGAGTGGCAGTGACTCATACTCCAAAATCATGCCATTCTTGCTCAGGATGACGTTACTCGTCATTCTGCCAGCGTCCCTGCTGTTGCCTATCAGTCAGCTAGCTGAGACTATTGGTTTCTATATAGTGCAAGCCAAAGCCAGGCTGTCAAGGCCCAGAACTGGTTGAAAGCATCTTGCAAAGTCATCTTAAGTTTTTGGATCTTGCAAGGTCACCTGAAAGTCACCAATCTGTCAAACTGATCCTATAGCCATGTGCATTGGGTAGCACAGCATAGAGCATCAAACCAGTTAAAGACGCCACTGAACCTAAGGGAATGCCTGAAGATGAATAGTTGACTATTGCATGGATCATTGGAAGTGGTGTTGAATAATATTGGTATGAAGGATTGCTTTGTTGTGTCTTCTATTTCAGAATTGTGTTCAAGAGGATACTTGAGCAACAATGATCTAAGGATCTATTATGGAAAAACTGGAATCTGATGACAACCCATCAGAAGCAATGAATTGCCAGCCACACCTTCCATCCCCCCTCCCCCTTCCCTCAATCCTCCTTCTGAGGAGATCACTGTCACAGACTGTGCCATTCTGATATCAAGGTTCTGGAGGATTCAGCAGACCACCATCAATCAGGAGAGGCACACTGGCAAGGCCTGGAAGATAAATGATATTCTGACAAGCCTTGCAAGCTGAGTGATTTGGGTGAATCATTGCTTCAAGATACCAGTGATCTGTTTCTCATCATTCCTAGTCGAAGGAAGTCATTGTAGGACAGTTGGCTCTTGCTGGGTCTGGAGTGGACAAACCTATCAGCAGGTAACCACTCCCTGAGTGAGATGTAATTACAGATACACCATTGGATGCAGGTCCTGGCTTTCACAGATAAGTGAAACAACAGAAGTTCCAGCTCTGTAATGCTGTCAGATATATTGAGGCCCAACTATATGTTCCAGAATTTAGCAAAAAAAGTGATACATTGCACGTCCATCAAAAACATCTATTCAGTGGGCAATCCATTGCAGTTGAATTTGAATGCAGTTTTGGTCTTCTTTTCTGAGGATGGGTATCCTTGTTCTTGAGGGAGTTCAGAGAAGATTTACTAGGTTGCTTCCGGGGATGGCAAGAATGATGTATGAGGAGAAATTGACTAGGTTAAGATTGTTTTCATTGGAGTTCAGATGAATGAGGGGGGAATCTCATAGAGACTTATAAAATTCTAAAAGAATTAGACAAGGTGGATACAGGAAGGGTGTTTCTGATGGTGGGAGTATCCAGAATGAGTCTGACGATACAGGGTAGACCATTTAGAATGAAGATGAGGAGACATTTCTTCACCCAAAGAGTGGTGAACCTATGGAATTCATTACAACAGAAAGTATTTGATGCAAAAATATTGAATATATTTAAGAGGCGGCTAGATATAGTATTTGGGCCGAACAGGATCAAAGGTTGTGGGGAGAAAACAGGATCAGGCTATTGAGTTGGACGATCAGCCATTGTGATGAATGGCACAGCAGGTTCAAAGGGCCAAATAGCCTCCTCCTGCTCCAAACTTCTATATTTCTATAATCAGGTGCAAATATTTTCTAGTGAAGAGGTTTGAAATCAATTCATCTGTGAATAACACACAGTTAGGAAGAGACATAGGCACTATCTTACCACCCGTTCACGCCACGCTCCTGCTGCAGTGAAGGCAGAGATTTTGGTGACAAGTTGAATCTCTGTTCACTGCACTGGGATAGGAAGATCCCACTGACGTGAACAGGAGGGAAATCTGGCCCATTTTCAAACTTGTAGGGCACAGAGAGTGTTGATTTTACTTTTCTGTATGTCTTGAACATGGTGCAGTTGTAATACTTTGTAAATCCAAACTATCCACAAGTAGAATGTGTGTTAAAAATATAAGTTATCAATGTCCATTTGGATTTTCCACTCTCTTATGTATCAGTTCCATTGCGAGATGTCCTGCCTCTTTTAAGTTGCATGTGCATCTTTGAAAAGCGTGCTATAACCACAAATTGTTCATGCTCAAACCACTTCTAAAGAATAACACATCATTCTAAAATAAGTCACTGCAAAATAACTCTTTCCATTTTCAATGAGTAAAATACCCATTATTTTTTATTATTTTACTAGATGAACTCTTTTCTCTGAAATACTTCTTCAACTAAAGCATATTGAGGAGCTAGGTGGGATATTCCAGTCTTGCCCGCCACAGGAATTGACAAGGGTGGGACCAGAACATTCCATCTATGACTTTATTCTATTAGTGAGAAAATAAATGTGGAGAACCTCAACACTATACATCCACATCAACCAAAGTACTAAAATTAACAAAAGAACGGGAACTTCAACCCTCTGGACCCTCTATTCCAAGATTCCAGCAAAGGCTAGCATCATTAGTACATGCAATAGTGCCAGATATTCTCATGAATCATTAGCGTCTGATAGTGATCAGACTAAAGGTTCATTATGTTGCAGCTATTATGGTGTTGGCAAGAGATTTCAGATGTTGTTAGGTACAAAAGGTATTTATTGATAAGTGAAACTTGGTACAGGAGGTTTGCAGCTCCGGGCTGCCCTGGAACAGCAGTTCCAGTCCTTACATGCTTGCAACATGGCTTCTAGAATATTCGCCCTGTACGGCGAGGACTCCTCGCTCTGGTGTGATCAATCACTCATGGTTTCTATTGGTTCCTCAAGTCAGTTGACTTTTATCTGCTGTACTATCTTAAAGTGACAGGCATAACAAGATTAACTTAACTCTGAGATCCTGGGTTGTGAATCACAGGGCTGGGTGAGTGAGTGGGTGTTGATGGCCTAGTGGCATTATGCTAGACTATTAATCCAGAAACTTGGCTAATGTGCTGTGGACCAGGGTGTGAATTCCCCCCGTGTAGATGATAGATTTTGAATTCAATAAAACATATCTGGAATTCAGAATCTAATGATGACCATGAAACTACCATTGGAAAAGCCAGTCTTTAAGAAAGGAAATCTGCCATCCTTCCCTGATCTGACCTGCATGTGACTCCAGAGTCACAGCAATGTGGTTGACTCTCAACTGCCCTCCAAGTGCAATTAGGGATGGCAATAAATGCTGGCCAACTAGCGAAGCCCATGTCCTATTAATGAATAGAAAACGGGAATCAAGGGTGTGGACCCAATTGATCATTTATATATAACTATAAAACATGTGAGGTGAGTAGAGATCTCTGTCTAACAACATTGCGTTTCAGGACACCTCCAGTTAGCAGAGAACAGACACAGCACCTCGATCTAGCTGGGTAAGATCTCAAGCAAGGATTGCAGTGATGAAAGAAGCATTTTTAAAAAATCCTACTTTCACCAGCCAGTTCACTTTTTTTTAACCAAACTGGAAGAAAAAAGAACATTCAAAACAATTACCACATGCAATCTTAATTATACCTCCACAGTACATGGAGTATTACAACCAGTTCCTGTTGAACATCTGTTTTCCAACAAGCTCGATGGCAGCTAGCAGAGAAAGATTAGCCCAAACATACAAAACTAAGCAGCTAGAAACGTAGCCAAAGATGCATGAAAGTACAAAATTTACCTCACACACACAATCCTCAAAATAAAAGAAACACAATTATTTTGTTTTTGTTTTGAATATGATGACCTTAAGATAAAAAGCCTACAGCATTATATAAAGGTAACCTTGAAGGCACAGTGCAAATGTTCACATAAAATCACAAGGACTAATCAAGCCAACAGTGTAACTGAGCAAAATGTTCATTCTCCATTATGTCCATACAAGGTCTGTTGAATGTGGAAGCCAGCACTGGAAAAAAAACTAATCCCACATAAACCCTTTCATGTCTTTGCTCCCTGTGGGTTATAAGAGAGTGAGATTCATCAGTGCCTTCCCGTAGAAAATGGGAGAGACATTTTGTGTAGGAAATGTGAAAGAGAATCTCCCACTCAAAAGGGGAATGCAAACATCTTTATGTAAACAAATGATATTTAGGTCAGAAGACAAATTTATATCATTTCTTTGTTCACTCTTGTTCAACTATTTACCATTTTCACAATTGAGCGCTATGTATGACTAAAATGTAAATTCAAGGGCAGTTTAGGGAATGTGTAAACACAAATTCTATTTAGTAAATGGGAGATATATTTGGTCTGCATTTTCCAACAGGGACTTGCTGTTCATTAAGCTTAAAGTGCCCAAAAAACATTTGTGGGCTTTTCTACTACATCCTACAGTTACTTGAGATCCATTTCCATGTGGCACCTTCTACAAGGGGTCCATGACATGTGCCAGCAGGACAAGCAATGGAAGAATCCTCACTGGGACATGCAAGTGGAAGAAATGGCTTCAGTAATGCGTGTTTATTAGGTGCTACACAGCACCAGACATACACAGACACACAGACACACACATTACTGTTAGGAACTATGCCAGTCGCCATTCTGGTGTTGTGCACACACATATGTAATAACTATTTGCATCATGTTTGCATCTGGTACAAAGCAATATTGAATACTATTTTGATGCTTGTGCTGTTATTTTCAAAAGTCATGTTTCCGTTTATGGCCTGTCTTAGCTTCCCACAGCTCAGCACATGTTGAACAACATGAAAGGCTCCTGAACCAATGTTATTTAAAGAGAACATGAATTGCTTACAGGTTACTTGCTGGATTATTTCTTCTTGCGCAGGTTTTTGATTGTCTAAAATTCAAATAGCCTACAGGGAGTGGTTTAATTATTGTTGAAGTATTTTCTCTCTCATTTCAAAGCTTGTGTTGAAACAGATTGCAGATGGACACAACAGCCAGGTTGACCTTCCCCTTGGAATGGAGCTTGACTTTGAGAATGAAGGGAGATCTCACAGAGCAAGACAGGTTGCTTGAAGAGAAAGGAGGAGGAGAAAAAGGGTTCTCCACAGCGCACCATTTCTGGCAAAGGTAGTTAGGAAGAAGTTGTCTTCAATGGCAACCAATGCTTTTGCACCTCTAAAGAGGTTGTGACTGAAATTTGCCAACTGACACAGCCACAATTGCAATCTCAAATAAACAAATGGCTGGAAGATGACTATGGTTCTTTATTCTGTGGATCTGGTTCCTTCCTGGAGATAGAATCCCTATAGTGCAGAAAGAGACCATTCGGCCCATTGAGTCTCCACTGACTCTCTGACAGAGTATTTAGCCCATGCCCATCCCATCTCATAACCCCCATGCATTTACCATGCGTGATCCACCCACCTTACATACCTTCGGTCACCAAGGGACAACATATCTTGGTCAATCCACCTAATCTACACACCTTTGGACTGAGCGAGGAAACCACAGCACCTGGAGGAAACCCACACAGATGCAGGGATAACACACAATCTTAACATGGGCAGTCAACCAAGGCCAGAATCCAACCTGGGTCCCTGGCACTGTGAGGCAACACTGCTAACCATGGTGCCAAAACTTATATCACACGGTTTGCAGTACAATGTTGCAAAAACTCATCTTATCCTTTGTTAGTCGATACAAGCATGCAGCACAACATAAGAGATCACTGTTTGTAGGTTTCCCTATGGTGCAAGATGCAGCTGACTGTCTTGCCTGTGCCTCAGGTAAACAATGCCGTCTTCACAAGGTAAAAGAAATTGCACCCTCTCAACGCTCAGGTGGTATGTGCTCACAAACTCTGCACCATGCACATGAATTCCCATTATCCTGACAGTGGACATGATCCCTTCATTCTGTGACAGTCGACTCTGCCATCCGTACTTGAACCTTTACCATGTTACTAGTTTGCCATTGGACAACAGGTGTTATCTACTCAGGACAAAACTCATGGTCCATCTCTCACACACATGTACGTAGCAAACAAATAACAAGAAGCCTGCTGTAACACAAAACATTAGCGAGCACACCTCAAGTAACTTTTCCACTGCCAAGACAGTGCTGGAGAAGCCTTTCAACACGCGACTGAACAAGATTTGTAGTTATGTGCTGCATTTTGAACATCCTCAGAAAATAGCTTGGTCACACTGATCAGGCAAAAAACTGAGGAGAAGGAGCACCAGAAAGTGAAGTATGAGGGTATGGAAGAATAGAAAACACAATAGGAAGTGAAGGAACAGGAAAAGGAATGTATACCATCTCTTCCTTTGTATATTTAAACAAGTAATGAGTGATACCACTTAAACAAAGAATACCTCCCCTCCACAGTTCTTATCTTTCCTCAATCACTGACTACCATATTGAATCAAATATCCTAATCATTTCATGTAACTTTGTGTTGAGAAAGCAAAATGAAGAGAAGAAAAGAAAGAATGGATTAAGAGATGAATAAAAGAAATGGATTAAAAACAATCTGATTTTTAATAAATCTATAAAAAATAAGACTCCAAACTTATATAAATAAGTTTTCAGTTTCAGATACTGTAACTCAGGTAGCAAATTTCAATTTCCAAATTTAATTGTGCATGTGCTACCCAATTTGCTCCATACCTGCAGTGAACACTGATTGTCTCACCATTACTGTTATTGCAAAATCCAGGTGAGGGAGATGATATGATCGCATAGTGGTTAGTGCTGTTGTCTCATAGTGCCAGGGACCTGGATTCAATTCCTGGTTTGGATCACTGTGCAGAGTCTTCACATTTTCCCTATATCTGCGGGGGTTTAGAACATAGAACATAGAACATAGAACAATACAGCACAGAACAGGCCCTTCGGCCTTCGATGTTGTGCCGACCAAAATAAAAAGCAATGCCCCTCCTAACTAAACCATTCCCTTCTCATCCATATACTTATCAACTAACCTCTTAAACGCCACCAAACTTGGCGCATCTACAACAGCTGCAGGCAGGGCATTCCACTCCCTAATCACTCTTTGAGTAAAGTTTCTTTCAGTTGTTCCAGTTTCCTCCCACAGTCCAAAAGATATGCTGGTTTGGTGCATTGGCCAGGCTACATTCTCCCTCATTGTTCCTAAACAGGTGCCAGAGTGTGGCAACTAGGGAATTTTCACAATGATTTCATTACAATGTTAATGTAAGCCTACATGTGACACTAATAAATTAACTAAACTAATCTTCCTTTCCATAAGAATTGCATTACACACTGCCATCTTCTTCACAGAACTTTGTACCCAAATCTGTTAATTATTTCATCTAAGTGGCTCATTAATTATCATTACCAAACAATTTTTAAGTGTCAAATTCACCTCAGAAATGTAGCAACAAGGTTTTTAAATTGGAAATCCCTTCTTGCATTAAAACTCAGCTGAGTGAAGAACCATTCTCTGCACACAGGAAATTTCTTTCAAAGGCTCAAACATCGGTGACTATAAAAATGAAATTTGATTTTTGAAACAAGTAACATAATCATGTGCGATGTATGTTTTAATCGCACAACATATCAACTCAAGACATAACTTTTTCTGTTGTGATGTCAATAAACAGGACAGCCAACCTCAAATCAACCTGTGTGTAACTTTTAATATTTGTTAAACTAAGTTACAAAATTTTAACTGAGCGGAAACTAAAAATAGAACATTTTAAATTTTGTTGCTTTGGCAGATGTAGGTCTGAAGTAATAGCCTAAAGTCAGATTCCTAAACACCAGAACCTAACCATGAATCAAGCTTGTCTTATCATGCCACACATCTGTAGCCCAGACACATTTTGTAAACTCAAAACTTTACTCCACATAATGATTAAAATTATAGCAACTTGAATCCTGGCAACCATTTAAAAATACCTGGTTCTTCTAATATTTAAACAAGTTGGAGTGTATCCTGTGACTAGCACTGTTCCCCTGTAGGCATTAAATTATAAAAACAAGATTTGAGTTTATTATAGGTACTTAATGAACTCATAATAAATTCCTCTGCACTTTCTAATGTGCATATTCATCCATTAAGAACATGCAGAGGAATTTAGCTTAAGTGTATTAAGCATTCCTTTGGGAACAGCATAGTTGTGGAAATGTATTATTGATTTTAGTAACTGCATAAATTTCTAGTCCTTAATGTTTTTTTTCAATAATGTCCAGATTTCTTTCCTTGTTCTCTGAAGGAGTATATTTCCATAGGAGACAAACAGCCTTGAGCACCTTGGGTGGCACGGTGGCACAATGATTACCACTGTTGCCTCACAGTATCAGGGATCTAGGTACAATTTTGGGTTGGGTCACTGTCTGTATGGTTTATACATTGTCTGTGTGGATTTTCTCTGGGTGCTCTGGTTTCCTCCTCACAGTCTGAAACGTGCTGATTAAATGCATTGTCTATGCTAAATTCTCCTTCTATGTACCTGAGCAGCCACCAGAGTGTGGCGACTAAGGGATTTTCACAGTAACTTCATTGTAGTGTTAATGTAAGACTACTTGTGACACTACTAACTGAACTTTTACTCAAGCGCTTGTTGTTCTTGTTTGAGATGGACGGTGAGCAGTTATTTCTAACTCCAAAATCAGTTGGTTTTGTATCTGGTGGGTGTTAAAATTTAATAAGGAAATCTCAGACTCAATCTCAAAGTGCTTTATACCCATCCACTTCTACTTTGAATGGAGATGAGGCAGGGACAAGGCAACCAATCTACTCTCAGAGTGCTAATTATCCATTTGAATATAAAATGAAGCAATGTGCTTCTCATTTAACCTGATCTTTCAGTTTAATCCCAGCCAGCTCATTTTGCCTAGCTGAGAGAAATCCAATAGCTAAGGCTGTGCGGAAAGTGATGTATCTTAATAACATAACTTGAGGACCAGACAAAACAAGAATGCCTTTTTCTGGTGCACCAAGGTTATTTTCTTCCCTCTGTGTGATCAGGTCTACCCATGATCAGCATCCCATCTAAAAACTGTGTCACACAAAATCAGTCCCTTAACCCTTGCCAGCTCAAGAATCGAACACCAGCTACACAACTGATTCTCCCCACCAGGGACCTGTGTCCTTCCAACACACATCCTTATTTTTACTTTTACAGATGCATCATAGAAAGCATTCTTTCAGGTTATATCCCAGTTTGGTATGGCTCCTTCTTATTACTGCAAGAAACTACAGAAAGTCATGAATGCATCCCAATCCATCATGTAGACTAGCCTCCCATCCACTGATTCCATTTACACTTCCTGCTACCTTGGAAAAGCAGCCAGCACGTTGATACAGTGGTTAGCACTGCTGCCCCACAGTGCCAGGGACCTGAGTTTGATTCCTGGCTTGGGTCACTGTCTTGTGGAATTTGCAATTCTCCCCCTATTGGCATGGGATTTCTCTGGATGCTCTGGTTTCCTTCCACAGTCCAAAGATGTGCAGGTGAGCTTGTTTGCCCAAGCTATTTTGATGCAAGTGTCAGGGGATTAGCAAGTAATATGTAGGCTTACGGGAATTAGACCCGATTGTGATCAGTGCAGACTCAATAGGCCAAATGGCCTCCTTCTGCACTGTAGAGTTTTATGGTAAGAATCCCACACCCTGGACCTTCTCTCTTTCACCTTAACTGATCATGGAAAAGATACAAACGTCCGAGGTCATGTACCAACCGACTCAAGAATGGTTTCTTCCCTGCTGCCATCAGACTTTTCATCGGATCTACCTTACACTAAGTTGATCTTTCTTAGCTTTTCTACACCCTAGCTATGTAACATTACATTCTGCACCCTCTCTTCTGCTTTTCTGTGTGCAGTATTCTTTGTCTGTATAGCACACAAGAAATAATACTTTTCACTATATACTAATATATATGACAATAATAAATCAAATCAAAAAATCAAATCAAATCACCTCAAAGCTGGCATCAAAGAATGGAACCCATCCTTTTTCCACTGGACTTCCTAAGGAATCGGTGATCCACTCCTCACCTTACCACCTTAGAAGATCAAGCAAGGTCAGTCTTGTCCTTTGAGAAGATGGTGATGAGCAATCTTCTTGAACCGCAGCAGTCCATTTGGTGTAGGTATAACCAGGGTGAGTGAAGGAGTTCAAGATGTTGCCCCAGCAACAGTTCAGCCCAGCTAGACACAGGCTATTGTTTGGCTTGCAGGTGATAATGCGCTTTTTGTCTGCCTTAAACGCCAGCACTGGACTGGGGTAAACACAGTAAAAAGTCTCACAATACCAAGTTAAAGTCCAACAGGTTTATTTGGTAGCAAACACAACTAGCTTTCAGGGTTCTGCCCCTTTGTCAAGTGAATGGGAACTCCACACTTACCTGAGGAAGGGGCAGAGCCTCAAAAGCTAGTGGTGTTTGCTACCAAATAAACCTGTTGGACTTTAACCAGGTATTGTGAGATTTCTTACTGTGTCCCTTCTATGTGACTATGAAGTCATGGGTTTGGAAGGTGCTATCAAAGGAGACTTAGAAGAAGAGTCATACTGATCGAAACATTAACCCTGTCTCTCTCTCTCTCTCTCTCTCCAGGTGCTGCAATACCTTTTGGGTTTTTCCAGTTTATTCAGTTTTTATTTCATATTTCCATAGGAGTACACATGATGCACCTTGACTCTGCACCCAAAGCTGTATAAACTCATATATTACTGATGTGCAAAGCCAGGACATTCTGTTGCTGAATGCTGGTGTAAAGATATAGAATGCTAAAGTTGTGGAAAGAAGGACACATTGAGTGTACCTGCAGAAAGAAGAAGGAAGCTATGACTCAAAGTAAGAAGATTGAACAAGGCAGACAGCATTTAAATCAAAGAAAATGAGAAATGTTAGCACTGCAGCCTCACAGCTCTAGGAACCCAGATTCAATTCCAGCCTTGGGTTACTCTCTGTGTGGCATTTACACACTCTCCTAGTGTCTGCGTGGGTTTCTCCAGGTGCTCTAGTTTCCTTCCCCAGTACAAAGTTGTGCAGATTGGGTTGATTGGTCATGCTAAATTGCCCCTTAGCGTCAGGGGGATTAGCAGGGTAAATAAATGGGGTTACAGGAATAGGATCTGGGTGGGATTGTGGTCAATGCAGACTTGATGGGCTAAATGGCCTCCTTCTGCACTGTAGGGATTCTATGCTTCTACAATGTACAACCAGGTCAAAAAGAGTGAAGTGACTGACAGTCAGTGGAGGAGTTACCACTACACGAGCTAGCCATTGCTGGTACAATGCGCAGAGACTGGGTCACTTTACTGCTGGAAGAACAGCCAGTAAGAATGGAAGTTGACAATTGGGCTGTAGTCTTGCTGGTGCCAGAAACTGTCTATAATGAAAAATTCAAACACCTTTCTTTAGAGCCATCAAGGACAGTGCTGATGGCACACAAAGGAGAAGCAGTCCCTCTGAAGAGTGGCATTGAAGTGACTGTGAACTCAAAGGGTAAAGAGCAGACTTGCCTTTACACATGATGAAGGAAAATTATCCAATGTTGATGGGTCGTGCATGGCTGGAGATTTCCACATGATGACCAACGGAGAATCAGACCTCATGAAAATTTTCAAAAAGCACATTGTTGCTTTAATGGAGAATTAGGAGCATGAATGACATTACAGTCAAACTGAAAATTAAACATAGAAGTCAAGAAAAATCTTTGAAAGCACACCCTGTACTGTATGCTCTTAGGCCGAAGATGGAAGCTGGCTTGGAGCAACTTGTGAAGACATAGAGTTCTGCAACCTGTCAGCATCAGTAAATAAAATTACCTACTGTTTTGGTCATCAAGAAAGATGGATCTGTAAAGATTTGTGAAGATTTCAAAGTCACCACAAATCCAATGTTCTGCATAGTGCCCAATACCTCGCATTGAGGACATATTTCCAGAATTGACGATGGTGAGGACAAGGAAGGGGAACATTGGTGTTTGGTGGTGGCACCATGCTGGAGTTGAAAGAAATCTTGGAAACTGAGCCATTGAATATGGAAGCTGGTGGGCTGGAAGGTGAGGACAAGGACAACACTGTCATGGTTCTGAGAAGGAGCAGAAGGGATGAGACTGGAATTATGGAAAATGGAATTGACATTGTGAAGAGCCCTCTCTACCACAATGGGGGAAAAATCCTTGTTTAAGCAAAATGACAACGTATTGTAAGTTGATGTTGTCGGAATAGGTGTGACCAGGACAGAGCAACTGGGAAAATTGAGCAAAATTCTGACAGGCAGTGGGCTGGGAGAAAGTGTAGTTAAGACAGATATTTCTAGAACTGAATCATGTGCCTAACCTGCACTTATCTTTTAATTATAGGAAATTAAAAGCACAAAAACTTAGTTCAGCCTAACCATAACATTTAAAATGAGGATATTTTCATTCACAATCGTCAGCTTGTTTGACTTCAGAAAAATCTAAACAAATCATTTCACTCTTTAAATTCCAGAATAGAAATAAAGGAGAGTCTCCTAGCATGGTGACGCAGTGGTTTGCACTGCTGCCTCACAGCGCCAAGGACCTGGGTTTGATTCCCAGCTTGGGTCACAATCTGTGCAGAGTCTACACGTACTCCCCTTGTCCATGTGGATTTTTTCCAGGTGCTCCAGTTTCCCGACATTCCGAAAGATGTGTTGGTTAAGTGCATTGATCATGCTAAATTCTCCCTCAGTGTACCCGAACAGGCATTGGAGTGCGACGATGAAGGGATTTTCACAGTAACTTCATTGCAGTGTTAATGTAAGCCTATTTGTGACACTAACAAATAAACTTTAAAACATATTAGGAACAGCTTCGTTACTCCTTGGGGTGATTTTTCACTGCGTCTCTTCCAATATTCAGCCGTTACGTCACATGTCACGTCTATGTAATTTTTCCAGGCTTTTTACAACTTCTTTACTGACGTTTTCATGGGCATGCAGGAAGATCCTCACAGATGCTCACACTTTTTATTTTGGAACACAACTAGAACTAAATCCAGCCTCAGCTTGGGGGAGTGGGGGTTGCGGGGGGTGGGGGAGGGAAGATGGTAGGAGGAGGGGGGAATGGAGGGGGCGGAGGGGCAGGGATGGAGGAACACTGCTTAATCAATCTAATAATTCCTTTTGTTATAGAATCATAGAATCCCTACAGTGTAAGAGGAGGCCATTTGGTCCAGTAAGCCTGCACTGACAACAATCCCACCCAAGCCCTTTCCCTGTAACCCCACATATTTATCCTGACACTAAGCAGAAATTTAGCATGGTCAATCAATTTTACCCACACATCTTTGAGTGTAGGAGGAAGTTGGAGCACTTGGAGGAAACCCAAGCAGACACAAGTAGAATGTGCAAACTCCACAGAGTCACTCAATGTGAGAATTAAACCTGGATCCCTGACACTATGAGGCAGCAGTGCTTGCCTCTGTGCCACTGTGCCAGCCTGCCACCTCTATATCACTCATGACTTCCTTATTGTATATTGGGACACTTTATGTTTCAAATTCCATGAAGAAAACAAACTTGTGCCACACAAGGGTCAGGTAATCACCATCATCAAGAGAGAATTTAAACATCGCACTTTGATATTCAGTAGCATTACCCTTGTTGAATCGCCCCAGTTTCAACATCCTGGGATTACCATTGACTAGAAACTTTACTGGATTCACCATATAAATGCTGTGGATACGAGAGGCTAGGAATCCTGTGGTGGGTAACTCACCTCCTAACTCCTCGAATCCTGTCCACTATCCACAAGTAACACAGATTACTTGCCACTTATCTGAATGAGTGCAACTCCAAGAAAACTGAAGAAAATTGACACCATATAACCAAAAAATCCCTACAGTGCAGAAAGAGGCTATCAGGCGATTGAATCTGCACCAAATCTCAAAAGAGTTGTGTCTTCAGGTTTAAATAATGGGACAATTTTATTCATTCAAAAGATGTGACAATGCGGGCTCAGCCAATTTTTATCTCTATCCCCAACTGCCCTTGAGAAGGTGGTGGGGAGCTGTTCTCTTGAAACGCTGCAGTCCATATGACATAGCTAAACCCACAGTGCTGTTCAGGAGAGAGAGTCAGGCCCTCCTGATCCATGCAACCCCACACATATACCATGTCCAATCCACTTAACCTGCACATCTTTGGGCAGTGGGAGAAAGCTAGAGCGCATGGAGAAAACCCACACAGACATGGGAGAACATGCAAATTCCTCATAGACAGGCATTCAAGGCCAGAATCAAACCTTGATACCCAGCACTGTGAGAGAGCAGTGCTAACCACTGCACCACCATGCTACCCAACCAGAACAAGATTAGCAATCTGTCCACAAACATTCACTCCCTCCACCACTGATGCTTAGGAGCTGTAGTGTGTACCATCTACAAGATGCACTACAGGAACTCACTTAGATAGCGCCTTCCAAGCCCACAACCATTAACATGTAGAAAAACAAGGATAGCAGATACATCAGAATACCGCCATCTGAAAGTTTCCCTCCAGCCACTTTAGTATGTCCAAACTTGGAAATATTTTGTCATTCTTTCACTGAAATTCCCTCCCAGACAGCACTGTGGGTGTACCTATATCACATGGAATGCAGCATTCCAAGAGGGCAGCTCACACCATCTTCTCAAGGGCAATTGGGGATCGGTGGTAAATATCAGCCTAGCCAGCTGTGCCACATCTTTTAAATGAATAAAATTGTCCCATTATTTGAACCTGATGACATGTGGAACGATAATTTCTTCAATTATTCCATCATATTTTTTAGCTCTGAATGTTCTAAGATTGATGTGGAGATGTCGGCATTGAACTGCCGGCAAAAACTGAACAGAAACTTTTGCTATCAAATAAACCTGTTGGACTTTAACCTGGTGTTGTTAGACCTCTTGCCATGTTCTAAGATTGACAGTGGTTCAAATATCTCCAACGTTGAAATTATTTGAGAAAAAAGAGAAAAACAGAAAATATTCACTGAATCTGATAGTATCTGTGGAGCCAGGGGAACAATGTTAATCTTTAAGAACAATGATCTCTCTGAACCTTTTATATCCTTTTATCTGCTGAAAAAAATGTCAATCTCTAGGGATTGGATCCTCATTACCCAGACTCTCTGTCATGTCAGCAATTTGGGAATATGTAAGGAGACCTTTCGGGCTCAGGGAATTTTGTCAGAATTGTCTCCAAAGTGTCCAATAGGGCCCAAGAATGCTGAAATTGAGAATGTATTCTGTTTCTTTATGAAGGGACAAAAGCGAGCAAAATAAAAGAGTGCAATTAATGTTTCTGAGTGACATTGTAACACTATAAATTTTTTTTTAAGAAATAATCCAATCTTTTTCCACTGCCTGAATTAGGGCTGGAAAACATTGTGTCTAGTTACAACACCGCTGGGGTGGGGAGTGCGGGGGTGTGGACGGGTGTTGGGGATGGGAGTGGTAGGGGGCCCGTTCCCACTGTGCCAGTAATGTGTGGGACACATGCTCTGCCCAACTCCATTGTCAAATGATCATGTTTCCATGATTTAGGATCGGGTTTGGAGCAAGTGAAGATGGCAAACAGAAGTTCTTATCTCGTTGTACCTCGCTGACGTAACAGGGAGTCTGGACAATGAAGATCCAACCTCTAGAGATTGATATTTCTTTTGCAGATAAAAGGATATAAAAGGTTAGTGACCTTCCAGAGAGATCATTGATCTTAAAGGTTAACATTGTTTCTGTCTCTCCACAGATACTGTCAGATCCACTGAATATTTTCTGTTTTTCATTTTTATTTCAAATGCTTTCAACATTGGAGATATTTGAATATCTCCAATCTTCAATCTTAGAACATTCAGAGCTAAAAAACTGTGCCATAATCGAAGGGTTTATTTCCTCCACATATCATCAGGTTTAAATAATGGGACAATTTTATTCATTCAAAAGATGTGACACTGCCGGCTAAGCCAATTTTTAATCGCCCATCACCAATTGCCTTTGAGAATGTTGTGGTGAGCCGCCCTCTCAAAACGCTGCAGTCCATGTGATGAAGGTACACTCACAATGCTGTTTGGGAGAGAGTTCCAAGGTTTTGAGATAAGTGTAGATGCATTGTGAAACTTTTATACATACATATTTTGAAATTAGGAAAAAATTAGGATCACAAGGAAAACATCCGGTGGTAAATAAAAGGGCCCTCAGTACAGAAAGACAACTATCATCAATGAAACTTTGGATTCTACATTAATAAAATCCTCACAAAATATCGTACGATTCCTACAAGACTTCACGAGAATGTCTCACTTAGAGTGAAGGCTTCAAGAGTTATACCAAGTTAATTCAAATAATAAAGACAATTTGATTAGTTTCCTTGAAAGGAAGAAACTTATGCTGACAAAAGTAGTCGAACTCTTTGCCGGGTAAATGCAGCTATCTGTGGTGAATGCTGATGGAATTTTTCAGGATCACCAGTTCCAATCAGTTGAAATGAATCTGGGGTTAGTGTAATTGCAGAAGGAGACCTGAAGTTTTGCTTTCAAGTACTATAGGAGGTGTATGGAATGGTGTCCAAATCTATAGCGATTGTCAGTCAATACATGGCTGTCCAGAGGAGCTGGAGGACTCTAAACTGAATGGGCCTGAAGGACCATTGACAAGTTCATTGACTTGCCACACCTCACCCCACCCCCAGTCACCACCCATCATGGTCAATCTGGAGTAGTCAACTTCAGGACATAGACAATCCAAATTTCTCTTTACCTGTAATGATTTGCATCATGGAGCAGAGGAATCCAGAGAGTCAGTGGGATTTAAATTTTTAGTTTAAGTTTTCCACTTATTTATTAGTGTCACAAGTAGTCTTGCATTAACACAGCAATGAAATTGCTGTGAAATTCCCCTAGTTGCCACATTCCAGCACCTGTTCGGTAGACTGAAAGAGAAATTAGCATGGCCAATGCACCTAACCAGTATGTCTTCTGGATTGTGTGAGGAAACTGGTGCATCTGGAGGTAACCCATGTAGGCATGGGGAGAATGTGCAAACTCTGCACAGACAGTGACCCAAACCAGAAATTGAACCCAATCTCTGGTGTTGTGAGGTGACTGTGCTAATCACTGTGCCACTGTGCCACCAATTTAGAGAGGGAATTCAGATTAAATCCTAGACAACTCAGTGATGTAGGGAATGACGAATATATAGGACTACTATAATTGCATCCTCTTCTTTATGTTGGAGCTTGCTTCTTATTGGTATTGAGCAGTTGCGTATTGCCCCACTTACCTGATTGAATATTTTATAGAGTCCTTGGGTTTTACTGTTGCTGCTATTCACAACTGCCGAAATCTGCACTTTAAATGCCATCTGTGGGTGTTAGTTAAGAGAAAGTTTTTTTTTATTATTTATTCATTCGTGGGAAATAAGCATCACTGTCTGTCCAGCATTTATAATCCATCCCAAGTTACCTTGAATTGAGTAATTTGCTAGGTTATCTCAGACAGTTGAGAAGCAACCACAGTACTGTAGCCCTGGTGTCACATATAGACCAGACTGGATAAGGATGGCAAATTCTCATCCCTAAAAGTCATTAGTGAACCAGGTGGGTTTTTCCGATAATCGACATCTATAGATTCTTAATTCCATATTTTTTTTAATTGAATTCAAATTCCACTATCGGCCATGAACTTGGGTTCCAGAATATTAGCTGAGTTGCTGGATTAATAGTCTAGCGATAAGAACACTAGCCTATCGCCTCCCGAGTTGCTTGAGTTCTGTCTAAATGGCACCAACGAATACCCCACCAGCTATCCCACCCTTTATTAATTGGTCCCAGTGAGAGAAAGGCAGAATGAGAAGAGACATAGGAATTTTATGGTCTCACTCGTTCTAAAACAATAAAATCTCATGTAAGGTCAATGGACCTTCCCATGGTCCATCCGACTACTCTGATTCCTGTGGCAGGTGGGACAGTAAAATTATCACAATAAGTTGACCTAAGTAAGAATTATGATAATCTGATGAAGACAAAAATGTGCCTGAGCCAGTTACAGTAGCCACTTATGTGCGACTGGCAACATGCCCTGTGTTTGCTGCATACTTGATTTTTTTTTTCTTTATCATAGTTCATGGGCCAGAGTGCAATTTCATGGGATGGCAGTGAAAATGAGCGCCCTACTAAAACATGGGAAAACATGTACTTTTGAAAAACAATTCTCCCTAAGCTTACAGGATGATCTCTTTAGGTGTGTCATAAGAAAACATGATAAAACTAAGAAAAGTGTAATAAAGGGACCAGTATTAGGAGATTTAGTCAAATGCCACAGCTTTTATTATTTTTTCAACTATGGAAGAGTAAGATAATTGTTCTGTAACGAGATCAAATCCATTATATTGACTTGGTGCTGCAGCTTTGTGCTGATAGTGTTTAATCTTCACTTTCAATAAACTTGATTTGTAGTTTATACAATCTGATGGAATATTTATTCTTCTGCTATTTAAGGCCTAGAAGAATAAGAGAGAACTTGTCGCATTTTCACTTATCATGCCGACTAGGGATTTTATTTGAATTCTAGACTGCACTACAAAACCTAATGTTGTCAAAATAATGGAATTTGAAGTCAATTCAAAGGCAGTAGGAGCTCCCCTTTAGATACGGGTTTGGCTGAACTTTAGTGAAATATCTGATGAAACCCAAAAAACATATCGCCCTCACCCACAGCTTTGACTAATAATCTTCCCACAATTTTCCCAAACTTGGGGCCACATGGTGGCACCGTGGTGAAGACTGCTGCCTCACAACACCAAGGACCCCGGTTCAGTTCTGGCCTCGGATCACTGTCTGCGTGGAGTTTGCACATTCTCCCTGTGTCTGTGTGGGTTTTATTCGGGTGCTCCGGTTTCCTCCCTCAATCCAAAGATGTATGGGTTCAGTATATTGGCAACGCAAAATTGCTCTGCTACATCAGAGGGACTAGCAGGGTAAATGCATTGGGTTACAGGGATAGGGCCTGGGTAGGGTTGTTGTCAGTGCAGACTCGATGGGGCGAATGGCCACCTTCTGCCTCATAGCGATTCTATTCCTTGCCTCCTTTTAAACAACTCTGATGTATTCAGAATTCTTCCATACTATATCCAAAAGACATAGGAACAGAATTAGGCCACTTGGCCCATTGAGTCTACTCCAATTCTAAACTCTCATTAATCACCCCTGTCCTGTCTGCTGTATCCAAGCATCCCACATTCATTTAAAAATCTTGCAGCTTCCTCCAGCCTTAAGTCACTAGCTTGGGCCCTCTGTATTCCTTTTAAATCCCTCTGTCTTTCCATAGGTCTTCCTACTTTCAAAATCTCCTCATAAAATGATTACATGCACTATTCCTTCATTTCGGTGGCTTAAGGATGCAGTGATTAGCACTGCTGCCTCACAACTCCAAGGACCTATATTCAATTCCAGCCTGCATGTCTGTCTGTGTGAAGTTTATGTATTCTCCCCATGTCTGTGCAGATTTTTACCAGGTGCTCTGGTTTCCTTCCACAGTCCAATGACATTGCAGGTTAGCTGGATTGGCCACACTAAATTGCTTCTTAGTTTATGTGATTGTGAGTATGACTATGCTTGATGTGGTGTGTCCCTCAAGCTATATGCCCTTGGTGACAGACGAGCAACCTATTCCATGAGTGATTAGCTACAGAAACAAACTAAAGTTTGACCTATGCACCATCAGATGAAGAGAGGTCAAGAAAGAAAGACGGATACCTTCACTTAGCTCCCAATTTTTGTTCAATGTCCAATTTGTCATATGAAGTGCACTGGAATGTTATATTGTAGTGGAGGCACCATCTAAATATGAACTCTTGCTCTGTTCTCTGAACTTAATTTCACTCTCTTGAGCAAGCTGTAATTGTGAAGTGGTACTTATCATGAAGGTGTATAATCTCCAAAGCATACATTTAGGTTTGAACTGTAATATAAAACCTCAGTTTCAGTATAATTATAAAGTTCAGAAGTGATAGGGTGTCATCCATAGTTGGGACACAAACTCTGAACATAGACAAGGCGAATTTGTTTTCCTTGGAGAAGTACTTGCTTTAAAGATATCAGTTCCATAGAAGAGATCAGTTTGCCTTTCTTGTACCTGGTGATAAAATTCAATATTTCCAGGTCCCTTGTATTGTGAGACAGATGCAAGGTAGAGCTTCTTCTTCTCAGCTTCCAGCTGCACTGGCGTGACATTGCAATTTTACACACCAGCCATCCGAGCCACCTGTCTGAATGTGACTGCCAACTTAGTGCCAATTACTGCTGCATTGTCACCAATCTGCTGATAGGCGGCTCAGTGCCCCGCAACTGCCTTATCATCAGAGGAATAGAAGCTTTCACCCCATCAGCCCAGGTTTAATAAAACCTGCTAGAAAAGTAAAAGTGTGTTAACCCACCGAGCCACTGATTTTCTCCCAGAACGCACAAAGTAAACATGAGGAACATTCTTTAAAGTTAGCTTTAAATTAACATATTTCAACAATTGTACTTTGGGCTTGCAAATAGTTGGTGAATAAGTATTTCCATTGTTTCAACAGCATATTCACTTAAGCCTAATAAACAAGTTTAATTGATTTTGTGAAATGTCAATCAAAACGCTCTGGCAGTAAGAACAGACAAATGAAGTATATCTATTTTAAACAGTATAAATGGAGCAGAGAGCATAAAAATCTTGATGTGCAGATAATGATTATTAAATAGATGAAAGCCCAACTAGATAAAAATCTAAAAACAAACTGAGTATCTAGTTTTGATTCTAGAATACAATAGCAATTTGAACTTGTACAAAGCTTTAACTGGTCCATAACTGGAGAATTTTGCAATTTCACTGTTTCATTGTAGGAAAGAGGTAAATGAATGAGGGGTGGCACAGTTATTAGCACCACTGACTCACAGCGCCAGGAATCCAGGTTCAATTCCGGCCTCAGATAACTCTCTCTGTGGAGTTTACACATTCTCACCGTGTCTGCTGGGTTTCCTCCCACAATCCAAAGATGTGTGGGTTAGGTTAATTGGCCATGATAAGTTGCCCCTTAGTGTCAGGTGCTTAGCAGGGTAAATATGTGGGGTTATTGAATTAGGGCCTAGGTGGGATTGTGGTTGGTGCAGACTCAAATGGCCAAATAGCCTTCTCGTACACCATATGGATTCTATGATTCTATTCTATAATTCTATGAATGGAATTGGAGTCACATTAATTCACTGGCATGTTACTAAAGATCACTGCTAAGATTTGAAGAGGTAAAGCTTTTGCTTTCCGCTGGAGTTGAGAAGAATGAGGATGATCTGATTAGAAAAAGTAAGCTTTAAGTTGAATGTTATAGCTACCTCTGTGTTCTAAATCTGATAACATTCTTAGGTACACTGTTGTTGTTATGCCTTGCAGTAATGTTAAAGATCTAATCTTTGTGGACACAGCATCATAGTCAGAAATTAGCAGATGGTCAATAATGGCCAGCAGACTTTGAGGAATTTCTCTTCTATTACCTTCAGCAAATATATTACGTGGGTAATTTTGACTTCACTATCTGGCTGGTAGCCAGGCTGAGTGGATTATCCACTCATTAGCCTGTTCAATTTTCACCTCATTGATTTTAATCATATTGAAAATCTGGAGAGTTTTATAATGCAAGGTGGATCCATTTCACCATTTTATTAGTCAGATGTTGAGGTTGAACATGAGGAATTTTACCATCCTGCCCTCCCACCATGGGAATCAGAGCAAGAGAGGATGGACTATGGAAAGGTCCATTGACCTCGTGCAGGTTTTACAGTTTTGAGATGAGCGAGGCATAAAATCCCAATCTCTATTTTTTGACCAGATGATTTTGCACATTGATTTGAAATGTATTAACTGTGTGTATGTGTGCGTGTGTGCACACGTGTGTGTGTGTGTGTGTGTGCATGTGCATGCACTGCATCTGCATTTTAGTGGGTTGTGTTAAGGAGGAATTACTTTAGTTTTGCTTGTATTTGCATTCAGTCATCCATTATAGGGAAACCCATAACACTAACTCAATTTGGCACAATTCTGCACTTGAGTATCTGCTGGATTGCTAGTATTGCTGGATCTTAAAACATGACTCTAAAATGGGAACCTGAACTTGTTTAGATGACATTTGTTGGGGGAAAACAATCTTTCTGTTGAATTAAGTTTCAGCTACTTTTAATTACTTGCAACAGGAAACTGTACATTGCCCCATAAATGAATTGGTACTCATTATTGGATAAGGCTTGGAGAAGGGCAGCACATTGGTTAGCACTGCTGCCTCACATCTCTAGAGACCCAGGTTCCATTCTGGCTTTGGGTCTGTGTGGGGTTTTCATATTTTCCCCATGTCTGCGTGGGTTTCATCTGGATTTTCTGGTTTCCCCTCACACAATGTGCAGGTTAAGTGGATTGGCCCATGCTAGATTGCCGAAGATCTATAGATGTGAAGTTACAGGACTAGGCCAGGGAGAGGGCTTGTGTAAGATATACTGTCAGAAAGTTGGTGCAGACTCAATGGGCTGACTGGCCCCTTGTGCATTGCAGGAATCCTATTATTTTTGGTTAATAAGTTTCCATAGACATTTGCTGTATTTGTGGTTTCTGATCAGATGAGAATAACTCATTAACTTTATTCAATGTCAGTATGATTTCTAGATTCGTAAGTGACTTGGTCATTCAGAATTGATAGCCTTGGTCAGGTTGATGTGTAGTTAGTAGAAAAGGTGATGTAATAGAAAGTTGCTTCATATGATATCTGGAACTGAAGTATCAGCAATTGAAAAGTTCTAGCTATCAGGATTGTTTTTAATGGAGAATTTACTGTTTCCTTTATCATTATTTGTAATCCAGGCAATGAATTGTAAACTGATGCCTTTTCTCAAAAAGATTGGTACAGTTCAGAGTTCGGATGGCAGAGATTGAAAGTTAATTCAATGAAATCTTCTGGATCAAAAACGCAATGTTACAGAAAAAGCATAGACATGGGGTGCAAGAAATTGGAAGAAGGTGGTGGCAGAAAACAAGAAGGAAAGACACACACAATGAACAGACAATGAAAAAGAAGCTCAAAGAACAAAATTTGAGAAGCAGGAAATTGCACAAAGATAGAATTTCACTTTCTAAAAGGTCTCACTCACAAAAAATTCTCACCATTTAACCATCACATAACCAGTTTTGATACTTTTAAATACTTAAGATATTTTTTATTTTAAATAAATTGAGCAATAAAGATTATTGTGCCAAACACTGCAAAAACAGAAAATGCTGGAGAAACTCAGCAGTTCTTACAGCATCTGTGGAGAGAGAATAGAGCCAATGTTTCAAGTTGGGCTGAGGGTTGTCCAGACTCGAAACATTAGCTCTATTCTCTCTCCACAAATGCTGGCAGACTTTGCTGAGTTTCTCTAACATTTTCTGTTTTTGTTTCAGAGTCCAGCATCCACAGTACTTTGCCTTTAATTTTTAATGATGTTATCAATTGATCGTCTGGTTGTAACAACAGCTTTAAGTGGTAAGCAAAAGTACAGAACAAACTGACACACATGTAAGATGTATATTTTTGTGAGGGCAGCACGGTTGGCACCGCTGCCTCACAGTGCCAGGGAGCCAGATTCAATGCCTGGCTTGAGTCACTGTCTGTACAGAGTCTGCACATTCTCTCCATGTCTGCACGGATTCCTCCCACAGTCTGGAAGATGTGCTGGTTAGGTGCATTTGCCGTGCTAAATTCTCCCTCAGTATACTCGAACAGGCGCCAGAGTGTGGTGACTAGAGAATTTTCACAATAACTTCATTGCAGTGTTAATGTAAGCCTACTTCTGACACTAATAAATAAACTAAACTAAGCTGGTGTCAAAGTGTGTTTGCTTGTAAAAATGCTAATGTCACATATTATTAGTATCCCCAAACAATTGGAAACTATTAGCCAGCTTTCTTTCAGTTTTCATTTCTTTCTTACTGCAGGATCTTTTCCCCAATGACCACCTGTGACAAAGGAGGAGAGAGAGAGAACTTGATTCATCAGAAATGGAACAAGTAATAATTATTATTTTCCACTGGTTTACCATTCATTTGCACTATTCATTTCAAAAGCTGCTTTGCTGACTTAGCTATCAGATGCCATACTCCTAGATAATGTACTCCTTATACACTATGACTTTATGGCTGCTCCAACTTGATTTTCATGTTTGCTGATGACACCACTGAGTAGTGAGTCAGATCTCAAACAATGATGAGATGGAATACAGGATAGAGATAGAGAATCTGGTGAAGCAGTGTGGCAATGACATTCTCTCCCTCAGCATCAACAAAAAGATGGGATAGTCATCGACTTCAGGAGGCAGAGTGGAGAATATGCCCTGTCTACCTCAATGGGATGAAGTTGAAATAGTCAAGGGCTTCAAGATTTTAGGTGTCCAGATCACCAACAATCTGTCCTGGTCCCTCCATGCTGACACCATAGTTAAGAAAGCCCACCAATACCTCTACTTTCTCAGAAGCTAAGGAAATTTGGTATGTCCACTACAACGCTCACCAACTTTTTATAGCTGCACCACAAAAAACATTCTTTCAGGTTGTATCACAATTTGGTGTGGCTCCCGTTCTATCCAAGGACACAAGAAATGACAAAGGGTTGTGAATGAAGCCCTAACCATCACTCAAAATGTCTACACTTCTTGCTGCCACAGAAAAGCAGCCAGCACAATTAAGGACCCCATGACACCAGATATACTCCATTCCACCTTCTTCCATTAGGTAAAAGATACAAAAGTCTGAGGACGTATACCAACCAACTCAAGAACAGCTTCTTCCTTGTGCCATCAGACCTTTGAATGGAACTACCATGCATTAAATTGATCTTTCTCCACACTCTATCTATGAACATAAAACTATATTCTGCACTCTCTTTATTTCTCTATGACCAGTATGCCTTGTCTGTTTAGTGCACAAGAAACAATACTTTTCACTTTATACCAATACGTGTGACAATAATAAATCAAATCAAAGGTCTCAGAAAGTGTTTATGATACTCTACAATCCATGGGAAGGGTGCAGAATTGTGTCATCCACAGTTCAGTTTCTTTTTGTCTTTGGGAATTCTGAGTTCAGTTGATTCATAATTAGCTCAGGGCTGGTTGGGTACCTCCCAGACTAGATTGAAGCCAATTCATTATTAGCCTGTCTTCAGTTTTTCTTTAATATAAACTTCATGGAGCATACGTCATGACATACGGCAGTCTTGGGATGGTTCTCACGGCCCTGAAGTTATTAAGGGCTGAAGTTTATTGCCTTAACCTTTTAGCAGTGATAGTCACATATCTCACTTAGCTTCTGATCATCAAACCAATCCCCAGTGTGCCAATATATTCATTTTTGTACTTCAATGATGCATTCATTGTGTTCATTTGAACAAAAGATTTGTTGCTGTCTGCTTAAATGTTGGACATTTGGTATATCATTCCTAAGTATTTAAAATTACAAGCTATACAGGAAAATATGCTGGTATGGTGCCTTTTCAAATACTACAAATACTCCAGATAAATGTCCAAAATATTTTTTTAAAAGCTTTCAACTCACATGTAGCAGTCAGATCTGAGTACGTTGTTTGCAGGCATAGTCATTGCATTTATAACTGTAATACAGTGTGAAACACTTTTAACTGGTTCTATGAGGGGAGTATTGTAAATATTGTAATTATGGATACAGAAGTGGACTCGGATCTACGTTTTTACTTCATTAAATAACATTCTTCTTTTTCTCTTGCTTAAATTGAATCGCTTCCCTCCCCCCACCCCTATCGCAGTGAAATGAGTTAGGTTTGTAGACCTTTTAAAAAAAATAGTTTACATTAGGAATTGGGAAGATTGTGTTTATAACAGGAAGTGGCGCTTGAGAATACAGTTCAAATGTGAAAGGTCTCAGTAAGTCGAAGCCATGAGTTCGTCAGTGTGCTCAAATGAAAACCTAATGTTGCTGACTGAAGGCTTGGCTTCCTGTCACGGAGAGATCATTTACAGATGGTTCATATGGGGACAGTTAAAGGGAGAGAAACCAACTTCTCCAAAGCAACCCCCTCCAAACCATTGTAGGCTCTGGCCAGGGAGAGCTCTGCTAAACTAAACAAAGCAGAGGAAGTCGAAATATGTCATGCTGTTCTGCTGCATTCAGCAAAAGATGCTTTTGGGACCGACTTCAGGCCTTATAAATATTGGAGGGGTGGCGCGGGGGCTGGGCGGGGGGGGTGGTTCTAATGTGTGAGCGGCCAGAATTATTATTGCATTTTTGGTAATGTTACAGCTTTGGGAGGGGATGGGAACTTGCGATTGGTGGAGTGGAGTAGTTTAACTTTCTTGGCGTCTGTGGAAAGGAACCGTACTTTGTTTTGTGCTTGAACTGTCTCAGTTCTGTCCACCACCGAGCAGTTTTACTCCTTGCCACAACAACTTGGCTTCTCCCTGCTATCGAGCATTCGCGGAAACAAACTAAATAGCCTGTTTATAAGACTGAGGGTACACTCACTGATAACTATATTCCTTATTGGCCACCTCGGTATTGTCGCTTCTAGAAAGATAAAAGACCCAAATGTTATCTGTTGGAAAGTTGTCCTTAAAGCATCTGTTTTTGTTGTCGTTGTTCGAATAAAATAAATCTGGAGCTCAAAGGGGCCCAGACTATCTTGTGCATCGCTGATAAAATGGAGGTGGGCGGCATGGTTCTTTTTGCTAGTGGATACAAGCCATGTAAACAGATGTGACCGCAGAGAAAGGCAGCAGCTGAATGGTTGCATTGTTCAGCAAATGACTCCAAAGGAGTTTGCGCGGAGTAAGTCAAGCTGCCGGTGGCGAGCTGGAAGAATGAGTTGCAATGGGCTCACAAAGCCAGACAGTGCTCGGGCTCCAAAACGTTTCCAATTGAAACACTCTACTTCATGTTATCCCCTGGGGATTTCTTGAATTCAATAGGCCTTTACAGAGGTATGCGGCTCAGTCTCGTGCAGTTACAGATGTTTCGCATTCAGACAGACCGAATGAAAAATCAGGAGAGACAAGGCAAATTGTAATTGCTTTGCTGTTTCTGGATGGAATCTATAAACCTCAAACACACACGCTCAAAATACACACACACACAATTACTCACAACACTCACTCAACACACGCACACACTTACTCACTCACACACATATTCACTCAACACACACTTTCCCACACACACACACACACACAATTATTCACAACACTCAACACACATTCACTCAGACACAATTACTCACGACACCCATACACAATCACAACACACTCACGCACAACATACACACTCTCCTCACACACACTCACACCTCACACACAACACACATTCACAACACACACTCACAATCACATACACTCATAAACACACACACAACAGACGCAATAGTCACTCAATCACACACACACACTTACACATTCAATCATGCACTCAACACATTCACAATTACACACAACACATTCACTCACGATCACACACACACATACACTCATAAATACACATACTCACAACCACATACCTCCACATACGCACACTCACGTTCAAGCACTCATACATAATCACACTGTCACATAAACGCACACAATCATACATCACACACGCAGTCTCAGACACACATATACACTCACTCAGAATCACATATGCACAGTCTCACTGACACACACACACATACACAAACTCACACAATCACACGCACACATCACTCTCTCACACGTTCACTCACACGGGAACAAAAGATTCAAAATGTGTCACTTCGATTTCGTTCAAATTAGCCAAACAACGCTGTAGAAACTTCAAAAAAGTATAATCACGTCTGATTCGCAGGCGAGTTCAATGTAAATAAGGGCTGTAAAGTCTGGTGAGCTACTTTTGGGGTGTTTCAACTCGCCAGATATGACAACCTCATTTGTATTTGACACTGGAGTCTAGTGTCCAACCCTGATGTAACTAATGGGATTGCGGCAGGGAGCTGAAGGAGAGAGATGAACGGTGGAGAGAATCTCAGGCGCTTTACTCAAAAGTGATGTCGTGTCCATCAACCTCGCCTTTAGTCTCCCCTGACAGGATTGGAGGCGCTTTTCTTTACATGAATGTGTCCCATGCATTCATGGTCCTCTTTTAGGCTAATGCCTCCTTTGTCGAGAGTTGAAACCCCGTGGCATGCCCCAGCCCTCTCCCAGCTGCCATATGGCGTGAAAGAAGCAGAGAGTGCACAGTGGAAATAAAATCAAACAGCTAGCAACAGATTACATTGATTTATTTTACTCTTAAGTAAAGCTGCTCGGAACATGGGGCTGAAGACTTCCACTGGTCAAAAGCATCTGCTGCACTGACCCACATAGTCAAGTAGTTAATTCCAACACCCCCCACCCCCGCTCCTTTTACTGTGAACAGAAAGATGAAATGATTCGCAAACGGTCTAAACTATATTGTCTGGCGAGGTACCCCGCCTCCAATTCTCAAAAGCCGTTCCATTTTCTCTCCCCAAATGGCCCCCCGAGTCTGCTGCGAATAGCGCAGCTTCCTCCCCTGAATTTTTCCTTCTATTTTTGCGAGCATGGGAATGGAATCTGTTCAGGACGCTGAACCTAACATGCCTCCCCTGCTGCTGCTGCTTAGAGTCCGGCCAGCTTTCTGGATCAGTTTGTTAAATGATGCTGAACCCGTCCTGCTAATGGTGCCTGTCAAATTCCAGCAGAGGCGGCCAGTAAAGTGGCTTTTGCAGTGGTCTTATTGGGGGTCTCGGGGCTCGAACAGGCTCCTTCTCCTGCTGTTGCTGCTGCAAGCTCTCTGCTCCCTTTGTCCTCCCTGTCCTCGGGTCAAGAGATCAATCAGGGCCTTGACAAAGCCCAGAGAGACTCCCCCAATAAATTGCAAAGTGTGGCGATGCAGTGTACTGATTAACACACTGCTGAGATTAACATCAGCAATAAGATATTATCAATTTTACTTATGAATTGTCCATTGGAAAAGCGAAAAGCGGATTACATTACAAAGGTCAGACGGCTGAATTACCGTCTACGCTGTTTATTTTAACATCCTATCTATGTGGACCTCCTATCATTTGTTAAGGACTGTCGGCTGCAAAGAACGTAGCCAAGACAATAGGCAAATAGGCCAAAGTGCTCTGCCCATTTTGAAACGCAGGGGAGACACTGTAGAATGTAACAAATAGTTTAAAATCAAAAATACTGATTGAGGCCACACAAGTCTTGCCAGCCCTAACTTCCCTAAGTCTACGGAAGAGAATCAACTGACTTACTCGAAGATAGACAGAGGGAAGTCTGAAGTGCCTCTGTGGGGGAGAAAACATTTTCATCAGATAGCACACGCTGGCTATATCCTGAAATAGAACTCCGATTCTGTTTGCCAAGTTCACTGTGAGGTTGAGGTTGAAGTTGGGGATGGTGGGGTGGTGGGTGGTTCTCTTTCAAGCAACTGAACTTAACAGAAATACAGTGCTATTTAAAACAAACAGAGTCTCGTGATAAACAAACATGTGGAGCGTGTGCTTGAGGCTTGGAATATAAAAAAAGGACATGTCAAGGGATAAAGATTAACAAAAGAACCATAGAGACAAACTGTAGAAAATGGTGCAGTTTGTAGTAAGATGAACAGCGATACAAGCCTCCAGCAGGCAGTCCGAATATTACAAGTGATCTTTTATGCCAAATGCTTTGCGATAATTATCTTAAAGTTAAGTCGTTCGGGGTTGGCATGTAAAGTTCGCAGGTACAGTTAGCCTAAGTTTACCCACATGTGCGCCGTATTCTATACGTTAAAATGTCCCGAGGTTGTTTTTTTTAGCGTAATGCATCATTTTGTTTCAAATGCAAAAGCTCGGGCAATTATAAAATGCTCCTGACTAAATGTGTAGGAAATATTTAGTGCTATGTGCAAGATCACTCGCTGCAACATGACATGATCAGCAGCACTGCATTACTGATGGCATCTGGCCGAGCTTTTATTACAGTGACAGATGTTTGTGCGTGTACCGAGCAGATCCTCCTTCGGGGAGACGATTTCCTATTGTAGGACTTGGGACCACTTTGTGTTGTTGTCAGTGTCTCTCGGCTCATTGTGAAAGCTGCAAGCAAGCGATGCGCAGTGTTCTCTTTTTTTGGCGTGGGGGGAGTGTAACATTGAATTAGAAAAAAGTTGGGGGGAGGGCGGGGGTTAGAATAGAGAGAGAGAGAGAATGTTTTAATAACTTTTTTTTCTTGGAGTTAAAAGGTCAGAGAGTCATGTGGATAAAAGGGAATATTGGCGGATAGATATTAGTCAGCAGCAAAGCTGAACGTCTGAAGATTGATCGATCTTCCTTTGTCTTGGCACTCAGTTCTTTTCTGGCATCTAGCACCTGTTGGCCAGGGACAAAGATTAAAGCTTACATTCGATGCACTAAAACATCGACGAGACAAAAAAAAAATCAAATTCCATTGTTTTTACTTTTAGTGTGAAACCCAATCAGATTTATAAAACTGGACGATAACTTTGAGTTTCTTTACTGTAGTTTAATCATTTATACTCGGAAGCCAGGGCCATAGACTTGGGCCGATGCCACGACTGTACATGAGTTCATTTCAAAGCACCGTCCGCCTTGTCTTGTTTGCATTCTACAAGAAAAGCACAGGCGTTTCTGGTGCTCTTGTTAAAGAGCCACCTGTAATTTAAAGCTATAATGAAGTCGACAGTGGCTGGTGCCTCATTTAGCGCCTCGTCGGAATCATTTGCTCAATTAAAGGTGTTTTTGTGAGGCTATATTGAAAAAGGGAGCGTGGGTGGGGGGGAGACACACGTGAAAGCCGAGTTTATTTTGATTGTCAATTTGATAAACACTCCAAAACGCAAAAGACATTTTAACCTCGTTCCCGAATTAGCCAGCACAATATGCAAAACTGGCAAACGACAAATGGTTGCTTTGAATCGAGAGCGGCCCCCGTCACATTTAATGGAATACAACAGTGCTAATGAATAGCCTAATGAAGCTCGAAATCGCCAAATGGAAGACTTGGGGATAAAGTAATCTTGCCTGGGGAATGGTTTTGTGACGAATGTAATGGAAGATCCTGGGTGTTATATATTGTGGAGATGTTAACTCCAGAGTGACATTATTTTATTTTTCGATTGATCTGTCTCTATCACTCTCAGGCTAGTTGGACTGCATTGTTATGTGTCTTGATGCTTGTCGCATCAACGTGCCTAATTCAATGATGTGGCTTTTTGTCTGCATCCCAACTTCTGAACCTGATACACCTGAGTCAAATAGTGGTCTATCCAGCATTTTTTTTAACCTTTGGGTTTTGACCATTCTACTCCACGTGCCGAGTTGTGTACTCCTTGTGTAGGTAACGGGGGTCAGTGGGAGTAGGTTGAGATGAATAATCTGCATTGTTGTGCAAGAGAAAGGCAATAAAGGACCGTGTGCCTTTCACTGCTGGTTAGTGGGAGCTGCAGGGGTTAATTGTATGAATGCTAATGGCACAGGCTCAGTGGCAGATGCTCGCGTGCCTTCACAAAAATCCTTCTTCAAATTCCTGCGACAACAAGAGAGGGAGAAAAAGAAATGACTGATGTGCTGGCACCCCGGCGATCGAGATGCCAGAATCCTAGCTACATGCCACCTGCCAGATCTATTGTCATAGGGCTGACAATGACGCCGCTGTTTATTATAGATCAGGACACATTTATAGCACGGCCATTGCAGTTTACTTAAAGACATCTGACAATTAGCTACCCAACAAGTGGATTTATTACTTTGCAATGCTCGTTAAAGAGAGAAGGGTTTAGTTGGAACTTTCAGCAGTAAAATCCTAACTATTCGCAGTAAATTGTTGACTGTATTAACAAATTTACCCTCAGGGAAAGTAAAACAGCACAAAACGCATCAATACTGACAATATTGGTATTATCAATCACGTTTTTAAAAGTTATTCCGAGCAAATCAGCTGAAAGTTTTCTTTAAAAAAACGCAACCAATTCAAAATGCCCCCTTTAATACTCAATATGAACCGGGATTCTAGCTTTTGAATAGTTTGTAGTTATGCCTTAAGGCCCCATTGTATAGTTTTATATGGGTCGAGTCTCTTTGAGTTTGTGTATTTTGAAACATGTTGCTCGGTTTATGTACTCATCTGTATGCTGGGGTTTTGTTGTGCACCGATCAGAGCCACCGTGCAATGATTAACTTTATTAAATTCTATCTCTGCATTTAGTAATTTAATTTCCAAATTTGGTGTTCGGGCACAAAGCAGCAAGTCGCCCCTATCCAACCTAATTAAACCTGGCAGTTTTTTAGCTGTATTGCACTGGGGCGGGGAATGTGATTATGATCTATCGCCATGTCAAACTTCATTATGGCTTCATCTGCACTTGGTGCTTTAGACATCAGTGTTTACTTGCTAACTCCACAATGTGATCTTGAATCCGTATCTAACTTTGTTTGCTTGACGGCCCGGCAAGAATCTTCTTTGTGTGATTGCCTGTAAAGTTACCACAACATGTTTTTTTATTTAGTTTTTCGATCCTAAAGTATTAATTTTCACAAAATCATTTAATCCTTTTTACAGTTTGACAAAATACATTTACTGATTATGTTATTACATGAGTTTAAAAAAAAAGCTTCAGTTCTCATTTTTCATTGTCTTGCTCAGGTACCCACTGGTGATACTTCTTTAAAATTTATCTATTAGTGTCAGAAGGAGGCTTATATTAACATTGCAATGAAGTTATTGTGAAAATTCCCTGGTCCCCACACTCCAGCGCCTGTTTGGGTACACTGAGGGAGAATTTAGCATGGCCAATGCATCTAACCAGCACGTGTTTCAGATTGTGGGAGAAATTAGAGCACACAAAGGAAACCCAGCAGATATGGGGAGCAGATGCAAATTCCACACAGGCAGTGACCCAAACCGGGAATTGAACTTTTGTATCTGGTATGCGAGGTAGCAGTGCCACTATGCTACCCACATTTTGAATCATGCAAAATAATCTGGTTGTTTGACAATGATTGCAGGAAGGATACATTTTGGATTTAAATATAATATAAACAGACTATATTGGAAAAGCACAGAGGGTCACTAGTAAGGTGTACTCCTTAGTCAGAATAGTTACTAAGCCAACAATTTGGAAGAAACTGGACATGGCATTTCTAACCAATTGCAGTGGAGAGAAGATACACTCATTTGGCTAAGAAGTGATGTAATGAATGATGAATAAATAGGAGAGCAGAGTGGAAATACGTGTGAACAAAAAGTGTTTTAGTGATGAAAATAGAGTTTCAGTGTCAAAATTAGCCAGGACAAAAAAAAACCCCATTAACCTAAAACTGTAAACTCAAGGGTACAGTTTCATAAGTATTAGTGGCTAGCTGGCAATTCAAATGGGAACTTAAAATATGGAGAAGCTCAATTCAGGATCAAGCAGCAATCCAGTGTTATGATTAATCTGTTCTGAGTGGCATTTTAACCACTAACAAAGAAACTAGAAGCAGGAGTAGGCCATTTGGCCCTTCAAGTCTGCTCTGCCTGTTCTTTTTGATTATGCCTGATCATTAAGTTCAGTATCCTGATTTTTCCCCCTTTTCCCTCCAATATCCCTTGATTCCTTTAGCCTCAAGAGCTATATCTAATTTCTTCTTGAAATCATACAATGTTTTGACCTTTAATTTCTTTGGTAGTGAATTCCACAGATTCACCACTCTCTAAACCATCGGTGTGCACAAAACTTGGCTGAGAATTCAAATGTAAAAGTTGCTTCACATTTGTGTTTCATCAATCAAAACTCTGAAATCAAGTTTAAGAAAGCAGCTGAACACATATTTCACAAAATCCATACTTTAAAAACATCACAAATGTGTATTGATGTGCAGCAGTTTTGAATGAATATGCACACGCATGATGTTTTAGGGTCACTTTGGCCAAACAGATTGCAGAACAATAGACATTCAATAATTCAGGTTAGTGTTTCAACTAATTTCAAAAAATGTTGTCCCAACAAATCATCACATCTCAAAAGAAAAAAAAATCCAATTCAGGAACAATTTCAATGGACCATGAGCTAAAATTATCAATTGTATTGTGATGAACAACTTTCTGTGGTAATACAAATACTGTGACAGTTTCTCCTGAATGGTTACATTGTTGTAACAATAAAATCTTAGTCAATAAAAGCCTGGTTGTTTGGGAGGAGATATTACAGTCACCAAAACCATCTTCCAATCATTCTAACATTCTCATTAATGACTTAGTCTATGTGACCTAGACGTCTTGAACACCCATAACCTTTCGTGTGCTGCCCAAGTACCTCATGGCCTACCTGCCCAGCTGAAATTAAAAGATAGTACTAGCCCAGATATCTCTCCTCATGGAGTGTTGGAGTACCTAATAATAAGACAATGAAATAATGGTTTACTAATAAAAATGAAAAATACTTAATTGTAAAATCTGAATTTTGAAGGCTGTGGTTCAGGAAATTGAACAGACAGGATAGCAACCAAGTGAGAAACTACAAATGTTTAGCAACTAAAGTCAAAATGCAGCTTTGCAGTGACAAGACAGAATTATCAACTCAATAAGAACATAGGGGGACAAAGTATAAGCTCACAAGGAAGAAGAAAGTTTCCAAACTGAAGGAGCAATTTGCAAAATTGCAACAGTTCCATTGTGATTACTGTGCACTAAGCATCACCCAATACTAGCAATAGGGAAAGTTAAAGGTCTGGTCTGTGTAAATTCAGGAGAAACAACATATGTGATTGCCTGTTATTGAAAGTTTTGAAAATGTTCCAACTTTAGCTCCTTCATTTATCTAATTGTTTTTTCTGCCATATTGTCACAGCTGCAAGTAACTGAGATGAACATCTTGCCCTTAAACCATTCTGGGATTGACTAGTAGAAAAGATCCAAGATTGGCTGTAGGTGTGTCTCTCTTTTGCTGTCCACTCAATTATCTATGGAATTATTTACTTCCTGTTTTTTAGACTCCATCTCATGTATAGCTGAAATCAAAGATCTTGTTTTGGGAGTAGATATGTTTTGTAATTTTAATGATCTGGGAGAATGTTAAATAAAAGACAGGCTAAAATTATAATCTCTAAATTATTATAATTGTTTATTGAAGAAAGAGTAAATATATGAAAAAAAAGAGAAATGAAAACAATTTTCATTGTCTCATGACACCCTGCCCATTGGAGTCCCTGGTTATGACAGCTGATCTGGAGATCAAGTAGTCCTGGTACCATTCACCATCCTTTCACAGTGTCATGCAAACAACTTCTGTGTGAGACTTGGTATAAACACAAACTTGGAAAACAACATACAAGGAAAATACAAGTGGGTCAACTTGACCTATAATTATAACCGTACTATAATATGATGCAAAAACACAGCTGCATCCCAAACTTAGATTCCCAGAGCATGGGTGTTGGTAAATTGGCTGGCAAATATATTAACTCTTTACTTTCTTTATTATGTGATTTCCACATTGCATCAGCAAGAATTTGCACTTATTCAGCATCTTTAACAGAACAAAATATCACAACCTTTGGAGAGTGGAAAGTGAGGTGGCAAGTTGAAATGTTCAGGGAAGAAATAATAGAGTTTTGGGGCCCAGGCAACTGAAGGAGCAATTGCTTATGATTATTGAAAGAGGAGCAAGATACGCTAGAGACCAGAGTAAGAGAAATGGAGATGATGGTAAAGGCTGTAAGGCTCAGGCGGGTTACAGCGATATCACAGAGTGCACCATTCAAGAATTTAAATATAAGGATGAGAATTTTACATTTGATCAACTGCTATATAATAAGCGATAAAGAATATGATAGGTGAGTGGCATCTGGGGTAGCATGTGGCACCAGAGTTTGAATGAGCTAAAGATTATGGCTGTTGCTGACTAAGAGAGCAGTCAGGAGATAAGAAGGATATGTATGAGAGTGTCAGAAGTAAAATAGCTAATTATAGAGGAAGACAGTCATATTAAAGAAGTAAGGGGACATTGCATTAGAGAAAATATGTGGCCAAAAGCTCAACCAAGGCCCAACAACAGCAGATTTGTGAGTAGTGTAGTTATGTAGGCCAGTGGCCAGGAGAGTTGAAATGAATGATAAGTGAATGGAGATTATGCCTTTATCTTTCTAATATTTAGCTGGAAGAAATGACAGTTTCACAAATTTACGGGATTGTTACAGCACGGAAGGCAATTTGGCTCATTGTGTCAGCACCAGCTCTTCAAATGAGTTTAGTGCCATCTCCCCCTGCCTTTCCCTTGTACCCTTGGATTGTTTCTATTCACATACTCATCTCATGGCCCTTTGAATGTTTCAATTGAATCTGTCTCCACCACACTTCCGAGGCAGTGCATTAGAGATTTGAACCTTTTGAAAGGTTTTTTTTTCCTCACCACATTTGCTTCTTTTGCCAATCACTTTAAATCTGAGCCCTCTTGTTCTTGATCCTTTAGTGAGGGTGAACCGTTTCTTCCTATCTACTCCATCTAACCCCCTCATGATTTTGAACATCTCTATCAGTCCCAGATGTGAGATAATGACTGACTGCATGGACACAGCAGAGGTGTCTAGGAGAATAGAGGTGAGTTAGAGCTGGATGTCATTGGTGTACATTTGGAAATTGACCACATTGCTTTGATGATGTTGATGAGGGGAAACATCTAGATAAAGGAGCCTGAGAAAGATCACTGAGATTCTTCAGACGTATTGATCTGAGATGGGAAGCGAAGCTATTATTAAAGTTAGTCCGGCTATAATAAAATAGGAGCAAATAAATTATTTGCAACCTGACTTAGTTGGGCAAAGCAAAAAAGTTGTTGAATAAGTTGTGCCAAAGGCTCATCAACACAAAACAGATTACATAATGCACCATAATCAAAGTCACTAAAAAGCACTTTGTATTTTTACATTTGTTTTCTTTGTTTTAACATGGCCTATTTCTTTATTTAGAAATTAATATTTTTGGCTCTTCAATCCACAATTTGTTGGAGCAATCTCTCAGTTTATATGATTTCATAAGGCAAGTGGATTTTCCACAGAAGTATTCCATGTGCTTTCTGAATGCCAAGTCACAACTACTTCAAAGAATAACTTTTACATTGTGTCACTTTAGGGAACTTAGTTATTGCCATTTCATCTTCAGAACAATCAGTTAGTTAAGCAGCTATACCACCAACATTTCATGTTTCTGATTTTGATTTGATTTATTCTTGGCACATGTATTACAATACAGTGAAAAGTATTGTTTCTTGCACATTATACAGACAAAGCATATCATAGATAGGGAAGGAAAGGAGAGAGTGCAAAATGTAGTGATTCAATCATAGCTAAGGTGTAGAAAAAGATCAACTTAATGTGAGGCAGGTCCATTCTGGTCTCTATCTTGATAGTTGTGGCGTTATTAAATGAGAAAATCAAGGTTCAAATGCAGAGAACAAATCACATTAAAATGAAATAGAAGGCTCTGGACTGAACACCAACAACACACAGATTTAGAGTAGTTTCAGTGAAGCAATGCATGCCTTAGTACTTCAGAATAAATGTGAGAGAAGAAAATAAGTTAACAGTAGGTGGTGAAAGGAAAAACTGAAAGGGTTATATTGAGCCATACTTTCCAGCAAAGAAAATTACAGCAAGGACATTTGAGTTGGCAATTGATGCTTCTTAGTGTCATAAGTAGGTTTACACTAACAAAGCAATGTTATTGTGAAAGTCGCCACACTCCAGCACCTATTCGGGTACACTGAGGAAGAATTTAGCATGGCCAATGTACCTAACCAGAGATATTTGGACTGTCAGAGGAAACCGGAGCACACTCACGCAGATAAGAGGAGAACATTCAGATTCTGCATAGACAGTGGCCCAAGCCGGAAATCGAATATGGGTCTCTGGCACCAAGGGCAGCAGTGCTAACCACTGTACCACTATGCATCCCATTAGTTATGAGCAGGTGCTGCAGCAACTTCAGTTGAGGGCAAATATGAGGTTAAAAGCAGAAACTCAAAAGTTGCAGTCTGAGGTATGCACTGTTGGCTAATAAAAGTGGCAACTCACTAGTGTGAAGATGCAGTATTGTGCTTGTATGCTGGATACAAAATTAAAGTTAAACTAAAGGTTAAAACTTAAACACACAAACTTAACCAATGACAGGCATGTTAGATTCATTGTGACAATAAGTCTTGGATTTTTGGGGGGCTTTTGAAGTTAGGGAGACACATGAGCTATCACAGGTACAGGTTGAAAGCTCCATCACTGATAAACTGTAACGAGGGGCTGAATGCAAAATAAACCAGATTCAGATGAGCAGAAGATGTTCTTGTCTTTATAACAGGTGACAGTCTTCTGTACATATTTCCAAAATTGCTTTTTTTCAAATCTTCCAAGTGCTGGATTCTTCTAATACTGAACATTATATTAACATCATGTATAAAAACTGCTTGAAGCACATATCATTCTTTTAATCTATAGAGTATTTTCAACCTGGATGTAAAATGATGCTGAATATGAAGATTTATTCTTCATTGTTTGCAGAAAAAGATGAAGTATAAAGTGTACATTTATGATTTTGCTGCATTGGTAATTTTTTTTGTTTTTTTTTAATGATCATACTACTGTCTTTCTTTCACTGTAGCAAAACCTCAACATGCTCCAAATCCAGCAACTCAGACATGGAGGGATGCCCAGTGGGGGAGTAGGATTTCATCTGTTAGCTCTTAAACATAAAAGGTAACCATTAAAAAAAGCCAGCCCTTGTCTGTGATTAATTAATTGAGAACTTATTGAAAGTTACATATCAAAGTCAATAAAAGAAAACAGCCATCTTTGCAATCATTTGTTTTCATGGGTTTACAATGCAAAGGGAAGCCATTTGGCCCATCAAGACTGCACTGACCACAATCCCATCAAGGTCCTATTCCTGTAACCCCACATATTTACCCTGACAGTAAGGTCAAGTTAGCATGGCCAATCAACCTAACCCATACATCTTTGGACTGTGGGAGGAAACCAGAGCATATGGAGAAAACCCATGCAGATGTGGGGAGAATGTGCAAACTCCATGTAGACAGTGACCTGAGGCCAGAACTGAACCTGAGTCTCTGGTGCTGTGAGGCAGCAGTGCTAATCACTATGCCACCTTGCCTCCCATCATACTTCCATGGCACTCTTATCCAGGCATTCTACCTGAGCTAACAGCTATCATCTAGGTAATAGTAGCAGATCAATGTAATGAGACTACAGCTGAACTATTGAGAAATTTCCACATTACGTTACCCATAGCCTAATCCAGCCAGTGTTTTTTTTTAGAATTTTGAAATATCTTTTAATTCAGAGTCATAAACAAATGCAGAATTAGAATGTTTTTGTTGACAATATTCTTTGAATAATAATTACATCTTAATTAGCCATCAGAAACATCAGTTTTCACTGAATCAATCCATATTTCAGGTAGCACATGAATATCATACAAGTGCCTGATGAGCTATTGAGCTGCCTTTGGCATCAACGCCATGTGATTGCAGCAAAGTCCAAAATTGTTTTTTCACAAACAATTGTTCAAAGTGCTGTTGTTTGTTCTTTTATAAATTCATAACCAGCTGTAGAACTAAAAAAAGTTTTCAATGAAGGGCATTCTAGGTAGCAAATTGCCACTCAAGTTCTTTGTTTCTAATAAGCCAGAGTTGTGGCCATACATTACTCATAAGTATGCTTACATTAACACTGCAATGAAGCTACTGTGAGTGGCACAGTAGCACATTGGTTAGCTGCCTCAGAGCACCAGGAACCTGGGTTCAATTCCTGGCTTGGGTCACTGTCTGTGTGGAGTTTGCACATTCTTCTCATGACAACATAGATTTCCTCCCACAGTCCAAAGACGTGTGAATTAGGTGCATTGGCTATGCAAAATTCTTTTTCAATGTACCCGACCTCTGAGTGTGGCGACTAGGGGATTTTCACAGTAACTTCATTGCAGTGTTAATGTAAGACTACCTGTAACTAATAAATAAACTTTAACTTTAACCTTTTGAAAATTCCCTAGTCACCACACTTCGGGTACACTGAATTTAGCATGGCCAATGCACCTAACTAGCACATCTTTCTGATTGTGACGTTTTCATAACATTTCCATTGTTGTCTGATTACTTATTTTTTCCAATAGATGTCTATTTGGCTTGTAACTTCAGCAATAGCCTCGCTGCCTAGATTAACATATTTAGCTTGCAAAACTAAAAAAAACACCAAAACACATTCCTCCAAATCAATTTCAGAAAGCGTTGATTTTTTTTTTTCTGCAAGTTCTACTTGAGTGAAATTTTATGGCTCTGAATTTTTAGATCCACATTCTCAGAACAAATTATCCATAAATTTCATCAATATCCACTAACCAAGAACCAAACATTTGGACTCAAAATATTAACTCTGCTTCTCCCTCCACAGATGCTAGCTGACCTGCTGACTTTTGATGTGGAGATGCTGGCGTTGGACTGGCATATACACAATAAGAAGTCTCATAACACCAGGTTAAAGTCCAACTGGTTTATTTGGCAGCAAAAGCGACTAGATTCGGAGCGCTGCTCCTTTATCAGGTCACTGGGAATCCTGTTCACAAACAGGACACGTAAAGACACAAACTCAATTTACAAAATAATGGTTGGAATGTGAGCCTTTACAGGTTATCAATGTGATTAAAGATACAGACAATGTGAGTGGAGAGAGATTTAAGCACAGGTTAAAAAGATATATATTATCTCCAGCCAGGATAGTTAGTGAGATTTTGCAAGCCCAGGCAAGTCGTGGGGTTACAGGTAGTGTGACATGAACCCAAGATCCCGGTTGAGGCTGTCCGCATGTGTGCAGAACTTGACTATCAGTCTCTGCTCAGCGACACTGTTGTTGTGTGTCGTGAAGGCTGTCTTGGAGAGTTCTTAGCCGAAGATCAGAAGCCGAATGCCCATGACTGCTGAAGTGTTCCCCAACAGGAAGAGACACTCTTGCCTGGTGATTGTCGAGCGATGTTCATTTATCCGTTATCATAGCATCTGCATGGTCTCCCCCACGTACCATGCCTCGGGGCATCCTTTCCTGCAATGTATCAGATAGACAATATTGGCCAGTTTGCAACAGTAGTACCATGTACCTGGTGGATGGTGTTCTTACATATGATGGCAGATGTGTCAATGATCCAGCATTTCTGTGTGGGTTTCCTCTAGGTGTTCCAGTTTCATCCCACAGTCTGATGTGGGAGTCCCACTGGCTATGCTAAATTCTCTCTCAATATACCCAAACAGACACCTGGGTGTAGCCACAGGGGGGTTTTCACAGTATCTTCATTGCAGTGTTAATGTAAGCCTACCTGTGATACTAATAAGTAAACTTTGGGAATATGGGGAATTCAGGGTGATGAAAAGATTTGTGCATCAATTAAGCCAAAGTATTTCAAACATTTCTCAAATTAGCAGCCATCAACAGCAATAACAAACAACTTCACTGCAAAAGTTCAATGTAAAGGGATAACTAAAGTGGATCAAAAGTAAAAATGGACCTCTTCTTTCCTTATATTGCAGAGTCTGATATAATGCAATAGTTGATACCAGCTCCAAGGAATTTCCGAGGTCAATTGCATAGTCTTACTAAAGTAGTGCTACCGATGATACTTTCTGCACAATTGCTTCATCACTTGGACCTGCAGTTTCAAATAACACACATGGTGCAGTAAAGCCAAAGGTAAAAGTGAACCTTGTAATAACGAGCACAGAATTTTGGGCCTGCTGTGTCTCCTCCTGGGGTACAGTGTGTTCCTCATTCTGATGATTCAAGTGTGTTTTTGTTATGGAGGCCGAAGCTTGCTTGTTCGTGTTGCTCAATTTGACAATGCAAGTGCATCTGTCACTTCTACAGTTTCTGGCACTGCTACATTATCTGAGTCAGATGCAACAAAATCAGCAGCCTTGGAATTAGATTTGTATTGTGATAATGAGACAAAGTCTGCTACAAATTTAGCAGGGACCTAGTCTCAGAGAAATAGGCCAAGAATGAAAGTCACCCGACATGTGTATTGAGAGCATCTGCAGTGCCACACTTGCTACAACCAATCCTGCTCTCACTGTTACCAGTCCAAGACTGTGGATGTTGCAAAAAAAATACTATTTCATTTTCCTCAGGCCAAAGCTGGAGATATCCATTGCCAAGAAAATAAACCAACAAAGCAACACCTGTCATCTGGCAACATTTAACAGTTCATCTGTATAGTGAACTGAATCAATTTGCATTATTTAAACGGTTATTATTAGCAGGAATAAACAAAGGGAGCACAAGAACAGTGTTAATCACACATCTGAAACAATTTCATGCAGAAAGAGTTATTTTGGTTACTTTGAAAGTGGATATTTAGGACACAACCATTGCTGATTCACAATCAACATCAGAGTCAGGAGAGGAACTTGAAATAAAGCCTTAACATTCCTTAACAAAATCTGAAATGTCATCTCAGACTTCTGTTTCTGAAACACTGTTCACTTTTAACTCTTGTCTGAACCCCCTCAATTCACAGAAAAAAGGAAAATAATTCCAATTCAGTAGGACTCAAGTACAGAAATGCTTTTCCAAAAAAACTTTGGGTTATTGAAAAAGAAATATTTTGTTCAGCGGAGAAGTGAGTTCAATCTGGTAACCATATATAGAAGTCTAGGGCACACGACTTAATCCACAAGAATGCATAGCTTTATAGGGCCTAAATTAAAATTCAGCCTAAATGCATTGGATAAAGGTATACTTTCTTTGATAGTTTATATGAGATTATTTGAGCTGCTGAACTCAACTTAGTTTCTAATGAGATGAGACCAAAGGCACAGAACTGAGCATTATCTTGGCACAGAAACAGCATTGAATAGGTAGTCTCAAACACACAATGAAACTGATCAAGTTGGAGGTGCACTTCTGAAACTAGTATTTAATATTGATTGGAGAAACTTTGCTCACAATCAAACATTGTGATGGTCAATATTCATTTTTTAACCAAAAGTGCTGAAAAAAATGATCAAAATGTGCAATAGCATGATAGTTAAGCAGGATAAAGGCCAAATGCAGAAATGTCTTGGGTGTTAACACTGCACTTCATAAAGTGCTGAAAACTCCATACATCCACATTTTGTTTTGGTCTCCAGGAAGCTATCAAGATGCTGGACAATGAGAAGCCATTTATGACAGCTGTGATGAGGCACAGAATGCTGTGTACTGAACATCAAATCGAACTGATTAACGTTGGTGACAAGAAACTTGGTGGATAGATCTGTGCAGAACAGATCGAGAAGGGAGACCTTGCAAAGTTTTAAATTGTCTTTCTGTTATTGTCAATGATTACTGCAAAGGGTCACAAGCCAAGAATATAACTTACAAACATTTCAGGACCAATTAAAATGTTTCATAAGCAAGAACAAACATTTCCAAAAACAAAGGAATGGTGATGTAACTGGGTGAGTAATCAAGAGGACTGAATAAGTGATCAGGAAACATGAATTCAAATCCCACCATGGAAACTGAGAAACTTAAATTCCATTAAATAAATCCAGATTTCAAGAAAAAAGTATCAGCAAAGGTTAATCATGAAACTACCAACCTCTTGTAAAAAATAACCATTTCTGAAGTTAAAGTTTATTTATTAGTCACAAGTAAGGTTTACATTAATACTGCAGTAAAGTTACTGTGAAATTCCCTAGTCACCATACTCTGGCACCTGTTCAGATTAATGCACCTAACCAGCACATCTTTCAGACTGTGGGAGGAAACCCATGCAGTCACAGAGAGAATGTGCAAATTGCACATAGTGATCCAGGCTGAGAATTGAACCCAGGGACCTTGGACTATGAGGCAGCAGTGATAACCACTGTACCACCATGCTGCCCTCGGATTCAGCTACAGTCTTCAAGAAAGGAGATTTGCTATCTTTATTATATCTGACCTATATATGGCTCCAGTCCCACAGCAATCCTCTGAAATGGTCTAGGAAGCCACTCAGTCGTAATCAAGAAAGTGGATCACTGTCACCTTCTTAAGGTCAATTAAGAATAGGCTTTAAAAGTTAGTCTTGTCAACAATATACATATTTCTTGATTAAATTAAAAATATTTTCTGGTCATTATCACATTGCTGGTTGCAAGTTTATTGAGTGCCTGCTGCATTTGTTAAAACTACACACTTAGCAATGTACCTAATTGGATGTAAAATACTTTGGAACAGCCCCAGTTCATGAAGTGAAATTTATAAATGTATTTCTAGTCATGTGATATTTGATCTGGGAGTAGTTGATACTGATATCTGGAAAAACCGTTCCATTTCCTCGCCCTTTGTGAAATTACCTGGAGAAAAGAAAAATCGAATAAATCTTTGCTATATCTTTTTCAACCTTTTCAAAGGATTTTCTTTCTCTCAATTTAAATGAATTGTAACATCATTCTTCCTATGTTTGTGCAGGTTTCCTCCAGATGCTCTAATTTCCTCCCGCACTCCAAAGATGTGCAGGTTAGGTGGATTGGCCATGTTAAATTGCCATTTAGCATCAGGGGGATTAACAGAGTAAATATGAGGGGTTACAGGAGTAATTCTCTGTGCAAGCTCCATAGGCCAAATGGCCTTCTCCTGCATTGTAGGGATTCTGTGATCAGCTTTGACAAAGGGTTACCCAGGCTTGAAATGTTGGCTCTCTTCTCTTCCCACAGATGCTGTCAGATCTGCTGAGATTTTCCACATTTTCCATTTTTGTTGTCATATCCCATGCCTCTTTAAAACAGTGTGCATAAAACTGGATAGAAAGAAATATATAGTAAAACTATACTTTTGGAAGGTTAATTTATCTTAAATACATAAATTTCTACCTAGTTACCTTTCAGACAGTGAGTTGGCTTAATTCCAAAGGAGACAGCACTTGAATGGTCATTATCATTGAATGTTGGGTGACTGATCTCCATCCAGTATGTTGCTTGAAGGGAGGTCTAATGGCCAAGTGGCAGAGTCCCTATCTCTGGGCAAGAGGCTCTGGATTCAAATCTCACTTTAGGACTCAAACAGGTTGATAATAACCTGTAAAGATAGCAGGCATAGGGAAGTCTCCTGGACAGTCATGATGCAGAAGGCAATCCAATGGATGTTCATGGTTGCCAACGCTCCCCTTCTGGCATAGTAACTGAAGAAGGAGGAATGTTGCTTTAAGGCAAAATGCCTCTTCTCGCATTCCACCAGTGATATACTTGGCGTCGGAGGAATGGAGTTGTCGTATTAATCTAACAACTACAGAAAAGGATAGGGATGAAATGAATCAGCATATCCACTTTTTGACACATGGCTTTGAGTGTCGACGTTTCAAAGAATACTATTTGCGGCCCTGAATATAACAATTCTCCCCCCAAACCAACCCCCAACAACCATGTTATGTTTTTGGTTTTTGTACCCACCTCATTCGGGATCACATCGTTCGGTATAATTCCATTATTTATATCCAAGCACCTATTAACGCCAAACTCCTTATGGTGGAGCTAACGAGAGCAGTGACTCACAAACCAGGAATTGAGTACTACTATTCTATGCATTAAAAATGAGGAATAACATTGTGGGGAGCTTAGTTATCGTTAACCATATAACACCAGCGATAAGAGTAATTCCCTGTGGACGGTTTACGTTTAAGTGGGACTTAGAATGTGTTAGGCCAGCAAAAAGCTCTGTCACTGTCAATTTTAAATATAATTGGGATTAAAGTATCTTTGCCACAATACTAGGATGCGAAGCTTCCGAGTTACCACAATTAAATCGATCAATTCAAATGTTGCGAATGTGCACTGAAGGAGGCAAATTCAATCGGAATGGCAAATTGTTTCAGTTCTTTGAGTTAATCCGACAGATTTGATCACTTTAACTCATAAATTGAGCTCGTAAAACAAGTGACGGGGCTTCATTTTTGCAGCTTATCTCAAAACGAAGCTCATTTTATTGACACATTGTGCCACAATCATGATGTGGCTGTGAAGTGAATCATGGGAGGGAGATGTCCAAGTAATTAGTAATGGCAACCCCGAGATTTCTCAAAAAAGTACTGTACATAGCAGCGCAGGGTTAACGTAGGTAATGTGATGAAGATGGTAGAGATGGATACACCAAAATAAATAGAAGGACATGTAACCCCTCATATTTATTCTGTTAATCCCCCTGACATTAAATGGCAATTTAACATGGCCAATTAAGAGACAAAAGCTATGGTTTATAGAAGCCTATAGTGCAGGAGGCCAAATGGCCTATCTAGTCTGCACTGACCACAATCCTACCCAGGCCCTATCCCCATAACCCCATTCATTTACTTAGACAGCCCCTGACCCCAACAAGGGAAAATTTAGCAAGACCAATCCGCCAAACCCCCCAAATCTTTGGACTGTGGGAGGAAACCGGAACATCTGGAGGAAACGTACACAGACACAAGGAGAATGTGTAAACTCCATACAGATAGTGACCCAAGCTGGGATTCGAACTTGGGACCCTGGCGTTGGGAGTCAGCAGTACTAACCACTATGTTACCGTGCTGCCCATATAATGGAGATGAGGAAGTTGTTGGGCATCAGAAGAATCCAGTTATTGGCACTGGAAAAGCTCTGTAGCTGAGATGTCATTTACAACAATCTGTCACTGATCATTTAGCATTCTGTGGACAGAGAGAAAATGCACACCTATGTTCCTCTGATTCTGGCCTCTTGTACATCCCAGACTTCCTTTAGCTGTGGTGCCTTCAGTTTCCCAGATCCTAAGTTTGGAATTCCCACCCTAAAATTCAACCTCATCTTAACCAGCCTTCCTCTAGGATGTTCCTTAGAGCCACACTTTAGATAACCTGTCCTGCTATCTCATGATGTGGCTCAGTATCAGAATAGTTTGATGAAGTTCCAATGGGGAGCCTTTGTTTTGGGATGTAAATGCAAGCTGGTGTTGGGAGATTCAATGTCCTCAGCACAATATAAGTTGCTGTTTCCCAATAGATGTCTAGAGCAGTGATAACTTGAGGTCTGGTGGCCACATGTGACCCATCATGGTCTGAATGCAGCCCACAAGACATTTTGTTGATCACTGGCCACACACCAAGTTGCCACATTCCTGATTTCCATTTACAGTTATTTTTTTTACTGGTATGACTGAAGTGATACACACGGAAAGCAAGGGAACCTGAAATAAGCTGCATGTTGATTGCGCACATAGGTAACATGGTGGCACACTGGTTAGCTGCCTCACAGTTTCAGAGACCTGGGTTCGATTCCCAGCTTGAGTCACTGTCTGCGTAGAATCTGCATGTATTTATGTGGGTTTTCTTCAGGTGCTCCGGTTTGAAAAATGTGCTGGTTAGGTGCATTGGCTATGCTAAATTCTCCCTCAGTATACCCGAGTGTGGCGACTCAGGGTTTTTCCACAGCAACTTCATTGCAGTGTTAATGTAAGCCTACTTGTGATACTAATAAATAAACTTAAAAACACACACACTGATTGAAAGTCATGCATCCAATCAATGCATAATTATTTATATTGTTTTCCCTATTTCAAGCTGATATATTTCTATTAATATATGAATAATTAAGTATTTTTTATTACATGCAGTTTTGGAATCCATGTTATAGGGAGGATGTGATCACATTGGAAAAGGTGCAGAGAAGATTTATCATATGTTCCCTGGCCTGGAAAAGTTTGGTTAGGAACAGAGGTTGGATAGACTGGAGTTGTTTTCCTTGGAGCAAAGTAGGGGGGAGGGGGAGGAGACATGATTGAAATGTATAAAATTATGAGGGGCACAGATAGACAGGAACAAGTCTTTCCCTCGATGGAGGGATCAATGACTGGCAGGCATAAACTTAAGGTAAAAGAAAGGAAGTTTAGAGGAGATGTGAGAAAAAAAACTTGTTCACCCAAAAGGTGGTAGGAGTCTGAAATTCACTGTCTAAAAGGAAGGCAGAGACCCTCATAACACCTAAGAAGTACCGAAGTGTGCATGGCCAAATGCGGGAAATGAAATTAGAATAGTTAGATGGTTTGTCTTTGACTGCGTAGATGTCATTGGCCACTTTTTCAGTGCTGTAGCCTTCTTTTATTCTATAATTTGTCGCGAAATATTTGGCGTGTATTCAATGCTATCCATAGGTAAATTAGTGAACAAGCTCAATTTCAATCTTACGGCCCACTGGGATGAAGGAGGGCCACTTCTGTGGCCCACTCATTAGTCTGGGTTGCCTATCACTGCACTGGAGGCAGCACGTTGGAGGGTAGGGCCCCATAGCTGACCAGGAGTGAAGTTAGCAACACCCCACACGCGTGCCTCAATGCACACACAATAAAGAATTGGTGGCCAAACACTAAGTCCTGATGGCTGCACGCGTGACATTCTGCTTTCCATTGTCACCCAAGGGCTTCCATTTTTTTAAAAAAAGTTCTGTGGGACTAAAACTGCCCTGTATTCATCAGTGTGGCGACAACCTAAACATTCTTTCCCAGAAGCCAGAAAATGGCAACAAAAAGTACGTGGTTTTAGTAGATTCCATTTCCAAAGTTTACGGACTACACTTTAAAACTGTCACTTCAAAGTTTTCGAAATAAATAAAAGTATTTTTAAAACTATATTCCTTCATAAAGAAGCAGCACGCAAATATATTTTTATTTATATATATTTACGAAAACTCTACGAGCTTTGAATACGAATAAGCAGATGCAAATTGGATTTTTTTGTCGTTATAATCAAAAGTTTTCAGATCTGTCCGCTTCTGATGGTGTGAGTTGACTTCACCCGAACTTCTTCAAGTATCCTCAAACTATTTTGAAACCGTGCATTTCATCCTGTTAAAATGGGTCTTTGCACGTGAACGTACACAGAAAGCCAATTTTTCTGAGAACTATCAGAGTCTTTTCGAAACAGAGCGTGAATTATCTGATGGCTGGAATCTCTTTGAGCGGAGGTAACCTGCCCTTATCGGTGTTTATGGAGGGAGGTTTTTTTTTCCCCCACCGCTAAAGCTGAATTGATGTAATTATTGGGTCGATTGTTGGAGATTTGTGCCAGATGGCTGAGGGCTCCCAAAGCTGCAGTTGCTCGTGTTTGCTTTTTCTCCTCATATAGGATGCTAATTCGCAGATAAGTTATGAAAAGGCCGCTAAGTTGTAAAACAGTATTCATGGGGGTAGAATGCCCACCGGCGTGACCTATTACTAAATACATTCATGAGGCACCCTTCTTTTATCCGTGATTTTCCACACCACGCTGCTTGTATGGAGGATCAGTAATAGCTTTTAAAAGGCATTTGCGCGCAGGAGAAAGCCGAGAGTCTGTGCTTCGCTCTCACGTCTGTCTGGAATCTCCTTAGTGACTTTAAACCCACCCCCTCCCTCCCTTTCCCAGCGTAACCCACACAAAAAAAGAGACCAACTCGGAGAGAACGAGGGACAGTTGAGGTTTGGAGAATAGAAAGCAAAGAAAAGGGGATTATACCAAATAATAAAAAGCGCAAAACAAGCTAATGCAGATGGTTGATGAAACTTTAGTTTCTTTTTGTTGCAATAAAGATTATTTTGTCACAATTGCAGGTGTTTAGATTGCAAGCCAGATTTAATCGATGTACACCGTGGCAGATTTTCGTGTAAGCGTTTATGCTGGAGAATTCGGTGCACGTGAATGGCAAATAAGACACAGCAACACGGCGGGCAATCCATTTCATAGGGACACGGTTTTTTGAGCGACAGTTACAGTTTGTTCCATTTTTGCAAACCAAAAATGACAATTGGGATTTAAAAAAATAATTTGCCAGTCTTCACGAGGAGTAGAAATAAAAGTAAAGAGCTGTATTCTGAGCCAGATGACTGCTGGAGATTTGTTTTTCTTTCCCTCCTTTGCCCCGGACAGGTTTACTGACTAATCGAAAGAAACTCGAAAACAAACGTGCATTTAGAAACAACCCTTTGGATATGATCTGGAAAAGATTAGTAATTAAGAGGGGAAAACTGAATAAATGGCATGTCTTCAGGAAAACGTAGTGAAGTTAGGGGGAAAAAGGTGGAAAATAGGTTTGCCAGTAGGCTGGTCATAGAAAGAGGATTCCAAGTCGCTCAGTATCCACACAGCCAGTGAGATCGAGTGGAAATTGATGGTAAGAGGAGCAGGAAATAGTTAGCAAAATAAGTAACTCAGAATGGAATATTACAGAGAAAGAGAAGATTTCCAGTTCGCTAAAGGGACTGTAGGCAAAGAAAAAAAGTAGTAGCCGGGATGGGGGGGGAGATTTAAAATTAAAGAAAGGTAGTTTATGCTGATGTTGGGTCCTGTGGTATGAAAGGGAGAGACAAAAGTTGTCAATGGAAAGTAGCCCAATTCTCTGACATTGTTGCGAGCTGGCGGGCGGGAGCCAATAGGCGTGGTCGGACCACACCCCTCGCTGGTGGGCGGGGGCTGTGATTGGCCGCCGGAATTTGGGGGAGGAGGGTTTTGATTGGCTGGCCCGGCCTAGCGGCACGCGCCTTTTGGGAAAGTTTGAGCGAGTTGGCCAAAAGTTTTTGTGTGTGAGAGCTGGATGCAGAGAGGGGGGCAAGGCTTCTGAGCTGGATGCAAAGAGAGAAAGGGGATAAGACTTCTTAACTGGATATATATAGAGAGAAAGGGGGCAAGGCTTCTGAACTGGATACAGAGAGAAAGAGGACAAGGCTTCTGAACTGGATACAGAGAGAAAAAGGCGACAAAGCTTCTGAGCTGGATGCAAAAAGAGAGAAAAAGAGGACAAGACGATTGAGCTGGATGCAGAGAAAGAGAGAAGACAACTGAGCTAGATGCAGAGAGTGAGGGGGCAAGGCGACTGAGTGCAGCACCAGGGGAGGCAAAAAAAAAACAAAAACTGACAAGAGGCAATCAGCCAGTTGTTCAAACTTTCTGACCAGTGTGTAGCTGAGTCTTACAAGACAAAGAAGGGGTGGGTGAGGGAACAGCCCCCACTTTTCTTCACCTTATCAACACTACTCAATTTTAAACTACAGCGACATTCTTCTGCAGACTTGGTTCCCCCGACGGAAAGAAGTGTTGGGGGAAACAGTGATAACGGGAAGACTTTGTTTTGTTTACATGAAGGCTGCTTTGTGTCTTTGCTGTCAAAATTCAAATGTGCCCAGAGTGTGACTGAGTGGGATAGAATCGACAAGCAAGAGTTTAATTCAGATATCAAATGTGTGTGACTGAGAGTGGGGGGAGAATCAACAGCGAGAGTTTAATTTAAGTTTCAAATGTGCCTCGAGTTGTATTGAGAGGAGGACTGGACAAGCGAGAGTCTTAACTTTTGATAGCAGAGTGCCACAAGAGTTTGCAGAACCAGCCAAGCCAACCAAAGTTCGTCGGCGGGTCTGGAGAAGGAGACGATGGGGAGAGTGCAGGGAGAGGTGGCGAGGCGCCGCCGGGCTTTCTGGCTGTGGCTGTTGCTAGGTGGCTGGGCGTGCCAGGCGGTGGCGGGCATCACGGCCAAGTATACGGTGGACGAGGAGCAGCCGGTGGGCACGGTGATCGGCCGGCTGTCGGAAACGCTGGCCGGTCAGCTGCACCCGTCCTCCCGACGCTTCCGGCTGATGCCGCGGCTCAACGGCTCGCTGCTGCGGTTACGAGAGGAGGACGGCGAGCTGAGCGTGGCGGCGCGGCTGGACCGGGAGCGGCTGTGCCGGCGGGCTGGTCCCTGCCGCCTGACCTTCGACGTGATCACCCTGCCCACCGAGCAGCTGCAGCTGATCCAGGTGGAGGTGGAGGTGCGGGACGTGAACGACAACCCGCCGCGCTTCCCCCGCGCCCGCATCCCGCTGGAGATCTCGGAGAGCGCGGCGGTGGGGGCGAGGTTCCCGCTGGACGGCGCCGCCGACCCGGACGCGGGCGACAACTCGCTGCGCGGCTACTCGCTCAGCCCGGAGCCGCACTTCGCGCTGGAGGTCCGCCTGGGCACCGACGGCGCCCGCAGCGCCGAGCTGCTGCTGCTGCGGCGCCTCGACCGGGAGCGCCAGGCCGCCTACCAGCTGCGCCTGACGGCCTGGGACGGCGGGCGGCCGGCCCGCAGCGGCACCGCGCTGCTGCTCATCAGCGTGGCCGACTCCAACGACAACAGTCCGGCCTTCGAGCGGCCCGCCTACAGCCTGCGGCTGCCCGAGGACACGCCGGCCGGTTCGCTGCTGCTGCGCCTCAACGCCAGCGACCCCGACCAGGGCAGCAACGGGCGGGTGCGCTACTCGTTCGGCAACCACCCGTCGGCCCGCTTGCTCGACACCTTCGAGCTGGACGCCGACACGGGCCGCCTGACGCTGCGGCGTCCCCTCGACTTCGAGCTGAGCCAGAGCTACGAGATCGACGTGCAGGCCCAGGACCTGGGTCCCAACTCGGTACCGGCGCACTGCAAGATCGTGGTGCGGGTGCTGGATGTCAACGACAACGCGCCCGAGGTGACGATCACGCCGGTGCCGCTGGGGGGCGGTGGCGCTGGAGGGCTGGCAGAGGAGGCGCTCAGCGAGGGTGAGGAGGAAGGCGGGGGGGAGGAGGAGGAGGAGGAGGCCGGCCCCGTGGCCTCCGTCCCCGAGGGCGTCCCGCCCCGCACCTTCGTGGCCCTGGTGCGCGTCCAGGACCGGGACTCGGGCCCCAACGGCCGGGTGAGCTGCACGCTCCTGGGCGGCGGCGATGGCCCCTTCGACCTCCAGCAGACCGGGCCCAACAACTTCGTCATCCAGACCAACGGCAGCCTGGACCGGGAGCTGCAGGCCCGCTACCGCCTGCAGCTGGTGGCCCGCGACGCCGGCAACCCGGCCCTCAGCACCGTGCGCTCCCTCACCGTGCGGCTGAGCGACCGCAACGACAACCCGCCGCGCTTCGCGCCGCCCGCCCGCCGCCGTCTCTCGGTGGCCGAGAACAACCCGCCCGGCCTCTTTCTGGGCCTCATGTCGGCCTCCGACCCCGACCAGGCCGAGAACGGCCGGGTCACCTACACGCTGCTGGAGGGGACCGTGCCCGGCGGCCGGGGAGCCCTCACTACCTACCTGACCATCGAGCCGTCCACCGGCGCCCTGTACGCCCTCCGCGCCTTCGACCGCGAGGAGGTGGACGCCATCGCCTTCACCGTGCAGGCCCGCGACGGCGGCCGCCCGCAGCTGGCCGCCAACGCCAGCGTGCTGCTCACCGTCCTCGACCAGAACGACAACCCGCCCGCCGTTCTCCAGCCCCGCCTGCGCAACGGCTCGGCCCAGCTCAGCCTGGCGGCCGGCGGCGGCGGCCCCCGCCAGCTGCTCACCGCCATCGCCGCGCTGGACCCAGACGCCGGCCTCAACGGCGAGTTCACCTGCAGCATCGTAGAGGGCGGCGGCCCCTTCGTGGTGGAGCCCGGCACCTGCGACATCTACACCAACCGCACCTTGAGCCCCGGTCAGCACTGGGACCTGCTCGTCTCCCTGCAGGATAAAGGGACGCCCAGCCTCAGCACGGTGGCCGCCTTCAGAGTCCTCCTTCTGCCCGAAGAGCCGCCCCAGCCCCAGGAGCAGAGCACCCTGGACGACTCCATGATCATCATCATCTCCCTGGGACTGATTTGTGCCCTCCTGCTCATCATCATGGCCACCTTTGCCACCCGCTGCAACCGGGACAAGAAAGACACCCGCTCCTATAACTGCCGCCTGGCAGAGTCCACCTACCAGCACCACCCCAAGCGGCCCTCTCGCCAGATCCACAAAGGGGACATCACCCTGGTCCACACGTCCACCGGCACCTTGCCCCTCAGATCCCAACACCGGGCCTCTCCTTCTTCCTCGCCCACGCTCTCGGGGATGGACCGGCCTCATATGTGCAGCAGTCGCCAGAGCAACCGCAGCCGCCAGTCTCTCAACAGCTTGGTCACCTTGTCCTCCAACCATTTACCCGAGAACTTCTCTCTGGAGCTCACACACACCTCTCCACCTGTTGAGGTGAGCATCTTGAATATTGCGAGTCTTTCTTTAAAGTAGAAGTTTATTAGTGCATTTTAACAGTGCAATGAAGTACTGTTAAAATTCCCTAGTCTCCACACTCCGGCACCTGTTTAAAGTTGACTTAATGTGAGCCTACTGATTATACTAACATTGCAATAAAGTTACTGTTTTTAAAAAAAAATCCAAGTCGCCACACTCAGCTGCTTGTTTAAAGTTTATTTATTGGTGTCACAAGTAGGTTTACATTAACACAGCAACAAAGTTACTATGAAAATTCTTCATTTGTCCCACACTGGCACTTGTTCGGGTACTCTAAAGGAGAATTTAGCACAGCCAATGTACCTAACCAGCCCATCTTTTTGACAGTGATAGGAAACCGAAGCATCCGTAATAAAGTTACGTAGAGAAGGTGCAAACTCTGCAGTGACAGTGATCCAAGTTGGAATCGAACCAGGATCTCTAGTGCTGTGATGCAGTAGTGCTAACCACTCCTCTGTATCAGAAAATTATTGAGTAGCTGTTAGTTATTTTAATTTTTTTATGGTTCATCCAGTTTGGAATTGCAAACAATTAGTATGGTTATATGGGATGGCCCTCCCATTCTTAATTGAGCCAGTGACAGAATGTATACAAATGAAGTAGTTTGTCATAGTTTCTCTCTAGCTTCTACCATATTCTAGTTTCTTTATGGTAAGATACTTTAAAATATAGCTTTCTGTTTATCCTTCGTATCTCATTTAGTTTTCTGGAATTGCATTTTGACTTTTAAAAGTATGGAAATATGGATCTACTCAATGGTTCAATTTGTTGGAATCTGGGCATTTTTTGGCTTAATCCCTTATTTATGCTGTATTAGTCCATCTAAATGGAATTCTTAGTAGGAATGCCCCAATTAGTTTCAGCATATTTGAGTTCAGAGGGAATAAAATTTTGCGTTTGATTGCACTCCTGTGAACTATGCTGGAAGCGTAGGTGTATCTGGTAAACACTTGCTAAGGGCATGTCTGATATCTAATGAGATCAAGTCACCCATCATCACGCACTGTCTAGTCCCAATGAAGAATGGCTACTTGAGTGATGTGTCAGAAAGTGACCATTCCTCAGAGAAACATAACTGAATGAAGAGCCTTCAAATGCCTTAGGAAGATTACTAAAACACATTTCAACAGTTTTCAAATAAATAAATTAGTTGATCACAGAGCTGGATACCATATCTTCTTTCTTCCTTATCTAGTTCTACACCTCCATCACTCATTGCCCATGCAAATGTTTATTTTTAAAGTACCTCTAATATTCTCACTTCTGTGTCTCAACAATTCAGTGAAAACATGTATATTTACGCACAATAATTTTCACTGAGCTGCAGAGATTGCATTGATTGGAACTTGAGTACTTACTACCAAAGGTTTTAATTGTTAGGCTCAAATATCCACCTTCCCTTAATCTGGATTTTTAACTTTCGTGCATCACCCAGTTGATTTATGATTACAATATTTAACTTTCCCCTGATTTTTTTCAAAATTGGAACCAAAAATCAGTTAAGTAAAACAGCTTGCACTATTTTATCAAACAGCTTGCAATATTCTATCAAACTATGTCTGTAATGGGATATAAGAATTTTCGTAATTGAAATGCTAGTAAATTCCTGATTCCATAAAATAAGCATGCCCATGGATCTTGTTTGTCTTTTTGATAACATATACATATTTTCAAAAAAAAAAGTCCGTTTCAATATCTGACTAACTTGACCATAACTAAATATTCAACATCTGTATAAATTAGACCAGTTGTTGATATTTGCAGTACCCAATCAGTTATTTTACTGTTAGATTGATAAGGCTAAGTGTTCCAACCTCTTAAGAGGTAAATTGGAATTCCTCAGTGTAAATGAATTATACTTTTTGATTTATACATGTTACTCCCCTACCCAAGGTGTAATGCATTACAATTCAACGCTGTGGCTGAAATGCTTTAAAAATCTACAATATTATTATAATAATACCCATTGCTTCTGTCCTTGAATGGAGCAGAGAAATAAATGCACACATAAATGACAAATTTCCACTGATTCACTATACGTTTAGTGAAGATCCATGAAAATCCTGGAAAAATAATGTAAGCTGTGTTTACAATCTTCACAGTCTTTCCAATGAAACCATGGCAGATGATTTGGGAACAATTCTTGTGGAAATCAATCTCCTGTGTGTCAGAAAATTATTGCAGTAGCTGTTGGACACTTGTTGCTTTTTGCGAAGAGTAAATATTGTTCTCTCTCTTGCTTTCTGTTATGTTTAGCAAGTTTCTCAGCTGTTGAGTATGCTGCATCAAGGCCAGTATCAACCAAGGCCAAATTTTCGAGGGAACAAATATTCCAGAAGTTACAGGTAAAAAAAATCTTCTTTCCTGTCTTTTCACATATGCATGTTCTTACAGTATGGTTCTAATGATGTATCGTTTGCACTTTGTAGATATGCTCTTCAAGATATGGACAAATTCAGCCTGAAAGACAGTGGTAGAGGTGACAGTGAAGCTGGAGATAGCGACTACGATTTGGGTAGAGATTCTCCCATTGACCGTCTTCTTGGGGAAGGTTTCAGTGATCTTTTTGTCACTGACAGCCATCGATTTCATCCAGGTCAGTCATGTTCCTAATATTTTTAACATTCACAATAAAAACAACTATTGGTTGTTGATGATGTGGTTGGTTATCATGATGGTCAAAGTTAAGGAACAACGGTTTTCATTTTGCTTTTTGCACCTTGTGGCAACATCAAGTAATCTTGGGTCAAAACACACAAATTAACTGCGAGATGAATCTCTATCCTCGCTGAAGATTAACTCCAATGTGAGTGATTATTTTAGTTTCCAAATTACGTAAGTTGTTGAGTAATTGTTTCATGCTTTGGCCTTAAGCCCACCTAGAGTTGTATTGAAATTTTCAAAGCTCGTTTGACACAGACCCTCTGGAAATGAAGTGACTTCATGGTGATTCTGTGATGTCTGCCTCTAAACTAGAAATTGTGCTCAGTATTAACATAGGTTGGATAATTCTGATGTTTAGACCCGTCAGTGAGCAAAATTCCCTCTGAGTGTGGCTCCTACTTTGGGAGTCCAGTATAATCACTTGTCTGTCTGTATCCTGGCTGTAATTCTAAAGCACATCTTTTTTCTAAATTTCCGATTTAATATATGTAATAATGTTTAACTAAAAGGCGCAAAAGAACCAAAATGCTAAGTTTGCTCGGTGTACAAGATAAATTTGGATTTCCAGATTTTAGCAATATCAGCTGCAAATAAGTAACTTGTGGAGAGTCCAGTAGAAATTTTATGCACGGAGTCTTAATCTTTGTTGAAGCAAGAGGCTTGCTCAAAAAAGGATCTCGTGTAATATATTTTGCAGTTTATAAAACTGCTTGATATTACTTCAAGAAAGAGCTTGGATGAAGTAAAGAAAACAATGATAGTAGAACAAAAATTATATCGCACAAATAAACATTATTGATAGCACATGTTACAATATTTTCCTGTTAGCCTTGCTATTAAACATGCTGTGTTTATAAGCTTTGAAATTTATAGTGTTTTACTGTGCTGTATTGACAAGCTCATCAATTTTTACTGGTGGAAACTGAACACTAATTCCTGCCTCTAAGAAAACTTAATTTGCATTTCGATCTGACCTACAAATACTTTTGTTTTTTATTCATTCACGAGATGTGAATTTCATTGATAAGGCCAGCATTTATCACCTATCCCTAATTACCTTTGAAAATGTGAATACAAATTAATGGCCATTTCAGAGTAGCTACATTGCTGTCGGTCTGGAATCATGTATTTTCCAGACCGTATAAAGATGATAAATTTCATTCCCTGAAGAGTATTATTTAGTGAACCAAATGGGCTTTATAATTTTGATTATTAAGAACTGTATAAAGGTTCTTAAAATTCCAGGTTTTATTTAATTATTTGAGTCCAGCTGTCTTCGTATGATTTAAATTTATGTCTGTGAATGATTGATTAATCCAGGCCTCTAGAGCACTAGTCCAGTAACAGCCCCGATACCATTCTATTCTATTAGTGATGGAGTTGTGGGAAAAGTGATTAGAACATCAAATACTTTGATGCCAGTGATCTCCATGATGGATAATTTGGTGAATGATCGTTTTTGTTTTGCAGCAATGAAGTTGTGCACAGATGAATGCAAAGTACTGGGACACTCTGATCAATGCTGGATGCCTCCTTTGTCTTCAGGTGTTTCTGCTGACTACAGGAGCAACATGTTTATTCCTGGTGAGGATACGCAGCAGCTGCAGGAAGATGATGGCGACTCTTCAGATTCCAGTGAGAAGAAAAAAAGCTTTTTAACCTTTGGCAAAGAGTCCCAGAACGAAGAGACAGAGGATCTGGGGACTTCATCCCTCTTGTCAGAAATGAACAGTGTTTTCCAAAGACTGCTGCCTCCACAAATGGACATCTATGCAGAATGCAATGAGGTTGGCAGTGTAAGTTCTTTGGAGAGTAAAAAAGGACATTTAGCAGCAAAGCCAGCTCCCTATCCACAAGGCGTGGCAGCTTGGGCAGCAAGCACCCATTTTCAGAATCCGGTGAACAGTGTTGGTATATCACCTATTAATCACATAAACCCCCCACCCATCTCTAAATGGTTGCCTGCCATGGAGGAAATCCCAGAAAATTATGAAGAAGATGAATTTGATAATGTTCTCAACCAACTTGCTCCCAGTAAACGTGAGAGTAAACATGAACTCATCGATGCCAGTGAACTTGTAGCAGAAATTAACAAACTTTTACAAGATGTCCGGCAGAGCTGAAATTGGTTATGTACTTTTTTTCCTCTTCCTTTTTTCTGGAAACTGGAAGACGGGAGAATCATTGCCAGCAATTTGCATTTATCAAGTAAATGTGTCTTTGACTTTGAATACAGTTATATTTTCACATTAAGTATACCAATTTAAGTGTAATTATGTTCGTATTTTAAAAATACATTTTGTATTCTATTTATATATTTTTCAAATAAAACTTATTTTTATATTCTACCTTCATTCTTTTCATTAAAAAAGGAATTTTAAATAAATGCTCGGTATAGCAAGATGCATTTTAACTTGCTAATTAGTTAATTGATTACAAGAATGGCACTATTTTGCATCACATTTTAGTCTATAGAATTCAAATATGTCTTCAAGAGTCTTCCACAACCAGAGGGCACCGCAGGGTGTAGAGCTAATTAACACTCTCAGTACATTATTTAATTGTTATTTGTATAATGTCACTGTTTTGTATGTAGTTGTTACTGTTTGCTTACCTCATTTGTGGTGTCCCATGGCACTTTGCATAATGTTTTATATTCCTGTCAGGTGACACTGGGACAACTCAGTATCATTTCTAGTTTAAAGAAGTTGAGATTGATTTATGCTGACATAGGTGACCCCAGTTTTGCACTGGTTGTCTACACCACAGCAGCTGTACTTTATTGTAGCTTTGGTTACGTTAGTATGTCTTCCAGAAAACAAACTTTGAATACAAATGTATTCTGTGATATTGTATTGTAACTTGAAAAGGATACCCATACAATCCCTGATAAATTCGAGTGTATACATAGTACCTGATATTTGGAACTTTGCCTGGATTTTTCTTTACAAAAGTGATCCATATTATTCATTTTGTACTATTTAAGAGTGTAGATTTTAGATTGTGATAACGATTCATTAAAGAGGCACTTGCTGTACAATTGGTGTTCACCAATATGGATGGTCACATAATTCACTCTTGATTTTGTTCTGATTTGCACTAAATTGCCATTAATGACATGTATTTAATTTTTATGGCGTTCAAACAATTTAAATGGTGAAGAGCAGATATTTTTTTAAATTCAAATGAGAATTACTTTGGTTCCAGAAATGACCCAATCTTGCATATGAAACAGTCTTGGATTTAACTGGTTTTATTCTGAGTTAATGGGTGTGGATATATAAGTGAGATTTCTATTCACTAAACCACAAGAACAATAATCTTCATTTTGCAATAGGGACATCCTCCTGTTACAGGCACTAAGTGCTACATAGAAATAATCCAATAAAAAGCTACACCATGACAAAGAAAAATAAGTGATGTAATGGTTAAAAGCTTGGTTGACGAGATGGGGGTTTAAAGTGTAACTGAATAATAAAAGTTTTTGGAAGGAATGCCAGAGCTTGGGTGGAGAGAGTGAAGTGGCTGTCAATGATAGAAAAAAGATGTGTGAGAGAGACCAAATTTAAATAAATGCAGACTTCAGATGAGGATAAATGCAGATGAGGATGAAAATGTTAAATAGTAGGTGTGAGTGAACTGAGAGTCAATGTAGGTCAGTGAGTACAAGCATGATGGGAAAGCAGGATGTGATATAGATTAGGATATGGGCATTAGAGAATTAGATCAGCTTATAATTATGAAGGGTGAAAAAGGAAAGGACTGAAATAGCTGAGTGTGAAAGCGTAGGTGATCATTTTAACAACTGGCAGCAGGAGCTGGACAAGCATTGTCATAGTAAATAGTAAGATTTGGTCATTGTACTGGGTAGGATATCCTATCATAAACGTAACATAGGATCAGGTATGATTCTGAAGTTGCAAACCATTTGGTTTGGCTTAAGACAGTTGCTAGACACATAGGTGGAAGTGGTAGTGAAGAGACGTAGTTTGTGGGATAGCCCAAGATTATGACTTAGATCTTTGTAATGTTTAACTGGAAAAATATGCAACTCATTTACAACTTTATTTCCAAGTTGGCAATAGGAAGGCAACAGAGGGCTCAAGAGAGATGGCAAAAAGTTAGGTGTATTGAGTGGAATCTGATGTGTCTTCAAATGATATTGCCATACATTGAAGGACCAGGGATATTGAAACCAGCAATAACATTTTTTGGGTGGAAAGGTAAGCCATTGCACAAGATTTTCTGGGTACAGCTGAACTGGCAAGGATGCAACCTAGAGAGATAGTCTCACTCTTCAGGACAATAGAAGATGGTGCAGTTGACATGTTGAAAACTGCTTGAGCCAAGAAAGACAGAGTGGGCTTGTGCACCATGATCAAGTGACCTTGATTAGGATTGTGATTTGGAATCATTTATGGACATACGAGTGTCCTGGCTTAGTTTCTGAAGAAGAATATGTATTAAATCATTAAAAATTGGAACTGTTATTACTGTTTCTTAATTAATTTGATTAGCCTCATGACCAATTTTCAGATCATGAAAACTAGATTTCAGAAGCTGAGAAAATTGTAATCCTGAAGAATATTCTGTCATTTTGTAATTTATGACTGGAATTCTCCAATCTTCCTCACCCTATCACTGCTGCTAATAAAAAGAGAATTTGGCATTCAGCCAAAACTCTACTGTAGCTGGACCAGAGAATCTCAGCTGCAGGTGAGATCAGAGAATTGATCATGGAGCCTATAAATAAGTCACATGCATTGCACCACTTTAAACTGAACAGTCTGTAAATATATTTTAACAGTAGAAACCAATTGGAATGGTAGTGGTTATGCAGCTGATGTGTTGTCAATGTCACTATCTTTAAAAGTATATGCATAAAGATGCAATGAAGCAATTTTAAAAAGACTTTTTTCTGCCTAAGCTGTGCATGCACATTTATTATCTTTTGTGGGGGCAATGTGCAGTAGGGGACATGCACAACCATCACAAGCCCTGGAATTGCAATGATTACTGCACTAGTAACATCAAGTTTACACTTCTGGCAATCCTTGCCATCCGCAGTTCATTCCAAACTTCTCAGATAGATTGGAAAGAACAAGTGACACATGGGATCCACTTATATGCCCATCACCAACACCTATTACCGCCACTGTCCCCCCATTAAAATGACATATCATGTTCATGTCTTTTTGGAAATTCATTAGTCGGGGGAGGGGGGAGTGATAGAGGTATAGAGAAAGCAGGAGAGACAGGGACAAGGAAATGAGCATTTATGGAATGCCCGATCAGGAAGGGTGGAATTGCTTGAAATTCCAGCTATTTAATTAGTTCAGAAGAATGGTCTACCTGGTCTTAGCTTTTATTGGTAGGGGGATTGAATTTCGGAGCCACAACGTCATGTTTCAACTGTACAAAACTCTAGTGCGGCCGCACTTGGAGTATTGTGTACAGTTCTGGTCCCCACATTATGAGAAAGATGTGGAGGCATTGGAGAGTGTACAGAGGAGGTTTACCAGGATGTTGCCTGGTATGGAGGGCTGGTCTTATGAAGAGAGGTTGAGGGATTTGAGGTTGTTTTCGTTAGAAGGCGGCTAAGAGGAGACCTTATTGAAAGATATAAGATGATTAAAGGTTTAGATAGGGTGGACAGTGATAGCCTTTTTCCTAGGATGGAGAAATCTAGCATGAGGGGACATAGCTTTAAATTAAGGGGTGGTAGTTATAGGACGGATGTCAGAGGTAGGTTCTTTACCCAGAGGGTGGTAAGGTTATGGAATGCCCTGCCTGCTGCAGTTGTAGATGCGCCAAGTTTGGTGGCGTTTAAGAGGTTAGTAGATAAGTTTATGGACAAAAAGGGAATGGTTTAGGTTAGAGGGCCATTGCTTTTTCCTAATTGGTCGGCACAACATCGAAGGCCGAAGGGCCTGTTCTGCGCTGTAATGTTCTATGTTCTATGATCATATTACATTTCTTATTTGTGATGAAATCAATTTGGGCCAACTTGGGCAACTAAGTAAACTGCTGAAAATAAGTTTGTTACTATTTATGAGGGGTTGATTTGTGTCTGCTACAAATAACTTAACTGAACTCTACCCGTCTGATGACAAGTATGCATGTCCAGACAGATATTGGTTGACATCTTGCACAGCCATCTTCCATTGGTAGGAGATAAAATGGCCAAAATTTTCCAGTTGTTCCATCAGCAGGATCTTCCTGACCGACCAAATAATATTTGGTCTGCCACAGGTTCCCCAGCGACAGAGAGTGCAAACAATGGGAATACATATACACTAATAACCAATGTTGGGCCACCTCCAATGCTTGAAAACACGCCAGGGTATATGGATAATTCCACCCAATATTTGAAAAACAAGACTCTGTTGTTCAATGGGTAACTACAATAAACAATGATGGAAAAGGTACTATCAGTTATCTAGTTCATGGCAGAATGTCCACAAATGGGACTTAAGTGTCGCCTGACATGGGTAGATGGTAAATTGATTGAGTTTTCAATTCTTTAATAGCTATTTGGTGACCCCTGCTGGAAAGTTCATATGTGGCCATGAGGTTGTACTGGGGGTCTGTTGCGGTTTTATTCCATGGTCAAGATGACTGCTGATGATCTCCGTCTAGTTATACACGCAGATAATGGTCCCATAAACCGGGGCTTTCTATCCACATTGAACCAGAACACATCTATGGGCAGAATCTTCAGGTGAGGAGAAAGGAAGGTAGGATATAACTGAATACAAAAAAAGTTAACTACCATGTCCTTCGATAGCGCAGTCTTTATTGTAACAAGAAACTTGAAAGAAAAGAATCATTTTGGCATTTTGCCATGTAGCAGGCCACAATGCCCATTGGGAATTCCAACTATTGGAAAGACATTTTGCTGATAACTGAACAAAAATATATAATGAAACATTAAAATTTACCTTAGATAATAAATTAAATTTCTTGAATGGTGTTCTTATGGCCATCACCAGATGTTATTAAAAAGGATCTAATATTTTTGCACCTATCAATTTAATACTTCAAACTATTATCTACTCTCCTACACATATTGTGCAACATTAACATCAGGATGAGACTAGCAGTTGATATGTAATTATAACACAATGTAATTATAAACTATGATTTTTTATCTCAATCAAGCAGACATAATATCTACTATGCTTTTCTTCTGAACAAATACTTTGCATACTAAAAATCTGAAGAAGTTTGTTGGAAGTGTCTATTCCTATTATCTGCTCATCTCAACAGATAAAAACAAGAGTAACAAATACTACAATTACACTGCTCTTTTCTTATTGCTATGGTGCCAACAAAGCTACAAAGCTTTCAAAAATGTTTCCAATATTGGGCAATTCAGGCAGCAGTCTTTTGCTGATGGAGCATACATTGTATATTAAAGAAGCAATGTTTCTACTATAAAAAAAATCATATTTATTTTAAAAATCCACATAGTTTCTACTAAAATGCAATTGAATAACTGTGTCCCAACTTCCTCCATCGAGAAATAAAAATAGCGATTGATCTCTGAAGACTTACTGTCAATAAAGCTGACTAAATTTACTTAGGGTATTTTAACATAACATAAGCAAGTTCAGCTTCGCTGCACATGTTTGATTTAATCATCACTTAACCAAGTTAAAGAAGACCTACAGACACTGTCAATTCCACTTATTAAGATAACAGCTGCATTGAACTCAACATACTATAAAACATCATTTGTTTTTCCTCAGGAAACCAAATTACTGCAATATGTAATGTTTTGTAAATTCAAGCGGAAAGAAGTGGCCAGAATCTCATGGTGCATTGCAAAAATGCCAGCATTATGTAACACAGGCGATACAATCCTGTGTCTTAATAGTTAAATACACAACAGTGTCAGTAAACGAAGGAATAGTGTCTAATATTGAGACACAAATACTAAATGATGCATTTTACGCGGGTAATGTGCATATTTGTTCTTCAGTTTATTTTGTAAGCAATCACATTGACAAAATACTATTGACTACTTTGGAACTGAATGCAGCTTGATTCAATCTCTTTCATCCTCTCACCATTAACTTGAGGTTCCAACTTACAGAAAAAGCGGTCGGCTCAGTTGAAATTTATTTTCTCTTAAGTGTCTCTGGGGATGGGGTTGGGCGGCAGCAATACAACACTGAGAAACTTTCAAAATATATTGAGTCATGGGCCGGAATTTTACCCATCCTGCCAGCTGCAGAATCGGGCAGAGAAATGGAAAGGTCCATTAACCCCGGGCAGGATTTTATGGTTTGGGGACATGTGAGACCGTAATATCCCACCCAAGGCTCAGTTAGATGATGTTTGACCAACCTTATCACATGGGGAAATATGTCACCTTTCCATTTTGCTCTCACTCAAAGGGCTACTGAGCAAATTTCAGAAAGACAAGCTATGGTACAACATTAAATAAGAATTTAAAATGGTAGTCGGGAAAGGACAAACAGAACTGTGCAAAAGTAAAGCAATGTCAAAGCATTAAATTGATAATTAAAAATATTAATTACTAAAGATGACTATTAAAGTGTGAAAAAGGTCAGCATATGTGTACCCAGTTCATTGCCCATCTCAGGATGTTTATTCACTGACTCATAGCCACTCATACAATGCGTAGGAGTATATGCTGGTGTGTGGGAGTGAGAGCTCTGAGATTGAGCCAGATGCCTTCCGCCTTCCCCCTGGCATGCGTTCTCTTTCCTCATATATACACTCTCTCTCCCTATCAACACATACTCGTACTCACACTTGCATACTCTCCTACTTATAGTCACACACGGTGGGATTCTCAGCTGTGCTCGTTTCCAAACCTGAGAGCAATGGACCGCACCCGCTACGATTCTCTAGCAGCGTTAATGTAAGCCTAGTTGTGACTAATAAATAGACTTTACTTTCAGTATTTGATGGGCTTATTGTTTTGAACAGTGTGTAACATTTGCAACTTTTTCATCATCTGGCAGAATTCCAAATTGAAGAAAATTTAGATTTGTGTGATGTGAATTGACTGGGAATCAATTAGTTGAGGAGGGATGCATAAAAAAGTATGAAAATGCTTCCTTCAGAATGAATCTGAAGAGAGAAAGCTCCTTGTATCTGGAAGAAATGCAATGTGGCCTGACTTAACTGATTGATTGATTTATTGATTTAATGCATTGCGGTAGTACATAATTTCTACTGCACATTGTACAAATTGACTTAAGAAGCAGTACTGATTTGATTGATTGTTCAAATTTATTTTTAATTAACTTTAATTTAAATCATGCAAGTATTTAAGTGCATGATGAGTGTTTTCAATTTGAGCAGTGTGCAATTTGATTTAAGAAATCCATTAATATCCGATCTGATGGATTTCAATTCTATTTAATCATGCATAAGTTTAAAAATAATGATGAGTGGTTTCAACCTGGACAGTTTATAACTTGATTTAGAGAATCCATCGATCTAGTCTGATTAAAATGAAAAATAATTTAAATCAATCAGATATGTGTTATGAGCTGTGAGTGGCTGTTCTCAATCTGTAAACTTCCTCTCTTCCTGAGGATGACCGATTCAAAGATATTAAAGAGGGGTTGCGATAGGGAACATGTAGCCATCACGTGTGAAAATTGTCAAGCACTCTTTGATGAGTCTGGGGAATGGCAGTAGACCCCACATGACTCATCAGGAGACATCCCACATGACAACGAATCGCTACATGCAATAAAATCTGTAGTTCCCAAATCGACATCAGCGACCATCTTCAGACTCATGGAAGATAATCATCCACACTGGTGAAAGGTAGTCAATAAAATAATCACAATACAATCTGTGCAATTCTCTATTTATGTAAAAGGTTGTTCAGTAAAACTGCATCAATTCTTCACTTTCAGAATGGAAAAGTTACACTGGGTGGGTCGACAGTAAAGATCTCCATCAAAAACCACTTCTAGGATAACAAAAAAATCATTCACTCATTCAAAGAAGTGTATACTGTCTAACCAAATAGCTATTTAAGTGCAAACATTGTTTGTTATCCAGTGAAAGCATTTCAAACATCAAGGTTCATTCCCAGAATGCAAATCACTCAATTTAAGTATATTTTATACATAAGCTGTGGCCGATGACTCAGCTAATTACAACTTCAAGTTTCTTTTTATTCATTAGCATTGCTGGTTGGCCTGCATTTCTTGTCCATCCCTAGTTGTCCTGGAAGGGTAGTTAAGAGTCAACCATATTGCTGTGGCTCTGGTGTCACATGTAGTCCAGGCCAGACAGGGACGGCAGATTTCCTTCCCTAAAGGACATCAGTGAACCAGATGGGCTTTTCAACAATTGACAATTGTTTCATGATCATCAGTAGATTCTTAATTCCAGTTTTTTTAATCAAATTCTACTTCCACCAACTGCCATGGTGGGATTCAAACCTGGATTGCTAGAACATTGGCTGAGTTTCGAGATTAATAGACTAGCAATAGAGCCACTAGGCCATTGCCTCCCCATTGTCCAAGTTCTATTGGAATGACTTGGACAGGTCTCCAGTGGCATACTGGAGGCATGCTGCACTGTAGGAGGTGCCGTCTTTTGGAATAGCTATTAAACCAAGATGTCCATCTGCCCGTTTTGGGTGGATGTAAAAAGTCCTATTCCAATATTTTGAAGACGAGCACGGGTTCTCCCCTGTATCCTTTGTCTGCCAACACGGAGTCATTACCGTGTTGCCATTGTGTTCCCTATTACAAAAATAACTATACTTCACGAAGTACATCAAAGACAATGAAGTGCTTTGGGATATCCTGAGTTTATGAAAGGTGCTATGTAAATGCAAGTCTTTATTTTTCTTCTTTATTTACTCCCATATACCTATCACTATATATTTATGATAGTCTTTAATATTACATATATTGCTTGCTCCCTCTCATCAATATACTTGATATTGAATGCTGTTTCAAAAGCTGTTTGAGGTACATAGGAAGAGATGTACTTGGTTAAGAAGCATTTCAGAGAAAGTTCACTAGGATGACTTCTGGGATGCAGGCTTTGAGGGAAAGGTTGAGTAGGTTGGGCTGATACTCATTAAAGTTTTACAGGAAGGAAAGATGACCTTATTGAAACATGTAAGACTATGAAGGGATTTGACAGAATAGATGCTGAGAAGATGTTTCTCCTTGTGAGTGAATCTAGAAAAGGGGGCACAATTTTAAGATAATTTAAGATGGAGATGAGGGGTGTAATATTACTGACTGTTCACACCACACTCCCACCGCAGGAGAATTTGGTGCCCAGCCAAATCTCAGTTCACTGCAAAGGGATGGGAAAATGAACGATGTTAACATTCCAGCCTAGAAGTTTTTTTGTCTCAATGGGCCCATTAGCCTATGAAATTCTCGACAGTGTTTGGGTCATTGAATATATTCCAATTAAATTAGGCACATTTTTGACCTACAAGAAAATCAAGGATTATGGGTGAATATTGGTAATGTGGAGGTAAGGCCCCAAATTGATCAGCCATGATCATATTGATTAGCTGAACATGTTTGGTGAGCTCAATAACCATTTATGTTCTTACTGCAGCAATTTACCAAAGATCCTTAGACAGCACCTTCCAAACCCATGACCACTTCTATCTCAAAGGACAAGGGCAGCAGGTACATGGGAACACCACCAACTGCAAGCACCACTCCAAGCCACTCACGATCCTGACTTGGAAATATATCGCCGTTCCTTCTTATCGCTGAGTCAAAATCCTGGAATTCCCTCACTAAGGGCATCATGGATCTATCCACAGCATGTAGACTGCAACAATTCAAGAAGGCAGCTTGCCACCACATTTTCAAGAGCAACTAAGGATGGGCAATAATGCTGGCCAGCCAGCGACACCCATGTCCCAGCAATGAATACAATTTCTTATGGATGAATCTGATATCTGATCTAAAAATGCAAAGGCAGGAAATTTAGTCAATGAGTAATTGATGGGACATATTAATTTCCCGTTTTGAAGGCTGCAGGAGGAGGGATGGAGGAGGTGAAAGTAGAGTTGACCTATTGGTCATTATGATGTATCTTCCTCAGTTGACAGCAAGGCAACATACCTAACATCGGATGGTGGATAATTTCAATACAATGTGCACCCTTTGGATGATGTGGGAATACTTACAGTTGAACAATGCACTCTTTAAGTGAGCTGACAAAGAAAGATTACGTAATGCTTCCACACATTAAGGATAGATCAGATTAGACAAGATGTTGTTTACCACCTTGTTGGTTACCTAATGCTGGTAAGTGCTAAGTCTTTCCCATTTACAGCTCTTCAAATGTCAATGATAAACCCATAAGGCACTTGAAATTTTATTGAAAACCAGTGAATATTAATATCTTCAGCATCTTAAGCCACAGTTGGAATCCAATGGTATTCGTTCTGGTCACCACACGACCAGAAGGATGTTGAGGCTTTGGAAAGGGTGCAGAAAAGGTTTACCAGGACGCTACCCAGTTTGGAGGGCATGAGCTATGATGAGAAATTGGACAAACATTTTATTTTCACTTGAATGCTGGAGGCTGAGGGGGCTCCTGTGAATGGCATGGTTAGAATGGGTAATTAGAGTTGTTTTCCCAGAGTAGAAATATCAATTACTAGACGACATAGGTTTAAGATAAAAAGGGAAATTTTAAAGGAGATGTGAAAGGCCAGTTTTTTACACAGAGTTGTAAGCGCCAGGAATGTGCTGCCAGAGGAGATGGCAGAAGCAGATACAATAACAAGGTTTAAGAGGCATCTTGACAAACACATGAACAGGCGAGGAATATAGGATTATGGACCATGCATAGGAAAAAGATCCTTTGTTTAGAAAGGCACCATGTGTCGGCACAGGCTTGGTGGACTGTATGTCCTGTTCCTGCACTGTACAGTTCTTCGTTCAAACATTTTACAGTCTACATGGTGTTAACTTGCATGGTGTTAGCACTCTCCTGTTGACCCTGGAGAGCAAGGATACCTCTAGAAGTGGCATAGCTGGGCCCTTACAACTGGAGACTATGCTTACATGCTTTGCAGCACTTTAAGAAGTTCAGATATCATTGGTGGAAGCTCGGATGTTGCCACTGAGATGTTGAGTGCCACTTTGCAATGACTGGTGTTCACCTTGGACAGACATGAACAGTAGCTGTTCAGGAATTACTTATTTTATGCAGTCTGTAACATTACATCTTGGTAAATGTAATAAACCTCTGCTCCAAGGGAGTGGAAGTAATGCAGTGATATATCAACACATCTCATTCTTTGACATCTCTTCAACTAAAGCTCCATTGAACTAACAAATCAGACTGTCACTACAGCATCCATGGTGCAGCAGTCTGCATTTGGGCTTTAAAAAACTCAGCAACCCAGCAGTCATGAGGTAGGTGCATTTCAGTGCTCCAAATGCAAGGAACTGACATCTTGCAACAGTTTTGCTGAGGCCATGAGGGAAACACCACACAGGAATAGTCATGCACGTACAAAAGAAGTCACTGCAAGTGTTGGAAATCGTTCAATCACTACAGTGCAAAAGGAGGCCATTCAGCCAATCAAGTCTGCACTGACAACAAACTCACCCAGGCCCTATCCCCATAATCCCACATATTTCTTTTATTCATTTGTGAGACATGGACGTTGCTGGCTGGCCAGCATTTATTGCCCATCCCTAATTGCCCTTGAGAAGGTAGTGGTGAGCTGCCTTCTTGAATCACTGCAGTGCTGTGAGTTGATTCAGAATGTTGTAAGGGAGGGAATTCCAGAATTTTTACCCAGCAACTGCAAAGGAATGGCGATATATATCAATAGTAGTCATGATGCGGAGGTGCTGGCGTTGGACTGGGGTAAAACAGAAAGAATTCTCACAACACCAGCTTAAAGTCCAAACAGGTTTATTTATCACAAAAAACAAATAATTTTGCTACAAATAAACCTGTTTGGACTTTAAGCTGGTGTTGTGGGATTTCTTTCTGGTATATATCAAGTCAGGGTGGTGAGTGGCTTAGAGAGGAACTTGCAGGTGGTGGTGTTCCCATATAGCTGCTACCCTTGTCCTTCAGGCAGAAGTGGTTGTGGGTTTGAAAGGTGCTGCCTAAGAGTTTTTGGTGAATTGCTGCAGTGCATCTTGTAGATGGTAATACTGCTGCTATTAAGTGTCAATGGTAGAGAGACAGAATGTTTGTCAATCAAGTGGGTTGTTTTGTCCTGGATGATGTCAAGCTTCTTGAGTGTAGTTGGAGTTGCACCCATCCAGGCAAATGAGGAGTATTGCACCACTCGCTTGACTTTTGCTTTGAAGATGGTGGATAGGCTTTGGTGAGTCAGGAGGTGAGTTAGTCAGCGCAGTATTCTTTGCTTCTGATCTGCTCTTGTAGCCATTGTATTTATCCAGTTGAGTTTCTGGATGCTGCTAGCCCCCTGATACTTAGGAGCAATTTAACACGGTCAATCCACCTAACCTACACATCTCTGGAGTGTGGGAGGAAACCAGAGCACCCAGAGGAAACCCCAGCAGACACAGGGAGAACATACAAAATCCACACAGACAGTCACCCAAGCCTGAAATTGAACCCGGTCCCTGGCACTGTGAGGCAGCAGTGCTAACTGCTGTGCCATTGCGCCGCCCAATCTGAAATCAAAAGAGAAAATACTTGTAATATTCAGGCAGCATCTTGGATGGAGTTTACATTTTAGTCCATAACTTTAATAGAACTTGAAAAATGCAGAGGTGGAGCAGTTTTTAATTATTTGCAGCAGCAGTTAAAGTGCAGAATGGCAGGACTGTGATGGTGAAAGGCAGCAGTGATGAAATAATGAAAAGGATGATGGTGCAAAGCAGAAATAGGGAATAATGGGACAAGAAACAAAGTCATTGAGGAGATTAAAGTGGTAACAACAGATCCTCTGCCAACTACTGCTATCGATAAATCTGGAGCAGATGGTATGATTTGAAATTGTTGAACTCGATATCAGTTCACCGGATTCTTTATCTCATTCTTGTACTCTGTCTCATCATTGTTTGCGATCTGTCCCACTACAATGATGTTGTCAGCAAACTTGAAAATCGAATTGGAGGGGAATTTGGCTGCACAGTCATAGATGTATAAGGAGTATGTGGAGCACTGGTGTTGAGGATGATCGTGGAGGTGTTGTTGCCTATTCTTACTGATTATGATCTGAGAAGTTCAGGATCTAGGTGCAAAGGTCTTTATCTTAAAAATAAAGGAACAAATGGAAATAATCATTCAAACCATGCTCATGAAAAATGTGATAGTGCATCTTAGCACTAGCTAAAATGAAGAAACACATTGTAAAATGATGAAAACACTTCAGATAATTGTTATTCTTGATAGAAGTCGGGCAGGGAGGAGGCAGTAAAATTTTCTTCCAGAGAGGCTCCAAGCATTTGAATGGTTGAGTCTCATTTGTATTTGATTGGTGAGCTGTAGGTGTTAAACCGAAGCTCACAAGCAGCTAGTCAGTTAGACAATTTTGACATTTCTTCTGTGGAACCAAAACAGATATCAGGACACAAAATGGGAAAGTGGCAATCTTGGAGGGATGTGAAAGGTCAGATACCCTCATGGAAATTTTTGTGCGAATAGGCGAGACCTTCACTCATCTCTTGGCCCCACCAATATAACTTCCAATGTGTGCTATCTCTAATGTAGTGTTCAGTGGGGATATGGTTCTGGAGCAGTACTGTCACTGAACAAGCAAACCAGAAGTCTGGGTTCACACTCTGGATAAAATTGTGTCATGGTAGCTGGTGGAATTTAAATTCATTAAAAAAATCTGGAATTGAAAGCTAGTCCTGGTAATGGAAACCATGAAACTAAATATATGTTGCAAAAATCCATTTGGTTCACTAATGTCCTTGAAGGAAATCTGCTCTCCTTATCTGGTCTGGCCTACATGTGATTCCAGAGCCATAGCAATGTGATTAAGTCTTAACTGCCCTCTGAAATGGCCTGGTAAATCACTCAGTTTATGGGCAATTATGGATGAACAAAAAATACTGGCCTTACCAGCCCACATCCCATGAGAGAATACACAAAACAAATATATTTTAAGGACCATTGTTTGGAAAAAGCATCTGAGATACACGCTCTGGCTGTTGGTGCCTAAAATGTTCATTGGGATTTTTTGTATATCATGGAATTCTGATTCATTGATTTTCATAAAGTATCTGCCAGAAATATGCAGGGAGTAAAATTAGTATTGGGCAGCCCATTTTATACCGAAACTAAATTTCTCCCATGAACTACCAATCAATTGGCTGCCAATTATCCCACCACCTCACCCCAAAAACTTTTGAAAACATGAGAGGGAAAGAAAATTATTAGTTCTGAGACTTTTGCCAATATTGTAGGTAGCTGTTCCATGCAATAGTTTGCAAAAATCTTCCAATTCTATTTTAAGATGTATTATTGACACCTTCACGTACACATAATGGAAATTATGCAGTTCTGCACTGTCAATAATTATCTAGTTTAGGACTCTTTCTCTTTGCTAGCATGGTTGCTAGGAGATAGGTGGTTTGTTGTCCGGGACTTGCAAGAGAAAAAAATTGTATTATGTTCCAATAAGGGGAGAAAATGGTGCTGTAAACCTGTAGTCCCAGCCCAGAAAGCAATGGGAAATGTATTTACTCTGGCATGCTGTGCAATTTTACTTTGTAAACAACAGCAGCATTCCAGGATACAAGTCTGCACTGAAGCCTTTTGTTTTAGAGGGAGTGTAGTCCCTATATTAGGGAAGCAGGCCAGAATCTTACAGAGCCCTAGGGAGTATGACAGTAGGTGGGGAAAGGATAGTTGTAAAATTGTTTGTATTTGTAGGATGGCATACCCATTTCTTTTCCACTGCCACTGGCATTTCATCAATGGTGAGGAAGGTGGTGGACAATTTGTCCACTTTTAGGCCAATTTAGGCACTCAAGTGGCTGATTAAGGGTCATTTAAGGGCTCCTTCTCATTCCTTTTAGTAAAGCCACTTTATCTTGTGGAGAGACTGCTTGGTGGCTTCACTGCAGGCTCAGAGGGTACTATCCTAATCGGGCATCTTATGCCCAAGGATGCCTACCTGGTGGCAAGAACCAGTCTTTCCATTCCATTATGATTGATTTCATCCTCCTCAAAGGAGCCTGCTTACCACTCCTGATGAGTCCAAGCTGACTTACCTCCATTCCAGTACGTGGTAGCTGCTCCAGTGCGGGCTCAATCCCTGAAATAGTCACTGCTGCAGGGGTGTTGTGATATGACGTGCATACACCTTTAAAAACGATACCTTGGATTATTCTCAATCACTACCACAGTGACGTATGGGGTGGAATTTTCCCGTCTGGCTCACCACGGTAATCATAGCAGGGGAGACATAGATGATGCAAAGGTCTGTTGATCTCGAGCATGATTTTCTAGTCTTGGGATGAGTATGGCTGGAAAATCCCGCCTGTAATGCAGCAGCCATTGTGTACGTGGTGTATCTTTAAGACAATACAGCAGAAGCGAGTCGCTTGACTTAAGTGACCAATGGAAACTGAGAGTGAATGATCACACCAGAGGGTGGAGTCCTTCCTCAGGCAGAATTTCCAAATAGCTGTGTAGTGAGTATGTAAGGACTGGAGTTGTTGCTCCAGAGCAGCCAAGAGCCACAAACTCCTGTAGTCAAGTTTTTCTTATCAATAAATACGTTGCGTTCCTGTCAAAGCCTGAAATTTCTTGACAAGCTATAAAAGATACAACATAAAATATTGACAACAAGATGGAATCGATTGAATGGCACAGCCTACCTGTGAGTTTAAAATTGAAAACTGGAAAAAAGGGCTACCTTTGGGCCAAGACAATAAAGAGACTAACAGGGTGATCTTAACAAAAAAGCTCTCATGTCGAAAAGTACATAAACTGGAGAGAATCATACCCAATTATGGGCAAGCTCCCAGATACAATAATATGACATTTAGGAAAAAAGATTAGGAAAACTGTGATTCTTGCCAGTAGGGGAGAGTGGATGGAGTTTTTTGATCCCAGTAAGCCAGCTGCAGAATGCTATGGGTGTTATTGTGCATGTGAATGGTCTCCCAACACACTGTACTTAAGTGTACACAGTGAGTGGCAGATCTCTCAATCCCCCAACCCCCTGGACATCGATCCTCCCATCCCGAATGCTGACCCCCATCCTACCATCTCCCCCGCTGAATGTGGGCTTAATCCCTCCATCTGACTGCTGATCCCGAATCATGCCCCTTCATTGCTTTAATGCAATCCCTATCCCAATCCCCCACCCCTCTGTCTCACATCAGGCCCTTTGCCTTTTGTTCTTAATGTTGTTACATTTTTAAAATTTATTTGTGGGACATGGGCATCACTGGCTGACCAGCCTTTGTTGCCCATTCCTAGTTGTCCTTGACAAGGTGGTGATGAGCTGCCTTCTTGAATCACTGCAGTCCATGTTCTGTGGGTTGATGCCATTAGGGAGGGAATTCCAGAATTTTGATCCCTGGAATGCGAAGGAACAGTGATATATTTTCAAGTCAGGATGGTGAGCGGCTTGGAGGATAATTTGCAGGTGGTCTTCCCATTTATCTGCTGTTCTTGTCCTCTTAGATGGAAGTGGTCATGGTTTTAGAAGATGCTGTCTTTGGTGAGTTGCTGAGCACCTTATAGATAGTACACATCGCTGCTACTGAGCGTCGGTGGTGGAGGGATTGAATGTTTGTGGATGTAATGCTAATCAAGGTTGCTTTGTCCTGGATGGTGTCAAGCTTCTTGAGTGTTGTCGGAGCTGCATACATCCTGGCAAGTGGTGAATATTCCATCGTACTCTTAACTTGCGCACTGTAGATGGTGGATACGCTTTGGGGAATCAGGAGGTGAGTTGCTCGTTGCAGTATTCATAGCCTTTGACCTGCTCTTGTAGATTTTGCGTTAATGTGTTGAATCCAGTTGAGTTTCTGGTCAATGGTAGCCCCAAGGATGTTGACAGTGGGGGATTCAGTGATGGTTACACCATTGAATGTCAAAGAGTAGTGGTTAGAGTGTATCTTATTGGTGATAGTCATTGCCTCCCTAACTGATACCCAATGTAGTGTTTACCTCATTGCCTCCCTGTCATGATCCTGCTCCTTCTGGCATCACCTTCTTCACTGCCTTCCTGAGCATGAGACTGATTACACTGGCAGAATGCAGCTAATAACATTGTGAGAAAACCAGTTTGTCACCCTCATCCAATCTTATCGGCTCATTACACCAATCGACTAGCGGGATAAGCTGGTAAAGTCACTAATAGAATCTTAGAAACCCTACAATGCAGAAAGAGGCCATTTGGCCCATTCAGTCTGCACTGTCCACGATCCCACCCAGGCACTACCCCCATATCCCTATATATTTACCCACTAATCCCTCTAACCTACGCATCTCAGGAAAGTAAGGGGCAATTTTAGCATGGCCAACCAACCTAACCCACACATCTTTGGACTGTGGGAGGAAACTGGAGCATGCGGAGGAAACCCACACATACTGAAGGAGAAAATGCGAACTACACATAGACAGTGACCCAAGCCGGGGATTGAGCCTGGGGCACTGAAGCAGCAGTGCTAACTACTGTGCTACTATGCCGACCCTGAGACTCTAAGACCTGGTGGCGGTCCCTGCACTGGGGAATACAAGCGGGAACTGTTTGTCTTCAAGCTTATTTGTTCAAGTCTCCATTGGGCTTTGTTCCAAATACAATGGTCAGAAACAGGGCTGAAACAACACAGGACCATTTCTACAAGCTGTGCTTCCATCTAATGAGGCTCCATTGCTGGAGTGGAGCTTCACAAATCTACTCTTATAAGATTGATTCAGGACCACTTGGACCACTGCATGAGGCAAAATAATGAGCTAGTTTTGCTGAATGTGCAGAGCTATCTTGTGAATCTCATTTAAATACAGTATAGGCTCAGTTTGATCCTTCTACAAGGAGTACATTCAAAGTGGACTTGTAGAATATCAGCAGCATGCGTCTTTTAACAGCTAACTGTCTATAATTAAAAGGATTACATGTTCTAAGACTTTGGAAAGCTGGACACTTAGGATGAAAAATGATAGACAAAAGTGAAAGTCATGCATGTATGCAAAATGGAGTTTGTAGGAAATGGTAGACTAGCAATACCTCACTGAACTAACAGTTGGGGTTGTGGGCATAATCATGCACAATCCCAAAATCCGAATCTTCTTCAGTATTGGAGCATGATAGAAATGCAAGTGAGCCATATTGGGCTTGAAACACTAACACAACACGGTAGCAGAGTGGTTAGCAGTGCTGCCTCATAGCTCCAGCGACCCGGGTTTGATTCCTGGCTTGGATCACTGTTTGTCTGGAGTTTGCACGTTTTCTCTGCATCTGTGTGGGTTTCCTCCCACAGTCCAAAGATGTGCTGGTTAGGTGTATTGGCCATGCTAGATTCTCCCTCAGTGTACCCAAACAGGAATGTGGTGACTGGGGGATTTTCACAGTAACTTCATTGCAGTGCTAAAATAAGCCTACTTGTATCTAATAAATAAATAAACTTAAGACTTTAAGATAAACTTCTCTCCACAGGTGCTACTGGACCTGCTGAGGTTTTCCAGCTTCTTCTGTTTTTTTTTCTTTAATAAAGTTTCATCTGTTGTGTTCCAACAGTGAGAATATATTTCCTCTATGAAGAGTGAAGCAATAATATAAAACTGGGTCTTGATGCTGACCTGTCAGTTATCCAGCATTTTCTCCTCTAAATTTAATAACAATTTGCATTTGAACAGTGCAGTGCCTGAACTGATGCCTACTTTCCATTGATTTTGGAAAATCATCACAGAATCTTAGATACACTACAATGCAGAATGAGGCCATTTCACCCATCCAGGTTTGCACTGACAATAATCCCAACCAGTCCCTATCCCTGTTTACCCTGCCAGACCCCTGATACCAAGGGGCAATTTAATATGGCCAATCAATCTGACCTGCACAGCTTTGGAGTGTGGGACGAAACCAGAGCACCTGGAGGAAATAAATACAGACATGGGGCGAACATGCAAACTCCACACACAGAGTCACCCAAGGCCAGAATTGAACACAGATCCCTGGCACTATGAGGCAGAATTGCTAACCACTGTGCCGACCAGATCATAGTCATAGAGCTCCACAGTGCAGAAAGAAGCCTTTGGCCCATTGAGTCTGCACCAAACACAGTCCCAAACCCAGGCTCTACCCCGATATCCCTACATATTATACCCACTAATCCCTTTAAGCTGCACATCCCTGGACACTAAGGGGCAATTTCTTAGCATAGCCAATCAACCTATCCCGCACACCTTTGGACTGTGGGAGGAAACTGGAGTACTCAGAGGAAACCCATGCAGACACGAGGAGAATGTGCAAACTCCATACAGATGGTGACCCAAGCTGGGAATAGAACCCAGGACCCTGGAGCTGTGAAGCAGCAGTGCTAACCACTGTGCTACTGTGCCAACCAAGGAGGAAATGGTCGAGTAAGGGAACCATGGTGTACTAAAAAAGTTAATTCGCTGGTTAAAAGGAAAAAAGAGGCTTATGTCAGGATGAGGCTTGAAGGCTCAGTTAGTGCAATGGATAGCTATAGATTGGCCAGGAGTGAGCTAAAGAGTGAGTTGAGGAGAGCTAAAAGGGGACATGAGAAGACTTTGGCTGATAGGATCAAGGAGAATCCTAAAGCTTTCTTTAGATATATTAAGAATAGAAGATTGGTTAGGGCCAGTCATGGACAGCAGTGGGAAGTTGTGCGTGGAGCCTGACGAGATTGGAGAGGCACTGAACAAATATTTCTCGTCGGTATTCACGCAGGGAGATGTAAATGTAGTTGTGGAGAACACTGGGATACAGGGTTGCAAACTGGAAAGTATTGAAGTAGATAAGAAGGATGTGCTAGATATTCTTGAGGGTTTGAAGTTAGATAAGTCCCCTGGGCCGGACGGGATTTACCCTAGGATTCTCTGGGAGGCGAGAGAGGCGATTGCAGAGCCTCTGGCTCTGATCTTCAGGTCGTCGTTGGTTACGGGTATAGTGCCGGAAGACTGGAGGATAGCGAATGTGGTCCCATTGTTCAAGAAAGGGAAGAGAGACTTTCCAGGGAATTATAGGCCGGTGAGTCTTACTTCTGTTGTGGGCAAAGTATTGGAGAGAATTATTAGGGATAGGATTTATAGTTATTTAGAGAGAAATGAATTGATTGGGGATAGTCAGCATGGTTTTGTGAAGGGTAGGTCGTGCCTTACTAACCTCATTGAGTTTTTTGAAAAAGTGACCAAAGAGGTGGATGGGGGTAAGGCGGTTGATGTGGTATATATGGACTTTAGTAAGGCGTTCGATAAGGTGGCCCATGGAAGGCTTCTGCAGAAAATGCAGATGTATGGGATAGAGGGTGATTTAGCTAATTGGATTAGGAATTGGCTAGCAGATAGAAGACAGAGGGTGGTGGTTGATGGAAATTATTCATCATGGAGTTCGGTTACAAGTGGTGTACCTCAGGGATCTGTTTTGGGGCCCCTGCTGTTTGTAATTTTTATAAATGATCTGGATGAGGGTATTGAAGGATGGATTAGTAAATTTGCGGATGACACCAAAGTCGGAGGAGTGGTAGATAGTGAAGAGGGGTGTTCTAGTTTGCAGAGAGACTTGGACAAGTTGCAGAGCTGGGCCGAGAGGTGGCAAATGGAGTTTAATGTGGAAAAGTGTGAGGTAATTCACTTTGGCAGGAATAACAAATGTGTAGAGTATAGGGCTAATGGTAGGACTCTTAATAGTGTTGATGAGGGATCTTGGTGTATATGTGCATAGATCCCTGAAAGTTGGCAATCAAGTCGATAAGGTTGTTAAGAAGGCATACGGAGTCTTAGCTTTTATTGGTAGGGGGATTGAATTTCGGAGCCGCAACGTCATGTTGCAACTGTACAAAACTCTAGTGCGGCCGCACTTGGAGTATTGTGTGCAGTTCTGGTCCCCACATTATAAGAAAGATGTGGAGGCATTGGAGAGGGTACAGAGGAGGTTTACCAGGATGTTGCCTGGTATGGAGGGCAGGTCTTATGAAGAGAGGCTGAGGGATTTGAGGTTGTTTTCGTTAGAAAGAAGGCGGCTAAGAGGAGACCTTATTGAAACATATAAGATGATTAGAGGTTTAGATAGGGTGGACAGTGATAGCCTTTTTCCTAGGATGGAGAAAGCTAGCACGAGGGGACATAGCTTTAAATTAAGGGGTGGTGGTTTTAGGACAGACGTCAGAGGTAGGTTCTTTACCCAGAGGGTGGTAAGGGTATGGAATGCCTTGCCTGCGTCAGTTGTAGATGCGCCAAGTTTGGTGGCGTTTAAGAGGTTAGTAGATAAGTTTATGGATGAAAAGGGAATGGTTTAGGTTAGAGGGTCACTGCTTGTTCCTAATTGGTCGGCGCAACATCGAGGGCTGAAGGGCCTGTTCTGCGCTGTAATGTTCTATGTTCTATGTTCTAACCCAAACATTCTACATATTACCATTATTGTCAACAGAGGGAAGGAATATCATCCATCCTGTACTAAAATTCTACATCTTGTGTTGAAAAGACTATGGGGGTGATTCTCCCAACCTGCTCCATTGTTCTAGCAGCGCAATGGGCTGGAAGACATCAGCAGCGGCCATTTTACTGCGTTCCCGCTGGTCAGCTGGTCTCCACATGTCTCTGGCATCAAGATTTTCAGCGGCATCAGCACCACATTGGAAATTAGTGCAGAGCTGATTTCAAAATTATAACTGTGATTAGCATTTTATAAGCAAGCCTGAGACTGAAGGCTTCAGGTCTTCTGGCATCTCCCCTGGCCCCCGTCAGAAATAATTCACCCCAGCTGGGTTTACAACTGTTCCCCATTCATTGGGAACAGGAGGCCTGACCCCACTGGAGTGAAGAGAGGCCATTGCGGTACCTAGGAGGTTTGGGGTAAGGGGGTGCCTCCTGGGTAGTGCCAGCCTGGCAGTGCCAGTGAGGCATCCTGGCACTGCTCGAGGAACAAACTAACAATGCCAAATGTCCAGTGGGCAGTGACAAGGGTGTGAGGCCAGAGGGGATGGGGCATATTTGGGGATGGGTTCTATAAGGGAGGGAATGATGGGGACCCATTGCCAGAGGATCGTAGGAAGAGGAAGGGAAAAAGAGATCAGGGCTGACCATTCAGGTGAGGTGGGTGTGGCTGTTGGATGGGTTGGAGCTGCTGGGCATGGATAAGGTCAGGACAATCAGGTGTGGGGGTAAGATTGAGAGATTGGGTCTGGCTGGGTAGAGGATCAGGGAGTTCAAGGCTGGCCTGGAGAGGTCCAGGAGGTCAGCGATTAGAGGGTGGAGGGGTCAGAGAGGTAGTGATGGGGGATCATGGGACTGGCCAGCAATGTGGGGTCACTGTGAGCATAGGCCAATTTCAGCTCAGCAGATCAGTGCATGCCTGTTCAGCACCATACTCAGTAAAGTTTGACAACACCAATTTTAAATCCAACTGATTTATTTGATAGTAAATCTGCGAGCTTTCGGCGTTTGTGCCTTCGTCAGGCGAATGAGGTGTTCTGGTCTCCAAAAGCACACATATCAGCACAGACAGTTTACAGATTGCTGATTAGAATGCGAATCCTTACACCTAACCTGCTATTCAAGTCTTAAAGTGGCTAACAGCAGAGGTTAGAGGGATGTGTATGGTCTCCAGACAGCACAGTAAGTGAGTTTTTTTGCTAACCCAGGCAAGTTATGGGGGTTACAGATAGTGTGACACGAAGCCAAGATCCCTGTTAAGACCATCCTCATGTGTGCGGAACAATGAGGACGGTTTTAACAGGGATCTTGGCTTCATGTCACACTATCTGTAACCCCCATGACTTGCCTGGGTTAGCAAAAAAACTCACTTACTGTGCTGTCTGGAGACCATACACATCCCTCTAACCTCTGCTGTTAGCCACTTTAAGACTTGAATAGCAGGTTAGGTGTAAGGATTCGCATTCTAATCAGCAATCTGTAAACTGTCTGTGCTGATATGTGTGCTTTTGGAGACCAGAACACCTCATTCGCCTGACGAAGGCACAAACGCCGAAAACTCGCAGATTTACTATCAAATAAATCAGTTGGATTTAAAATTGGTGTTGTCAAACTTTACTGAGTTTACCCCAGTCCAACGCCGGCATCTCTACATCAGCACCATACTGCCAGGGTCTCCAAAGGGACAAGCCCCATCCCTTCCCTTTCGGAGGGAATCCCGCTGAGGCATTCTGCAGTTCTGAGTGTCAGAAATTCAATCTGAAAATTCCACTAAAAATTCTGCTGGGAGTTATTCCCATTTTCATGCAAATTGGGAGAATCCCGGCCAATATATAAGACACAAACATCAACTATAAAATAAACACTGTCTAAGTTGCAGCTTTCAAGTGTATTTAAGTTTTTTTAAACAAAAATCACATATCGTCGATTTGATTTTTACTCTCCTTTCATTTGGAAACAAAGTGTGATTTGTGCTCAATGTGTTTGCATGACACAGGCAATGTGACACAAGTGAAATGGTGCTAAAGTTGATAACGGCTCAAGACATGCAAATATTCAACATCGGGGGAAGGACTGATATAGCCTCTGTTTGACAGCAGATTAGCAGTAAACAAATTATTTGGTGAGCACTGTCAACAAATAAATTCAGTTATTACATTTATGACGAGCCGATCCATCAGGATCCACGTTATTGGAATTCAATCAAATAATGTCAGAACCTTCATGTAATATTTGAGAATTTTAATGTTCTGATATTTTCAGCCTTGCTGATGTTAGCTGTCCATCAAAGTCAGCCTTCCTGTTTGTTTTTTTCCTGTTTTATTGATGGCTAAAAACCATAGAGCTGCAAATGGCATGTAGTCTGCAATGAGGTTGACAAGAGGATTTATATGATCTTTGATAAGAGATCATGTCATATATGAATACCAAAGCAAAGGGATTTTTTTTAGTACAGTTAATAGCTAAAAATCATACTTGGGAAAAAGTTAAAGTCTTAGACGTGACCTTGTTGACAATGCTATCACAAACAACATAGAAATAGTTAAATCTTCATTGATTTTCATGCAAGTGCTGTATAATTTTCCCAAAAGTCAGCAACAGTCATGAATAGACACCTACAGTGCAGAAGGAAGCAATTCAGCCCATCAAGTCTGCACCTATCACAATCCCGCCTAGGCCCTATACTCATAATCCCCAATCATTTGCCCTAGTTCGTCCCCCAACATTAAGAGGTAATTTAGCATGGCCAGTTCATCTAACCTGCACATCTTTGGGCTGTGGGAGGAAAGATTTATTAGTCACAAATAGGCTCATATTCACACTGCAATGAAGTTACTGTGAAAACTCCCTAGTCACCACAGTCTGGCACCTGTTCAGGTACACCAAGGGAAAATTTAGCACAGCCTGGAACACCGGAGGAAACCCACACAGACACAAGGAGAATGTGCAAACTCCACACACACACAGAGACCCAAGCCAGTAATTGAACCTGGGTCTCTAATGCTGTGAGGTAGCAGTGCTAATCATTGTGCCACTGTGCTGCTCTAGAATAGATATTACTTCTTAGTGATACATGGTGCCATTTAGATTTTTAGACCAGGGTTAGTTTTTTTTAGTGATCTGAATACAGACTAGGCCTATTTTTTTAATATTCTGATTTAAGTTACTCCCCCTGTTTCAATAACTCTTTTATGGCTTGATGTCTATTGACATTAGAAACATCTGATGGGAAGACAAGATTTTCCCACTGTAGGCAAGAATCAATAGAAGGGACTGTTCCCCTGTCATGATCCGATTTCCACTGTCTGTACGCAGGATTTTTCCAGGGTTGAGGTCTTAATTGACCTGGAAATGTGTCTGCCACCTTCTTAGCAAAAGCTAAAGTGAGAACAAAAGCCAGAATTCTCAGATGTCAGACACCTCGCCATCGTTGCTGCGAAAACGGAGAATTTAGTGCTCATCCAAATCTCCATTCACAGTAGCAAGACCAGAGAATCCCAGCCAGAGACTTTAGACTGAACAATTTAAGAGGCCTGTCTCCCTTCCTTCCTTGGTGGTAAGAAGCTTACTCGTTTAATTCTCAGGATCTTAGACACAAAGATTCAGTGAAAATAATCATTATGCAAAATTGTGCACCAAATTAGTCTTTAAAAACAAGTATAGAAACCATCTTACAGTAGGCAGTCATTTGGTCAATTGTTGTGAAATGCTCATTACCACAGTTACATCATTGATCTTTTATTTGGCAGCTTGCTAGTTGGCTGGATTTAGAATTATTGACAGTAAGAATCTGATTTAGTGTTCATTTTTTGATGAAAATAATATGTCTCTTTTTGTAAGTAAGACTGCTATAATATATATAGAATCACTACAGGACAGAAGGAGGCCATTCAGCCCATCGAGTCTGCACCAACTACAATCCCACCCGGGCCTTATTCTTGTAACCTCGCACATTTATCCTGCTAATCCCCCCCGACGCTAGGTCAATTTAGCATGGCCAATCAATCTAATCCACACAACTTTGGACTGTGGGAGGAAACTGAAGCACCTCGAGGAAATTAATGCAAACACGGGGAGAAATTGTACGTTCCACACAAGGTTAAACAACTGCCTTGATAGCATCTTGTCACGCTGCAACTATTCAAAATGAGATCAATTGCAAGCAATTTGTCCTCATCACGGTCAAAAGTAGTAATTCCCACAAAGTGTCTAATAGTTGCAAGTAAAAAGTGGAAAAATACCTTGTTTAATGGGTAATTAGTCTTCCATTCACAACACTGTCATGATTCACTTCAATGAACGCAAAAAAAATCATGCTGCAATATTCATAATTTTCTGCTGAGCTATCAAAAAGGCAAGACTTTTTTTTTACTTAATGTTGAGACTCTTCCATCTCATGGTTTTCACCATCACTTAGCTGTTGTGAATCCCGACAGTTCTTGAACTTCACCAATGTCGCTCCAAATTGCAAATCTTTCCTCTGATGGGTTCTCAGTAAGCCAGCAATGATGTAAGGGAGCTTGTTCATGGAAGCTGGACTGTTTGAGGCCCACTGCTGCCCCTGTCCTTGGACAGTGATGAAGATACAATTTTCAGCCACACCACTCAGTGGTCACTTATCTTGCTGCTCTGCCTCTGGATAGCAGAATTCCAAGTCCATGTTACTGTTTAGCATCTCATCTGAAGGGTGGCATCTCCAGTATGCAGTATTTCCACAGGACTTCACATTGCTATCAATCAGGACTCTACAATGGGCTTGAACCCCCCAATCACTACCACCAAACCAAAGGTGACAGCCAGAACATACCATCCCAGTCTGGCATCCTTGCCAAGAAAAATATCATTGCCAGGGATCCATTTGGTTGTTTCTTCTCATCCATTGCATAATATTCTGCCAGAAGTGACATCAAACATCTAAAACACCCACACAGTTTTAAGGGACATATTATAATAATGAGAATTACTCATATTTCTTATTGTTCATACCATTCAAATTAACAGGGCAAGAATACTGTGCATTCTTCCACAGAAAGGTGATTTAAAATTAAAATTCTAAGTGAGTGGGAAATTGAACTGAGTGCATGACTCAACTCTGCAGCTCTGATTCCCAACTCCTCATTTAGAAGCAATTAGATCTAGCTCTTGATGTCTGAGGACTGTCACTGTGATTACCTATTTCGTTATAGTGACTGCCCCTTTACAATGTAAAGTCCTACTGCAGTTCAAAGACTGCCACATGATAAGAAAGATATGACTGTACTGTAGGGGGTGCAGAGGAGATTGATGCTGAACACCTAAATAACAAAGATACCTATGTCAGACTCCTATTTATTGACTACATCCCAGCCTTCAACACCATTATTCTGACAAAACTCATCTCCAAACTCCATGGCATAGGACTTGGCTCTTCCCTTTGCCACTGGATCTGAGGCCAAAATCAGTAAGGGTAGGTAACAACACCTCCTCCATGATCATCCTGAACACTGGTGCTCCACAGGCTGTGTTCTCAGCCCCTCATTATACTCCTTATACCCCTCTGACTGTGTGACCAAATTCCCCTCCAATTCGATCTTTAAGTTTGTGGATGATACCATCATAATGGGTCAGATCTCAATCAATGATGAAACAGAGTACAAGAAGGAGATAGAGAATCTGTTGAACTGGTGTGATGACAATAATCTCTCCCTCAATATCAGCAGAGCAAAGGAGATAGTCATTGACTTCAGGAAGTGTAATGAAGGACTTGCCCTGTCTACATCAATGGAGGTTAAGTGGAAATGGTCGAGAGTTTTATGTTTTAAGGTATCTAGATCACCAACAACCTGGTTCCTCCATGCTGACACAATAGTTAAAAAAGCCCACCAATATCTCTATCCTGAGAAAGCTAAGGAAATTTGGCATGTCCATTATGACTCTCACTAATTTTTACAGATGCACCATATAAAGGATCCTTTCCAGATGTACCATAGCTTGGTATGGTGCCTACTCTGTCCTAGACTTCAAGATACTAGGAAAGGTTGTGAACAAACCCCAATCCATCACACAAACCAACTTTCCATCCACTGACTCAGTCTACACATTCCACTGCCTTGGAGAAGCAGTCAGCTAAGTCAAGGATCCCACATACCCCAGAGATAGACTCTTTTACTTCCTTCCATCAGGAAAAAGATACTAACTAACTCAAGAACACTTCCTTCTTCCCTGTTGCCAACAGACCTTTGAATGGACCTACCTTGCATTAAGTTGATCTTTCTCTACTCTATCTATGACTGTAATGCCAACAGCAGTTACAGGACAAAAGCTTAACCATCATCCTTGTGGAATCTATCACTATGAAGCCACATTACAATCAATGAAACTGGCAATGGATCTGTCTCCCCACCCTGGTTCTCTAACAAAGGAAGATCCATTATACCTGCAGAGGCACTGATAGGCACCAACTATCTCTTAAGGTGAACAAGAGATTATGACCCGAAGCACAGAAATTGATTTTTACCCTGTAACTAATTCAACAATAGTCTACATCACATGTGCTAAACTTCTATCCTTTGGGAAATTTTAATATTACATTTCTCAACTCTCAACTTGATCTCCTTTTAAGTCTGCAGAAACCACAGCAGGTCTCCAGGCTAACCAACAACCTGCATCAAGTCTAAGCCTCCTTCTCTGGAATTTTCTTGCCATTGGCTGCAGAACAGATCATGTCTCTGACTACCAACCTCATCTTGCTCTACCAAAACTAACTTTCAATGTATGTTGCAACTTCTGCTTCAGCTAGCTAAGGCTGTCTGAATGGAGTTACTCAATGAAAGCACACATTCTGGACTCTTGCAATCATGTGAACTGATAATTATACCTATGGTTCTCTTTTTATTTCTCTTTTCAGTTATTCATAGTTGTAAAAAACCTCTTTTCTAACTTTGTATTGTGTTCCTGTGTGTCTATGTGATGTTGAGACCATCCCCTGGGTTTGCATATGTGAACAAATAAGATTTTGATGTCAGTCCCTTTAAAAATTGACCTTTGAAAAGGAGGGTTTGAGGAAGCACTCCACACCTTATTTCAAATTTACAACGTTTCTGCTAACAGACAGATAGTGAGAAAATAAACGAGTTCACATATGCTTCCTTTCCATATCCAGAACAAGAGACAGGACTGAAGAGAAATATTTTAAAGGGGCTTTCAAAGAAGAAGAATAGCACATTGGAGAGTCTAGGAGGAGGTGGTTTTCTAGAGACTAGAACTGTGACAGCTGAATGTGCTAATACCAAGATTGGAATAGAGGAAAGACTGCACATAAGGCCAAATTAGAGAATGAAAGGTCCATAATATAGGTTGCTGAGTTAAACTGGGCAACAAAATGACATTTTTTTTTATTCATTAGTGGAACCTGGGTATCGCTGGCTGGCCAACATTTATTGCCTATCCCTAGTTCCCTTTGACCTGAGGATAGTTGAAAGTCAACTACATTGCTGTGGCTCTAGATTCACATGTAGGTCATGCTAGGGAACAATGGCAGATTTCCTCCCCTAAAGGACATTAGTGAACTAAATGGGTTTTTCTGACAATTGAAAATGATTTCATGATCATCAGTAGATTTTTAATTCCAGGCTTTTTAAACAAATTCAGACTTCACCATCTGCTGTTGCAGGATTTGAGTCCAGGTACCCAGAACATTAACTGAGTTTCTGGATATTATTCTAATAATAATAAGCAATTGCCTCTCCTTTACTTTTGTAGACAAGAGGTCATAGTGGCACAGTGGTTAGCACTGCTACCTCACAGCACCAGGGACATTTGATTCCTGGCTTGGACCACTGTCTGTGTGGAGTCTGCATGTTCTCCCTGTGTCTATGTGGGTTTCCTCTAGGTGCTCCAGTTGCCTCCCACAATCTGAAAGACATGCTGGTTAGTGCATTGGCTATGCTAAACTCTCTCTCAGTGTAAACAAACAAGCACCTGAGTGTGGTGACTTGGGGATTTTTTCAGTGACCTCATTGCAGTGTTAATGTAAGCCTGCTTGTCACATTATTAACTAAACTTTAAGAGTTAATAGAGAAATGAAAATCTATCGGATATCTGTGAATATATAGGAGAGCACATGATCTTTGAGAGCTGAATTTAACCTGTCCTTTATGAGCAGGAAGATTTGATTTGTGGGAAATAGAACTATGGAAAGGACAACAGATTTTCTTCCCTAAAGGACATTGGTGAACCAGTTGGGTTTTTCCAACAATCACCAATGGCTTCATAGTCATCAGCTGATTTTTGAATGCAAATTTTTTTTATTGAATTCAAATTCCATCATCTGCTATGGCAGGATTCAAACTCAGAACATTAGCTGAGTTCCTGGATTAAAAGTCTAGCGATAATATCACTAGGCCAACACTTCTCTATGAACAGTATGTTTTGTCAAGGAACAATACTTTTCATTGTATGTTAATACATGTGACAATAATAAACCAAATCAAATCAAATTGCCTCTATTGCAAGCTTAGTTGAATTACTCAAAGCCTCACCCCATAGCCATTTTGACTAATGGGATATGAGCTCTGTTTGTGTTGTGGATATGTGGAACTGTTCATCAGTTCAGGGTTCCGCATTGAGGGCAATAGCAGTTTTAATATTGACATCTCTGGCTCCCTCCTTGACTTGTCAGTAGATTATGTGGACAGGTTGTGAATGGTGAAATTAAGAAGCCATTATAATAGTCAATGAGAGCCTTGCTACTTGAAGAATGATATCTAGTCTTAAATCATGAATTTCTGAGAGTTTGGATAGGGTAGTGAGTCTCTGGTGAATTCATTGTTTTGGCTGTTTGTGCAGATACTCAAATTTCAACATGGATTTTATAATTAGGTTTGAATCAATCACCAAAAGCAAAATTGGAATTAATTTGTGAGTATTGATTCTGGACTGATTGTAACTTAGATTGAAAAACAACTTTAACCAACTTGCATTAATAATGTCTTTGATATACTAATAGCTCTCCATTTTGAATCGAGCGCTGGCTACATTATATGGTCTCTGCTCTCATGAAAAACGTAATCTGCTGCAGTTGTGTTACATGCGTGGAAAATGTATAGGGAAGATTGGGATTTTTTTTAAGGGGATGATTTATTTTGTGGTTTCCATACAGAGAGGAACTAATTCTTTTAACGTTTTAAAAATTTATTTATTAATGTATCAAGTAGGCTCACATTAACAATGCAATGAAGTTACTGTGAAACTTGCCACACTCTGGCCTCTTTTCAGGCATACTGAGGGAGAATTTTTTTTATCATGGCCAATGCACCTGACCAGCATGTCTTTTGGACTATGGGAGGAAATCAGAGCACCCAAAGGAAATAATGTAGACATGGGGAGAAAATGCAGACCCCATATAGACAGTGACTCAAGCTGGGAATCAAGCCCGGGTCCATGGCATTATGAGGCAGCAGTGCTAACCACTGCAACATTTACAACAAACTTCTTGCCAAAATAGAGTAATACTGAGTTACATGACTTTAAATAATCTAAGTGCATGATACATCTTTAGAAATATCTGTGTGTATATGTGTCTTGTGTGTATGAGGAGAGGGTGCTTGTTGTAATTACATTTTAGATATTGTGACAAGTAAATGTTTATCCTTTTGTTTGATTTAACTTTACAAGAGAACCTGTTTTGTGCCTATTCTTAAAAAAATCACAGGACTCAAGAGATTAAAACACTTATCCTCTAAAATACTTCTTGTTACTGTCGGTTGAGAGGTGGGAAAGAGGGAAAATAATCATATATCCCTTCTGTTTCTGTAACAAACAAAGCACAAGATACATTTTGAGGATGTATTTATGAGTAAAGTGAATCAACATCAAGGTCATCTTGACTTTGCAACCTGGGCGTTAAAATCATTGTGATCTGGGAATGATGTTAGCACTGAAATTGCTGAGTTACCATAGATCATGTGCATTGGAATACACATACAGCATCTAATTATATATTTTTTTAAAGTATTAAGGAAGTTAATGATTTAATTGGGACTGTGATAACAGCCCCAAGATAGGAAGGTGGGCAAAAGTCAGTATCTGCTCCTATTTTTAGCAAACACAAATTCTAAATTCAAAGGTCAAATGCTGCAAACATGAACACATTCAGTAAATGAGATAGAAATTCGACTAGGCTTGAGCAAGATCAACTCAGTAATACCATAATAGTGTCTGTTAATAAGGTTGCTATAGAATTCTTAAATGAAATCTCCTTGTAAATCCAAAGGTCAGCATTTACCTTGGGTAACCCATCAAGCAATATGCTGTGTTAAATGAGGAACCAACATTTAATACAATTTTACATCATTTCAATCAAATAAAAGTTGCGAATAATATCAAAGCAGGCATGACTTTGCATTCTAATCTTTCAATAAAGCACCAAATGAATCTGTTTATAGATTACTGCCCACTGGAAGGAAAACAGCTTTTTAAAATGTTGGATTGTATCCAAGATGATATGCTTTGTTTGTTTTATTTTATGAATCTTAATTTTATTGTAACGATTGATCGCTCACTTGCCCTCTGTTCAATTCCAACAGAGGCAGCACTCAGAAAAATGACCTATCTCAGATTTTCAGCATCATTTTCTTGTAAAGAGATGCCTGACAGCAGCATGGAACAACTCACCAATCCAACAACCTTGGCTTTAAATTTTAAACTTAATTTTTATTATTTATTACAAGTAGGTTACATTAACACTGCAGTGAAGTTACTGTGAAAATCCCCTATACTGTGGATATATAGCATATACTATGCTATACTGTGGCAGATGTTTGGTACGCAGGGGGAAAATTTTCTTAGTATGGCAAATGCACTTAACCAGCTCACCTTTCAGACTGTGAATGGAAACCAGAGCACCTGGAGGAAACTTGGGCTCTCATGCCCAGCAAAGACATGCCACATTCATAACTTTTCAAACTATACTCACCATTGAATCTTCTACATGTACTTTTATTTATAAAATGAACAATCATGGGCTGTAAAATATAATCCCTGATAGTCACCTGACTCTCAATATGTGGATTCAAAACCCACTATGCTCTTTCTCAAATGAACATATTTCAAGACTGTAGGTGTCACTACCCATCCCCTGCAACCATCCATAATAGTATTTCCTGACTTAAAGGGATCATTCTGAAACCAAGATGGTGATTGTCTCAAATTGTCCCAAAGGTGAATGTCTGCAAACAATAATTAAAGTTGTGGTTACCCGACTTTAGCCTAATTTATAAGGGAACTGTGAGAAGCCACACGACAAGTCAACCATGTCAGTCTCCCTGTGCAAAACTCTCAGCACTGTCTACACGGCAGTGTTCTGTTGCAGGAAGAATGGTCAGGATATCAGAGCATCAAACCTGAGCCCAAACATAAGGTGGTAGTCGCCGAGCAGAAACTGATAGCCAAGTTCCACACACATGAAGACGGCCTCAACAGGGATCTTGGGTTCATGTTGCACTATCTGTAACCCCCATGACTTGCCTGGGCTTGCTACATCTCACTTACTGTCCTGTTTAGAGACAACACACATCTCTTTAACCTATGCTTAATACTATCTCCCCTCACATTGTCTGCATCTTTAAAATTTGATCAGCTGACTAGCTGTAAAGACTCACATTCTAATCAGTATTCTGTAAACTGTGTGTACCATTATATAATCAGAATTCTGTGATCAGAACTCTCCACTCACCTGACAAAGGGGCAGAGCCCCGAAAACTTGTGGTGTTTACTGCCAGATAAACCTGTTGGATTTTAACCTGGTGTTGTGAGACTTCTTACTGCCCAAACATGAGTCCCGATGAGTTTCCACGTAACTATTTCAAGCAACTTGCCAAAGCATCTTTGACAGCAGTTGCATGAAGACACCAATCTTTACCTAGCCAGCTACATTTTCTGAACTCTGAGAAATGCCCATTTCCAAAGCAACAACCCATATTATGTTACTGAGCTAAATCCAGTATACAGATAGCATCCATAGGTAATTTTTCAGGTTTGGGAAGGCCGCCTTCAGTTCAGTGTAGTGAACCGAAGAAGGCCTTCTCATAAAAACTGAAGGTTCTTCTCCACTAGTTTATTTTTAAGAACAGAAGCATTTAGCAACAACTTGTTTTTGGGGAAATCTGCTTTCTACAGCTGAGTATGGCTATGATGGTAACAGCCCCTCTCCTGTCTAACTGTCTCCAGTTATCCTGCTATGGATATATCACTTCCTCTTTGATGTTACGCTATTCAGAAAACCTTATGGGCCAGGCTTTTAGCATATATGTGCGAGTTATTTTTTTCATCTCTCCACTTTGAAGTCATTTCTTCTTCAATACACAATCATTTTCCCCTCGTCACTTAGGTTAACACTTGTTCTCTTGCTAAAAACACCCCATCCTTTACACGTTATAAGACCACTAGGGCCCCTCCCATCCTTATCAAGGGGAATGCTAACCTTCTCTCCTTTCAAACACCCCATCAGACAGCTGCACTCATCAGTTGCCCTTTTATCCAATTTTTCTGCTTTGTTTTATCCCAATTTAATTTCTAACCTCAATTTTACTCAATTTTTGAATCTTCCTTCTACTCTAATATTTTAACACTACAAATAAACCTACCATCAGGAAAACTACTGATGTCCAGTTACTTACATCATCAACTATCTTGGGATCAAATTTAGTATGCAGCGCCCTAATCTGGGAGGTTTGTGCTCATTTTCCTGATGCAGAGGGAAGTACTCTGTGAAAGTGACCCCCGCTGTGGGATACGGACATTCAGTGGCTGTTCCTGCTCCCTCTGTCCCAGCTGCATGTGGTAATGGGACAATGCTTTCACTTAAATATGTGAAGTTTAGGCTTTTTGGAAGCCAGCCTGTAGACCAAGGTGCTCAGCCATCCATCCCAGAGGTAAAGTGTCCCCTCGTAACATCAACAAGGCCAGCAGACACATGCCAAACTGACACCATTTAGTGATTTGAATCTTTTTAATATGGCATCAGAGCTGTTGCCTGGAAGTGAGGATATGGAAATAGTAGTTGGGGAGGGGGGGTAGTGGGGCAAGGTGTGAGTTGATAGAAACATAGAAAAAAGGAGTGGGAATTAAGAGGCAAAAGAATTAATGGGAACCTGAGGAGCAATTCTTTTACACAAAGGGTGGTACATATGTGGAATGAGTTGCTGGAGGAAGTGGTTGAGGCAGGGACATTGACAACATTTAAAAGGCATTTGGACAGATACATGGATAGGAAACATTTAGAGGGATATGGGCCAAGTGCAGGCAAATGGGTTTAGCTTAGATGGGCTTTTTGGTCATCATGAACCAGTTTGGGCTGAAGGGTCTGTCTCTGTACTTGTAGATTGTATGAATCTATGAGTAGGCCATTCGGCCCTTCGATCCTGCTCTATTACCCAATAAGATCATGATCGATTCTCCACCTCAACATGATATCTCACACTTTCCCCATGGCTCTTGACACCTTTGGAATTAGAAATCCCTCTATTTCCTTTGTAAATATATTCAGTGACTTAGCCTCCATAGCCTGGGGAAGACAGCATACTGGGGAAGACAGCATGATGGACGGCACAGTAGTACAATGATTAGCACTGCTGTTTCACAGCACCAGGGACACAGGTTCGATTCCCGGCTTGGGTCACCATCTGTGTGGAATTCGCACATTCTCCTCGTGTCTGCATAGGTTTCCTCCAGGTGCTCTGGTTTTCTCCCACAGTCCAAAGATGTGAGGATTAGGCTGATTGACCATCTTAACATTGCCCCTTAATGTCCTGAGATGCATAGGTTAGAGCAATTAGTGGGTAAATGTATAGGGATATTTGGTAGGGCTTGAGTAGGATTGTGGTCGGTGCAGACTTGATGTGCCCAATGGCCTCTTTCTGCACTGTAGGGTTTCTGTGAGTCCTATGACCAGTTCAGGCTTACATGTTCCAGGAATACATCCCTGATACTCTGGGACCCATAAAAATAATACGAGTTGCCCCTTTACCTGGCACTCCTCAGCAATCCCATTGCCTTGTAAATTTGCCGGAATCTGCATAGCATAGCTGAAAATACATCTTGCAAAGACATGCAATTGAATCAGAAAGAATGAGCCAAGGTAAGTAATAGAAGTTTATTTCTAGTTAGAATACATTCTGTTGATGCAATTTGCAGAAAAGGCAATTAAATTACTGAAGTATGAAATTCCTAAATTAAATTGAACTGAAATTTTTAACCAATTATCAAATTAAAAATGTCTGATTTTGACACTCCAGACACTTGATTTTCATTTTTTCAAGGCTATCATCTTCTGACTGTTGGATCATTATGTCACAAAATCCTTCGGTTAGAACTTACTGCTTTCCCAGTTACTGCTTAGTGTAATCTCTTTCACAGGAAGATGCATGATATTTCTCAGGCGCGTAAGCAACCTGCAATTGCAATCTGCCCAAACTGTGCTAAAATCCAAGAGAGTTATTTGTAAGAAAATACCAAGATGCTTTTTATACTCATCAGCAGATAATGATGAATTCCACTCCACACGTATAAACACCACACTACTCATTGATTTTTGTGACATATTGAGCAAGTATTTGTCAGGGGATGCCTAGTGGGAATTGTATTTCGGGATCTAAGAAGACCTTTGACACAGAGAATCTTCTCAATAAATTAGCCAATTTAAGTTTTAAGGATCTCACAGTTCAGGAGGTTTAGGACTTATTTAATGAACTAATTTCAATTAGTATCTATATCTCAAATAATGTCAAATGTTTTTGGGCATCTCTTCCCCCTTCCCCCTCCAGCCCCCATATCTCACTTGCACCTTTACATTTTCTTATCTATATCAATGATTAATCTCCCAGCAAATAAGTCATTAACATCATTATGTATATCATAGAATCATAGAATCTCTATTGTGCAGAAGTTGGCCAATTGGCCCATTGAGCCTGCACTGACAGCAATCCCACCCAGGCCCTATCACAATAACCTCACATAATTACCTACTAATCCTCCTGACATTAAGAGGCAATTTAACATGGTCAATCAACCCAACCTGCACTCTTTGGAGTGCAGGAGGAAACCGGAGCACCCAGAGAAAACCCACGCAGACATGGGGAAAATGTGCCAACTCCAGACTGCTGCCTGAGGCTGGAATTTGAACCTGGGGTCCTGGTGCTGTGAGGCAGCAGTGCTAACCACTGTGCCATCATGCCACCCATTAATAGTTAGAGTTTACAAAAAAGAAGATTATACTCGGTGGAGCAGATGTATTGTCTTTTGAATTTAGGTGTATTTTAAGTAGGATAAGGAGGTATTGCGTCATCTATGGGTGGCATAATGGTTAGCACTGTTGCGTCACAGTGTGAGGGACACGGGTTTGATTCCCAGCATGGGTCACTGTGTGTGTGGAGTCTGCACCTGCTCCCTGTGTCTGCGTGGGTTTCCTTCAGGTGCTCGGGTTTCCTCCTATGGTCCGAAAGACGTACTGGTTAGTTGCATTGACCCAAACAGGTGCTGGAGTGTGGCAAGTGGGGATTTCCACAGTAACTTCATTTCAGTATTAATATAAGCCTTACTTGTGGCACTAATAAATAAATTTTAAACAATGAAGCATTTTCCTTGTTTTCTCGGACACCACTCTCAGTCACAAGGCATGAAACTCTTTCCTAACTTGCTCCTGAATCTTTACAACTTGTCATACAATCCTCAACACAAAAAAAAGTGTTCCATTTTTCCATGGAGTATATTTAAATATCCAACCTATTGCATGATTGATTATCTGAAATTGTTCCTGAAATATAGATGGCAGAAGAGTCACAGCTATAGGATTAACATGGCATATTGAAATTTTAACAGTATGTAGAAATGCCAGTTGTGGTTCACAGCCTCACCCAGTGCTCTTCAGCTGTAACTTAAGTGGGAAAATGATAAGAGGTTGATAGGGAAACTGCAGGAGTCATGTTCACTGTCACCTGCGCGGTTCAATATCCTGGGCCTAAACTTGCTCTCTTAGTGAGGAACAGGAAAAACACTTGAAAGACAGACAGGAAAATGGCCATTGCACTTAGGAAATGGATTCGGAAGAAAACATGGGATCAGGGTTTGACAATTTAAGCTCATTTTGTGCATGGTGGGTTTGCACATAACGAAAACTGAAATGTTAAATAAACTGTGGGGCTCGAAGCAAGAACAGCACATAGTACTGGCAAAGTATATTAGCTTGGTGACAGTCAGACCAGTTACTATCACAAACTGGCAGCCATGGTCCTGGTAAGATTAGAATTGCGCAATCATTATCTCCTAAGAATCAAAATCTAAAGGACAAACTGAAGTTAAATCTGTAAAGTTTCTCTGTCATCAATTATAAATGAATTGAATTAAATTTGAAATTAAGGATCAAATTCTGTATTGCAGGGATTGGCAAACTAAAAACAAGAGACTTAACTTACTAAATATAAAGGCAAAATACTGTGGCTGCAGTTTTGTTAAGGAGCATGAAATGATCCAAACTTTTTCTCATGTTAATTAGCAAATTGAAACAAAAGCAAGAGACACCATGAATGCAAATAGTGTTTCAGATGTTATACAATACAAATATGGTAAGAAAGGTCACAATGGAATAGCATGGCACAATGAAACAACAAAATGCCTGTACAGCAAAGAACTGTGAGCACAAACAGTGCAGCTTGCTAATTTCCACATTTACAGTCACCTTGCTGTGGATAGACATTGAACACTCAGGGAAGGGTGGGAGAAAAGCTGATGGGGAAGTCATTAATGGTCATCATCTAGCTGAGGAGTGATGTTGGTAGAGGTCTGATCAAAATAAACCATTTCTTCTTTTTGCTATAGGAATGTATAAGATGGCAAGACCCATGTGGAGACAAAAGAAAGAAATCTATTTAGGGATTACACATTCGCAATGTGAAATCCTTCAACTTGTCCTTCTCCTTCATCCTCTGAGAAACATTGGTGTGCTGAATGATGCATTTGTTGTTTGGAAATACAGGATTCACAGGGGTTGACAGTGCAGCAAATAAATTGTAACTAGTTAGTGTTGTGTAACAAGACTTTCTTTTTTAATATATCATACAAAAAGGTTCTTTGTAGTATTTCTCAATAAATCATCAATTCTTATGTCAATGTCTCATGAGCCTTTGGATTTGATTGTTCTTATTTATTGGTAATTAGTAAGGCATTCTAGTTTCTATTCTGCTCATAATATCGTCAATCTCAAAATGAATAGATAATTTTAATTTTTATCCACCTATTTGCATCATGCTGCCATTAGTAAAACAATGTTGTTCTCGGATCACTAGACCATTTTATCAAACCATAAATCTTTCAGTCAGAATTGGCTCCCTCCACACTGTTTTCCAATTATGGAGAGTAACCTATTTGAATATATTTTTATTATGATTTAAATTTTGATTTTCATGTAATTGTTTGTGTGATTATCTTTCAAATTAATTTTGTGACACTGTTGACTGATATATTCTACACTCCTGCCGCTAATTTTCAAAACATTAATGACTTAATGAGGGACTGTAGAACAGTTTGGCCTTTGATTAAGTTGTCAGATCCTCTTTGGTGGTATTAGGATTTGCTTCAAATTTACTACAGGTTGCGCACATAAAATACATATCAAATCATTTCTTATTTAGCTAAGGGCAAAGTGAGCCACGTTGCTCCTGCACACCTCCTAGTGGTTGCATTGAAAGTTGTACTATCAGAAGCTTCATAATAGACTGATGGATACACACCCTTGGAATGCCAGTGCTCTGGCATGTTCGAGAACCCAAAGAAGGGAAAGAAGATAACTTAATGGAGGGAAAAATGGAACATCATACTCATCAGTATATGAATGATTCCAGCTAACATCTTAATCTAGATATTACAATGTCGGTTATCATAGAATCCCTACGGTACAAAAGGTGGCCATCTGGCCCATCGAGTCTGCACCAATAACAATCCCATCCAGACATTATCCCTGTAAATTCATGTATTTACCCTGCTAGCCTCCCTGGCACCAATAGTCAATTTAGCATGGCCAATCAACCTAACCCACACATTGTTGGAGTGCAGGAAGAAACCCATGGGAAGAACATGCAAACTCAATAGTCACCCGAGGTCAGAATTGAACCTGGGTTTCTGGCATTGTGTATCATGCCATCCCAATTTTCAAATTTTTCAAACAGAAAGCCGCAGTCACCATTTAATGGAACCATTAAGAAGATCACGTGTTTGAAATCATTCCCTTCTTCACATACCCCCATGTAAAGTTGCTTTACGTGTTCAGATTATATTTCTTAAGCCTTAAGTTAGGCTAATGTCTCCAACAGAATAGAAAAATAGTGTCATACAATGCATAAGCTGTTCATTTTGCTAACAGCTTTTTCTAAGATTTTATTCTTGAAGAAATATTCAACCCATCTTGATTTGAAAGTTGGCACTAATTTTATTAATGCACTGCAGTCAAAAAGAGAAGCTATACCTGACTTCATAGTGTTAGTCAAAGTTGTAGGATATCAAGTGTTCTAATCCAGAATGTCAGGTTGTGAACTATAGAACTGCAACCAATCTTTTACACACTTTTATTGGCATTTATTCACCTCCTAATCTATGTACCTCCTAACCCAACAGCCATAGTTATATTGTGTAGCTATCTATAGGAGCATGAATGCAACCCCAGTTAATGTCCATCATTTGCACATAATTAAATACAGTTAATATGCAAATAATTTCAGTGCCAGAAGCCTCTGTTCCTGAATAGTGCATGCTTAATGGATCAGTTCCTTTGATGTCCATTATTTTGGTATTTTTGTTCATATGTATATTTTGAAAAACCTTGCAGAGCACTCACAAAAGCTCTGTTGATAAAAAATGTGATTGTACTTAGGAAGTCATTTCCTACTGGGGTCATTCAGCTGATCTGGCTTGAATGAAATAAAAGATGCTATAAAAATGTTCCTGGGAAAGGAATGATTATGCTTACCTCATTAACTGCTCATCAATAAATTGCTGCCCCAAAAAAATTGGTGGTGGTTCTTCTCCTTCAATTGTTGCAGTCCTTGATGTGGTGACTTTAAACTGGCTGATTGAAAATGAAGGAATAGCAATAAATGTCCCAGTCAAACCAACAGGTGACTTGGAAGGGTGTTTGGAAGTGAAGGAATTGCTAAGATTTTGCTGTTTCTGCCATTCACATCAATACAGATGGCAGGAAATACACATTCAGTTAAAGTAAGCTTGGTGATTTGTTTTAGTTTCAGTGCATCCTGTAGATAGAACATCTGTATTGCAACTTTAACGTGCCAATGATGAAGGGGGTGAGCATTGAATTCAATGGTAAGGGTACTTACCAGGTAGACTGTCCTGTCTTGACCTTCTTGAGTGTCATTGTCATTGTACACATCCAGATCAGCCCTTATATTTTTGATTTGAGCTACATATTATTCCTTTAACCAAACGTTTTGAATGAAGATACATAATATTTATTACAAATTAATCCACACTTGTCTGGAGAGTGTATTAAAATGCTTCTAAGTTTATTACCTACTTAGTGCAACAAATTTTTCAAGAATTAAGCCAAAGTGATTGATTCTACACAAGCTCAGATTCACACATTAGACACTATTAGACACTTGTATATTGTAGTATTGTTAATTTTGGCATTTGGGTGTCTGTAGTGAATGACAATAAGAAAATTCTTCATCAGTCCGTAAGAAATCATTGTTATTCTCTGTAGCTATAGCAAATTATACCTATGAACCAGAGAACATGCATTAACCATTCTATTGGTACTGAGTTAGCCATTAGCATCTGTCAACATGGATACTCTGGCTGCAGTGTGTACAATCTCTTAAATGCACTATAGTCACATACTCCAGGTATTTCAATAGCATTTCCTTCCTCTGTGACCTCTACGGTCGCAAAGGACAGAAGCAGCAGTGGTTTGACAAAACCAGTTCTCTTCCAAGTTACACACTGTTCTGACTTCAGAGGCTTTGAATGGTATTGGCAGCACATGTAACATAATGAAATTAGAGTATCGAGAATCACAGTTGTGCATAGTTTACTGCATAACATTGTATTACAGAGAAGCCTTATCAGAAAATCCCTGGAGGGGGAAGAAAGGCACCAGTTACACTCCTTGGTTCAGTATCATTATTGAGAAAAATCTAAACTCAGTTCTGAAATTTTCAATGTATCTAGCTCAACAGACGTTTGCAGGGAAAGAGCATTAACAAAGTCTTATTTATTGATATTTGTTCTTGCATGCAGTGTACCTTAATGAGTTGCAAACAAGTGAGTAAGCACAGCTTTTTATGTTTAAAATAAAACAGCCACCTACTTTACAGGCCTGTAACTGGTAACTTTGAAATTGATGTTAATACAAATGGATAAGGCTTACTGCTTTCTGGCCAATATATGCAAACACTCAATTCAAACATGGATGTTTTAAGGGCTGGGAATTAATTAAATTATCGGAGGAAGTTTCAGCATCACAAACCAACCTACAAGGTGGACATTTATTATTCCTCTTTTAATGGATAAAAAATGAAGGAGAATATTTTACTAAATTCCCTGTGTTGGTTTAAGTAAACCTAGTCATCACCCAACCCCCCTCCCACCTCCCCAGTAAATTATCCTCAACAACTCTATTCTTGTTATCATCCTATTAAACTATCATCCCCATCGCCAACCTTTTCCTCTCCCAAGTTCTGCCCATTCTTCCCAAATTCCTGCAATCAGATTTTCATTTTTGCCACAATACACCTTACATGAATGTGATTGGTAAACTATCTCTCCTCAACCTGTCTGCAGCCTTTGACGTGACACCAATCTCCTCCAAAGTCTCTCTTCTGTCATCTAGCCAGGTGGATTCTCACCTGGTTCCTTGCGTATCTCTCCCATTATACACAGGAAATAACCTACAGTGGTTTGCTTTCTCTCTCCTGAACTTTAGCTTCTGGTGACCCCCAAATATCTTTTCTTGGCCTCCCTTTATCTTTCATCTACCTGCTGCTTCTTGATAAAATGATAACATCAGGTTCCAAATGTACACTGACAATATTCAGTTCTGCATCACTATCACCTCTGTTAACCTTTCCATTATCCCTAACTTGTCAGACTGCTTGTCCAGTAATGGATGATCAGAAATGTTCTCTAACTAAATATTCGAAAGATCAATGCTATTATTCTCAGTATCGACCACAAACTCTGCTTTCCAGCCACTAACCTTCTCCATCTTTCTACTAACTACCTAAGCCTGAAATAGATTGTTCACAAGCCTGACATAATATCTGACCCCAATTTGAGCTACCAACCACATATTTAGACTATCATCAAGATCAGTTGCTTCTACCTTTGTAATATCGCCCAACACCACCCTTGCCTTGTTCATTTGCTTCTGAAAGCTGCATCTATGCCCTTGTTGCCTCTAAACTTGACCATTCAATGCTCTCCAAAATCCCATCCTCTTAAACTGAAGCTCATCCAAATGTCTGTTGCACACCAAATGCCATTCACCCATCATCCCCGTAGTTGCTGACCCACATTTACTCCTGGTCTGATAACATTACAGTTTTAAATTCTCATCTTTGTTTTCAAATCCCTCCACGGTCTTATCTCTGTCTATTTGTGTAATCCTCTCTAATTCCACAACTCTGAATTACTCCAATCCTGATCTCTTGCATGGTGGCATGATGGTTGGCACTGCTGCTTCAGAACATCAGATGCTGGCTTCAGTTCCTGGCTTGGGTCACTGTTGGTGTGGAGTTTGCACATTCTCCCCGTGTCTGCATGGGTTTCCTCCGGGCACTCCAGTTTCCTCCCACAGTTCAAAATACATGGTGGTTAAGTGCACTGGCCATGCTAAATTCTCCTTTATTGTACCCAAACAGGTACCGGAGAATGGCAACAAGGGAATTTTCACAGCAACTTCATTGCAGTGTTAATGTAAGCCTACTTGTGACTAATAGATGAATAAACTCTGATTTTAAATGCTCCATCATGTTTTCAGCTGCATAGTCCCTAAATCTGGAAGTTCCTCCCTAAACCTTTTCCCCTCTTTCTCTCTTCCTTCCAGATGCTCTTCAAAATCAATCTCTTCGACAAAGTTTTCGGTCATCCATTCTAAACTTATCTTCTGTGACTTGCTGACAAACTTTGTCTGATTATGTTGCTGCGAAGCACCTTTGCAAGCTCTGGTTTTATATATTTCAAAGGCATGAAATAAATGATAGTTATTGGACCTCAGACTTGTGTTTAACAGCAGGTTTCTCTCTCAGCCTATGCATTCGCATTCCCTTCAGATCAATGGTAACACTATTTTGCATCGTATTGTTCCAGATGTCTGTGAAAACTGTCTACTGTGATTTGTAATCCATTTGAGTGATTACATTAACCATTATGAAAACTGTCAATATAAAATGCCTTTGGTTTGATGCCAGTGTAAATTTGATGCTTTCTTCTAAAATGGTGAGCCCAGGATCATCAATGATATACTTTGTATTTTTGGATACTTCAGGTAGTTTTCATCATTTCTATTCAAGGAGTCGGTCTTCAAGCATTTTCTTTAGCATGTATAAATGAGTACAAATTCCTCTTTATACCTCTTGGGTTTATATGCATTAAGTCAATGACTGACATTCTTGACATTCTAGAAACAATGTAATATATATTTATGACCTTTAACCAGTTTAAGAAACAACTTTACAAGCACCGTGACTCATGCTTATATGTATTTTCTTTGCAATGTGTGTCTCATTGTTCTCATCCAGCCTCCTTTGAGAACTTGAAATTAGCATTTGTGATTATCTCAAATGAATATATAACCTTGGAGAATAGTCATTCCCATTGATCGCAATTGCTGATGTTTTCATACTTGAAACAATCAAGTCAGGGAGATTATGGAACAAATTTATACCTTGATTTCTGACCAAGCTAGAGTTCCAGGCTAGCCACGTGGACTTCTGCCGATTATGGCAAGGTCTGCAAGACATAACAGACTACAAGATCAAGGCATGTAAAATCGTCAGCACTAATGTACCCCTCCCTGATGAGCGCAATGCGTTCTATTCCTTTTTTGAGCAAAAGGTCAGCGTGAGCATACTCTCTAGCCCAGAAACTTTGGACAAACTTGTATCCCAAGTTACAATTACAAATGTCAGAGCTGCCTTCTAGAAAGTCAACCCACGGAAAGCAACTGGTCCAGATGGGGTACACAGATGAGCACTGATCCTGCGCAGATCAGCTCGCTGGGGTATTCACAGACATCTTCAAATTCTCTTTACAACAACCTGAGATCCTACCTGCTTCAAGAAGACCAGCATCACTAACAACCTGTCCTAGTCCTCCCCATGCTGATATTTTAGTTAGGAAAGCCCACCAATGCCCAGGAGCTCCCTAGATATCCTGGCCAACTAAAATCAATTATCTGATCATTTATCCCATTCTGGTTTTGTTTGCACCTCCTTGCCCTTCAGAATGCAATAAAGTTGGCTGTGAAGTGATTTTAGGTGTCCTAAGGTGATGAAAGATGCCATACAAATGCAAGTTCTTTTTTTCTTTGATATAACTTTCAAATGTTTCATAGTTCCAAATGTTAGCTTGGCTGACATTCTTCATATTTATGCCATTATTATGGAAGATTGGGAGATTTCCATCGCTTTTTCCATTTCACTATCAGCATTGGATGCTCCCAATTTAGTTCTGACATGAGCTAGGTAGTCTAAACCTCCCCTTACTCTGTGACAAAGTGCCACTTTCCATTTCTCATTCCAAGTATCCTGAGGGCTTTTGTGTGTGAGATTATCAATTTAGTGCCAAATAGTGTTGAGTTATCAATAGTTTAGAGCTGTGGCCCGTTGCCCATAAAGAGCTGAGATAAGACGCCTGAAGCTCATTTTCATAAGATCCTTAGAACTGGCAGATAGAGATTATAATTGCATCAGGAGCCCAGGAGCCTCCAATTTAAAATAAACCTGTTTTGATCTCCTGTATACCTTCTTGTTCTTCCAAATGGTTTCCTATAATTTAGCTAAAGCCTGAAGAACAACTGAGTCATTATAAATTTTTCACCATGCTGGCTCTCCATCATAGGGAAAGTGGCATGAGTTGCATATCTATAACAGGAATGGGATATTCTCAAGCATGGCATATAATAGTACTTGCATTTTATATATTGCTGTGAAACATCAAAATGTCTTCAAGTGCATAATGTGATGAATTATGTTGAAGTGCAGTGATTGTTGCTGTATAGGTAAATGCACCAGCCATTTGGCACTCAGCAGTTCTGCATAAAGAATAATAAGGTGAATAGCCATTGATATATTTTGGTTATGCCGGTTGAACGAAGTACCCCTGGAGAATTGCCTGCTTATCTTTCAACAATGCGTGGGATTGTTAATGTCAATGAACAATATAACCAGAGAGGTAGAGCCCTGGTTTAATATTTCATGTGAGATGATGGCACCATGAACAATGTAGTACTTCTGTGAAGTGGCAGCTTCAATTACAGGGTGGAATTTTCTACTTGGGTTTTCAGCTTGGCAGCTGGTGACACCGACTCATTTTCTGGGTCAGTCTCATTTAAAACTTTTTGTGGAATATAATGTGACTGCCTACTGCAGGGGAGAAAAGTGAATGCTATACACTACAACCACCAACGCTAATAGAATGAGGCGCTGCAAACTCTGACGTTATCTTAATTGTTAAATTTCACAGGGTCCTGATCAAGTATCTTTTAGAAATTAAATGTCTTCCTGCCCAGTAGTCAGCTCAGTGATGGTATTGTTGTTTCTGAATCAGAAGGTTGTCAGTTTAAACCCACTGCAAAGATTTGAGCACGCAATCCAGACTGAATTTCAGTGCAATGCTGAAGGAATGCCTCATTGTTGGAGGTGCTGACTTTTGAATGAACCGTTAGCTGAAGACTTGTCTGACCGCCATCCCCCCTCCCCCAACTGGACATAGACGATGGGGTTTGCCAACCAAGTTAGCCCCAAAACTGGAAGTTCTCACTCAAGATCAACAGAACTTTGTATGGTCCATCTCCTGCCGCTATGATTCCTGTGATGGGTAGGAAAATTCTGCCTAAAATATTGCACTTAAAAGAAGAATAGAGTAGCTGCCCTGGTGTATTGGTCAATATTTATTCCTCGACCTCTGGTACTAAAACAGATAACCTGGTCATTATCATATTGTTTTGTGTGGGATCTTGCCTTGCTCTGTGCAAAAGAGCTTCCGTGTTTCCTACATTGCAACAGTGACCATATTTCAAGAACATTTAATTGTAAAATGCTTTGAGATATCTAGCAGTTGTGAAAAGCTTTATACAAATGCAAATATCTTCTTTATTCTTTCTAGATGCCACTTAACTTGGACCTCAAGTTACTATGGCAATGATAATGGAAATGTGACAGTTCATGTTGCTGTATCACTACCCATTTTGAATATGTCTGCCCCATATTTGACTATAACTGTTCATTCAGATTCTGCTACTTCTGGTGGAAAATTCCACAATGGTGGCTGGCATAATGGGTTCCCAGCTGATTTCTCATTGCTGTCTATTCCAGATCCACTCAGAAGAGATAGGTGAGCTATTGAACATAAGGGCTTTCATACCTGTGTCCAGTATGGGGAACTCAAAACTATCTTCTTAATAGAAGCAGAAACTAATACCAATTGAGCTACATTGATGCACAAGTTGGTAAATTATATGGTCAATTACATAAAGAGAAGATTGATGTTATAATTTACTCACAGGTAGAGATCCCTTAATGTAAAAAGGAAAAGGTCCAAATGAACCACATTTAGTGCCATCAGACCTTTAGCACTGGTTCAAGGGAAGGTAAGAATGCTCATCTTCCAAAGTCTATGCCTTAATCCAGAATGACCTTCACAATTGGATGCAGCACTCCTAGTATGTGATCACAACTCTTTCTCCAATTTTAATCATTGACACCATACTTTGCCAAGTCCACATTGAATCAATTAACTATTAAAATTATAGCAAATAAAATAAATACATTAAAAGTGTAGGCATCCTTAATTTTGTGATATTTTTATTCTAATTCTTCATGACATTGACATGTGTTAGATTTTAGAGATAAGTTTCATTGAGTATTAATACCTGAATTATTTGCATCTGAAATTATTTTTATGGATTTCCCTACTCATTCTGCCTTGAATTTCTATCCCACATAATTTAGTCCTGCTTCCTGTTGTCACAATCCACCCCCGAGCCGAGATCCTGCCTCTGTTTTTGTTATTCTATAATTGCCCATTCTATGGTGTCCCAACAATGCAACCTGATTGGCTTTGTCCCTGATTTTTCCATCTATCATGCAGAGAAAGCACATCTTCCTAACAGTCCAGTGAATGCCATAAAGCAATGCTTGGCCTGAACCCACATCCTATCACTTCATAATACTGAGCACTGTACATCAAACATACTGTGCAACCAGATTGTTTTTCAATTGTTTCTCAATTGGTTAAATTTAATCCTCTGGGAATATAATGACTCCATCTTCGATTTTGTTGTCAAATTTATGTTGCTTGTTCTGCTCTCCATGGGCTATTGCACTGATGATGTCCTTAAGTTGAACTTAACCCATGTTCTTTAGCTTAATCTGTTGATTGCACCTATTTAGACTGAAAGGATGAAATACCATATAAAAACACGGTGCAGATTTAGGACTTTGAACTTTTGAACATTGTATTTTAATAACAGACCCAATAGCTGCATGAACTTGAACAGAAGAAGCAAGATTTATTTTAATGTTCTTACAGATCAATACATACAGATCCAGAGTTGTGGCATTTAAGAACTGAAGGAGCACCAGAAGGTAGGCAAATAATTACAATATGTGCCATTTAGCCTTGACATTATTTCAATTGGGAAGAGGGAGTTATCTGGGGAGAAAATCGTTTGAATGTCGAAAGCAACGAGAATACATTGTGAATCTTTTTATGTTTAACATCCAGAAGAAAATCTTAGAATTCTTCCTTGAGTTTTAGCCCCTCTCTCCTGAAAAAAAGGATGCAAAATGGAAACCGTTTGCTATCTCATCACAAGGTATATATTTCTTCTTTACATGCCGCACAGCAGAGAAAGCCAGTACAACATCCTGGTGAAGATTATATCTAAGCCTATGGTTTTGTTTCATTCTTTTAATGATCAGGGAGATTGTTAAAACAGAGACTGAATTATAGGGCAGGATTTTACAGCCTTTCTTGAAACTCACCAGAGGCCAATGGACCTTTCCACGCTTGTTCCGATTTCCATGGTGGGGGGATGGTAAAATTCTGGCCATAATCTCTAAACTATTGTAACCGTTTATTGAAAAAGAGTAAATAATATGAAAGAAATGCAAACCATGAGTCTCAAGGCCTTCAACCTATCTGGGATCCAGGTAACGATGGCTGATCTGGAGCTCAAGTGATCCTGGCATCTTCTGCAATCCTGGTCCAAGGTCAACTCCAGCTCACTCCAATCAAAACCCCTCTTTTCTATTATAGCACAAACACCTTTGTGAGATTTGGTATAAACAGACAAGCTTGGAACAATAGCAGGTCAACTTGACCTGTGATTAGAGCGATAATATCATATGGTGCAAAACACAACTCTACCCCATCCTTAGATTCCCACAGCATGGGTATTGCTAAATTGGCAGATATAATAACTCTGCGCTTCCAAACACCTATTCTCTCCAAACATTCCAAACAGATACTGAATTTGACAACCTGCTAGCAGACCGCTGTGACCGTTTGCTCATTTTAAAAACAGCTAGCCCACTGTCGTTATAAGGCCCAATGCCATTTAAATTTGGAAGGCACCCCAATTACAGCTTGCCTCAAGGTCATGCAAAGGCAACTGCCAGTAAGGTAAATTACAGGATTTTAAGAATACACTTTGATCAACAAAGGCAGGAGTCAGTGGGTGACAGCCCACAGATTATTTTTATGGATCCTGTCTGCGACTCTGCCCCTCTGGAGCCCACAGGTTTAACCCAAAATTTAGATTTTGTGTGCCCTTTTAGCTCCATTTCTCTCAATACACGTGCCAACTAGTTCAAAACAAAGATGGCAATAAGAGTTTTATTTGTGTTACAGTGTCAGGATTTCCATGTTAAAAAGGGTATATCATCTGAGAAAGGGCAGATGCTCACAAAAAGATCACTTTACATATGGAGCTGGCTGCATTCTGTCAGTTCTTAACAGGATAGCAAAGCACCCAGTTGATCTTGAGCTATTATCACCTCATGGCAAAACAAGTCCTTACATATGTTCCAGCAAGAGCGGCAAGATGGCACAGTGGTTAGCACTGCTGCCTCAGAGCGCCAGGAACTGGGGCTCGATTCCCAGGTTGCTTCACAATCTGTTTGCATATTCTCCCCCTATCTGCGTGGTTTCCTCTGGGCATTCTGGATTCCGCCTACAGCCCAAAAAATGTGTGGTTCAGTTGATTGGCCATTTTAAACTGATGCTCATTTCCGAGGATTTAGCAAGGTAAATATGTGGGGTTAAGGGGATAGGATGGGATTATTGTTGGTGCAGGCTCAATGGGTCAAATGGCTTCCTTCTGAACCATAGGGATGCTATGATTCTAAGATTAAAGATTGAACAATCTGGCTAATATTTTTCTGCCTGAGAAATATAGCACTGTGGCCTTCTTATTACCGTCTCCCCACTAAGACCAGTTGGCTCAAGGGATTGGTTCAGAGACCCTCTTGTGTGTGGCTCAGTAGTGCACTGATTTATTCACTAGCTGTGGAAGATGAGATGTATTGGTTACACTGTGTATTTGATTTTGTTGTAGCCCTGACATTGCAGCCATTATTTTTTGTTGTATGCACTAAAAACCTAACTCCTCTTGATTGATCTTACTGGCCTGTGGGCCAAGACAAACATGCAGCAGACCATTGATTACACCGCAAATGACTCCTTAATCATCAGCAAGAGTTAACTACTCTGTCAATTCTTTTCTGTCAATAAAGACCCCAATCTGCTGTTTAATCAGCATGTAAAACACTTACTACTTCATCAAGACTCGGTTAAAAAAAACATTTGAGGGATGGTTGGGGCAGGGGAGTGGGACATAGGTCTGTTAATAGAGGATAGCCTTTATCTTCCTTCATGTATTCCTTTTGTAACACTGAGTCAACAATTATCAATTAGAACAGAGATTCAGATCATAATTATTCTCGACATATTGGCCTGAATTGTACCATCGGCTTTCTGTTTCACAGACTCTTGATTTTAGTTTCAGTTTGTACCCTGTACAGTGCAGGAAACATCTCTTTCAATAAACCTGCTGTATGTTAGTTCGAATCTACATGTGCAGACCACATTATTTTCCTTTTGTTTAAAACCAACAACTCCTGATGTAATTGCCACATTACAGATTCAGAGACAGGTAGGAGAACACAAGTTTCCAGCAGAGGAACTCCTCCAGGAAGATGGGACATCTCAGTCCATGACCTACATATTAGGAGGACTTCTTAGACTGGCAGCTGCTCTGCATCTTGTCCTACAATCAGAGAAATGTCCTGATAGCTGAGCTGCATTGCAATGTTGTCCTGATGCATTTCCCCAATGTTTTATGGGCCATTAACCCACTTCAGAGTGGAATTCAGAAAGAGAAATTCTGATAAGCATGTCAGGACCATATCATTAGGTCCACAGTTAGTGTACAATTTGAACATTGGGACAGAATTGGAGAGTTGTTGGAATCAAGAGCACTACTTTGTCATGATAAACACCTTTTGATCATGTAGGAAGATGGTTCACTGTTGTGATCCTTACACTGATCAATAACATCTCAATTAGGGAAATGTGTTCAGCCTTGGGGTTTGTCACTTGGATTGGCTTTATCTGAACCCATGTGGATCTACTAACCTGCATGAAAACTCAGTGCCTGTTCTGCCACTGGGAAGGCACCAAACTATCACAGACAGCCTCCTGACACTATCGAGTGACCTATGTATCAGCTTCAAAGTCCAATCGACTTTGCAGAAGTGCCCTTAATTAAGTCTTCAAAAAGCTGAACTCGCTACTTGCCATGACTGAATGAACATCATCAGAGCATCCAAGGTCATCCAGATTCGAAATGTTGGCTCTATTCTCTCTTCACAGATACTGTCAGACTTGTCGAGAATTTCCAGCATTTTCTGCTTTTGTTTCAGATTACAGCATTCACAGTAATTTGCTTTTAGGATAAGGATCTTCAATAGTTTGGCTCTATTTTGTTCATACTATCTCCTTAAGGATATGGCCTATCACCAACATTAGGTTGCTAAATAAACCATAAATTGAACAGTCTATTTTATACCCTGCTCAATTATCTTTTCCAGGAAGAAAATTAAGCAAGGTGTAAAATGGATGTCTATCACTTATTTTAGGTTGGCACCCGAGAAACATATCTTCACCATGGAATCCAAGGTCATTTTTTCCCTTGTCCTTTGCCAAGTGAATGTTGATGCCACAGAAGCTATTGTAAAGGTGCTATGTTCCATACCACTAATGGGCAAAACACCATTTAATACTTGTGGCCTTTTACACATGCATGCAAAAACTCCACTTGTGGCAGCTGATAATATATTTTCATAAAGTGTGACATATAGGGTGTGCCATCTGAAATGCTTCAGGAAATAAATGCATTTTAAAAATACAGTTGTTAAAACACAAATTTTTAACAGCAGTCCTTTAATTATTGCCAAGATTTATGTACTTTTTACTAGATTTTTTCAAGTTGCAAATAAATTCTGTCTGAGTTTTGAAAACTATTCCAGGAATGGCTTTCCTCCCAATTGCACCAAAGAATTTCCAATTATTGTGTTACTGAGCAGTGAGAGACGTTCCCCCAGTGCCTCTGGGAAGTCATTTTCATGTGTCCTCCAGATTACTTACATGTCTTTGAACCTATAAACAACAGAAAATTTGTGCCCTAGGCAATAGCTTTCACATTCTTCTAATCTCATTGCTTTACAGCACAGAAAAATTGGATGGCAAGTTTTCTGGCAATTCTATATTGACTTATATTGATCCAGTATTGCAAGGTTATTGCTTGATCTTGAATACTATAACTTGTTTCTCTGCTTTTAGTTTGCATCTGCTTCATTTTTTTTTCTTTGGAAAGCAGTTATGTTTATCAAGGTTAAATTTAGGAAGTTGAACAATTTATTTCAGGCAACCCATGTCAGCACAAAGCCTTTCCAAATTGACCATCGAAAGGTTACATACAGAGAAAAGGTCAGATGTTTTGGTGCTAGTGTGGAGGCAAGGGAAACAGCTCAAGGAAGTCATTAAACTTGCTGACCTTTTCAATGGCTGACCTTCTCCATCCTATTACATCTATTCTGGGTGTTACCTGATTGTATGGCTGGAGAAGATGAAGTAACTGTTCAACTCCTTGATAAACTGATGGCAGATCTCCTCAACAGGGTGACACAATAACCCAGTGGTTAACTCTGCTGTCTCATAGCACCAGAGACGCAGGTTCAATTCTGGCCTCAGATAACTGTCTATGTGGAGTTTGCACATTCTCCCTGTGTCTGCACAGGTTTTTTCTAGGTGCCCTGCCTTCCTCCCACGCTCTAAAGATGTGCGGGTTAGGTGGATTGGCCACGGTAAATGTGCAGGGTTGTGGGGATAAGGCAGCCGGGGGCAGGGGAGGTGGGGGAAGCATAGGCCTGGTTAAGATGCTCTTTCAGAGAGTCAGTGCAGACTCAATGGGCTGAATGGCCTCCTTCTGCACTGCAGGGATTCTATATCCAGATGGTGATGGTCTATGGCCTAAAGACACAATTGCATGGGTCAGGGTGCATCAGATAAGATTCAATGTTGTGTGTAGAGCTGACTTCTTCTTCGCGACTCAGAAAAATTAAAGGGAATTTCTACAGTTTTCTGATTACTGCAACGAAAACTGCTACTCCCATAAAGATAGAGCTGGAAAAACTAAGCAGAAATAGAAGAAAAGGCAAAATCACATTTCAAAAAAAGCATTGAAAGTAATCTAGAAGCCTGCAGCAAGACTTTAGATAATGGGTTCTCAACTGCTAGTACGTGCCATTCCAGTTTCTAACATTCTGTATGGCCTTACAAAGTGGGCAGGACACCCATGTCAGGTGACTTGGAATTTACACCTTCAGGTATTTTAATTCATTTGCTTAACCGTTATCCCTTAAAGAGGTTTCTGCTTTATTGAGGAAAAGCATTTTTAACACTCAAATCTGCCAACCAAAAAATTGTGCTGTGTTAGAATTAGGCCTAAGGGCTGTTTGTTTTATTTCCTGAGTCTTGCATGCTTGATCCAATGCTGGCAAAGCTAATTGGAAAAATGTCCCCTTTATCTTCATTGTGTCCAAGGACTTTCATGCCTTGAAATAATTTCAGAAGAATCTCGAGGACAAACATATCATTTGTTTTTCATTTTTCACATTAGCCAGTCAATGACTCTTCTGAATGAACTTGCCATCAATGGAGCACAAATTAGGAACAGTTTTTATGAATCTGGGCCAAAGTTAAGTTTCACAAAAAGGTCCTTCATCCTAGTATTTAAAAATCAAAGTGCCAATGGGGATCGAACAAGGGCCAACCTACAAGTGATGTTTCTTGCAACAGAAAACCAAAGAACAATACAGCACAGGAACTTGCTCTTCAGCTCACCAAGCCCGTGTTGATTTCTATTCCTTATTTGGACCCATCATCTATTGTCTGTATGTGGGTTCTATCACTCTGTTCATCGCCCATTCATGTGCCTATCAAGATACACCCTGAACTAACATGCCTACTTCCACCACCTTCGCGGTACAGCACCCACCACCATCTGTGTGAAAAACTTTCTCCACACATCTCCCCTAAATTTTCCCCTTCTCATCTTCAACTTGAACCCTCTTGTAATTGACCTTTCAGGCCTGAGAAATTGCTTCTGCCTATCCATCCTTATCATAATCTCATAATTTTGTAACCTCCATCAGGTCATCCTTCAGCTTCTATCTTTCCAGTAAAAACAATCAGAGTTTTATTCAACCTCTCTTTGTACCTAAAATGCTCCAGACCAGGCAGCATCCTGGTGAACCTACTTTGCACCCCCCTCTCCAAAGCATTCACATCCTTCTGGTAGCGTGGTGACCAGAGCTGCATGCAATATTCCAAATGTGGTCAAACTAAAGACTTATACAGCTGTAACGTAACTTGGCAACTTTTACACTCAATGGAGTGACACGGCAGCTCAATGGTTAGCATTGCTGCCTCACAATGCCAGGGACTGGGATTCAATTTCTGGCTTGGGTCACTGTCTGTGTAGAGTTAGCACATTCCCCCTGCGTATACATGGTTTTTCTCTGGGTTCTGCGGTTTCCCCCCAACAGTCTGAAAGACACGTTGGTTAGATGAATTGGCCATGCTAAATCTTCCTTCAGCAAATAGGGGATTTTCACATTAAGTTCACTACTGTGTGAATATAAGCTTATTTGTGACTTATAAACAATGTCCTGGCTGATGAAGGCAAGCATGCGATATGCTTTCTTGACTATCTTATCCTCCAGAGTTGCCACTTTCAGGGATCTGTGGATCTGTACGCCAGATCCCTCTATGTCCCATAAAAGATAGAAAATATTATATATATGAGATGTTTAGTATTATTTATTGGTCAACTAATGCCAACTTTGGATCAGAATTAATGATACCAACCACTATAACTTTTTGATAACATTCCTGGTACTATTTAACGGGTTGGATTCTCTGTGTCCCTGTACCGCTCCCCCTAACCCACATATTGAATCCATCCCATGCTGCTAAGGAAACCCATAATGGGGGTAGACTGTTAATGAGGCCAGATGGTCTTGGCAGCAGGAAAAGTGGGAAAATCCCAGCCAGTGTACTAATATGCTTACTCAACTTGTAAGCCTCATTTTTTTTTCATTAACAAAACATTCACAGTGATAATTCCAAGATGCATATTATTTTGGGGCAAATTTTAACTTTAGAAACATTGACACATAGATTTACATCACCAAGGGAGGCAATTTGGCCTATTCTATTCATGCTTGGAGAAAAGGAGTTATTGGCCTGGATTTTCATAACCAGTTGAATATTCTATTGCTGTGTTTGTGCTCATTTCAAGCGTTATATTGGATTCTCCAGATTGAATTCCATTTGCCATTTTTCTGTCCACGTGGCCAGTTCATCGATATCAACCTGCATTTGGACATAGCAACCACATGACCAATTTTCATATCATCTGCAAATTTCTTTAGCATGCCCCTGACACTTATGACTAAATCTTGACAATATGTTGTTATAGGTAGAGGAGAAAGGCCAAACTAACTCCTTCCTTTTTTTGCAATGTTCCAGTGAAGGCCAATGTAAACTAGAGAAACAGCTGATTAGGCACTTTGCTGCCTTCTGGACTGAACATTTGAGTTCAATTACCTCAGAGCATGAACACTATCCTCCAACTCCCTTTATTTTATTTCATTTCTTCTTTGCATCTTATTCATCCATTTTTATTACTTCATGTTATTATTCTTACTTTCCCACTTCTAAAATCTTGTCTTCCATCTTGCTTCACCCCACCCAGCCCCCCACCACCTACTCCCCATCTTCCTTCACTCTACCAGGGCCATCTCCCACATTCCTCTACTCTGCATTTGTCCTGTCATTTACACATTCTGATCTCAAATTGGACTCTTAGCACCATTCCTAGCCTTTATCATCAGCAGTTACATTCTCTTTGTTTTTTTGTATATGTCATTCCTATCAATTACTGCAATTCCACCGCACCCCAACCCGTGCATTATAAATCTCATCCCATTTTCTTTGCCTTTAGTTCTGATGAAGGGTCTTCCAGATGGAAAATGCTGGATCTCTATTCTCTCCACAGATATTGTCACGCCTGCTGAGACTTTCCAGCATTTTCAGTCTTTGTCCTTTGTTTTTCTCATTACCTGTTCATAAACAGAGGTGTTTTAATTTTAGAAATAGACTGTATTGTGTGTGTTCCCCTAACCCTCTGTTTGTGAAGTCATTTTATTTAAAAGTGACTCACAGCAAATTCTCAGGTTAAATTAGAGTACAGTTTGTTCACAAATAACAACCTGGGGAATTCTTGCAGTCGCATACACGCACAGACAATGAAGAAGATAGGACAGAGGAATTTTTACATCTATTAATAACTTAACAGAAAATGCATATAGATATGGATTGCCAGCATCGAGAAAGTCAGAGTCTAGTGAGAGTTCCATTCTGAAGGAACTATAGATCAGCAGGCTGAAGTAGGATTTTGCAGAATTATTTCAAGTTGATGTTGACATAATGAGATGAGTTTGGTTGACAGAGACCTTGTCTGTTTAGAAGGTGATGGTAAAAAGCTTTCAGAGAAAAAGTTTTTGTGGACTTAAGATTTGATGCAGATTATTGGTCAGTCTGGAGTTTAACAACAGATTTTAGTTACGAGTCTGGAAATGTAGAATTAAAATTTTCCAAAAACCAAAAGCTTAGATCATGTGATGTTACCCATTAATTAGTCAGTTGCAGGCTACCAAGCAGTTTCTATGTTTCTGGTCAAAATCCATTGTTCATCTTAGGAGATAAATAGTGGCTTTTAGCACCTCTGCAGGTGTAACAAGTTTTGTTAGCTTCTCTTTGTTATAGGACAGGCTGGAGTGACAAATTGTTTGCTGGTTCTTGGTTTTGTTGATGGTAATGTGTCCTCCCAATAAGAGGTGTGAGATTTCACAAGAGTGGGAGTTGTTCTTTTGTTCCGCAACAGCTGTCAGAAATTTCCAAAGAGTTATAAATCATGTGACCAGCAGTAACCATAATCCATTTCCCAAAGTATTCTGCAGAAATTCTATAAAATATGGAACTGTCCTAATAGATTGCACAGTGGCAACTATTTAATAATGGAGGGAAAATTACAGACTGTTAGCCTAACATCAGTGGTATGGGAAATTCTGGAATCTATTTGGGCGGTACGGTGGCACAGTGGTTAGCACTGCTGCTTCACAGCTCCAGGGACTTGGGTTTGATTCCCAGCTTGGATCACTGTCTTCATGGAGTTTGCACATTCTCCTTGTGTTTGTATAGGTTTCCTCCGGGTGCTTCAGTTTCCTCCCACAGTCCAAAGATGTGCAGGTTAGGTTGATTGACTATACTTAAATTGCCTCTTAGTGTCCTGAGATGTGTAGGTTAGATGGATTAGTGGGTAGAATATGATGGTTGGGCCTGGGTGGGGTTGTGGTTGGTGCAGAGTCAATTGGCCAAATGGCTTCTTTCTGTATTGTAGGGATTCTATGATTCTATTATAAAGGATGTGATAACAGGATATTTTGAAAATAGCAGTGGGATTAGACAAAGTCAAAACGGATTAATAAAAGAAAATCATGTTTGGAAAAAGCTGCTTGAGGTTTTAAAACATAACAAACAGAATAGATAAGGGAGAACCAGTTGATGTAGTGTATTAGGATTTTCAGAAAGTTTTTGATAAGTTCCCACATAAGAGGTTAGTATTAGCATGGATTTATCATCTTGTACATATTGAGGGTACTGTTAAAGGAAAATGAAAAAGGGAGTTTTTAAATCATCTCATCATACATCAGTGGGATCTCCTCCAGATGTAATCAATGACTATACTCACTAGTCACTGTCCTTCAACGTAATTGTGTTTTTGTACATCAAGGGAATGAAATTAGGGAAGGGAATCTGCCATCCATACCCGATCTGGCCTACAAGTGGCTGCAGAGCCATAGCAATGTGGTTAACTCTCAAGTGCCCTTTGAAATGGTCTGGCCAAAGGCCAGACCAAAGGACAATAAATGCTGGCCAGCCAGTAACATCAATGTCTCGCAAATGAATAAAAAAAAGTTAACTAACCCTATCTGTGAAATGGCCAAGTCAATTCTATACCATTAGTGATATTTTAATCTGACACCATAAAGTAACAATTTTCAAAAAAATTCCCTATCTATGATTGTATATCAGCAGGCAAGACTGAGGATGGTCTATCTTTACCCCTGAAGAGGCCCTTAAATTATCAGTTACTGGCCACTGGCTTTCCACCTAGCTTCAATTTTGAGCCTGCCACCTTCCCCATCTAACTATCCCACCCCAAAAGGTCTGCATTCGTTATTTGCTCTTTTCCCACCACAATCCCACTCCTCCTTTTCCCTGCCCCAGACCTTCGAATTGAAGTGGGTGAGGTAAAGGGTTAAAAATTTGATTTCTGACCCCAACCTGCCCCCAACCCATCCAGTTCTACCTTTGACAGAAACAGAATTGAAGTGAGCAACCAACCCACTGCCACAATGACGGTTGACAATTGAGATGTCAAACCATAGAATCCCTACAATACAGAAGATGGCCATTTGGCCCATTGAGTGTGCATCGACTGTCCGACAGAGCATCTTACCCAGGCCCACTCCCACAAACCCACACACATATATTGCTATTCCCCCTAACCTACACATTTTTTGGACACTAAGAGGAAATTTAGCATGGCCAATCCAACTAACCTGCATACCTTTGGAGTGTGAGGGGAAATTGGAGCACCTCGAGGAAACCAATGCATACACAAGGAGAATGGGCAAACTTCACACAGACACCCAAGGCCAGAATCAAACTTGGGTCCCTGGAGCTGTGAGGCAGCAGTACGAACCACTGTGCCACCATGTCACTTTTAACCATCAGTTTAAATATAACCCTAGGATTTCCACGTCAGGAAATTTGCTTTGTCACCTACTTACTGAATGCAGATTACCTGCAGCACCCCCTCATGATCAGGCACCCATGAAGCTTTTCCCAGTTCTGATAAAAGGTCACCAAACTGAACCATTAACTTGCTTTCTCTCCCCACAAGTGCTCCCTGACCAGCTGCATACTTCCACAACTACCTGCCTTAGTTTGAATTTCCATTTGCTTTGTAGCGTACAAGGAAGAGTGTGCAGCAGGCCCATCTCAGGCAAAAGGGACACCTGGAGTTTTTTAAACTGCGGCATCGAACAAATGCCACTGAGGCAGCATCAAGCTGAAACATAATGCTAGGTTTAAAGGAATCGCAAACTAATAAGGCTTCTTTGTGAGGCAGGATGCATCCAAATCGATCCAGGCATCTGAAACACATCGTCAACATTCCAGCGGTGTCCTCAGTTGTCACTCTGGTCCATGAACAGTCCTCATTATACCAGTGTTCGAATCGTTTGCAGGAAAACCACACAGTTGTCATGAGCTATGATAGTAGAGAACAGCCTAACGAGATAATTGAGTCTGTACGAGACAAGTCTGACTGGAGCTGCACCCAACAGTCTGATTGACAGAAACAGTAAATTGTAAAGATGAAAAATGTTGGCCTCTTGAGTGGAAGGTTAGTGCTGGTAAATAATTCAACAGTTATTTGCTAAATCCCACCTATCCCTTCAACTCATCAACAAAGAGGTGTAGCTCAAAGTAGTTTTTATGCCACTGTCGCTACTCTTAGGAGCCTAAAATCACGTTGATTTAAGAAAATCAAATTAACAATTAATGTTAATGATTTGTGTTTCAGTCACTATTTTCATAAAGATGTTAACTGTTGCAATAGCCTTCATTAATATTGCTGAGAGAATTTTCCAAGAATGAGTTGACACAATTAGCAGTAATATGATCAAATACAGCTTCATCGCATGTGTAACACAGAAGTGACCATGTAAAATAGGCCAAAGAGTATATTGATCCTGTTTTCTGTAGTTGGCATCGTGAAAATCAGTCAGACTTTCTGTTCTGAGCAAATGGACAGCAGCTTTGGGCAGTCGGGTTCACTTGTACAAGGTCATCAATAAACATGAACAATTTATTCATGAGTGGCATGGTGGTAAAGTGGTTAGCATTGCTGCCTCACAGCACCAGGGATCCAAGTTTGATTCCCGGCTTGGATCACTATCTGTGCAGAATCTGCACATTCTGTCTATGTCTTCTTTTTGATCAATAAGGGGAAAAGGGGTTATAAGGTAAAAACAGGAGAATAAAGGTGAGATAGATATCAGCCATGATTGAAAGGTGGAGCAGACTTGATGGGCCAAGTGGCCTATTTCTGATCCTATGTCTTATGTCTGCGTGGGTTTACCCATAGTCCAGAAGAGAAGCTGGTTAGGTGCATTCGACGTAAGTTCTCCCTCAGTGTACCCAAACAGGCACCAGAATGTTGCGACTGGGGGATTTTCATAGTAACTTCATTGTTAATGTATGCCTACTTGTGACACTAATAAATAAATCTAAACTGATACAAAGCTGGTCATGGACTAAATGATAGGGCGGATCACCTATAAAAGTTTCTTAGGATAATGAGGATGGTGGGGCAATGGAGACAGATGTTGGGGCAATGGATGTGTAGCAGTTGGTTGGGCGGGGGGTATTGTTGGAGTCATAAATATTAGATAATCACTCCCAAATCCAGAATTCAGGGGAAATTTATTTACCAAGCGAGTGGTTAATGTATGGAACCTGCAGAGACATTGACTAGGATTTTCCAGGCCCTCCCTCCAAGCGGGATCTTCAGGTCCTGTTGAAGTCAATAGAACATAGAACATTACAGCACAGAACAGGCCCTTCGGCCTTCGATGTTGCGCCGACCAATATAAAAAGCAATGCCCCTCCAAACTAAACCATTCCCTTCTCTTCCATATACTTATCAACTAACCTCTTAAACGCCACCAAACTTGGCGCATCTACAACTGCTGCAGGCAGGGCATTCCACTCCCGAACCACCCTTTGGGTAAAGAACCTACCTCTGATATCCGTCCTATAACTATCACCCCTTAATTTAAAGCTGTGTCCCCTCGTGCTAGCTTTCTCCATCCTAGGAAAAAGGCTATCACTGTCCACCCTATCTAAACCTCTAATCATCTTATATGTTTCGATAAGGTCCCCTCTTAGCCGCCTCCTTTCTAACGAAAACAACCTCAAATCCTTCAGCCTCTCTTCATAAGACCTGCCCTCCATACCAGGCAACATCCTGGTAAACCTCCTCTGTACCCTCTCCAATGCCTCCACATCTTTCTTATAATGCGGGGACCAGAACTGCACACAATACTCCAAGTGCGGCCGCACTAGAGTTTTGTACAGTTGCAACATGACGTTGCGGCTCCGAAATTCAATCCCCCTACCGATAAAAGCTAAGACTCCATATGCCTTCTTAACAACCTTATCGACTTGACTGCCTACTTTCAGGGATCTATGCACACATACACCAAGATCCCTCTGTTCATCAACACTATTAAGAATCCTACCATTAGCCCTATACTCTACACATTTATTATTCCTGCCAAAGTGCATTACCTCACACTTTTCCACATTAAACTCCATTTGCCACTCTCGGCCCAGCTCTGCAACTTGTCCAAGTCTCTCTGCAAACTATAACACCCCTCTTCACTATCTACCACTCCACCGACTTTAGTGTCATCTGCAAATTTACTAATCCATCCTTCAATACCCTCATCCAGATCATTTATAAAAATTACAAACAGCAGGGGCCCCAAAACAGACCCCTGAGGTACACCACTTGTCACCGAACTCTACGATGAATATCTCCCATCAACCACCACCCTCTGTCTTCTATCTGCTAGCCAATTCCTAACCCAATTAGCTAAATCACCCTCTATCCCATACATCTGCATTTTCTGCAGAAGTCTTCCATGGGCCACCTTATCAAACGCCTTACTAAAGTCCATATATACCACATCAACCGCCTTACCCCCATCCACCTCTTTAGTCACTTTTTCAAAAACTCAATGAGGTTAGTAAGGCACGACCTACCCTTCACAAAACCATGCTGACTATCCCCAATCAATTCATTTCTCTCTAAATAACTATAAATCCTATCCCTAATAATTCTCTCCAATACTTTGCCCACAACAGAAGTAAGACTCACTGGCCTATAATTCCCTGGAAGGTCTCTCTTCCCCTTCTTGAACAACGGGACCACATTCGCTATCCTCCAGTCCTCCGGAACCACACCCGTAACCAACGACGACCTGAAGATCAGAGCCAGAGGCTCTGCAATCTCCTCTCTTGCCTCCCAGAGAATCCTAGGGTAAATCCCGTCCGGCCCAGGGGACTTATCCAACTTCAAACCCTCGAGAATATCTAGCACATCCTCCCTATCTACTTCAATACTTTCCAGTTTGCTACCCTGTACCTCAGTGTTCTCCATAACTACATTTACATCACCCTGTGTGAATACCGAAGAGAAATATTTATTCAGTGCCTCTCCAATCTCTTCAGGCTCCACGCACAACTTCCCACTGCTGTCTATGACTGGCCCTAATCTTGCCCTAACCAATCTTCTATTCTTAACATATCTAAAGAAAGCTTTAGGATTCTCCTTAATCCTATCAGCCAAAGTCTTCTCGTGTCCCCTCTTAGCTCTCCTCAATTCACTCTTTAGCTCCCTCCTGGCTAATCTATAGCTATCCATTGCACTAACCGAGTCTTCAAGCCTCATCCTGACATAAGCCTCCTTTTTCCTTTTAACCAGCAAATCAACTTTTTTCGTACACCCAGGTTCTCTTACTCAACCATTTCCTCCTTGCCTGACAGGGACATACTTATCAAGGACTCGCAGCAGCTGCTCCTTGAATAAGCTCCACATTCCAGATGTTCCCAGTCCCTGTAGTTTCCTAGTCCAATCTATGCACCCTAATTCTCTCCTGATGGCCTCATAATTACCCTTCCCCCAGCTATAACTACTGCCCCCAGCTTCATGCCTATCCCTATCCATCACTAAGGTGAACGTAACCGAATTGTGGTCACTATCACCAAAATGTTCACTAACTTCCAAGCCTAACACCTGGTCTGGCTCATTGCCCAGCACCAAATCCAATGTAGCCTCACCTCTAGTTGGCCTATCTACATACTGAGTCAAAAAACCTTCCTGCACACTTTGTACGAAAACTGACCCCTCTAACGAGCTAGAGCTATAGCTATTCCAATCAATATTAGTAAAGTTAAAGTCCCCCATAACAATTACCCTATTACTTTCACTCCTGACCAGAATTGACTTTGCAATCCTTTCCTCAACCTCTCTAGAACTTTTAGGAGGTCTATAAAAGACTCCCAACAGGGTGACCTCTCCTCTCCTGTTTCTAATCTCAGCCCATACTACCTCAACAGACAAGTCCTCATCAAACTTCTTTTCTGTCACTGTGATACAGTCTTTGACTAATAATGCCACTCCTCCCCCCCTTCTACCTCCTTCTCTACTCCGACTAAAGCATTTGAACCCCGGAACCTGCAACATCCATTCTTGTCCCTGCTCTACCCAAGTCTCTGAAATGGCCACAACATCGAAGTTCCAGGTACTGGTCCAAGCTGCAAGTTCCTCCCCCTTATTGCGAATACTCCTTGCATTAAAGTATACGCATTTCAAACCGTGCCCTACCCCACCCGTATGCTGCTGTGTTTTACAGCCTTCCTCTATGACCCCCTTACTCTCATCCCTCTTAGCACCCCAACTACTTAGGATCCCACCCCCCCCCGAATCTGTTTAAAGCCCCCTACATAGCCTTAGCAAATTTTCCCCCCAAGATATTAGTTCCCCTCTGGTTCAGGTGTAGACCATCTCTCTTGTAGAGGTCCCACCTATCCCAGAATGAGTCCCAATTGTTCAGGAACCTGAACCCCTCCCTCCTGCACCATCCCCGCAGCCACGAGTTCAAACATTCCCTCTCTCTATTCTTCTCTAAACTATCCCTTGGCACAGGCAAGAGTCCAGAGATAACCACTTTGCCAGTTTTGGCCCTAAGCTTCAATGGACTTTTGGCTGGCTCACTGCATCTACTAGGGTTGGGTCTGAAAATCCTGGCCTGTGAAATGAATGGAACAAATAGCATAGATTCGTTGAAAGGGAGTTTAGATAATTACATGAGGAAGAAAGAGATACAAGGTTGTGCTGATGGGGTTAGATGAAATAGAGTGTGAGGTGGCGCATTTGGAACATAAACATGAACATAGAATACAGACCAGTTGTACTGAATAACCAATTTTCATGAGGCAAGTTCTATGTAATTCTATTAAAAGGAATGGTATAGTTCAGCGGGATCTGGATGTGTCAAACAAAATGCAAATATTGAACGATACTGATTTTATTAAAGAGTGATGGAACATCATTAAGAAAGAGATAGTGGAGCAATGGGAATAAGGTAAAAAAAAGATGTAATATCAACTGAGTAGGAGGTCAAATGATGCGACACTTAAACATTTCCTTCTGCTGTATGCAACCAGGTCAAAAGCTGAAAATGTAGAGGGAATGTGATCAGGTTAGTGGTTTAGTGAAAAGTGTGTTTAGTTGCTGATAGCCCCAGCAGGGCTTGAGTTACGAAGGCTAAAAATCTTAGGAACATAAATAGATTGCAAGTAAAACCAAAGATGAGAAAAGGCCATTCAGTATATCCAATCTCAATTCATCCAGCATGCTAACTATCCTATCATTTTGTTTCATTCAAAATAATTCTAGTATTCTTACTTCTACTCTTCATATCTGTTGAAAATTGACTGCTCACCAATTTGTGTCTCTTGTTCTGATTCATGCTATAATTTGAAGTAATTTAGCTCTGACATAAAAGATAATATAAATTAGCGCTTTTCTGTTAAATATCTTCTTTCTGGATTCTCAAGCTTATATTTTTTAAACTCTTTCTTCATGGTTCATTGTGAAAGATCTTCACCTGAAGCCCTAACCTGTCATTTTCTTTTGCAGGTGCCAGCGTACCTGCTGCGTATTTCCAGCACTTCCTTCTGTTCTTATTTCAGTTTTACTCCATCTGTAATTCTTTTCATCATCCTCTTTACATGTGGAAACAGTTTATCTGTTTTTTAAATGCGTTCTCCTCCTCCTCCTCATGTTCCTGCTATTAAGCTGCCTGCTGTATAGCTGATGGCAAGGGCTCTCAATAATGTTGTGCAGTTTGCAACATATCACCATGAACCTTGACACTTGCTGTTCCAGAGCAGTCAGGCATTGGAAGCACGGGGTGGGATTTTTCAGCCCTCCATTTCACTATTTAAGCAGGAAGACAGGAAGAAAATGGAGAACTATAGGCCAGTAAGCTTGATATCGGTCGTGGAGAAAATTCTAGAATCCATTATCAAAGATTTTGCAATGAAACACTTGGAAAAGAGTGGCAAGATTGGAAAGAATCAGCGTGGACTCATGAAAGGAAAATCATGTTTAATGAATCTATTGGAATTCTTTGAGGATGTAACACAAGAGTTGATGAGAGGGAGTCAGTAGACATTGTTTACTTGGACTTTTAGAAGCCTTTCGAAAAAGTCCCATACAATAGATCAGTGTGTATATTAAAAGCCTTGGGAGTACTGTATTGAAATGGTTAGAAAATTGGTTGGCAGACAGGAAACAAAGGAATAAATGGATCTTTTTCCAAATAGCAGGCAGTGATGATGGGGTACTGCAGGAATCAGTGCTGAGATTGCAGCTATTCATTGTATATATTAATGATTTAAATGAGGGAACTAAATGTAATATCTCCAAATTTGTAAATGACACAGGTGGGTGGGAGGATGAGCCAGGAGGAGAATGCAGAGAACAGTTTGCTTTGAACAAACTGAGTGATTGGCAAATGCACTATAATTTGGATAAATGTGAGGTTATCCATTTTGGTAGTTAAAGTGGGAAGGCAGATTACAATCTGAATGGTATTAATTTGGAGAGGGAAATATACAATCAGACCTGGATGTCCTTGTACATTCAAGGGGGAGTTCAGAGTGTGCCAGTGACCTGCCACATGGCATAATTGCTTTCACTGTACATGTGATGGACATGTGCTCATGGGTGGCACACAGAATCATCAGCCATATGAACGGCTATTCCTTCTTTCCACATATTTCTCTTTGTAGTTCTTCAGGTGCATCTTTGCTGTACTACCAGGAACAAGAAGCCATAAAGCAGTGCCTTTTCTTCTTTTCAAGATCAATTCCCTGCCAAGTGCTGAGAAAACCATGGACTTTGGGTGTAACATACTCGGACAAGTATCTCCCCCTTTCCTGCCACCCATTTTCTGCCTGCTTCACCTGGAAGTACTTCCCATATGTTGTAATCTGAGAAATGAAATGCCACTCTGCCAATCTAAATTCAATCCTAACTTGTGCTCTTGTCAGAAAAATAAAAAAGCTGAAAACCAAGACATAGGATCCATTTTGAGGAAATTATTGAGACACCAGGATGCTTAATGAAAATTAAGGCCTGTCACAGCGAAGCCAGCACTTCTGGTCCCCCTAGCCAGGATGCCAAGCACTGGATATATGTATGCTGCCCATCATCAGACTAAAGCTGGGCATGAAAGGAATGGAATCACTTTCAGTTCTAGAATAGCATAGAGATAAGTGGTCCCTGAGAATGGGATTAGAAGCCTTACTGCCCCATTAATCTCTGTAGTCAATCAGTTACTGCACCATCCACAAGGTCCTACCATTGGATAATCTGCCTGTTTCAACGGATAGGCTCTTTGTACTAAGAAAATCTGGACCCTATAATACATTGGACTCTGCCATGCTTTGGTCAGAACTGGTAATCCCTGTCAAGCTGTTACAAAATACATAGCACAATTGACACACTAGAAATTGGATAGAAAGTCAGTATTTGTTTTCAAATATTATTCCGCATAACGTCTTCACTAGTTTTCATTTCAAATTATACCTTGCAACTTGTTTTAGCAATTCCTTTTATGCTGCTTCAATTTCTCACATCCTCTTTTTGCATTGTGGCTTAGCACAAGCTTTTGTTTAGCCCCATTTCAATTGACATTTTTAACTCACGATTATCTACATTGACTTCTATCTGATTGAAATTTGAGGGCCCAGTATAAATGATATAATTGCACAATGCGGGTCATCCAAAAGCATATGCTTTATGGATCATGGAAGTGATCATTAATCTTTTTCATTCTTATACTTTGGTACAGTGTAACAAGCATAGCACAAGAAGGACCCTTGTCCTTATGTGAATTTAGTTTTGGTAAAATAAGCCAGGCAATAGCAAATTGGTAGCCTGCTTTACATCAGGCTCAATTTTCAATGGAAAAGGAAATTAAGCCAGGTGAAAAACATGGGAGGGGATTTTCCAGCAGTACTCACTGCCCCCAAGACCAGAAAATCCTGCCCGAGGTCAACAGATCTTTGCATGGTGCTGCCTGCTACGATTCCCGTGGCAGGCAGCAAGGGTAAATTCTGCCTATGTTGTCAATCTATTATCCATCCTTTTGTACTGTGGCCAAGATCAATCTTATCTCCCATTGATCTCATTAATGCGTGGGGTTTTCCACCCATTATGGTGTCTTTTGCACCCATGAAGATCACCCATCATTGGCCAGTGGTAAGATCTTCTGGTCCTGCTGCCGTTCTCATGCTCCACCACTGGGGTACACTGCAGCAGTAACAAGGGAAAAAGGAGTTTGCAATCAGTGTGACTGTGAGATCCCAGCAGGGAACGGTGGGAAAATTATGCCCAATTAATTATTACCGTTTCTTCCATGGACTTCTCTGCATATGTGCAATCATGCATTCACCTTAGCTGATTTATTTAATCTCTTACAGAGATGAGTAACCAGGCAAAACTTTTAAAAACGAATCTATGGAAAATTTCTCCTTCATCTCTTCAGGTCATTTGACAAAACGTGAGCATGTGAACATTATAAATGTCCGTGACCTAGAAGTTAAGGTGATCCTTTTCTCCCCTTCCTATTCGCAGTCCATTGAGGAAGAAGTATCTACCCATTACTTTCAGATACGTGAGTGGATTATGAAAACAGTTCTATTTATGATCTATGTTCCTAGACTCTGCATTTAAAAATTAACACAATTGAATAAAAATTATTATTTTTTTGCTGAAAGAACTCGGCAAGATTTGCATACCGTATCGACAAGACCTAAGACCTTAAAATTCAAGCAGATCCTTAGGGACTCATAATGGAATGCCACATGATTTGCGAGTTCAACTAATTTGTAATCAGTGACTTCAGAATTTAATAAAAAGTCATCCAGGTTTTATGCATTATTGTTTTGTAACTTCAAACTCCCTCAGGCAATGAGGCTCAAAGGATGCTAAAGTTTGCTAATGCTTCAAAATGTATAGAAATAAAGTACTTAGGTTTACACAGTGCTTTTCATAACCCGAGAGTGAAGCAAACAGACTCTCAGCCAATGAAGTATCTTCAGGTGTAGGGGAACATGGAAGATGATTTATTAACAGCAAGGTCGAACTATCAGAAATAGTGATCAAACAATCTGTACCTCGTGGTGTTGCTTGAGAAATACATATTGGCCAGAACACCTTTGAGTAAGAGAGAATTCTGATTTTCTTCAAATGACGCCCTGGTATATTTTATGTCCACTTGAGAAGACAAAAGGAGACTTGATTTAGCATCACATCAGAAACAGAATTGCAAACAGTGCCACATTCCTTAAGTGGTGTTCTGAAGTGTCAGCCTGGATTATGTACTCAAGTCTCTGGAGTAGGGCTTAATATATTAATGTCTTGTATCTACTGCTTGCTTTGTTCAATAACGTTGATACACCCAAGTTCTCTGTCACACTCAGGTCTACGCTGTGTAACCAATTCAAATTTGCCCATTTTAATTGGTCAACATTGTGAGCTTATAAAACAATGACAATCAGAACTAAGCAAATGCATCAAATACCAGTCAATGTGCAGAATGCAGTCGCAAAAACAATCAGATGGGAAAACAATAATTGCTCTAATTTAAAAAGAAAGTCATTTTGGTCACCGTTATTTTTGCTTTTTTGAGTTGAGGTAGAACAATTTTTTTAAAAAAATTATAAAAATTACAGAACACTGATTATACTGATGTGTTTTGGATTTGTTTAGGGGATTATGGGCATCACTGGTTTGGCCTGCATTTGTTGCCCACCCCTAATTGTCTTTGAACTGAGTGGCTTACTCAGCTATTTCAGAGGGCATTGAAGAGTCAACCACTTTAATGCAGGTTTGCTACGTCTGTAGGCCAGACCAGATAACGATGGCAGATTTCCTTCCCTAAAGGATGTTAGTGAACCAGGTGGGTTTTTACAACAAATCAACAATGGTTTCATGCCATTGTGGTGGGATTTGAACCCAGGCCTCCAGAACATTACCCTTGGTCTCTGGATTATTCGTGAACTATTATAAAAACATTTTTGTTTGAAATTAATTCTCATCAACATTATCTTGGAAGGTCCTTATATATATCTGAGAAGTTTCAGCCTTGAATTCATGTGACTATGAAAAGCCATCATTACCAGATACAACAACTCATGAAGTAATCTGCTATAATTCCCAATGTATAACTTTTCAATTTCTCTTTTGAATTAGAATTCAAACATATAGTATAGAAGAAAGCCATTCAGCCCACCGAGCCTGCACCCACAACAATCCTACCCAGACTTTATCCCTGTAACCCCACATATTTACCCTGCTAGTCTCTCTGACATTAAGGGGCAATTTAGCATGGTCAATCAACCTAACCCACGCATCTTTGGAGTTTGGGAGGAAGCTGGAACATCCGCAGGGAACCTACACAGACAGAGAAGAATGTGCAAAATCCACACAGACATTGACAGGTGGCTGGAATTGAACCCAGACCCCTGGTGCTGTGAGGTAGCAATGTTAACCACTGTGCCACAATGATTAAAAAAAATAATGTCCATTCATGGAGGATGTTAAAATTTGTTTCTAAATCTGGCCTAGCCTTGTGGAATGGTGACACAGTGAGGTTCCATTCTCGGTTTGGGTCACTGTCTGTGCAGATTTTGCATGTTCGACCTGTGTTTGCATGGATTTTCTTCCACACTCCAAAGATGCATTGGCCGTGCTAAATTCTTCCTTTTTGTATCCAAACTGGAGGGGATTTTCACAGTAACTTCATTGCAGAATTGATGTAAGCCAACTTGTGACATTAATAAATGTATAAACTTTACTTTTTCAATGCAGAACGACTAAGAATTGGGGCTGATTTTGTTTACGAGCAATCTTGGTAAGCTTTTTTTTAATATAAATATCAAAAGAAGGCAAAGCATAACTCTTCAATTCCAGCTGTTCAAGAAAGATAGTGGTCCAAAATTCCTGCAACCAACCAGTGAGCAGTGCCTGCTATTTATACAGAAACAAAATACTGCAAATTCTGAAAATCAGAAATACAGACACAGGCACTGGGAATTTTCAGTCATGCAGCATCTGTGCAAATCGAAATAGTTTATCACTTCATAGATGCTGCCTGACGTGATGAGTATTTCTCACACTTTTTTGTTTATGTAATTCCTCTTAGGTGGTCTCTCAGAATTGAGGATGACTTACTTCCACGCTATAAGTGAATCCTCAGGTTATTGAAGAGTACAATGTGCGACTTGCGTTCTCTGACACAGGTAGAGCGGTAAATGGTTGGAGGAGTAGGTAGGTGAGGTGCTCGGGTTGCCACATACTCCTTTTACTGTTGATATTTGGCTTCAGCTTATTCTCAATGGGTTGGGATTTTACAGCCTCATTTGTCCCGAAACCGTAAAATCTTGCCCAGGACTTTCCCATCGTTTGCTCCTTGCCCACTCAGATTCCACATGGCAGTAAAATTCCAGCCACAGTGTTCAGCTCTTTCTCAGATGCCTTTCCTACATTTCCAAGTTGTCTTGAGCTAGGCATTCCCAGCTGTTAGTGGGAATGTTGCAGTTTTTCGGGGAAGCTCCATGAGGGTGCCACTGAAGCATTTCCTCTGCCCTTCTGGGACCCTCTTGCTGTATCAAAGCTGTGTGTAGAGTGATTGTTTCAGGAGTCTCATGCTCGGCATGTGGATGATGCAGCCTGGCCAGCAGAAATTCAGATTGGTCAATGCTTTGATACTGGGAATATTGGCATGAGCGAGAACACTAATGTTTCAGTGCCTATCCTGCCCATAGATTGGCAGAATCTTGCAGAAGTAGCACTTCTCCAAGGTTCTAAGGTGCCTGTTGTATATTAGTCCACACATCTGAGCCATTTAGGAGAATGGGTATCACTACTGCTCTTATAACTGTGGGCTCATGCCAGGTCTAAACTCTTGGTTTTCAAACACTCTTTTTCTCAGATGAACAAAGGCTGTGCTGGACCACTGAATGTGGTGTTGAACCTCATTGACATCTGCCCTTGTTGACAGTAGGCTCTTAACGTATGGAAAGTAGTCCACGTTGTCTTAAGGCCCCATTGTGGATTTTGAACAGATTCCTGTTTGTTCTGTTGTTTAGCTCCACTCCAAAGAGGAGCTTGCTGAGCGTGAGGCAGAGCATTGCAGCAAAGAGGGTTGAAAAGAGTGCCGATGCGATGACACAAACCTTGCTGACCCCAGTCTGAACATGAATTGGGTCTGTGGTGGATCTGTTTGTTAGGATCAAGACTTGCATTTCATCAGGAAGCAGGCAGACAATAGTGACAAACCTTGGGGACAGCTGAAACAGAGAAAGACGCTGCATACTCTCTCCTGGTTAAGAATGTTGAAGGCTTTTGTGAGGTCAGAGAAGGCCACTTACAAGGGTTAGTGCTGCTCCCTATAGTTGCTGTGCAAGTGAAGATAATGTCCATTGTGCCTAGTGGGCAGAATCCACACTCCGTCTCTGGGAGGGGACCTTCAGCCACAAGGAGAAGGCTATAAAGGAGGACTCTTGTAATAACCTTCCCTGTAGCTGATATCAGGAAAATCCCTCCGTTGTTACTTCAGTTGGATTGCAGTTAGACTTGGTCACCTTTCTTTAAGATGGTCATTATTATGGTGTCTTAGATCTCCTGACATGTTCTCCTCCTTCCAGTTTAATGAAAGGTCATAATTTTGTGCCATTAGTGCTTCTCTGATATATTTTAGTGCTTTGATGGGGATTCTATCTGCTCCTGATGCTCTTTGTCCCTTAGCTGTTGGATGGCCTTTTCTACCTTGTGCCAGGTTGGAGTTGTGCTGAGATGTGATGGGTAGCATGCTGCAGCATGGTATCTGTTAAGGACGTTTTCAAAGTGTTCCTTCTAGTGAGTGCTGATAGCCTCTCTATTCTTGGCCAACAAATGAGTGAGCCTTTGGCTACTTGGGACGTAGGTAGTCTCGACTGTGCGAAAGAAACCTCGCATATCATGGTTGATGGGTATACTGCTGGATTTCCTGCGTTTTTACCACCTCCATCACAGTTTTTTTTCCCCTGGACCTTGGCCTTCAGTTGTCTGTAGAGCTGCCTTTCTTACTCTTAAGTTGGGTTGCTATTGCAGGTTTCAAAAAGGCCTTGTACTGCTGCATCACCTGATCATTCTCATCAAAGCAACCTTGGTGCTTCCTGGTCGAGCAATCAAGCATCTCTTCACAGTTGCTGATTATGGGGACCCTGAGAGTAGAACAGGCGCTGCAGACACTCTGTATCTCTGGATCACTGGGAGTCATAAGGTTGGCAGTGAAGAAATGGTTGATTAATGCTCTCTAACCAGGATCTTTTGATTGTCTCAACATTGATTTTCCTGTGGTAATATTTCTATTGTTGTCGCTACTTTGGGGCAACATTGATGCTGATCACAGAATAGATTAGGAGGTAGTCTGTCCATCAGTCACTGGCTCCTCTCATGATATAGGTGATTATATTAGCTTGCTTGCACTTGCTCGAGCAGATGCCAGTGCTTGGAGCAGGGGTATTGCCATGAAGCCATATACTGGCAGAACAAGATGCTGGTTATGGCAAGGTCATATTCTAGGCATTTTTTCTGAAGCAGAGTACCACTAGTGCTGAATTTCTCTACCCCCTCTCTGCCAATTATACCTCTACTCCCTCTCTGCCAATTATACATATGTATCCTTTCCAACTCTGGCATTGAAGCAATCAAGAAGGATTAGCTAGTCACCTATTATTAGAGGCAGGAGTAAAATTACACTTTGGGCTCATCGGTAGCCTCCAGTGTTGGGGCATGTGTTTTGCGGACTGTAGTGCACTGGTTCTGGGCTAGGCTGAGCTGAAAGGTTATGAGACATTCATTTATCCTGCAAGGGGAATCTCTGAGACAACCAAGCAGTTTATTCTGAATTGTGAAGCTAATCCCTTGGCGGCAGTGATCTTCTTCTGGTTTATCTTTCCAAGATGTAAATGCCATCTTGTTCCTTAAGCTGGCCTTCCCTGGTCTATCAGGCCTCACTAAGCATGGCAATGTCCATGAGGTTCCAAGTAACCACAGCTGTATGCGTTCCTGGCTGTCACTGTTGGGGTCGACCCTGAAATTGCTGAAGTTCCAGGTCCTGAATCATTTTAAAGGATGCGCGAGTTATGTTAATGTGGGGTGGCCATTGAACACTAGCTATCAGCTGGACTTGATGGAGCAAGGCCTTTGTCCAGTGACAAGGGGAAGCGATAACTTCCAAGGTAACTGGAAACCAGGCTCCACAGGACATACAAGCACACATATTGCTACCGTCTTCCTTTCTCCTTCCCACAGGACATCTCTCCCTGGGATTCATAAAGTGCAGTGGTTGCTTCATAAGTTCATGAGAATGGCACTGGCCCCTCGCTGTTCCTCCTCACATTGTGAATGGCCCCATTGCTCCTCCCTCACTCTTTTAGCTGGTGATTATTACCTCTAGGTCCTCTTCAGCTGTTCTTGTTTTTATAAGTATCTGCCATTATTCAGTTCTGCTTCTGTCTATTCAAACTCCCTGATATGTGGCATATTACTAGAGGTGTGTGTTGAAAGCGTGATGTGTCCTCTGTGAGCATCTGTGATCTGAATGAACAGGATAAGAAAATATGTATCTGCTTAATGAATCTGTCAGCAGGATTGCAAAATGACTAACTGGATTGTTTGAATACGGGAGTGTAAGTTAGAGTGACAGAAATCATATCATGCATAGAAAGATAAATAAAAAGAAAGACTGAATTAATAAGAAAGAGAAAGAAAAGGCAAAAAAAAGTTAATTTTAATTCTTTAAAGTATCTCCAATTACAATTAAACCTGAAGAAATTGACTCCACACTTGTAATTGCTCATTTTCAGTGCCAGAGAGGTTGAGTGGCAGTAATTAACACTTACTGCATTGTTAAAATGGTACTTATACATGAAATGAATTGACTTAATTTTATGTCATGAATTTACTTCTCTATAACACAATAAAGGAACTTCATGCTGTTCATTGCATCTGAAAGGGGAGCCAGATACCAAGACATCAACTTTGCTAAGCTAACAACAGAGCAACACGATTCTGACAACTTCTTGATTTCCACATTTAATTGCTGATCTACTCTCATTTTCATTTTGACAGCAATTTAAGGGTCAATGAAAGATTATAATTTAACAAATGCAGCAATTTTTTTTTACCTGACAACTGAAAATGTATAGTTTGAAATCTAGCCTGTGTTGAATTCTTAGTTACATTTTGTATTGCATTGTTATTGAATTGCTTGCGTGTAGTTGACACAAGGCAATAGGGGAAAAATCTTTTAATTTCGGTAATAAATTCTGGGAAGACTATCATTATTCATGTTTGCAGAAAGCGGTGCTTTTATTAAAGTGAATTATTATTATAGAGATATTTGCTCTCACTATGGAAAAAGCACTTGCTAAACAAGTGGAAAGGTATGCCCATTTGATAGACTGGATAAATTACTGTTTCCTCCCAAGAGACAAGTAGGAATGTCTTCATCTTGTAGCGATACTGAACATGCTTGGGAAAACAATATTATACTTTCTTAAGACACAATCAAAAGATTTTTATACTTCATTATCTCTAAGCAGAACTCATAAAAATATTTTTCATCGTTCTCTCAGGGAGGTCAATACCTCTTCCACATTCCCCAGCATTCCTCTGACCGCTAATTCATTATAGGCAATGCTTAAAGAGATCTTCCACAATACTTGTAGATCCCTGATGGCATTGCTAATTGCAGCTACCTTGAAAAGGCATGGAACTGCATCCCCAGCAAATTATCCCATTTGAATCCTCTGTTACCAAAACCAATAACAGAGTCCAGAAATGTTCCCTAATTTGCATCCCAATGGCCTGCATATGCACCTCTATGGACGCATCTCAGATGATGACTTGCACCCAGAAGCTACAATGTCTAGTGTTAAGTTTTAGTGTCACAAGTCGGCTGATTTTGACACTGCAATGAAGTTACTTTGAAAATCCTCTAGTTGCCACACTCTGTCGCCGCACTGCGTTGGATACGCTGACGGAGAATTTAGCGCGGCCAATCTACCTAACCAGCATGTCTTTTGGACTGGGATCAAGTACATATGGGTCATGATCTCATTTCCTGTCATAGAGTCACATTGTCCAGAAGAGGCCTTTGGCCCATCAAATCAGCACTGGAACTCTCTTGCCAGTGTCGTAGCAAAAGTGTTGATCCACAAAGGCTGAGGATTTTCAGCCCAAATGTATTGTTTAACTGCTAAGATATAGCAATCCTAAGCTGTGCTATAACCACAAAGTATAGCTGCTTTAAGGAAGTGCAGCCTGAGATCTAACAGAGTTTAATTGCAACGTGATGAGGGAATATGCAGATCGGAATGTATTTTCACATATTTGGCTGCAACTCAGAAGAAAACAGCATGAAGTAACAACTTACCTTTTACTTTCTTTCACATGGATCTTATAAATTTACACTCTCAAAGCAGAGCTTCATCTGCCAAAAAAAACAAAGGCATCAAGCACATGGAAGTAGCATCACCTCCAGATTTCTCTCCAAGTCGCACACCATCCTGACTTTGAGATACACGACCGTTCCTTTACTATCATCTGGTCAAAATACTGGAACTCCTTACGTAAGAGCACTGTGGGAGCATCCACAGATCATACAGAGAGCACTGACTCAAGAAAATGCTCAACACCACCTTTTTAATTGTAAATAGGGATGGACAAGAAAGGTTAGCCTTATTTGTGCATGATTTCTTAAAAATTGCACATTGGGCTTTTGGGTCTACAGATCAATTTTCTTTAATTTCTCCATTAATTCATAAAATCTGCACTTATGCAATATTAAAGATGCTTTGAGCAGTTTGTATATAATAGAAGTATGGATAAGTCAATTGTTTATTACATCCATTATATTTGATGGCAGCATGGTGGTACAGTGGTTAGCACTGCTGCCTCATAGTGCCAATGACATGGGTTTGGTTTCTGGCTTGGGTCACTATCTGTGCAGAGTCTGCATATTCTCCCCATGTCTGCATGGGTTTTCCCTGTGTTCTCTGATTTCTTCCGCAATCCAAAAGGTGTGCTGGTTGGGTGCATTGGCCTTGCTAAATTCTCCCTCAGTGTATCTGAACAAACAGCAAGAGGATTTTCACAGTAACTTCATTGCTGTGTTAATGTAAGCCTACTTGTGAAACCAATTAATAAAACAATAAATAAATGTTGTTGAAAATGCAGGTGTCTTATAGTATTACTCATGGGTGGTTTGGAGTGCAGAAACAATAATTGCTTCTGTGCGTTCATCATGGTGCAATGTTGGATGGAAAGGTAAATTAATTGAATGTGCCAAGCAAAACTGGCCATTATCATAGAACCCTACAATACAAAAGGAGGCCATTTGGTCCATCAAGTCTGCACTGGCAATAATCCCATCATATCCCTGATTCCAACATATTTATCTTGCAAATCCCCCCAAATTAGGATCAATTTAGTATGGCCAATCAACCTAACCCACACATCCTTCGACTGTGGGAGGAAACCGGAGCGCCCGGAGGAAATCCATGCAGTCATGGGGACAACATGAGCAAACTCCACACAGATAGTGGCCTAAGCTGGGAATTGAACCCAGGTCCCTGGAACTGTCAGGCAGCAGTATTAACCTCTGTGCCACCCCAATAAGTACATATGCAAACTGTTATTTCATTGTATTTTTATTTGGGTTTCTTTCTACTTCAACTGTACTCCTTCAAACATCATCAGTTTGTATTTATGTTATGAGCATACAAATTAGGAAAGGGGCCATTTGGCCCCTCAAATCAACTCCACAATTTAATGATGTCAGGGCTATTCTGATTGTAACCTCAACTCCAAATTGTCACCTGCTCCTGACAGCCTTTCATCCACTTAGTTATCAGGAATCTAGCTCAGCCTTACTCATATACAAAACTCTTCTTCCATTGCCTTTTGAGGAAGAGAATTCAAAACATTCATGGCCCTTTGAGAGAAAGAAATTTTCCTCATCTCTATCTTAAATGGATGATCCCATATTTTAATTTTTATTTTTTTAAAAATTAAAATTTTTAATTTTTAAAAAAATTAAATGTTTTAATATTTTTAAAAAAATTAACAAATTTAATTTTTTAAATTTATTTTAAATTTTAAAATTTTTAGGCTTAAATTTAATGTTTTAAGTTAAAATAATTTTAATTTTAAACATTTTAATTAAAAATTAAACATTTATTAAATGTTTAATAAATAATTTAATAATGATTTATTAAACATAATAAATCATTATAATGTTTGACACAAAATAATGATTTATGTATCAAACATAAATCTTTTGACATGTATCTTGTCTTTGCTTTTGCAGCCAGCAAAACTGGGTGGTAATAGCAGGGCGTTAGCTCTTAACGGCTCTATTTTAGTTGATTTGTTGCACATCATGATTTCGCATTTTTAAAGGAATCTAATATCAGAAGGAGGAAGGTATTTTGGTTGCTCCTGTGAAATGTCCACCAATCACTGGCCTCAAAGGGACCCCTTTGTGAGGAAGTTACTGCTCCATAATGCAAATTTCAGCAAACTAAAATTGAGTCCTGGAATTCTAGTTTAGCTCAGAATGTCAATTCTGGTGTAAAAGTATGTTTCATCCAGTATTGTTGATTCAAATTACTTCTAATTTCTTGCCTGGACGCATTCGTAGAAAATATAAAACATAATATTTACCTTCAAAAGGAACATTGTCCACACATGTGCACTACTATCATCAGATTTTTTGAACTGTGCAAAAGAATCTCAAGCTTTTATAATATTTATGATACATCAAGATGTTTTTTGATTTGCTTTATTATTGTCACATGTATTAGTACAGTGAAAAGTATTGTTTCTTGCGCACTACACAAAGCATGCCATTCATAGAGAAGGAAAGGACAGAGTGTAGAATGTAATGTCACAGTCATAGCTAGGGTTTAGAGAAAGATCAACTGAGTATGAGGTAGGTCCTTTCAAAAGTCTGACAGCAGTCGGGAAGAAGTTATTCTTGAGGCGGTTGGTACATGACCTCAGATTTCTGTACCTTTTTTCCCGATGGAAGAAAGTGGAAGAGAGAATGTCTGGGGTGCCTGGGGTCTTTTATTATGCTGGCTGCTTTTCTGAGGCAGCTGGAAGCATAGACAGAGCCAATGCAAAGCATAGTTTGGCTGATAATCGGAAAAAAAATGATGGATTAAATATCTGAAGGTAGGGCTGAAGCAGCTTAAGACTTGGTGAATGGAAGGTAGTGGGAGGCAAAAAAAAAATAGCACTAACTAAAGTGGGGAAGTAGGTAGGAAGTGGGGCAGTGGGTGTAATATACTGACAGTTCAGGTATGCAGTGGAGGGATTTGAAAATTGCGATGAAGCTTTTAAGTTGAAGACAGGGGCTCGAATGTAGATCAATACAAGGGTAATTGTGACAGGATAAATGCAGCTGCTTCTTACGTAGGTTGAAGTTTGTGGAGGATGAGGGGCCAACAAGGTCTAGTCTAAAAGCTGGTAAAAGCATGGATAGAAGTTTTAGTAGCAATTGTTGCTGAGGTAGATCTAAAGGCAGGCAGTTTTTCAGAGGTGAAAGTTTACAATGAAATACTGGGTGTCACAACATCCTACAAAATAAATGGTGCAATTTATGATTAAGCCTTGTAGTTTAGTACTGATTACCACTAAATGCTGCTTACACAAACAGATGGATTCCCACTGCACACTCTCCAATTCTGTACAGTAGCTGAAGAAAATATTTTGGGTCAGATTCTCCAACCTTGCCCAAAGCTGCAGTTCTCCGGACCCACTGCAACAAATGTACTGTAGTAATTATGGCAGACAATTTGCAGCTCCCACAATCAACAATAAAATAATGACCAAATAAGCTTTATTAAGGATACTTGTTGAGGAATTAAAAACTGGCCAAGATACCAGAGAACAGTCCCCTGATCTTCTGCAAAGCTGCACCATAAGATCTTTGATAACCATCTGAGAGGGAATTATTACATAGGAACAGGAGTAGGCTATTTGGCCCATCAAGCAGGAAAACACTCTTAACTACTTAGGACCATGTCAGAGGCTAGGAATTCTGTAGTGAGTAACTCACTTCCTGATTCCCCAAATCGTGTCCACTATCTTTAAGGCACAAGTTGGGAGTGTGGTGGAACACTGCCCAATTGCCTAGATGGGTGCAACTCCAATAACACTCAAAAAGCTTGTCACCATCCAGGAAAAAACAGCGTGCTTGATTGGCACCACAACAACAAACATCCATTCCCTCCACAATTGATGCTCAGGAGCACCAGCGTGTACCATCTATAAGATGAACTGCAGCAATTCACCAAAGGTCCTTAGACTACACCTTCTAAACCCATGACCACTTCCATCTAGAAGGACAAGGGTAGCAGATACATGGGAACACAACACCAGCAAGTTCCCCTCCAAGCCACTCCACTGACATGGAAATATATTGTTGTTCTTTCACAGTCACTGGGTCAAAAACCTGGAATTTCCTCGCTAACAGCATTGTGGGTGAACCCACAGCACGTGAACTGCAGCATTTTGAGAAAGCAGCTCATCACCACCTTCTCAAGGGCAACTAGGGATGGCCAATAAATGCTGGCCAGCCAGCAAAATCCATGTCCTTTGAATAAATAAAGAAAAATAGGTGTGAGCATTTGGCCTATGAAGCCTTCTCAGCTAGAATCAACAGGGTCATGGCTGATTGGACACTTCAATTCCTTTCATACCCACTATCCCCACAATCTTTTATGTTATACTGCAGAGGTTCAGTAGAACCTAGGTTCGGTAGTCAGCTCTCTCAAGAGTAGATTTTGAACCGAACTTTCTGACTCAGTCAGAGAATGCTAATACTGAGTTGCAATCTGCTCATACAAATGGTAGATTCTCATTGCCTCTGGCAACATAAACCAGCAGCTTCACGAGAGGAAGGAAGCGTTTTTTTTCTTTAAGTGAGATGAACTGGTTACAAAATTAATTGTAAAAGCTATTTCTTTTGATAGGGGGCGACAGGACTAAGTGCATATGGTTATCAAGGAACCTGCTGAGTTTCATTCTATATTTCAGCCAGCATTTCTATCAAGCTGTACAAAAACCCAGAGGGAGGCATGAACATTTAAAAATATTAAAAATTGTTTTGCCCAATTTATGTGTAAAAATGTTTTTTGATAAACATTTGCATCAGGGATATTTGGAAAGCTTTGACAACACTCACCTGTAAGCTATGGTAAAAATTATATCTAGAATTCCAAACTCCACTCAGTCCAGATTACAATGCAGACTTAGAATAAAACACTAACGTTATTCCAAATTCTGAACTAGATTTAACATGGAAGAAAATATTTTTTTCCCAATAAACTAAAAATGTTACTGAGCTTGTGTGTGCATAGGGACAGGAATTATCAACAATTAAATTAAATCTTCGGGTGGCCTGGTGGTGTAGTGATTGGTACTGCTGCCTCACAGCACCAGGGAACCACATTCAATTCCAGCCTCAGGTCATTGTCTGCATGGAGCTTGCAAGCTTTCCATACATATGTGTGAGTTTCCTCCAGGTGCTCTGGTTTCTTCCCACATTCCAAAGATGTGTAGGTTAGGTTGATTTTTTTTTGGGGGGGCGCTATCACAGCGGCACAGTGGTTAGCCCCGCTGCCTCACGGCACCCGGGACCTGAGTTCAATTCCGGTCTTGGGTCACTGTCTGTGTGAAGTTTGCACATTCTCCCTGTGTCTGCATGGGTTTCCTCTGCGTGCTCCAGCTTCCTCCCAGTCCAAAGATGTGCACAGTAAGAAGTCTCACAACACCGGGTTAAAATCCAATAGATCTATTTGGAATCATGAGCTGATTGATGAAGAGCGGCACTCCAAAAGCTCATAATCCCAAATAAACCCATTGGACTTAACTTGGTGTTGTGAGACTTCCTACTATGCCAACCCCAATCCAATGCTGACATTTCCACACCAGAGATGTGCAGGTTAGGTTGACCGGCCTTTCTAAATTAGCCTTAGTGTCAGGAGGATTAGTAGGATAAATATGAGGGTTAGGGAATAGAGCTAGGGAGGGATTGTGATCTGTGCACACTCAATGGGCTGAAAGGCCTCCTTCTACATGATAGGGACTCTATGTATAGTTCAGTAAGTTACGTAGCTTGCTGCAGTGAGGCTCCATCCGAGTTAGATTTCTCCAATGACATCTGAGTAAATCTAATAGCATTCAACAAGTCTAATTAATATCTGACAGAGTTTACAGAAAAAGGTGTGTGTGCTGCATATTAATGTACAAAGAAGTATCTTGAGTTAATACTGAAGAAATGTGCTAGTGCTGCTGTGAAAAGCAACAGCTTTGCATTGTATTGTGTTACGTTAGTACAATATGACAAATGTGCACATTAAACCGGATGATGCAAATAGAACGTTTCTGAGAAGCAAATAATCTTTTCTGTTGTGATTGGCACAAGCCAGAGCAGGTTTTACATAAAAGTGTTAACAAATAGAAAGTGTTGTGGATTTAAAATGTGGGTACATATTAATTGTTTCTTTTTAAATTTGCTTCTTGAAAAGGAAGAACTGGCACCCGACAACAAAGCTCAGAACCAATAGGCAACATGAAACCTGAAATGAGGAGGAATAAGCCAGGGCGAAGACAGAAGTGGGAAAAATGGACCTTCTAAAATGTTAGAATCAGATGCATGTTAATTAAATTCTCACTGTAGCTTTCAAATAATTTGCATGTGAGTGTAGTTCCTTTTAGCAACAGGCCAATAGTTTGCGAAAAAATTGAAACTGCAAATTAAAAACTATTTTTTTGTGCAACGCTTACAATGAGGGACAAAGTTCTGCATTGTTGAAATTGTCCAACAATTCTGACTTCAACATGAAAGCCACAGTGATTCACTTAATGTGTGCACAGAAAACTGAAGGTAAACTGGAAATAAGGGGAGGGAGGCATGGGTGCAGATAAAGCCTGATTTAAGAGAATTAGGGTGTCCAGGATGAATAAGAGCTGGAAAGGTTACAGAGGTAGTATGGGATGAGGCCGTAAAAAGATAAAATATGAGGATCTGGAATTTCTTTTAAAAGCATTGAGGAATGGGGAACTAATATTGGTTTACTCATATAGAGATGATGGGTGAGCAAGATCTATGCAGGATTTAAAAGTCAGAGTAGTTTTGTAATCATGTATAATAAATTAGCATGATCTATAAGTTGAATTAATGTCATCTAGTACTATTCACAGATTTAATAAATATTGGCCACAAAGACTTTGGTGTTATAGCACTCGGAATAAGCTCCAGAGGGCGGCTATCTGGAATATGTTCTTCTATAAAGAGCTGGTCCTTAGATGAAAATCCAGCAGCAAGGCTGTCAGAGGAAATCTTTTAAAAAAAGAAACACTTGCATTTATGTAGTGATTTTCACAATCTCAGCAAGTCTCGAAACACTTTATAGCCAATTAGGATTAGTCACCATTGTAAAGTAAAAACATTGCAGCCACATGTAGCTAGATCCCACAAACAGCAACTTAATGCTTACTAGATAATTTGGTTTTTAACGATGATGGTTGAAGGATAAATATTGATCATGGCATTAAAAGAACTCTCTTTTCCTCAAAGTAACACAATGAAATCTTTCACATCCACAAAAGTGGGCAGGCATGTCAAACATCAGAGGCAGCACCCCCAATAGTGCAGTAGTCGTTGAGCCTAGCTTTTGTGCTTAAGTCATTTGAAGGAGACTTGAACCCATAACCTTATGACTTGAAGGCGACAGTACTACCACTCAGTCACAAGAGATGTGAGAGAGTTTTCAAGAGCAACATCCAGACAGAATGCATGGTTTCAGGTTGCTTGTATTGCACCACTGTGGCGGCCAGACTAACAAAAGGGCCAATTCTGTGATCATGGTGCTGTGTCTCTCCAGCAACATGTGAAGCTTACAGGACCAGGAAATAAAGCCTAGGTTGCACTTGGTGCTGAATACCTGATTTTGCAAGTGAAAGATTTGTTCATGTTTTGAGACAGCACTTTCTGTTGTGTGAGCCAAGGCACAGGGACTATATTGGAATGGAACAAGAACAGGAAATGCTGGAAAACCTTACCAGGTCTGACAACATCTGTGGAGAGAGAACGGAACTAATGCTTCGAATCTGGATGACTCTTCTTCAGGATTTGACGAGCTCTGTTCTCTCTCTGCAGATGCTGTCAGACCTGTTGAAATTTTACAGCATTTTCTGGTTTTTATTTCAGATTCCAGCAGCTGCAGTGAGTTTTGTCGGAAGAGATCTGCTTCAGTGTCTACAATGAGTTGTGTTATATCCTGATGCTTGGGCAGGCAAGCAATATCCAGCATGATCTTTTGCTAATAGGTTTTATTTCCAAGCTCCTATTAGAAATATTTATTATATTAAGCCAGCTAACTATGCAATACTGCATCAGACTAGTTGCTACAGCCATATTTACCTGGGAAGAAAATATGCCAGTACCCCGGATATACTCTCTTCAAACCTTCTGCCATGGGGAAAAGGATATAAAAGTCTGAACAACTGACTCAAGAACAGCTTCTTCCCTGTTGCCGTCAGACTTTTGAATGGACCTACCTTATGTTAATTTTTCTCTATACCCTTGCTATGATTGTAACACTACATTATGAACCCTCTCCTTTTTTTTCCCCCATGTATACGGTATGCTCTGCATGCAAGAAACAATAATTTTCACTCTACACCAAGACATGTGACATTACCAAATCAAATCAAAGACAAGTTGTCTCAGCAGAAAGGAAGAAGTGTTGGAGAGGGCTTAGTGTTTCCATCAAGTAGCCAGGTTCTCAATGGTGTCAGGCTAGCAAAGAACAATCCAGTAGCATACCTGGTTAGAAATAGCAATGCTGTGGAGCTCACTACAGCAGAACAATGCAGATGACAATTACCCGGGCAACAGCCACCCTGCTTTCAGTTTCTCACAGTCAACAATGCAATGAATCATTCTTTGAGATATTGGAAACAAATGGGCAAAGGACAGCTTGGAGATGAGGGATGTTCTGGGTCAACTGGCGACCTGCCAAGGCTGAAACAGAGCATGCTGACCATGCTGCAGCAGTTTTGAACCCTATGTTTCCCCAGACCTTGCAGCCTGAAGACTCAAGAACAGCTTTTTCCCTGCTGCTGTCAGACTTCTGAATAAATTACCTTGCATTAAGTTGATCTTTTCCTACATCCTAGCTATCACTGTAATACTACACCTGCATTCTCTTATTTCCTTCTCTATGAACGGTATGTTCTGTCTGTATAGCGCACAAGAAACAATACTTTTCACTGCATGCTAATACATGTGACAATAACAAATCAAAGAGATTGCACCCATTGCCAGCTAGGGATGAGGAGCTGGCGGCTGGTGGGTTCAGCTGATGCGGCCCTTGGCAGACCACCACAGCAGAGAGTGATGTGAGGGCAGCCAGCTACCCATCCCTAATTGCCCCTTGAATCAAATTCAATTGATTCAGCAGGATTGTCCCGAATGAAATACATTCCCATTCAGGAAAAGGGACCATTTTTCAACGGGACCAACTGGGACTGAAATAGGTGGTAATATGGTACTCATTGCGACAGGTTGCAAGAAAGATGTTCTCGTTTGTCTGATATTTGGTTATTTGGTGAAGTTACCTGCAACTTGCCTGGATTTTACTTAAGGTATTTTAACCAACAATTAAATACCTTCCCACTCCATTTACCCCTTTTAATATTGCAAGTATTACCCGTACGGTAAGCACCAGTGGTTTTCAGCACCTTCCCCCCATTGCATTACAGATATTCTGCCGTTGCTGAGCCAGCCCGGCTAAGGTAAGAGCCGGTGTATGCATGCACGGGCTTTTTAATTGACTGCAGCTCTCTTCCACAAGCTGTGTGGAACAAGCTTATGCATGAGTGAGATAGAGAACCTCTCTCATCAGCCAGAACTGAGTGGGCACCTTGAGGCATCATTGAATAAGACTGTGCACTAGTGCTTCAGACAATGTGCAGAGCTCAAATATGATTTCGCGTTGCTTTATTTTGTTGTAACATTTTAACCTTGAGGAAAGGGGTGGGGTCTGATGGAAAGCCTTCCCATATTCGATTTGAGACTTTTTAACACTCGATTTCTCAGGAGTTGACCAGTTCATAGTGGCAGCACTGGGTGGCGCCATTGATCCATTTCTGATCCGCCCTGCCTGATTCTGAGAAAGCAGCCAGTCCCATTAATCATGATTGCAAAAGACTTGTGCATCCCCTATGCGGTGAAGGTTTTTCTGATGCCTATTTTAATCTTCATACGTGCCGGTTTCCTTCCTACTTACATATTACTAAACGCAGTGACTTTTTGCAATGATAAGCGACCCTCTTACGATTCTTTACACAAGACCTCTTTCATTGTAATTGACATTGCCAAACAGCTTCCCACATTGAGGTTCAGCTGAGATCTCGCTAACTCTATTCTTGCGCCACGGGCTGCTTTCTCCCCAGCAAAAACAGCCCGGGGTTTTGTCCCGGAGAATCGGGGCTTCTCTTACATATAGTCATTTTAAGAGCCAGCACCAAGGGTTGGGGAGGGAGGTCCCAGTTTAATCGCACTGTTGTGGACAGTGTTCATAATTTAGAAAGGCAGGATCAGCGACACAGAACTACACACACCTGTTGGAATCCCAGCATATTTCAGAAATATGCATTTTGTTCCTACTTTTCATGCTTGCTTGGTGGCTTACTTGCAGGGCGCAGTGCTACAACCGAAACCTATGTGTGCTCTACAATAATTTTTTTTTAATCTGGGCATCCCTTTAACATGTTGTTTTCCGACGGTCTCATTTATGCTCCTATGTAAGAAACTTAACAGCACGGCTAATAGAAGCGAAGGATTGGATAGCAATGGCTGGGAGTGATGTGTAAGTGTATAAGACGATCACAGGACATGTTTTAGACTACAGTCGTGGAATTAACAGCACAATGGTTAGTTATAAATGCAGCCAGAATTCAGTCAGCGCACTGAGGCTTTGCTTCAACATCAATTTGCGTCTTAATACCTGACATCTGTGGCCAACCTCGCCAGTGCTAAAATTGGAGTCTAAAAGGCCCCTTCAAAATTATACTATACGATGATGGATTATAAAATCCTGGACACAATAAGAAGTCTCACCTGATGAAGGAGCAGTGCTCCGAAAGCTCGTGATTCCAAATATTGGACTTTAACCTGGTGTTGTGAGACTTCTTCCTGTGCCCACCTAGTCCAAAACCAGAATCTCCACAATATAAAATCCTTACAGCACTGAGGGAGGCCATTCAGCCCGCCAAGTCTGCACTGTCTCAGCATTATATGCAGAGACCCTCAGAGGCCACTCCAATCAGTGAAACTCCACAGGTTTACAATGACTAATCTAACCTCAACTACACATCTTGGGGCACTCAGAGGCTCTTAAAATGACTACGTTAAATAAAAATTAACATGGTCAATCCATGTAATCTGCACATTTTTGGACTATGAAATTCATTCATATCTGATAAGCTACTTTCCGAAGGAATTCTTGTCTTCCATTTTCATTCTGTCTTCATTGAGAATACAGTTCAAGGTGAATGGTTGGAAATAGTACTTGGGATCATAAACTTACCCAGGATTATGCACTCTTTATCTCTTTATGCCTTATATCTAATGGCACATGCTTGTCATTGATAATATACAGCACAAAAAAAAGTACTACAAACTTTTTAAACTTCAAAAATCTCAGTTACCAACTAAAAGATGGAACTATATATTATCTTAAGTGGACCGCATACGTATGATCAACAGTTGTATTACCCCTTTTATTCCACTCACTCTATCACTACCTTGGGTGACAAACCATGGAATCCCACAATACAAAAAGAACAAAGAACAAAGAACAAAACAGCATGGGAAACAGGCCCTTTGGCCCAACGAACCCACACCGCCACCCCGATGTTCCCATCTCTACTCGTGATCCCTGTCCATGTTTATAGATCTATGGATTAAAAACCAAATTTGAGACAATTTAGGGAGAATTTGTTTTGCCAATTAGCCTAAGAGCACATCTTTGGGATGTGGGAGGAAACTGGTGCACCCGGAGAAAATCCACGCAAGCATGGGGAGAATGCGCAAATTCCCACAGACACAGGCTCAAATCCATGTATCTGCACAGCACAGCGATAGTCACTGAGCTGTCGTGTTGCCCATCGAATGGTCCAGGTCAAGCGTACATTAACGACGTGAAGCACTAGGATACTCTTGGAAAAAATCCAAGAGCAGCCCTCTCACGACCCATCACATGTATGCCCCTTGTTAGACAACAAAGTGGAACAAAGCACCTGTGGGATAAAAACAAGTACATCAATATCATCATCTATTTACACACTTCCCAGGAACTCCCAAGGCTCACGATCCCTATTTTAAATCAGTTTTCTATACCCCTCCATTCCCATTCTGTTCATGTGCCCATCTAAGTATTTCTTAAATAATTCCAGAGTGCCTGCCTCCACCACTTTACTTGGCAGCACATTCCATACCCCCGCCACCCTCTGTGTTAAAAAACTCCCTCTAGCATCCAAATTAAACCTACCCCCCTCACCCTAAGCCCATGACCCCTCGTGCTATTCGAGCCCATCTAGGAAAAAGCTTATCCCTGTTTACTTGATCTATACCCCTCATTATCTTGTACACCTCTATTAGATCTCCTCTAAGCCTACGTCTTTCTAAGGAAAACAGTCCCAATTTGCCTAACCTCTCCTCGTAACTCAGACCTTCCATACCAGGCAGCATCCTGGTAAACCTCCTCTGCACTCTCTCCAGAGAGTCCACAACCTTCCGGTAGTAAGGTGACCAGAACTGGACGCAGTATTCCAAAAGAGGCCATTCAGCCCATCACCAATTTTCTGACAGAGCTTCTTACCCGGACACAGTCCCATCCTCTCCCTGTAACCACATCCCCCCCACTCCTCCCCCACAACATACACATCTTTGGATACAAAGGGGGCAATTTAACATGGCCAATCCACCTAACTTGCACAATTTTAGACTGTGGAAGGAAACCAGAGCACCCAGAGGAAAATCCATACAATCACTGGGAGAACGTGCAAACTCCACACAGACAGTCACCCATGGCAGGAATAGAACCCGGGTCCCTGCTGCTGTGAGGCAGCAATGCTAACCACTCTGCAAGCATGCTGCTAATATCGATAGAAAAAATATTGAGCAAGAATGCAATGGTTTTGGGTTACGTTGGAGAATATGATGGTGATAAAGGATTGGTGGTTTTGATGTTATAAATTGCACTTATGTTTTGAACAGACACAATACTGGCCAGGGTCATGTATTATTTAACAATCGGGGATACACAATAGTCTGTTTCTTCATCCTTCACGGAAATAAAGGAACAACATTTCAGAAGATGTTAAACACAGCAAATTCTACAAGTCTGAAAGGGAAGCAGCAAGTGCTGGAAACACTGGGCACAGAGAGAGACATGAGTTGGTGTGTCAGGTCGATGACCCTTTCACCAGAATGGGGAAACATTTGAAATGTAATTAGTTTTAACCTAGTGAAAGGGGCAAATGTGTGAGGAAAAAAGAACAAAAGGGAAGCTCTGGAAAGCAGGAGTGATTAAATGGTAGAAAGAGTTGATGGTGCGAGATTAAAAGAAGCACAGGGACAAAAGATGTGTGGAGGGGAGGCATGAATGGCAGAATGATGAACAGCCACTGTCTGAAAGCAAAAATAAGAGAAGAATGAGTTAAAACCTGCAACAATAAAGAAAATCAAATGAGGTTTTCTGGAGCAGATAGCGATGTGAGACAGATCTGAGTGGGATCAGTGAAAAGTTTATACACAGCTATAAGGAAATTACATGACTTAATTACATTTCAAAATTCTTTATGTCTCGTGCCAAATATTGCAAACTAAAAACACAAAATTAAAACCCCATAAATCATGCAATATATGAAAAATACATCAGGGTCTCACTGGATACTTCATTTAAATAGAGTTTGTGCATAAATGCATAAATTACCTACAATCTATTTCTCCGTTATTCACACATCCTCCAATGCTGGAGGCTCAGGGCAATCCAAACTGGTCATTCCTGTTGAGGTATTCCAAAGCTCAGCTTTTCTTTTTAAGTTGAAAAGATGAAAATTAAACCGAGGTATGGTTAAAGAAAAGGATTAATTGCAGGTGAATTTCCATTGAGCTTTACCCATTCAGTCAGCATAACCTCACTGGAAATTCTGGGGGCATACACACAGCATTTATCCCATCATGCCATCTTTCCACTGCTCTCTCCCATCAATGGCATCCCAGGTGAGTTGGAAGAACTGGACTGCAGAGCCATTATTGAAGCAGCAGGCGAAGCTATCCTCCAGTAAACCTAAACAATCTTGTCAAATGAGCTAATGTATGAGGAATGAAATTCCACAGGAAAAAAATGTAACAACATGTGAGTCAACGATATGCGATGTCCATCAGCACCCAACTACCCAATGCATGCTCGCCCTGCACCATGCCCCCTCCTCACCTCCAATAAGTTACTGCCATTACTTCTCAAACTACACCCAAATAATTTTCAGTGAAATATGCAAAGTCAACAGGAGCCTCTAAGGCATCCAAAATGCTTGAGTTGATGAAATAGAATTTTCATCGCTCTCCAATGACACTGAAGGAAAGAATGCATCAAACCCCAGTCAGATCACATCTTGAGTATGGCCTATTGGCGCTACTTGTAAAACTGTACCTTCCTTGGGAAAGTTCAATGCCGGAGAGGTCACTTTCTTCCAAACAATTACTCACAATTCTAGTGCCTCCCACTTGGTCACATCGCTAGGTTGGTACAGTCACTGGCACTGAAGAAAGGCCCACAGGAATGGACAATTAATTATTTCAAAGAAATATATCAAGCCCAAAAATGACAGAGTTCAAAGAGTTTGTAAACAACTGCCTAATATCCTTCCTTTGCTAACTTCTGTTGCCCCAAGGACAATTAAGGACTGGACAATCTTCCACAAACTTTAATCTTCAGGCCCTCTAAGGATTAATTTAAGGAAAATCTGTTGACGATTTTAAATTAATGTGGCCATTGATTACACTCATTGTGCACTTCCTGTGAAAATCCCTCAACTGAATGCTACAGAGGAAATTTTAACCAATAATCAAGAAACTGAATCGATACTGACGAGAAAAAGTGTCTGCTTCTGTGGAAGGCCTGTATCACGTAGCTTGCGATCTACTGAGTTTGTGAAGATATGTTATGACTGAGATGTTAATATCCTAAAATAAAATTATGTACTTTCCCACTAGGATTGCCAACTGTGATTAAATGTATTTCCGGAGGTGTCATCACATGATATGCTCCCATGTTCCAGCTATTAGTTACCCATCCTTGTGACGTACTGCTTTCCTGTGCCAGTTGGAAAGCAAAAAGACTCACTATTCAATTGGATGATGCTTGACTGTTAGCCAAAAAACCTTTTTTCCTATTTTTAAATCAAGACAAACGTACACAGAAAATGACCTAAAAGAAAATTTTTCTAATGGCCCAAGGATTTTTTTTTTCTTCCCCAGGGTGGCACACAGCTGCGTTCTAGAGATTGGTCTTCAGTCCTTGGAGGCATGAGGCTAGTCCTGGAAGGTTGGCAACCTTATTCCCAATGAGCATCACAAGATGGGAGCAACCTCAATTATATGGAACTGATGTATAATTATCCTTCCGTGTTTAAGCGGCAGTGTCCATCATGTTGCTTTGTGCCTCAGAAGGCACAAACACATATTTTGGGATGATTATTTTGTGTTCAAGAAAGATTTCTCAGCAAAACCTACCATCTCAGCTACTGCAGGGTGCCTCATGGCTTAGGAATGTTTACGTGTAATGTCATTTTTGCTTTGCCCCCCCCCCCCCCCCCCCCCCCCAGGCCATGACTTTTCAAGGCTAACAAAACGAAGCCACCCTCCCCGTGTGGTACACAAGAGAGCTGCCAAGTTCAGCTGCTGAAAGGGAACGGCAGAGTGTTCTCATCAGTGGACGTCTTACTGAGAGAGAGAGAGAGAGAATGATTTGTTTCCAACTGCTTCTGCTGTTTAATTTGCAAAGTGGCTCTTCAATGTGAATATCTGTTATGCGCCGGAGCTCCAAACGCACTGACAACAGAAGATAAGTGGAACTAAACAAAATAGGGAGGAGGAGATATTTATCAGCAAACTTTGATCTGATTAACCAGGCTAGCGTTATCTGAGGCTATTTCCTAATTGTGTGAGTCTCTACTCAGTATTTTACAATAGATTCAGGAAGATCCACGTAGAATAGATAAATAAGTGGCTGAATTGTGACTTTTACTGAATTTTGGAAGACACTAATATCTCTCCCTACAACCCACCCCCATATGCTGCCTCTCTGATTTTTGAACAGCAGTGACCCGCCCCACCCACCCCATCTCCCACCCCTCTCATCCATATGCTGCCTCCCTGAGTTTTGAACAGCAGTGAATCATTCTTGAGAAGGGCAGAAATTATTCCATCACCAGAGGCAAGTAGATATTTATTTTGCTGATTATTGGGATGGTCCCAGTTCAAGTGGGGCAGCTTCCACAATGAAAGATTTTTTTCCACTGTCTTGTGGCACGCACATCACAGTCACCACACCCTCACCCCCCACCCCCCTCCAAAAAAACACATAGTTCTCCCACAAGAATCATCCAAGCTTTCAGCTTAAGGGTGTTGAAAGGCTAAATAAGCACCTCCAGCTGTCTTAATGGTGGCTATTATCACATCCAGAATGGGACTGGAATGTGGCACAGATGGGTCACCGGCAGACAGAAAGCAAAGAAAGCTACAAAGGTGGGCAAGAAACAATGGCTCACTTGGCCAGACTCTCTTGTACTCACTCACACACATTTGGTCGCACGTACACTAACACAAACATTCAGGGCACAAACTATTTCCACACAGACTTGGGAAATTCTAAGCCATTTAGGATAGGAATTTGGTCACTGTTTACGTCTGCCTTTCTTCTGTGACACAACCAGTCCATAAATCCCCAGTGGCAGTGTTGCTGAAATTGGTGAGGATGGGCGTGGGCTGACCTCATGTTACATGTAATGAAAGTGACAACACTCTCGGCAGTGCTTGTTATGGTTCAGGTCAGAAAGTTCAAAGTGTTTTATGGAATCCACCTACATCATAAGTTTTGCATCTCGAATTTGTCCAAGATGAGCATGATAGATTTCACTTCAGGTATGATTGAAATGACCCACTGGGGAGCTTTTATCAAACAAAGTTTACTTAAGAATATAGTTAACATGTATAGTAAGAATATTAGCAATAACTTCATCACTTCTGGAAGCACAAAGGACAACATGCCCCTGTACACATCAATGGGGATGAAGTAGAAAGAGCTTCAAATTTTCAGGTATCCAGACCACCAACCATCTGCCCTGGTCCTCCCATACTGACACAATCATAAGAAAGCCCATCAACACCTCTACTTTTTCAGAAAACTAAGGAAATTTGCTATGACTCTCACCAACTTTTACAGATGCACCACAGAAAACATTCTTTCTGGTTGTATCACAGCTTGGCTCCTGCTCTTCAGAAGACCACAAGAACTACTAAAGGTCATGATTGGAGTTCAATCCATCATGCAAACCAGCCTCTCATTCGTCCTCTCTGTCTAAACTTTCCGCTGCCTCAGCAAAGCAGTCAGCATAGTTAAGGACCCCACGCAGCCCTGGCATTATCTCTTCCAACTTTTTCCTTCATAATAGTCAGAGGAAAGGAGTAAATCATAAAAGGTACAAACAGGATGAAAACTAATCTGAGAATAAAACTGCTTCCTTCACACGGAATGACATAAGGCTACATGTCTCCCCTAAAGGTACAACAAGTAAAATTAATTATGTCATTTTAACTCATGGCATTGGGTTAAAAATGGTTGATATTGGAGTATGGCCATCATATTCTGCCTGGTTTTATTCAAATCAAAGGAAAGTAAAATTAAGTGAGTGTTTAATACGTGACTAATCTGATTTTATACATTTTACATCATTGCAAATTATCCACAAGAACATTGTCATAAATGAGATTGAAGTCCTCAAAATGCTCAAAGAGATCAAAATAAATAAATCCTCATCCACAAATGGTTTCATCCTAGATTCCAGACAGCCCAGAAATACATTCCTAATGCCCTGATAATCATTGTGAGGAAGTTAATGGACAGTGGAGGTGGGCCATAGCTCATTGGACACAGGCTATTGCTGTTGTCTACATTTCATACAATCATAGAATCCTTACAGCACAGAAGGAGGCCATTTGGCCCATTGAGCATGCACCTATAACAATGCCACCCAGGCCCTACACTCATAACCCCACGTATTTACCCTGCTAATCTCCCTGATACTGAGAGCAATTTAACATGGCCAATCAAACCTAACACACACTTTGGAGAATGCATCCAAAATATTAAAGTTTACAAAGGGATGATGAAATAATCTCAGATAAGTATTGGTTTCTATTCTATATGCAACAAGGGAATTGATTATTGAGAGCAGAATCAAGATTTATGTGGAGGAAACAGCATATAAACTGCAGACAGCATTGATTCAGCTAAGAAAGATCCTATCTGGTCAACTGGATCAACTTCTTAATGGAAGTGAAAATCCGGATACACTATAAAAGTTCTATGGTTGAGTGCACTTTGGCTTCCAAAAGACTTTACGATAATTTTTCACATAAAAGGCTATTAATTAAACTTAAAACTGTGGGAATTCATAGCAAAATATGAGACGGAATAAGAAAGAGGCTGAAATATAGAAAAGAAAGTATACACATTAAGTCCAGTTGGGAGTAAATACTGATCATCAGGTTCAGTGCTCAATCTAATTTTATAAGGGCGATTTCTAATTTTAGAAGCTGAATTGCAAGTTCTGAGACATTACCAAAGTAAAAGGAGAAGTTGAATTGGAGGAAACAGTAGAGAAATTCCAGAATGAATTTGACAAGTGAGCAAAATAATGGCAGGTAAAATTTAATGCAGACAATTTGTGAAATGTTATTGATAGGAAAAATGTAACATGCAATCTCTATTAGTGATATTGAAAAAGCTGAACATGAAGCTAGAAGAGACCTAAGAGTCTTAGCAAGCATGGAACAGTGATCAACAAAGCCAATATGACGCCAAACTACACAGGTAAAATTACAAAACACAGCAGAGAATACAATGATCAAAATTTATAGTGCTCAGGTCAGATTGCACCTTGAATACTTTGTTGAGTTCTGGTTGCCAAGAAACAAAGGAGACATTCAAGCAGATCCCTAATGTTAGTAGCCAGATATTATGATGAAAAATTGTAGATCAACATCTGCAATATAACTGGTCATGAAAGAATCTGGTTGGGAAGCATATAAGAAGTGAATTTATGGAGGTTTGTAAGGATATGTAAAAAAAAGTTAACTCAGAACATTAAATTAAACTGTGGGAGTAGAATAATGCCACTCAAGTTCAAACTAGTATAAAAATAGTAATGGGATGCATATCAAAGAATTGTTTTCCACCCTAAGCATGACTAATCTGTTGAGTAAACTAACACAGAGAGTAATGGAAGCAAAAACCAGTGAGCAATTTAAGAAATAATTAGATGGTACAGTTGGGGTGAGGCATTAACGTCTCTCTGATGAACAAATTAATGTTGACTAAATGACTGTATTAATCTTATGATCTTTTGAAACATAAGGTCGCAAGTTCTCTGGCTCTTACTATGCTGTTAATTTCACATTGATATAAAATGCCTTTGACTGCATATCCATATAAAAGTGGCAATATGATTTTGTCATCTGATTCCTGAGTATATTAAAGGAAGTGTTATAAGACTATCTGTTATAGATTTTCCAATAATTTGTGGGCTTTCCAATTCAAATGCAGTTAGATACTCCAGGGAACTCAGAAACTTAGTTATTTATTTTCAAATATGCACATAAGTTTTATCTTGTGATATTAACTAGGAGGGGGAACTCTGTTGATATGAAGAACTGCTGTGCAGTGTTTTCAGAACAGTTTTTAAACCAGCACCTTTAACAGAACAACTGTCATAAAATAATCTGGTTGAAGAAAGGAAGTGGTATAGATATCAAACACTGTAGTATAATAGTTACTGCATATAAGCAAATTGACCTTGTGAAGAATGCAACCTTAAAATATATCCAAGGCCTGAACTCTAATTACAGTGTTGCAATAAATGTAAGAGAAAATATTCATGTGGAAGATAACTAACACATGAAGTTTCATCCATTAAACAAAGTGCTGGAAACATGGCCAAATTGTAGTTTACAATATTATGCACAGTGATATGGAAAGAGTATAGATTCTTTTTATAAAAGGCAAAATGCTTTTACAATAGTTCATTTTTTAAAAGACAACAGGATTCAGACTCAGTACAAATTCAATTGCTAACAAAAACTGAAAATGCGAGAAAATCTCAGCAGGTCTGATAGCATCTATGGAGAAACAATAGAGTCAACTTTTCAAGTCTTTTTTTTATTTATTTATGGGATATAGGCATCATGTCTAGCCAGCATTTTTTTGTCCATTCCTAATTGCCCTTTAATTGACTGGCTTACTCGACCATTTCAGAGGACAGCTGAGAGTCAACCACATTACTGTGGCTTTGGAATCACATGTAGGCCAGACCAGGTAAGGACAGTGGATTTCCTTCCCTTAAGGACATTAGTGAACCAGATGGATTTTTCCAACAATCATCACTGTTATATGGTCATCAGTAGATTCTTAATTTCAGATATTTTTCTTGAATTCAAGTTCCACCATCCGCCATGGCAAGATTCGAACCCATGTCCCCAGAACATTAGCTGAATTTCTGGACTAATGGTCTAGAGACAATATCAATAGGCCATCACCTTCCCATTTGAGGTCTGGATGACCCTTCATCAGAGCTGGGTAATTTTATTTCTATACATTTATTAACTAAAACTAATTCTGGCTCAGACATCTTGAAGCCAGATAGTTTAAATTATACCGTGCACGTGAAAAAAATTGGGGTGTTGTGAAAGTCTCATTAACTAGATGTCAGCACATTAAGGAAACAACATCCTTAATCTTGTTACTAATGAGCAGATGCTGTCAATGAGCACCATGGTTATTCACAGTGTTTAATGAGCTTCATGAAAATGTCGGGTTTAATGATGTAATAATATTGCACTATTGGTTTAAAACTTGTATGATATGGAGACAGCTATGAGAGAGAGGCTTCAAGTTTACTGCCTGCTCCACATCATTCTTAAGTCAAGGAAAGCTGAAATATGTGTAACTTTTTTGTCAGGTCAGCTAGAGGCTCAGAAGCATAAAAATCCAACTGGTTCACTAATTAAGTAGGAAATCTGTTATCCTTATCTGGTCTGTCCTACATGTGATTTCAGATGCACAGCACATCTTAAGTACCCTGAGGGCAATATAAGTTTGTCCAGCAGCAATGCCTACATCCCATGAATTAATTTCAAAAAAACAGAACCACAAATTCTTCTTATACTCTCTTAATTTTTTTTGGATGTATTACACTGAGCAATAGGTTGGAGCAAATACATTCAAAAAAATGTTGGGAAAGTAGGTTATGCTGCAATTCATATTGAACTTTGTGTTAAAGGAGTTCAGGACATGTACAGTCTGATGCATGAACATGTCTCAAATGTGCAGTCAAACCTTGGTGCAATACATCCAAAAAATGTTGGGAGGGTATAAGCAGAATTTGTGATTCTGTTTTTTTTTAATTAATTCATTGGGATGTAGATATGGCTGGCTGGACCAACTGTAATACTGTACTAGGATCTTGGAACTGAACCCTAAGGTATAATATGAACAATAAATACAGTATAGCTTGTGGGCTTACTATCAAATAAACTTTTTGGACTTTAACCTGCTATTGTAAGACTTCTTACAGTATATTATGAAGCCAGACTAGACCCCAAAGATTTTTTCTAGTTTGACAAAAATATGAAGATAGTATGCTTCACTCCAGAAGGAATTGTACTGACAAATTAGGAATCTTTCATCAAAAAAAGTTTTATTTAATAACATAGTTTGAATATAACTCTAACAAAAGAAACAGCTCAACCATTAACAATTGAACAATATTTAAAAATGAAAAGAAACAAATTCAATATTTAACTTATCACTATTTCAATTCCAAATATGCAACATTCTCTTACAGACTTAAAATTCCACTTTAAGTGCAGTTGGAAACCATAAATATACTTGTTATAAGGAGGCTTTCAGAGAGATTCTGCCTTTCAGAGCAGCTTGTAGACCTTTGTCTTTAAACAAACATTAGCTAAAACTGAAATCTGTTTCTTTCCTACAAATCTAGATCCTCTCATTAAACACATTATTACATGACCCTGTCAATCAACCTAATTAAAATCCCAGGAGAAATCTTCACCTGTAAACAAAAATCCATTAGCTCTCTCCTAAGTAAACACTACATGGCTAAAGTTAGTAAATACCCTGCTCTCACAGCATCTGAGTGGTATTCATTCCAGACAGAGTGACAACCAGTAGAAAAAAGCTGAATTTTAAAACATTCCCCTCAAAAATAAAATATATCAATAGTACATGATCATCACAATGGGAATAAAACTCCCAGTAGGTCCCAATTGGCCTTAAACATTTTTAATAATATGCCTTCTCACAGTTCCCTGGGGTAGACTTTACTGATGATGGACTATCTACTGGAAGAAGTATAAGATAATGAAGGGGATAGATAGAGTAGAGGTTGAGAGACTCTTCCCGCTTAGCAAAGATAGCAGGACTAGAGGGCATGGCCTCAAGATTAGGGGGAGGCGGTTCAGATCGGAGTTGCGGAGGGGTTTCTTCATGCAAAGGGTGATGAATCTTTGGAATTCTCTGCCTGATGAGGTGGTGGAGACTCCCTCACTGAATATGTTCAAGTCAAGAGTGGATAGGTTTTTAATTGACAAGGGAATTAAGGGCTACGGGAAGAAAGCGGGAAAGTGGTACTGAACCACTACAGATCAGCTATGATCTTATTGATTGGTGGGGCAGGCTCGAGAGGCTGAATGGCCTACTCCTGCTCCTATTTCTTATGTTCTTATGTTCTTAAGTTTCTCATCAATTGCATTAGTGCAACAGTGTGTTTGTGTTTATTGTGAATACTGAAACTTTGAAAGATAGTTGATCAAGGTGTAAGATTTCTAATTTTAAAATTGAAGTTTAAAGTGTTAAATTTGCAGCAGTTTATTTTCTATAGTTGCTGATATGAAGTACCAATATTCAGAGTTTACTGGTATATTACAGAAGAACTGCAATTATGATACATTCTAGTTTCTATTGTTGACGCATTAGTCTGTTTACACTACGAGGAAGAGATTTTGTATGTGTGAGAATTGCTTACTATTTATTCTTAATTCAATGCTTCTTAGGTCACATTTCAATCCATTTAATTTTTATTCCCCTTTTCTATTATCATTTATTTTGACTTCAAATTATTAATGCAAAATAACTGAAATATCAAAACTGGTCTATTGTTATTACAGAGTCACAGTAATGCTTCTAGAAAACAATAAAAATGTAAACCAGCACCAAGTTTGTATTCTATTAAAACACTTGACTTCATGCCCATGAAATTTTTTAAATGCTCCATATAGATCACAATATCGTATCAAACATACAGAACTGTTTTTGAAGTAAATAAATTTTACAATGGTATCACCAACCACTACCATTAAAGGTGTAATTATAGATTATCTTCCACACCCTCAGGATATCCCACAGTTCCTCATGGCCAAATACTTACTTTTGAAAAGAGATCACTATCATTTTGTTGCAAGTGTGGCAGAAAATGTACACGTGTTAAGATCCCACTAAAAGAAATGAGTGACAATTTATATTGTTTATTTTCTGGAGTTGGCTGAAGGATAAAGATTGACCAGCACTACTGCTTTTTGACAATGCCACAGAATCTTTTACACCTTGCTGTGCACGTGGACGGGATTTGCATTTAATATTTCACTGATGGTCAGCACCGGCTGCAACGCAAGTGCTCTTTCAGTGCTATTCCAGGCAATAACCTGATCTGTTATTCCCTCAAAGCCTGGAGTGGGGCTTGATCCCACAACTCTCTCAAACAACAGTAAGGTCAGGCTGAAATGAAAATATTGCATCAAACTATAATTCTTATCTACATTGTGGTGGCACAATGGTGGCACAGTGGTTAGAACTGCTACCTCACAGCTCTAGGGGCTCAAGTTTGATTCCCAGCTCGGGTCACTGTCTGTGCAGAGTCTGCATGTTCTCCCCATATCTGTGTGAGTTTCCTCCAGGTATTCTGGTTTCTTCCCACATCCAGTGATGTTCCCTTATTTTTCTCCTTTCTACAGATAGGTTTTACTAAGATGATGGCCGAGTGATATTATTGCTAGACTATTAATCCAGGAATTCAGCTGATGCTGTAGAGACCTGGATTCAAATCCCATCATGGCAGATGGTGGAATTTGAATTCAATAAAAATATCTGGAATCAAGAATCTACTGATGACTATGAAACCATTTTTGATTGTCGGAAAAATCCATCTGGTTCATTAATGTCCTTTAAGGAAGGAAATCTGCTGTCCTTACCTGAGCTGGCCTACATATGACTCCAGAGCTGCAGCAAAGTGGTTGACTCTCAACTGTCCTTGGGTAAAAGTCCCAGCAAAAGTTGGGATATAGATTGGCTAGAAGGATGGCCTGAGGGCTAAAATTGTATGAAAAGGATACAAGTCAAGATTAGTTTATTGCAGGGAAGTCACCAGTGCTTTGTCCATTGGTGAAGAATTGTAAACATAAGGTATGAATTGAAATTAAGTTGTTGCAGGGAATTCATGAGCTTACTTCCCATTGATTAGGATTCCCAAATACTTGGGAAGAGTTGTTATTTGTATTTCACAGGTGCTCAGACCTAGGCTGAACATCCAGCACTCACTGGAGCCTGAATACAACATGTAGCCCAATTACAACCTCAGTTCACTTCTTTATATGATTTCTCCTTAAGCCTACAATACAGTTTTCTACACTTAAAGAGATGCCGACTTAAAGATTTCTTATCACATTTTAAGAATACAAGTGCACAGAGGCTTTCATCATTAAACTTATGTGCAGCACAGTTTTATGGTTTGAGTCATATTAACTCCAGGAATGTGTCAATGAGGTGAAATCTAACAGATAAATTAAGTTTAAATTAAGACATCTTTGCACTTGCCTGTGATTAACATTAGTGTGAGAAAACTTGCTAAAAGGGGGCTCTTGCTGGGAAAGATTTAGACATGCTGGTTAGGTGTATTGGCCATGCTAAATTCTCCCTTCTGTGCCTGAACAGGCGCCAGAGGGTGGTGACCTGGGGATTTTCATAGTAATGCCATTGCAGTATTAATGTAAGCCTACTTGTGACACTAATAAATAAACTTAATTTATCTGTTAGATTTCACCTCATTGACACATTCCTGGAGTTAATATGACTCAAACCATAAAACTGTGCTGCACATAAGTTTAATGATGAAAGCCTCTGTGCACTTGTATTCTTAAAATGTGATAAGAAATCTTTAAGTCGGCATCTCTTTAAGTGTAGAAAACTGTATTGTAGGCTTAAGGAGAAATCATATAAAGAAGTGAACTGAGGTTGTAATTGGGCTACATGTTGTATTCAGGCTCCAGTGAGTGCAGGATTACCAGTAATCAGAAGCAAAAGTTGGGATATAGATTGGCTAGAAGGATGGCCTGAGGGCTAGAATTGTATGAAAAGGATACAAGTCAAGATTAGTTTATTGCAGGGAAGTCACCAGTGCTTTGTCCATTGGTGAAGAATTGTAAACATAAGGTATGAATTGAAATTAAGTTGTTGCAGGGAATTCATGAGCTTACTTCCCATTGATTAGGATTCCCAAATACTTGGGAAGAGTTGTTATTTGTATTTCACAGGTGCTCAGACCTAGGCTGAATTTGGTTTTATTCATTCATGGGACATGGACGTCACTGACTGGCCAACATTCATTGTCCATCTCAAGTTACCCAAGGACAGTTGAGAGTCAACCACTTTGCTGCAGCTCTGGAGTCATATGTAGGCCAGCTCAGGTAAGGACAGCAGATTTCCTTCCTTAAAGGACATTAATGAACCAGATGGATTTTTCCGACAATCAAAAATGGTTTCATAGTCATCAGTAGATTCTTGATTCCAGATATTTTTATTGAATTCAAATTCCACCATCTGCCATGATGGGATTTGAATCCAGGTCTCTACAGCATCAGCTGAATTCCTGGATTAATAGTCTAGCAATAATATCACTCGGCCATCATCTTAGTAAAACCTATCTGTAGAAAGGAGAAAAATAAGGGAACATCACTGAGATCTTTGCACTTGCCTGTGATTAACATTAGTGTGAGAAAACTTGCTAAAAGGGGGCTCTTGCTGGGAAAGATTTAGGAATTAGTTACAATCATAAAATTTTACAGCATAGAAAGAGGCGATTTGGACCATTGTGTCTGCATCAGCTCCCGAAAGATCTAGTCCCATTCTCCAGCCCTATCTCCGTAGCCCACTAAACGCATCACTTTCAAATATAGATCCAGCTCTCTTCTGAAACCATCTATGGAATCTGCCTCCACCAGTCTCACAGACAGCTGATTCCAAATCACAACAAGTCTCTGAACAAAGAGATTTCTCATCTCATTCCTCGCTCTCTGGCTGGCCATCTTGAAACTGTGGTCTGAGTCACTGGCATACCTACTCATTGAAATAAAATATCTTTCTTTACCCTGACAAAATTGATTATAATTTTGAAAACTTCAATAAGATCACCTCTTAATCTTCTCTGCTCCCAGGAGAATAAACTCAATTTCTCTCCTCTTTCTTTAGACCTAAAATTCATCATTTCTGGTGTCATTCTAGTAAATCTCCTGGTGCCAATTGACAGACAAGGTGTGGAATTTTCCGTAAGAAGCTCAGATAGGCGTTTGGGGTTGACCGCAAGAGATAAAAGTAAATTTAGGGTTTGCCATATGAATGCCAGAAATGACAATAGGTTTGAAATTTCTCTAAGAAATCCAAGGTATCAGTATTAGATCTGTTTTAGAATTCAGTTAGGGTAAGAGATAGTTGCTTGAAGATGAAATTAAATGCTACCTTTTGTATTAAACAGCAACTGTATAGGGAGAGAGAAAAAACTTCAACGAATGGTTGTGAAATAAATTGGCTGGATTCTCTGACCTCATCCGTGACTGGGATTCTCCTGTCAAACTGCAGTGAGTGCCACATTCTCCATTTTTGCAGACAGCGATGATGTAGTGTGTGAGAGTAGAGAATTCTGGCTTTAGACTGAGCAATTAAAAATTTTAAAACTGCAGAGGGGAAGAATTAAGTTGACTGAGGTAAAATCTTCAAGACTTCATCGAGCAAGACAGTAGGTTCTGGAGATCAAGAAGAGAAAATCCCATAAACCTTAGGATATATGGGAAAGACACATTCTGCTCGATTAGTGGAATGTTAACAATTAAAGCTGGTTGTACAATAAACTTCATTAGATTGTGTTCTGAATTGATGATTGTCCTTTTCGCCATTAGGGCTACCCCCAACAAGAAACTTTTTATGCTGGGGTTTAATATAGAAACATAGAAGACAGGATTAGGAGGAGGCCATTCGGCCTTTTCAGCCTGCTGTTCCACTCACCATGATCATGGCTGATTGTCTGACTCAATTGCCTAATCCTAATAGATTTCAAATCACCACATATCTTGATAATTTTATGTTTTAACTTGAGTGTTTCACCTTGATCTTTCTCCAACCCTACAGCTCTTGAATAACTTTGCCCTCTTTTGCATTCCAGATGTTTTTTTCTGCTCTGCCACTGGAAGTCATACCTTGTGTTTTATTTATTAGTGTTACAAGTAGGCTTACATTTAGACTGCAATGAAGTTACTGTGAAAATCCACTAGTCGCTCCACTCTGGTGCCAGTTTGTGTACATTGAAGGAGAATTTAGCATGGCCAATTCACCTAACTAGCTGTCTTGATTGTAAGTTTTGGGGGTTTCCTCCCTAAGCCTCTTAGCATTTCTACTTCTCCCCCTGCTTTAGTGCTCCTTTTAGACACTTTTTTAAAACATTTCTCTTCAGTCAAACTTTCAGCCATCTACATTAAATCTCCTGCCATGATCCAGTATCAAATTTCTGTCTGTCCATGCTGCTGTGAAGCATGCAAAGACATTTAATATGTTAAAGGTCTTATATAAATGCAAGTTCTTCTTGTGAATGTCATGTAGTTTGAAGCAACAGCTTAACGTAACATCCGATGCTCAGCCTGATTCTGTAGAGATGCAATGTGAGACTACTTGACAGAATCGTCTGATACCATCTGGATTTTACACCACATGACTTATCAATAAATGCATTGCAAAATTGGATTTAATTGGTGTTCAGGATATCCCTTAATTGACCTGCACATTTTCTGAGCTCATCCAGATATGATCAAATGAGTTGAGCATGTTAGCATTCTCAGTCTTGCTCTCTAAAAGTTAAGTCTGAGTGCTACAAGCAAAACTCTCTCTCGAGGTACTTAAGAGCATCTGGAAAGTGAAAGTTATGGTGGAGTGAATAGAGGTTTTTAATACTATGAAAATGTTTTGAGAGGATAAGTAATGAAAAATTGTTTGCACCAATTAACAATGAGGGGCGTATACACCAGAAATCATTAAAAGAATGATGGCGAAGCTGCAAAATTTACTCCCAAAGTGTTCAAACATTTTTTTTAACCACAAGTTATAGCAATTAGTGCAAATAATGCTGATCATTTAAAAGAACAACTCACACCTTTTGATTGAAATTTACCCTAATTATTATGTCTGAGGTGTAATAATAATCAAACAAAGCCATAAGAGATTACTTCTCTGAAAAATGTTCCAGTGTTGCTGAGAGGCTGGTGTCCAAGTCTATATTCCATTGTGCTTGGCGATGTTGATATGCTCATTCCAGAGAGTGATTTACTATAGATTTTATGCCACCAGTCAAGGAATTATAGTATTATGTATCTTCATTTATCTGAACTAAATGTGCTGAACTTCTCCCGACAGTCCACTTGTTTTGTACTTTCTGATACATCATTTGGGGGCATGTTGTGGCCCAGTGGTAGCATCCTGACTGTTGAAACAAATGTTTCAACACTTGAGTGCCATTCCACAACTTGATGGCCATAGAAAACGCATTCCTTTTTAATGAATGTTTTTATTGAGTGTTTTCCATTTCACATTGTACCACAAGATGCCCCAAATCTAGTACGGCACAGAGTTATTATTGTTTTCCATATGAGTACAGAAAGGGCCAGCAAATAAACATACAAATGATTCAGATTATCAGTCATCGTAATCGTAGACGGCATCTCCTTTTGTATGGATAATAAAGGATACCAGAAAGAGTGAGCAATCTTAGGATAACAGGACAAAGATCCTTGAGCACATGACACTATGGTGCATACCTTGATCCACAGGATAATAGAGAGAATTACACAATATACAGAATCCCTTATGGGTTAAAATACAATCAATTAGGACCACAGTCAGCACCCCAAGAACTTCAGGCAATGAAAGGATGCCCAAAAAAAAGGGGAATATCAAGACATCACCATCAGTACATGGCATGGTGTGGCAGTGTACACTCGCATACAGGAGCCAGTAATCTAAGGTTTCTTAAGCCACACTAAAACTCACCACTCAATAGACCTCACTCCTATCCAGCCATATCAGAAGTACTGTTTCGGCTTCACCATCACTGGAAAATTAGAACCATTTTCCACCAAGGAAACCCTACTGACAAGGAGAAAAAAAATTGTCAAGGCACCATTTGGGAGAGATACAATTCTCTTCCTCCAAAACACCAAGGATAACAAATCAGAACCAGTATCAGAACTTAATTTAACCAGATAAAGAAAGGAAACTCCAGAGAAAGAGGAACACTAGGATTAGCCAATGTACGCCACATGTGGTCTAACAGTATACACTTTTGTAAAAAGGATACTAGGAACAGAACAGCATAAGTCCATAAAAAAACAGATAAGATACTGCAACTCCTAATTCAACTTCTACAGGGGATCCCAAGCCTCAAGAAGGAGAACAGTCTGGAAATCCACTTGGAGGGGGATGATTTTCTCTCCCAGCCCAGCCTAACCCCCAACCAAAGAAAGGTTTTAGCGATACTGGATTGGAGCACCCAGATCCACATTCAGGTCTTGCAGCCAATAGAATATTACATATCCAGGTGAACATATTACATATCCAGGAGAATCAAGTCTCATGATGGATTGCAGTCCAGAAGCTCCCAGAAGGGGACATCTAGGTGGAGGGTGATCTACTCCCCCACCCAATGTACCCTCTAGCTGGTCCAGATAAACACAGTTAGTACTACCCTAATCAACTCACCTAAATTGGAATCAATGACATACTAGAATGAGGACTGACGGGCACATCATTACCACTTGTCTTTCCTTACAGATGTTGCCAGACCTGCTGAGATTTTCCAGCATTTTCGTTTTTTGGTTTCAGATTCTAGCATCTACAGTAATTTGCTTCTATCACTATTATACACGGAGCAAAGCAAACCATCCCTATTTCTAGGCCCTTCAGTGGCATCAATTAAGCTCTGCCATCAATTTTCCCGCATCAATGAAATGTAACAACTGGATGAATGCCTATTGTACATTCCGTGAGCCAAGTAATCATGTAACCAGTGTCATTGCTTCTGTAGTCAAGATAATATGGAAGACCATCTCAAGGAAAGCTAGACATTCAACAATTAGCTGACCATGCCCAGACATGCATCTGTACGTATTTTCTCTACTCCAAAACACCAGAGATATCAATAACAGTAAAAAAAAGCCCCAGTCTTTTCCACGATCTGCCTGTACCTTCAGAAGGTGCATTCTTAACATAGCCAGAGAGGCAGATTATCAACCTACAAATGCTTTCAATGCAACTATGGTTGATGGTAAGAGCAGGAGAATGTCCTGGTCAGCCAGAACCTGCAGAATGCAATGGTAAACCCTTTCAGTACCTTGCCAAGCATAAGCATGGACCAACAAATGGAAGTCCAGGATCACCAAAACCTTCTTAGAATATGCTGCCTGAAGAGAGAGAGAGAGAGATGCATTATATTGCATTGTGGCTTCAAGTGTGTTGGGCAAATATGAAGAATCTGGACACATTACTATATAAAAAAACAAATTAAGGCATTCTTTATTTTTAAGAAATGAGAGCAAGCATGCTCACTGAGGTGAAACCGTCTTTAAATCCCAATAAATATCCAGCAGTGAAAGTGTACAGGGTATCTTAATTCTAAGAATTCAAGCGTAAACAAATGGAAAAGAGACAACAGATAAAGATATTAAGAGAAAAAGGGAAACATATTATCCGATCACAACTTAGCAACTCACCGGCTTTATGGCATTTAAAATGAGGATAAAAAGTTTAGCTTTGGATAAAGACATTTCTAAAACACTTTTTTTTACCAGACACTGTATTTATTTCCTTTTTATACTGATACATGTGGGTCACCTAGTTATTATAGCTACTACGATTATTCTTTCAGTGAAACATTTGTTATTACACCTGGAGACTTGGCTTGAGGGCAAATGGGAGACCCGTACATGAACTGATTTACAATCTGTACTCAATTTCTTAGTCTAAGATGCCACTAGAGACAAATATAACTGACGTACCTCCGTAAATAGGTGTATGGAAACACGGATTCTGACTTGAGCAAGGGTGAGGAGGTGGTGACCAAGGATGGAGGGAGAAGCATTGTGCAGACCTGGTGTGTGAAACAAGTTTATACGTGGCCATTCTGTAGTCAGTAGCCTTTTGGTTAGATTGCACTCCAGTGCAGTTTTCATTCCACCAATACTTCCCCTGTGAAGCATTTGCTTTGTGGCCACAATACAGTCAATATAAATCAAACGCAATTAATAGATTTTTGCTTTCTGATGACCAGCTCATGAGATCTTGAGTAATTGAATACAACTTCGTTATTTCTATCCCAAAAATGCCAACTGTACTCCATTCACTTTATCTTGAGCTTTTTTTTATATCATAATGATAAATATCTGAGATTAAACCAGGCAAGTTCCTAAGTAGTGACAGATCAGTCTGAGTTCCTTACCCTGGTGTTGGTCTCCTCCTCCTTGTTTATTTGCATTGTACGTTGGGGACACTACAAAGCCATCGAGCCTGATTTTAAAAAATAGATTTTATACCAAGCAATAAGTCCTCAAGTTACACTGCTGGATATCCAGCTTGGTAGTATAATTAATCTGAATTTATTTGGACCACTGCACGATTGAGATAAATCTTTTCTGGGAGGCCCAAAAAGATTAATCTCAATCATACAGTGGCCCAAATGAACACAGTACATCTCCCCCTGCTTCGAAAACATAAAGTCGCCATAGTTCCAGATGACCATAGCCTGCTCTCCCCTTTGAGTTGACTGGTGGTACTTTTAATCACAGTTAACGAAACAATATCATTTTCTGTTGAACTTTTTTTTAAGTTGGAGTTGAAATTTGACCACAGTTCTTGGATGTGAATCAATGCAGAGAAATGCTTGTTGTTGTCTTGATTTAGATATTTACAATTGTTCTTAATAGTGTTTCATCCTCATTTATTTGTCTGGGTACATTTTGGGCAACTCCCACTTTTAAATCTGTACTTGGTTTTTATATTTCGGGGAAGGGGGGGCGGGGGTGCATGCAAAATACTGAACTGTCTCTGAAACCCAACCCACTATAGTCATGTGAGAACTGAGCTGTTCAAGCCCCTTTTTTATTCATTCATGGGATGGATGTTGCCCATCCCTACTTGCTCTTAGAGGGCAATTGAGATTCAACCATGTTGCTGTGGCTTCTAAATCACATGTAGGCCAGACCAGGTAAGGATGGCAGATTTTCTTCCCTAAAGGCCATTAGTGAACCAGATGGGTTTTTCCTCACAATCGGCAATAGTTTCATAGTTATCAATAGATTCTTAATTCCAGATATTGTTTTACTGAATTCAAACTCCACCATCTGCTATGACAGGATTTGAACACAGGTCGCCAGGACATTAGCTGAATTTCTGGATAAATTGTCTAGTGATAATACTACTCGGCCATCATCTCCCCACTTGCTCCACTGATTAATTGAATTTCTTTTTGACATTGTTTATGGTGGTATAGGTAATTGTATTTTCCACTCCCCATTGATTCAGTTCTTTTTCAAACACACAAAACAGTGGGATGCCTGACCCTGTGGAGCACTTTGTGCTTCAATACATTTCGGTATTTACACAGTTAAATCAAACAGCATGTTAGATGTTGGAAGTTGGAAATCAAGTGAGGCTAGTTGCAAAATAGTGAGGCACAAAGAGATTTTGACTTTGACTCACTCGGGAGCGATGAAAAGCATTTGACTGAGGCAATTCTAAATACTCAGGCGGTTTGAGATGGGTTTTTTTGACAATTGACAATGATTACATGATCATCAACAGTTTCTTAATTCCAGATATTTTCAGAGTAATGTAAATTTTCAACTCCTCTAGACCCATCATTTGTTTCTTTCTTTATTCTATCCCTTTGTACCTTGTTACTGCCTACAATTCTTTCACAGGTGTTCTTTTTTTGTCTCTGCACTTGTTTAAAACCTCAAGTCGTGGTAAAAAGCCATCGAGCTGAAAGATTCTGCCACAGATGCTGCTTGGCTCGCTGAGTATTTCCAGCATCTTCTATTATCGTTGAGATTTCCAGCATCTATAGCATTTTCTTATTGCATTTGTCCTTGAGCACCTTTTGCCGAGATCAACACACTTCCGCAGAATTTAACAGTGCAGAACTTTGAGAGTTTACAGCTTGATCCCACAGTAGGAGGAGTGCAAGGATATCAGAGAGATGTAGTGACTGAATGAGGTTACAGAGACAAGAAGGGGCAAAGACATGGAGGGATGTGAAGACAAAGGTGAAAACAATTACATTTGAGTTGTTGCCTGAACAACTGGTTGGTCAATTGTGAAGGAGCTGCAATTAGTCTCAGCATTAAAAGAGTAAAATCAACCTGAATCCCCACTCCTGAAATTAATTCACCAAGTACTGGCTTCTGACTTGTATAATTGTGTAGCCATCAGATGAAAAGCTGACGGAGCCAAGCTTTATGCCACATAACCCACCAGACTGGCTATACTCTTGCTTAAGCAACACATAATGGAATTATAAACATTCACAAAGCAACGCCTATGCCTTCTGCCAGAATAAAATGACAAAAGAAATAATTTTCATTTACATAACACTTTCATGACCTCGTAATGGCTCAAATTGCTTTATAGCTAATTAAATACTTTTAAGGCATAGTCAGAACTATAATGTCAGAAACACAGCCTCCAATCTGTACAGTAATGTCCTGCAAATATAAATGCAATAATGTTCCAGGTTTTGTAGTCAGTTGTAAAACATTTACACTCAGTTTGACCTTGGAAGAAGGCTGCCCACTAATCTTTGTCCATCTCTATGGCATGAACTTCCCCCTTCCCAGTTCAAGGGGAACTCCAGACACCGAGCTGCATTGACATAAATAAGGAGGGTAAGCAGCTAATCACACTGAAGCAATCTCACAAATAGCAAAACAGGAAGTTAAATGCCTTCAAATTAATTTACATTTTCAACAGCAAAGTAAATTATTATGGTTATGGATTAAAATGGAAACTCAACATTATAAATAAAATACCAAAATATTTATTTTAAAATTGGTATAATTTTTTTATTATAATGTGACATTTCACAAATCAAAAATTAGCTTTTCAGAACATGTAAAAAAAGTGTTTAACAATAAGTATGAAGTTAGTATGTTGTTTAAATGCAAGTTACACCTGCACTTTTCAGATTTTACAGTGAGATTAACAATATAAATGTGGATGTCTTCATCAATTCTTGATTGTTCAGTGATTGCAGTCTAGGGACTTTCTGGAGGAGCATAAAGTTACACACAACCTTGACTAAATATGTGTTATTCTATGCATTCACACACTCTGAAACTTGTTTTTTTTTCCTCATTTGTGGGACATGGGCATCGCTGGCTGGTCAACATTTATTGCTCATCCCTTGATGCTTGTGGAGGGCAGTTGAGAATCAACTACATTTCTGTGGCTCCGGAATCACATGTAGGCTGGACCAGATGAGGATGGTCGATTTACTTCCTTAAAAGACATTACTGAACCAGGTTTTGTTTTGACAATCAACAATAGTTTCATGGTCATCAGTAGATTCTTAATTCCAGATTTGTTTCCTTATTGAATTCAAATTCCACTATCTGCTGTAACAGGTTTTGAACCTGGGTCCCCAGAACATTTACTGAGTTTCTGGATTAATAATCCAGCGATAATATCACTAGGCCATTACCTTCCCTGTAATTTGCATTGAAGTGTGATGGCAAAAACTGAAACTTTGACTGCTATTCTGACCAGATAATCTGGATTCATCTGTTTTAATGATTTTAATTGAGGGATAACTATTGGTAAACCACTGGAAAGAAATTCCTTCTCTTTTTGGTACAGATGTCATGAGATTATTTACATCCACCTGAGATACCATGCAGGGCCTCAGTTTCATATTTCAACATAAACCTGACACGTCATCCACCAACAGCCCAGTACTCCTTCTACATTTCACTAGAAGCATCAACCTTGTGTGTTTAATGCCCAGCAGGAGTTGTCTCCCATTTAAGAGAGAGATGTGGATAAATAAATCTTTGGAGTTTGCAATCTCAGAGAACCATGGCAGCTGGATCAATTTATATTTTCAAGGCTGAGTTATATTCTGACATACAAAAGAATCATAGGGTTATGGGGGCCAAGCAAGAATACTAAGTTAAAGCTACAATGAGAACAACTATAACCTCACTGAATGGCAAAGCACAGCTGAGCTTCCAACTCCTCCTAATTCTTATTTTGTGATAAATTCTGAATCTACAGACTCTTGGCAGAGGTGAGAGTGCTATCACAGAGCAACAAACCACCGTCTCAAATCTTCAGAGGCTGCTGAGGGAAAGGAAGGAGGATAAAATAATGAGTGAACAGTGTGCTTTAATGAAATATATGCTCATTCCGATCCCAATCACAGTGACAAAGTGATTAGCACTGCTACCTCACAGTGCCAGGGACCCAGGTTCAATTCCCGGCTTAGGTCACTGTCTGTGCACAGTCTGTTCATTTTGCCCATGTCCGTATAGCTTTCATCCAGGTACTCCGGTTTCCTCCCACAGTCTGAAAGATGTGCTATCAGATGCATTAGCCATGCTAAGTTTTCCTACCATGTATCTGAATAGAAACTGGAGTGTCTCAACTAGGGGACTTCAACAGTAGCTTCATTGCCATGTTAATGTAAGCCTACTTGTGACACAAATAAATAAACTTTAAACAATCAAGGAATGCTTAGTAAAATAGCAATGACTTTTCATCAGGTCTAATGTTATCGGAAGTTGATGATTTCAGTAATGTTTTGATTTCTTTATGGTTGAATGGAGGCTCTGGGTGAAAGTGGACCTGGCATTTTGGGTGATAGTAAACACTGGGGTTAAAGGTGAAAGTAGACACTGGAGATTCTGAATAAAAGTTTATTCTGGTTGATAGTGATACTGGGGTTGAAGATAAAAGTAGGGTTCTGGGTGAAAGTAGACATTGGGAGTTCTAGGTAAAAGTAGACACTGGGCTTTTGGGTGAAAGTAGAAGTTGGGGGTTCTGAGCGAAAGTAGACATTGGGGTTATAGATGGAAGTAGACATTGGGAGTTCTAGATAAAAGTAGATACTGAGGATTCTGGGCAAAGTGGACGTTGAGAGTTCTGGACGAAAGTAGACATTGGGAGTTCTGGGCGAAATTAAACATTGGGGTTATAGGTGAAAGTAGACATTGGGAGTTTGGGGTAAAAGTAGGCACTAGGCTTCTAAGTGAAAGTAGGTACTTGGGTTCTGGGCGAAAGTAAACACTGGATTTTGGGTGAATAGGAACGGATGGTTTTGAGCTGGCGTACAAAATAAGTGGCAACCTTGAACTTGCTGCTTCCCAGGTTAATGTGGGGGAAGGGGGAAGGGGCAAAACGAACCTTCGCAAGTCAAAGTACGGCACGAGGTGAAAACGGCTAGCTGAAGAAATTGGTCAAACCTCTCGCTAGACCCAGTGGCCAGTAAATTGTAAAGTCACCACTCCTGTAAATCATTCTGCAGTTAAGTGCTGACATTCAACCCCAAGCGGTTAGCAGCGTTGTAACAGCTTTTAGTGAAAGAGCCGTTTTGCTGATGAAGTGTGCAATTAAAAAAAGTAATAATAATAATAGTGAATCAATGAAGAAAAGGAGGCTTCACCATCAACCTACCTTTTACTGGAGCCCGTACAGTAGTGCCATTAGTGTTTGATTGCGGTTCTATAAAGGTGTATTGCTGTGTTTAAGGCGCCAGATAAATGCATGCTGTTGTTGTAATGATATATAACCTACAGGATAAACCACCGGGTAAAGGATGGGAGTGTTTCAAGAAGAGGGGAGTGTTTCAAGAAGAGATTCTCTGGCAGACCCCTTACTAGAAAATAGTTGAGGTGCTAAACAAGGGCGAATTTGCTGCTGAGATTTTGACCTTGGCAGGTCCCTTTGGCTAATGAATTTAAACCGCACGTTACATTTCCAAATGATGAATGGTGTGCTTGTTTACTGTTATTCCCATTATAGTCGGTGGGCAGCATCCCAGGTGGATTGTCAATGGCTGTTAAGGGGTGTGCGATACGAGTGTGGAATATTCTCTAGCTGGTCCATACACTTACAGCGAGCTATGCATCAATGCACCTTACCAGCACCGACCGCTTAGCCAAGCTGTTTGTCTTGCTCTGCAGGACAAGTCAACCAATTTTCTACCATTGCAATTAAAATAGTTCCTGGCCAGTTTTATAATCCCTTCACCCCCCATTGAGTTTAAATGTGTCCCCTATTAAACATACCAAGATTTTAACCACCGTTCTCCACTGTTTTGATCAAATGTACACATGAGAATTTTCAGCCTTCAATTTCAAGTTGCTATCACAAGTAGGCTTACACTAACACTGCAGTGAAGTTACTGTGAAAATCCCCTGTAAGGATCAATTGGAGCCTCACCTAATAGCATTAGGCGGGGTACAGCAGTATTGGCAGTTTTGCCATTCTGCTTTCAAGGAAGCTGTGTTAACAGGAGAAGGTCTGGAATTGGGAATAGCGATTCCCAAGAGCGTTGTTGGGTACACCGCCTCCCGCCCTCCATTAATCCTCCATGGCATTTCATTCATTTCCTCATCGATTTTCACAGGTCTCCCATCCAACAAAGCAGTCCCTTCAAATTGCTTGTCCTCCTCCATAAATTCCCTTGTCCCACCCCTATCTCTGAATATTTTCTGAAGGATGCCTATCTTTCTTGCTTCATTCCATTCGTCTGTGCAACCTCCTCTCACCCATTCGCCCCGAACACCCGTGTTACAGCCTTCAGCTAACTAGAACTCTTTTCTTGTGTCTTTTTGCAACGCCCTTTCTCAATCTTTCATTTCTCTTTCTTTCCCACAATCGTTAAAATCTATCTCCCGAATCCAGTTTTGATTACCGTTTACCAAACAGCCCGTCATTTTTTTTCACGCCCTAACTTCCGGGGCACATTGCGCTGCGCATTTCATCATCAGTGCCAAATTAATGCAAGGTGTTGTTATCGCTGTTTATTTATTAGTGTCATAAGTCGGCTTACATTAACACTGCAATGAAGTTACTGTGAAAATCTCCGAGTTGCCACATTTCGACATCTGTTCTGGTACACCGAGCGAGAACTTAGCGTGGCCAATGCATCCAACCAGCACGACTTTCAGACTGTGGGAGGAAACTGGAGCACCCAATGGAAACCCACGCAGACACGGGCAGACTCCATGCAGGCAGTGATCCAAACCATGAGTCGAACCTTTATCCATGGTGCTGTGAGATAGCAATGCTAACCACTGTGCCACCCAAGCGCCTGTAACCAGAAGGTGCACACAAACCTCACTTCCCAACAGCTCTTGCTGGTGGTACCTGAATATCAAGGATCACCCAGAGGTGAATGCTTCATGTAACCATTCAACTCTCCGCTGGATAGTGTCACAACTCTCCATCAACTTATCTTCATTTCATAGAGAGAGAGAGAGAGAGAAATGACAAACAATTACAGAGAGAGAAAGAGACAGAGAGAGCAATAACAAAGAATTATAGAGAAGAGAGAGAGCAACAACAAAGAATTACAGAGAGAGGGAGAGAGAGGGAGACAGCGGGAGCAACAGCAAAGAATTTCAGAGAGTGTCACAACTCTCCATAGACTCACCTTCATTCCATAGATCTCTGACCAGACATCAACAATGTCGCTATTCTGAAAGAGGACAATGTAAGGATTAGCAAATGGGGTACTCTTGGCCTGGGGTGATGTTAGGGTGGAACGAAGGTGAAGATCAGTACTAACCGTCAGAGTCTTGTATTTCAGATTTGGGTCAGAGTAAAACGCAAAGATCAGTAAGCAACCTGGTCAGGGTTAGTGATTGTAGTGAGCTTTATGTATTGGGTTATCAGAAATCTGAAGCTTACATCTTAAAGTTGGAAGAATCAAGAGTTTGCCTAAAGTTACTCCGTCTTTCTCCATGACCCTTTCATCGATGGAGAAGATGTAGAAATTCCTGGGATGGGGGTATATGTCTGGACCTCCGCTCCTGCCTTACATCCTGCCAGTGGTGCTGGTGCCATCACGGGCTTCCTCCTAAAGCTATGCCTTTAATACAGAGTGCAGGAGGCCAAGTCTAAGTGGTACTGAATTGGTGTTATCCCTCACAAAGTGTCAAACTTAAGTGATTGCAGGTTCTTCCTGGAAGAGAGGTTGTATTGTGAAGTGAAATGGGGGGAGGGGGTTTGGTGGAAAAGAGGAAAACAAACTTAGAAACAGAAGATATAAGCAGCCGTGGGCTGATTGGCCCTTCGAGCCTGCCCCACCATTCACTTCAATCATGGCTCATCATTAAATTCAATATCCTGTTCCCATCTTCCATCCATATCCCTTGATCCTTTTATTCCCCAAGAGGTATTTCTAGCTTCTTCTTGAAATCACACATTGTTTTGGCCTCAACTACTTCCCGTGATAGTGAATTTCACAGATTCACCACTCTCCTCACCTTAGTCCTAACATCTCTTTCCCTTACCCTCAAACTATGACTCCTAGTTTTGGACTCGTCCACCATTGGAAATATTCTTTCAGAATCTACCCTGTCAAATCCTGTTCGAATTTTACAAGTTTCTATGAGATCCCCTCTCACTCTTCTGACCTCCAATGAATGTAATCCTAATTGATTTATAATAGACTTGTCATTCCAGGAATCAGCTTAGTAAACCTTTGCTGCACTCCCGCTATAAAAGAATATTGTTCCTCAGATAGAGACACCAAAACTGCACACTGGTATGGTTTCACCAATTCTCTATATACAGTTGCAGTATTGGAGTAAGCTGTTGCAATTCTCGGAAATTGGAACATCAATGGCCGTAAATTTGATCTGTTAGAGCCCTGAGTTCAGCACTACCCCCCACCCGCCTCTGCAGACTTGGCACTTAACCCCCTCAGTTAAACTGTAACATGCACCGCAATAATGTGTGCCCAAGAACAGCGCACTTTTCGGATGCATAATGAGGGGGCGTGTGTGTCTCCTGTGGGAAATGCCACTTAACGCAGCTTGATTGATTTCTTGGGATAGAGAGAGAGGAACGCCAACATTTTAAGAGTGACAACAGCCACTTACTTATCACGCACAGGACAGTGACGAGCGCAGATAAAGAGCAAAGTAATAAATCATCTGAGTTTTGCAGTTTATCACATTTTAAGTGCTTGGAGATTTGCAAGACATTTCAGCGCAAGATACCCTGCTGTTCACCACCCTTTGCTGATACTTACACGATTCCTTTGTGAAATATTTATCACTACAGTTTTTGCGGTTAGAGCAATTTGACAGACAGCTTTGCTTCTTCCACGTGGTTGCACGCAAAATAATTGAGCACAGGTCGTTGAGGAAGGATATTGTTCATTTATTTATGATTAAAGGTTTCAAATTTAGCACGATATTTTGAAGCAAGTAAATTAGAGCTTGGTAGCTGATTTGTCTTCTTGCTTGTTCTTGTTAGTTTTCATAGGTGCCCAGGTAAGGCCAAGTGGAAATGATCTGGGAAAATAACAGGTTTTAAAAACACTTTTGCAATCATCGTGGGTTTACCTTAAGCCTAAGATACATTAAAGTGCACAGTTCCACGGTGTGAGAGTGACCTTTATTTCTGTGGCCTCGGTAGGTACTTAACGTTTCTTTAAAAAACACTTCCAATGTTAATATTGTGCTCCAGATTTCAGATTCGGCGCTGACGCTGAGCCAAGACGCCCTTACATTTGGTGGTATTCTTAAATAGCAAAACAAATCCGCCTTTAAAATCAGATTTCTACAGATATTTTGGGACTCGGTTACAGTAAGAGTTTTCCGCCGTTTTCTACAAGTCAGTAAAACTTTTATTACGAGTCATGCGCAACGCCATTGGGCCAGCACTTCATACACACTCACGCACACAAAGTGGTTCCGCGATTCAAACTTTCTACAGCAGTTAAACTGAAATACCAATGCTAGGCCAGTAGCTGTGAGACGTGATGCATCCTTTCTTGCCAGGATATTGCTAGCTGTACACATCCGTCGAGGTTGCAGGGAGGCCAGCGATAAGAGAGCTTTGCTTCATCTGTCGCTAGTTCCTCTCCCCCCACACCCCGCCCAATGTTAAAACACCCTAAGTGTCTCTTTCCCGATAACGTTAAACACGTCGCATATAAATATTAAAAACTAAACGTGCAATTTTCTTCAAAGCACAGGACACAATATCACGTTTGCACCATTGAGCATCTGAAGCTACTTGGCATCGATCTGAAAACTGTATTGCAAATGCAGTCTGAGATTATTATTAGAATCTATTACTTACGGTAATACCAAATGTCAAAATAGATAAACTGCGATATACAATTTCTGGAAGTGATTGAATAGTGCACCCTAATTTAGATGAGTTAATAAATCACACAGGGGGATTGAAATAATCCAGTCATGGGAATCCCCAGTGCTATTCTATATATTTTAATCCACTCTCCATTAACAATGTATGACTTTTAACAATGTATCTTTGCTTTTGTTTAAACAGTTGTTGCAGAATTCAGTTGGAAGTTTGAAGAAAGCCAATGCATTCTTTGATGAAATCGAATTTGTAAGTTTACATGGAAGACGATATACAAAAAACACAAAGTCTCTACACACCAACAAGGGCAATGGAAGAGAGATGGGTGACACATGTGTCTAATTTATTACCATTGGAAGTGATGCTGAGTCTCAGGACTGTAACTGAATTCAATGGTTCAGTGATATCATACCGTAAAGGGGAAGTTTAATTAATGAACAGTTCGTGAGACAGCCTTAAAGGCTGAGACAATCGTTCATTTTTATGGGACTAAAGTGATAGACCTAAGACCTGTCGTGCAGCACACCTACCAAGATTTTGTTTTTTAAAAAGGAGAGAAAGCCAGCTGAATTAAGACAATAGCCATGTGATGCTAAGTTCAAGTTTAAAAGATTAAAGGATGTCTGGGCAAAGCATGAATCTGAGTAGAAAATGAGTCTTGATTTCAATACAACGAAGCTCGAGGAGTACATGCAAGGCTGTCGAGTTCAGGAGGTTAGACAATGGAAAATATTCAGAGAGGTAATGGCCAATTACTTTACTGGCAAGAGAGCATATAGTCAGGATGAAGGTTGGAGGTTAAAACTGAAAGCAGGACCACCTGTAGATGGCAAGCTTTTTCTGTCGAAATTATGACAGAACCATTGAAAGAGCTTTCTCGGATTTCTTGCAAATTGTGGATAAGCATGGACTTTTTCTGAAATTAAAAAGAGTCACCTGGTCCTTGATAATTCTGTGCATACTGTTCGTCCTTACTGTGGTATTGGGGCTGTTGACTAGTTGTACTGTTTGTTCAGAGAAAGCTAACGGTACATAACGCTTGAAGATATCCAGCGTATATAATCCAGTTACTGAACTGTTAATAGCTTTAATATTTTCCATCAACATTTTACGAGTAAATACATGTTAATTGACATGATGCGAAAACAAAACTGAGCTCTGTTTAAATGTTTCCTAACCGCTTGATTACAATATTGGATTCAATCGTTTTGCTGATATATGTTATTATGTATGTGAACTTCAAATGGCCTCTTTTCAGGCTTTGGATTGCTACAACATTCATTATGGAGACACTTAAAAGTATAGAACAAAGGGTAGTTTTGAAATCTTCCATTTAACTTTATGAAAGGTTTACAGATGGCATTCCACTTGAATGCTATGGGTTGTAGTAAAATTAATGTTGCTATTTTCACATTGATGCAATGTGGTTCTAAGTCCATATTAACGTGAAAATGGCCAGGGGACTGAATCGTCCCCTGCAGAAAATAGCTGCAGAATTGGGGAAGCATTAGGTCTTCACTTTTACTGTTTCTATTTGTTTTTTTTTTCACCTGGAATTACTGGCAAAAGCGACATGTGACAATATTTGTTTGTTATTTCTTACAATAGTTCAAGATCTGTCGACCATTTGCTAGATTGTATTGAATAACGGATATGCGGGAACGACCATAATGTAGTAATCTAGCCAATTAGTTCACTTGGAACTCAGGCAGTCGATAATGATCACCTAAAATTTGATTAGATTATTGCTAAAAATCACTTCATAGTGCCATTAGTTATGTATGCAATATTTTACACATACATAAAAATAAGATGTATAGTGTATTATTTTTCAGGGTGGTATTAACTTTTTCAGACAGTCACTCGTCGGTTTTGAGAGTAGCTACTTGTTACTTCATATCATTGATTGGCAATGGAGTTCCCATTAAAGAATTAGCGATGACTGTGCATTGATCACAAAGATATGCCTTCATTGAATTACCGGGAAACTCAATGATGTGTGTATTTCCACCATGTGTTCATTTTCTCTCCCTTCTGGTCTGTCAAGGTTATTCTTTTCTACTGTTTGTTATTTGTTTTTGATGGTTTGTAGTTTTTTTTTTATATATTTTGCATTTACAGGACACGTAGCATTCTCGTAGCTAAATTGTCCCACTCTTCATCATGCCACTGTTTCCCAAGCCACCTCCTGATTGCTTCATTACCTGCTGCCTGTCATTCCAGTGTCCCTGTTTTTTGTGCCTCTGAGCCTTTCTCAATCACACCGTGCTAATTGCTGCCTCCAGTCCCTTCCCTTGCCTTCATTTTGTCCATTCACTCCTCACCGTCAAATTGGGTTATCCAGAAGTATTGCACGATGATTATTTCTGCACGCGAGTTAATGCAGTGATGTAGCAGCACAAACCCATTGCCCTTTTAATGCAGGTCCAAATGTTTTATTCATAAAGGAAGAATTGTAGTAGGATCATATCAGATATTAAACTACCAAGTATGGGGTGAGTATTTCTCTTTCTCTCAGTATGCTTGTTTGAGTGACAATGGTCATTTAACAATAATTAGTGTCCTCCAATCAGTTCTGTGCCCCGTTTTAATGTCTACTCAGAATTCAGAGCAGTTGTCCAAGTTTTAGTTATTTAATTTAGTATTTGTAAGTTCCAGAAAGAAAATGTGCGTCCTGTCCCTTCCGATTGATTTGAGACCAGTTCCCAGAAATCCCAAACAAACTTAAATCTTCTCGGTGGCAGTACATACGTTTTCAATTCTTTCTTATTACTTTGCAAGGAATTAAAAAGTCCGTCAAAAACTAAGTTGCCTCTTAGTGTCCCCGGATGCGTGAGTTAGAGGGATTAGTTTGGTAAATATGTAGGATTATAGGAATAGGGTCTGAGTGGGATTGTTATTGGTGCAAACTCGATAAACCGAATGGCATTTTTCTGCATTGTAGGGTTTCTATGATTCTATAGATTTACCCCCAAAAAAGGCACAGATATGGATTCTCGGGGAAACACACACGCTTGTATTTTTTAACATGTAGTTTTCTGCGAACTTTTAGCTGGCATGTTGAGATTTGCAGTCATGGCTTTGATATCGGAATCTAAGAAAATGGTGCCAATCTTGAATAGCATCCTTGCTCGCCAAAGTTTAGCAACTGCACACAGTCGTCCGCCCCTCATGTACGCTACCTGACGCCGCTCTGTGGGACTCTAGATGCAAGCTATGCGTGTTTTTGCAAGAACATCGCAAACTTCCGATTGCAATAGGCAACAGAACTTGATCAAATGGGCGCCAGAATAAGGGTGAATTGGCGAACCACTTAGCACAATCAGGGCGATCGGATTTAGGGAACCAACACAGATCCACAGGCAAATTCTCCTTGAGTGGCGAGGGGGAATCCTCAGAATTATTCGCCATACTCTCGCGGGGAGATGGTGGTGGCGGGTGGGTTGCTCTAAGTGGGAGACGTCCATTTGCCAACATCAGCTGGTCGGTTCTGAAAAGAGGCGGCTGAATGTGAGCACACAGCTCCTGACAACACTCTCCCCCTTGTGCATTATTTTGATTCTGAACACGCCAGTTGTAGGACGCAGCTCCCTGCACAAAAGGAGGGAAGCTCCAAGTTTGGCATCGCTTTGGGCTGTCTGCGACTGGTGGCAAAAAATTTTTTTTGCTCGCAAACCAAGTCCGAGCTGCGAGCGTCGGTGCCGGATTTAACATTCCAGCCGTAACAGCGCACCACCTCCCCCGACCCACTATTTAGGTCAGAGTGCAAAAGTTAATCCCAAATTCTGCGCGGATGTGTCTCTCCCTTACATTTCACACCATCTCCGGCAAAGTGCGTGCTATTATTGAAGTCACAGATAGGAGGCATGAATACCCAGCTGATTGTGCCACATGCAGAGATTGCACCGTGTCTCTGCCCCAGTGAGGACATGCTGATTCCAGCACTATCTTTTCCCAATGAACGATTTCCGCTAATTCTACAAAAAGCCGCCGACAAGAACTCATTATGGGAGGGGTTTTGATGCACTCGAAGAATAAAGGTCAATTAGTATATATTCATTCAGAAAAGAATGTCAGCTAAAGAGCTATCGCAGTTGTGCCTTCATGTATAGTCACACAAGCAAAGCGCGATTAATTCTCTGATCAAGATGTTCAGACTCTATTTCCGACTGTCTGTTAAAAAAAGGAAGCATGAAACGCGTATTGATTAGACGGGTACATTAATATTCTGATTGGCCATAATCTACTTTTTATTGATCGAACCATTCTTTTATAAACTGTCCGAGCTCTCCGCATCTCATATTCAGACTGAAATGAAATTAGCTTCTTTGCGTCCACGAAGTCCTTTCCTCCTCTCTCTCGCCCCCACCGCCCCAGCTTGCAGCCACTAGTGGACGTGTGATTAAATATCCGCAAAAAAATCCGTCTCTCCTCCGCAGAATGAGTCTAGGTATGCTTTCGGAAAATAATCAATGTACATCCCCGGAGGATAAATACAATAAATTGTATTTATTTATCTCTTATCGTGGTCATCGGTGCGGGCACACAGGCTAATCCCTCAGAAAGGAGCCCGGGTTTCTCTCTCCCTCATTCTCTCCCCCATTCCGCCTTTGCTGGTGCTTAACCCTCACATTCTCCGACTCCTAGCTGGGGGGAGAGAGACAGAGAGAGAGAGAGACAGAGCCATCACATTTTATAAAAGCTAATGTCTCCCCTACTGTCATGGGGAGCGGCTTGAAGCATTTTACATCAGTGACAGCCCCGGGTGCTCACTCACTGAGCCGCGTTACATTTGACTGTACAGCCGTTGCAGAGACTTGTTATATTCTAATCGAAAAACTCCGGGGGTGTGTTCGGGGATGGAGAGTGGGGGGGGGGAAAACTGGTGTGAGGTGGGGTGCAGTGCTGGCTTGGGAATTTCCTACCTTGGATGTCTCGGAGGACAACATGTTACCGTGTGAATTGTGGGAGGCAGTGCTAAATAAGCCCTCTCCCCGTCCGCAATGCTAATATCCCAACTCATTGTAAACGGTGGACGCACCGCCGCCACACAAGACGGTGAAGATGAAACGGGCAGATAGTAGCATTCCCCCGCCTACCTCCAACTCTCCCCACCGCCTCTTCCCCGTCCCCTCCGCCCCAGATGAGAAAATGAATTGTGTGTGTGAGAGAGAGACTGAGAGCAAACCTTCGCCGCTTTCTCATCCCCGCTGCTTTCGCCGCCAACACCAACACAATTATTGGGATCAACAGAGTGACTGACTCCCACCGCCACATATAATACGTGTTACAGAGGCATTGAGTGTTTGTGTGGGTGAGGTGAGAGGGGGAAACACCCCTGAAGATATTCCTTCGGGGTGTACCGTGTATCCAAACAAGCACTCCCCCCTCCCTTCACACACACATACGCTAGTGTAGATGTCTGGCACTGCATCAAGTGTTGCAATGCAAAGTGATGTAGCGCTTTCTGATCATGTACAGTGAGATTTCGATATGATTCGAACTAAATAGCACTTTGGACTGGCGGGAGATGACTGTACGCATACCCCCGCTTTAAAAAAATGCATAACTGTTGCGATTTCATCTCTATAGCAGTCTGCTGCGCGCGTGTAGGATTTCTGTTAGTTTATCATACAGGATTACTGTGGAGAATTTCCTCACACGTACACACACACACACACTTTGTACCCCATAGCGGCTGGGGGGGGGGGTGGTTAAAATCGCAGGACAAGGATGTCTCTTTGTGTGGGGATGTGATGCGATCTGATCTGATTAGTATGGGCACCTGTACGAGTATAGCCCACTAACTCTGTGGGCAAGTGGAGAGAGGCTGGCACCGTCACCCAAACCTGCCAGGGCGGGAGGGAGGAAGGAGAGGAGTGGGGAGAGGCTGGGCTGAGGAGTGGCCCGCCCCGCTCTACCCCCTCCCCCCCCCCTCATTGGTCGGCCCCGGGGTCTGACGCACAGCCCTTTTGTGCCAATGGGAGGGGGGCCTGGCTTAGAGCGGCAGCCGATTGGCTGGCTGGAAGAGGGCGCTACGCAAAAGCAGAGCCCTGGAGCTGAGAGAACTGCAATCTATCAGCAGCAAGAGAGAGAGAAAGAGAGAGGGGGACAGGGAGAGCAGGGACTGGGGAACCACTGCGGCGGGCAAAGTGGAGTGGGAGGAGAGGGAGAGATAGAGAGAGAGGAAATAAAAGTCAGCAGCAGCAGGCAAGTAGGGAGAGAAGGGGAAGAGAAATCTACTGAGAAAATAATACGGTGATATCCCAGATTCAAAAAGGGGGACGGGGGTCAACTGTTCCCCCAGAAAAAAAGTGCATTCAATCAGAAACTGTTGTTCAGACGGAAAGATATGGACGGCCGCTATGTCAAAGGAGTTGATATCAAGCCAAAACCCCCGGGGATCTCCTCACCCAGGGCCACTGCTGAATAGGGAGCGATCAAAGCCAGCCACTCACTCTATCAAGACAAGACAGAAGTTGGAGCCAGGGCTACTATGAGGTCGCTTCTTGGAACTGCTTGCTGCGGATAAATGTAACGGAAGATTTCAACGTGGGGAATTATTTGTTTCCTTTACATATATATATATATATATATATTTGAGTGTTGTGTGTTTGGAGAGGGAGAGGGAGAGAATTGAGAATCGGACTGGAGAAGGAGGGAGGGTGGAGATGGTCCCCTTTTTGCTGCTCTGCATGCTGCTGGAGCGGGTAGCCTGCCAGATCCGCTACTCGGTGCCCGAGGAGCAGGAGCATGGCACCTTCGTGGGGAACATCGCCGAGGACCTGGGGCTGGACGTGACCAAGCTGGCGGCGCGCCGCTTCCAGACGGTGGCCAGCTCCCGCTCGCCGCACCTGGAGGTCAACCTGGAGAACGGGGTGCTGTTCGTCAACGAGAAGATCGACCGGGAGCAGCTGTGCCGCCAGAGCCCCAGCTGCCTGCTGCACCTGGAGGTCTTCCTGGAGAACCCGCTGGAGCTCTTCCGCGTGGAGATCGAGGTGGTGGACATCAACGACAACGCGCCCAGCTTCCCGGAGGCCGACCTGACGGTGGAGATCTCGGAGAGCGCCTCGGCCGGCACCCGCCTGCCGCTGGAGAGCGCCTTCGACCCGGACGTGGGCAGCAACTCGCTGCGCACCTACCAGATCACGCCCAACAGCTACTTCCAGCTGGACGTGCAGACCCAGGGCGACGGCAACAAGTTCGCCGAGCTGGTGCTGGACAAGGCGCTGGACCGCGAGCAGCAGGCGGTGCACCGCTACGTGCTGACGGCGGTGGACGGCGGGCTGCCCCAGCGCACCGGCACCGCGCTGCTCACCGTGCGGGTGCTGGACTCGAACGACAACGTGCCCGTCTTCGAGCAGTCCGTCTACACGGTGAGCCTGGCGGAGAACGCGCCGCTCGGCACGCTGCTGCTGCAGCTCAACGCCACCGACCGCGACCAGGGCCAGAACGGCGAGGTGGTCTACAGCTTCAGCAGCCACGTGTCGCCGCGGGTGCGGGAGCTGTTCGCCGTGGAGGCCCGCAGCGGCTGGCTGGAGGTGAGGGGCGCCGTCGACTACGAGGAGAGCAGCCTGCACCAGCTGTACGTGCAGGCCAAGGACCTGGGGCCGAACGCGGTGCCGGCGCACTGCAAGGTGCTGGTGCGGGTCACCGACGCGAACGACAACGCGCCCGAGATCAGCTTCAGCACGGTGTCGGACGCGGTGAGCGAGAGCGCGGCGCCCGGCACGGTGGTGGCGCTGCTCAGCGTCAGCGACCGCGACTCGGGCGAGAACGGGCAGCTGCAGTGCGAGATCCTGGGCCAGGCGCCCTTCCGCCTCAAGTCCTCCTTCCAGAACTACTACACGGTGGTGACGGACGGGCCGCTCGACCGCGAGCTCAGCGACTCGTACACGGTGACCATCCTGGCCAAGGACCGCGGCTCGCCGCCGCTCGCCTCCAGCAAGTCCATCAAGGTGCAGGTGGCGGACGAGAACGACAACGCGCCGCGCTTCTCGCAGCCCTCCTACGATGTGCATGTCACCGAGAACAACGTGCCCGGCGCTTACATCTACGCGGTGAGCGCCGCGGACCCCGACGTGGGGCAGAACGCCTACATCTCTTACTCCATATTGGAGTGCGACATCCAGGGCATGTCCGTCTTCACCTACGTCTCCATCAACTCCGAGAACGGCTACCTCTACGCGCTGCGCTCCTTCGACTACGAGCAGCTCAAGGAGTTCAGCTTCACGGTGCAGGCCCGCGACTCCGGCACGCCGGCGCTCAGCAGCAACACCACCATCGGCATCGTGGTGGTGGACCAGAACGACAACGCGCCGTCCGTGGTGTCGCCCGTGGCCAGGAACGGCAGCGCCCGCGAGGTGGTGCCCCGCGGCGCCGAGCCCGGCTACCTGGTGGCGCGGCTGGTGGCGGTGGACGCGGACGAGGGCGACAACGCCCGCCTCACCTTCTACATCGCCCAGGGCAACGAGCTGGGCCTCTTCCGCATGGACTGGCGGAGCGGCGAGCTCAAGACGGCCCGCCGGCTGCCCGCCGCCAAGGAGCCCGGCGCCCCTCACCGGCTCCTCGTCGAGGTGAGGGACCACGGGCAGCCGCCGCTCTCGGCCACCGCCACCATCCTGGTGATGGTGGTGGACAGCGCCGTGGACCGCCAGGGCGAGCGCGGCAACCGCGCCGGCCGGCCCCGGGACACCTCGCTGGACCTGACCCTCATCCTCATCATCGCGCTGGGCTCGGTGTCCTTCGTCTTCCTGCTGGCCATGATCATGTTGGCCATCCGCTGCCAGAAGGACAAGAAGCTCAGCGTCTACAGCTGCCTGGCGGGCGAGTGCTGCGCCTGCTGCCGCCAGGCGAGGAACAGGAAGAAGAAGCTCAGCAAGTCGGACATCATGCTGGTGCAGACCACCAACGCCAACGCCGCCCAGGTCTCGGTGGAGGACGGCAGCTTCGGGCACCACAGCCAGAATTACTGCTACCAGGTGTGCCTGACCCCGGAGTCGGCCAAAACGGATCTCATGTTCTTGAAACCCTGTAGCCCGGCCCGGAGTACGGATGCTGACCACAACCCCTGTGGGGCCATCATAACTGGATACACGGACCAGCAGCCCGACATCATTTCCAATGGGAGTATATTATCCAACGAGGTAAGATGCTGCAATTGCGCCCACACCCCTTCTATCTTGCAGCCCTACTCAACAGATTCCCTCCCATTTGACCCATCCTGACACATTTCTCTTTATACTTTTCTTTAAAAAAAATACACAAGTCTTCACTGTGTCCCTTGTCTTACATATTCAGGTCTGTTAACTCTGGCTTGTCCCCCTCAATTGAAACCAGCTTGAGGTTGTCTCTGAATGGATTTCACTGAGAGCCAGGGCGTGTGATGAACTTTAGCACTTTGCCAGGGAGGAGAGTTACCCCCAACATTAAGCTTTCAGAGAGAGCTCCACCGAACCTGTCAGTGTTTGAGACCTTCAGACACTCTGCGGTAGAAGGGAAAGGATGTCAGGGCAACGCGCCATGAGAATTCACTAAACATTCTTAGAAGCAGACTGAAAGTGCCCCGCTTCATGGGAGGGGGGGGGGAATGGAATAACTACCTTGTGCCTTTAAAATGTTATTCAGTCTTGATTCTTTGCCAGTTGGAGCTTTGAAATATCCTTCAATTGCACAGACATCGCGAAGTCCAATGTCATATTAGGAATTACATTCCCTCATCACAGTGATACCTTGAAGTAAAACGGCGTGTGTTAGCCGGAATTTTCCCTCCTGTTAACGGCCCTGACGGGGCTTCACACATTTATTGTCTGTCTGATAAGTCAGGCTGGTATTGACTTGACATTTGACTCTTTTCCAGACGAAACATCAACGGACCGAACTGAGTTTCCTTGTGGATAGACCCCGTCGAGTTAACAGGTAGGAAAAGCTCTCCCGAACTGGGACAGCCAGCCCTGATTTTTCACTTGTTTGGCTCATTTCGATCTGAATATCGGGCGCTAACGTTGGCCATCTCTCTCTTTTTTTCTGTGTGTGTATGGGTCTCCCTCCTCCCCCAGTTCTGCTTTCCAGGAGGCGGATATAGTGAGCTCGAAGGACAGTGGGCACGGGGATAGCGAGCAGGGGGATAGTGATCACGATGCCACCAATAGAGCTCATAACTCTGGTAAGTGCGGCCCCAGTGTCTTTTCTATCATGAGCCCCAGTCTGTTGTGTGTGAGTGAGTGTGTGTTTATGGAGGGAGTGGGCGATGCGTGGCATCTCGCATCGCCTCACACAAAACATACCAAAGCAGAGCTACCTTCCCTCGCCCCCCCCCCCCCCCCATTCCCGGCTTCCCTTCTTCTAGTGTTTAATTCACGCTCTTCTCTGCTGTGCTGTGAGGTTTTCTCAGTCATTCACGCAAGTGTTAATGTGTCTGAGTGAATGGGCATGTCAGCACAGCATGCTGATGTGAGTATTGGATTAAGAATAACGTGTAGTTAACTCAGCGGCTCTCGAATTTCACCCGTGGTGTGTATTTCATGCACATTTACGGTTGAGTCACGGACTTACAAAGAATTGTGTGATGCACTGTTGAGCGAGATGGAGGAAGTGGCGTGTTGTTATTTACTGCTGGTCGCGTCGCGCCGAATCCTGTTTCTTTGTGACATAGACTGAGTACAAGCTGCCCTGGAGGAAGCCATTCTCAATCTAATTTTCCCTCCCTCTTTTTAGTTTGGTTGGTTTCCTGGGTTGCTTTTATCCAACCCGACGTCCACTGTTCATTATGGAAAACACGTTTGGCACCAGTAGCCGCTCAATGGGCCTCTTTATTTTTCCTCTCTCTCTGCCCTTAATGAATATGCAATGTTAAATGAGTCTTCCAGGACTCGCATTTGTCTCCATCATTCCCCCGCTTGTTGTTCGGACGTGATGGAATTTGGAAAGAACTGATAGCGGCGGGGTCAGCGAATTGAAAAGGACACAAAGCAGTGGTCTCTGCCAGATGTCTCACACCAGCTTTTACTAGCTGGGAGAGGGGGGAGGATTAACTGGTTTCGCGTGCCTCTGCTTCATAAACTTCTCAACCCCCTTATGATCTGCAATTTTCCACCAACCCTGCGGATTGAATCTTTCGGGAAAAAATAATTACAGGAGATCACTACTGTATTTAATGCATCTCCACTGTCTAGTGGCCTTTCTGCCACAAGCTGTTATACAGGTGCCCTTTGCACATGTTTTAGAACGGTGTAAGTGGCTCAGGTCAGGATTTGATAACAGCGTCGGATTTGGTCCACAAGTCCTTTTTGTTAAAAAATAAGCTCCAGCTCTGTACCTCACCCTTTGCTGCGGCTTTCGAAACGGGAGAGTGTTTTTTTTAAATACACTCACATCACAGAAGATGGCAGCAATGCAAAACTTATCAGACTCTGCAGGGCTCCCTTTTTGCATTACATTTTCAGAAGTGGAAATTATTGCTCAGGGTAACAAACTAGATAGGATATCTTTTCAGCCAGTTATTGGAAATAACAGTCCGACCTGCAGCGACGAGTATAATGCCACTCAATTCGGTCAGTGAAGCACATGCTTGTGTTTCCCATTGACTGGTCAAATCTTGAATTGCTGCCAGTAAATCCGTGTCACTTACCAAGTAACTCTGGAATTCGGATCAAAAAAGATTGCTTGTAACCAGATTCAGAAACTAATGAATTGTTTCATTTCACCACGAGGCAGTATAGGATCGTGCATAGAAATCTTGTAATAATTCCAAGTCTGCGTTTGTTTAAACTCTTACTTGCAAATGTTTAAATGCGTTATATTCCGTGCAGTGTTGAACAACTAGAGTAGAATTGCAATACCATCCCCTTAAGCCGGGTAACCACCATAAGTGATGGCGGGGATTGCATTTGTCCCAGTGTATGCGGTTCTATTTAGCGAGTTTGTCTGCAAAAGTGCATTGGCCCATTTCATTTAACTGTTGTACAATATCTTCCCTTGTATGTTAAAATGATCTGTTATTTTGAAACCAGTTCTCCATGCAATGCAATGCTATTGCTTGGAATGATTCTTCCTGTTGGCGATGGTGCATTTGTGTGATGGGATTTAAAAGAATTCACTTCAACAAATAGTATTTAACGAGTCTTGTCCCTCAGTGCGATTGATTTCTAGTTCAGTTCCCGGGGAGCGTCTCACAAACACAAAAAAAATGAGGACAGCTATCCGAGTTCGTTTTTGTGTGTTTGTTTCCGTGGATATTAGCGCTAAACCTTCAATGAATGACAACAACCGTTAGTTTTAGCATGAAAGAGACCAATGCCCCAAGCAAAAGCTGGGGAATTAGCAGGCTTTGTGAAGAAAGTGGGCTTTAAAAATGAGAGGGGCTCTTAGAAAGAGAAAAAGGAGGTTGGGAGGCAGAGGGGCTAAAAGGCAGAATTCCAGAGAATTGGAACCTGTAGCAGAAGATTCAAGCGCCAATGTGGGGCAGGGGATAAGGGTTGCTTCAGGGGACAAGATACCATAATAGGCCTGAGTTGCATCATTACTCACAATTCAAATATACCAGAAGCTAGTCTGTGCGATAATAGGGGACTATTCAACTTCCAAAGTGAAAGATGATTAAATCAGAAGACTAAGTCAAATGAATTTGGTATGTTTACCCTGAGCTCACAATAAAAATGAGCCTGCAGTTCCCTGGAATTATCTTATAATTAAAGCATTATTTACAGAGCCCTTCAAATGGTTCAGGTCAGGAAAGGGAAGGTCAGGGAGTGTATCATCTGAGTCTGGGATACATTCCTGGAATAATTGCCATGTACATGGTATTGACAGTATGTGATAACATGCAAAAGGGAAATTCCCCAAGAATAACTTCAGGGCAAGCAAAGCGCTTCCAATAATCCAACACAAATTTTTGGCCAATCACCTCCCGAGTAATGCGGCTTTGTGTCTTGTAGCTCAGAGATCATTGCCTGTTTTAAAAAGGAGGTACTAAGATTTTTCAACCTGGTTTAATCATGACCCAAGCAGTGATTGGCAAACATAGTAAAGGAATGCATTGAAATCCTTTTATCCCCATTGGTCCACAGACTTCAACCACAGTGAGGGGAGAAAGGCGCAAAATTGGACCAAGTGTCCTTGGTACTGATTGGAAAGTTACACTTGGGAAATCCCTGTCTATCCATCCAAATCCGAGAGACGTGCTGGTTAGGCGCATTGATCATGCTAAATTCTTCCTCAGTCCACTGGAACAGGTGCCAGAATGTGGTGACGAGGAAATTTTCACAGCAAGTTTATTGTAGTGTTAATGTAAGCCTATTTGTGACTAGTAAATAAAGCTAAAAAAACTTAATTTAAATGCCCAAAATGTCCTAGATCTTGTAGAACTGAAAGGGGGGGGGGTGTTGGTTAAAATGGTTCATGCCCCTCAAAATAATGTCTTGGAATATTATCAGAATCAACAAAAACCTTGGAAAAACATTGGACGAACTGTTACCATATATTCTTGTCAATAACGAACATATGCAAGCAGTATGACTTCCCAAGATTTGCATTCTTTGTTGAAATTCAAGAAAAGCTAGTTTAAGGAGCTGTATTTCAGTGAGTGAAGGAATATAGTACTGGTAGATTGCATTTGGCATCAAAAAAACTCAGTGTTTCCTGTGTCTCTCATATAAGTCATTAAAAGCATTTAAAAATGTTCACTTAAAATGGAAGATAAAGTGAATCATGTATTTTCAAATAACACATAATAAAAGCAAAATGCTGCGGGTGATGGAATCTGAAACAAAAAAAACTCAACAGGTCTGACAGCATCAATGGGGAAAGAATAGAGACAGCATTTGGAGTCTAGATGACCCTTCCTCAGAGTCAGCTGGCTCGATTCTCTCCCCACAGATGATGTGTGCACTTGTAATAGTCTCATTCCCTCAGTGTTACCTTAGTTCTTACATTATTGCTTCAGAGAAATGCAGAAATTCTTGGAGATAGGGGCATTTGATGGAGTGTGGAATATAATGGGAGAAAAAGGTCTCAGAAGCTTTATATTCCTGGGGGAAGAAAGATTGAGAACATGTTTTACCCTCCAGATGTGAGCCATCTCTGTGCATTTTCACTAACATATTTTTGTGGGTTTATAAAGGTAATAATTGAAAGCATTGTTGCGTTCTCCCAAAGCATTTATAAATCGACTAAAGGACTATCCTGTTCAAGGAGAAGGCAGACATAGATTGAAATTGAAGCCAGGAACTTAAAAGGAATGTTAACTCAACAACAACAAAAAAGAAACACCACCAGGATAGAAGTCTTAAGGGATAAGAAGAATCATGTCAGCTTTGACCTGAAATTAGGGGAAGGGGTGCACGCCTGACAAGGTGAATGTTCTGACTTCAACTGGTATGTATACTAGGAAGAATTGCTTTAAGATGGAGCAATGAATGTTTAACCAGGAAAGACACCCTGTCAAAATTAGGGAACTGGTCGTGGGTGATTGTGACAACAATGACGAAGTGGACATAGCCGACAGACTCCCCCTCCCTCCCCCCCAACATACACACTCACATACACCCACCTCCCTCATTCAAAACTGCCTAGAGACATCCTCACAAGCCTTATCAAATGCTCATGACTCGGTAGCACAGACCACCCCGCCCCCCCCGCACCTAGGACTTGAGCCCCGCTGCGATTAGGTTTCAGAACATATAGATCTTAAAACAAGTGTTTGTCTAATTTAACAAAGAGTGGCCATTTGTCAGCCTCACACAAAGAGACTGAGCCCCAGCGAGCGGGCTCCTGCAGCGAGTTGGAACACTTAAGTAGCAAATGTCATCCCTAGCTCGTGTTTTATGTATCAAGCCGACGATGAAATGCATTATACTGTCCGAGCCGCCTGTGAAATAAAACCGGAATCATAACGGCTAAGCCATGCCCCCAAGGCGTAGCGACCAAGACCCCCCTACGCGTCCTTCTTTTTGAATGTGGGTCCAGGAAGAAAGCCTCGGTGTGCTGGTGATCCGGTTTCAGTTCACGTCCGCAGTCTGTAACACCTCACTGATCAGTAATTTGCTTTCAGATTTCTGCAGAGCAATTACTGATGTAGGACTGTGATCGAAGCCTTGTATTTGCATCGCGCCAGTTTCTTTAATTTAACGTATAGATATTAAAAAAAAGTAATTTCGAAGTGAGATGAAATGCGGTGATAACAGCCTCCTTTTCCTCCCTCGCCGCGCTATTTAACTCACACTCTGGATAACGTAATGTGGCGCAAAGCCCATCAGATAAAATAAAGAGCGGCGGATGACCGAATTACCGCTCCAAGTGCTAGTTTGTTTCAACTTAAGGATCTCAAGAATGGCTTGTATTGCCATTGATTCCAACCCTCCCCCCCCCCTCCTCACCAGCCCACCCTTTGAACAACCGCGGGCTGCGTTGGCAAAACATTTTTTTCTCTCTAAAGAGTTAACCATCAGCTGGGTTAGATTTGCGAGTTGTGCATGTCGATGTGTGTAGTTGCTATCAGTTGCTTTATTCGTGTGGTGGCTCCCGCCGTATGCCAAACAGTCAGGACAATCTCTCGGGTCGCGCCGAAGCGAATGCTGTGCGGGGTTTGGTCTATGTTCCTCTGTGATTTGCAGAAGCTGCAAAGGGGCGCTGCCTGGTTAAGCATGCCCGGTGCAACCCTGCCTCTCGCTTAATGTGTGTTAATATGAGCTCCCCAGTTTGCCTCGCCGGCGCTACCTGTAAAGCCTGTGTCGGCAGAGCCGGTGGAAAACACACCGGGCTCCTACTGCATATGTAAGAAAACACTTTCGTATTTACATAGACCAGCGCTGCCAATAGAACATGCAGTAACAAGCACACGTCAATAGCAGCTGCCTCCGTGTCAAGCAGAACCGAGAAGTGTTTCTCCACACGGACTAAATCAATTAACCACACTGATCCCCCAGAATGAGCAATGGTTCAAATTGTCCTGGTTCTGGTACTGATTGTAATAGCGGCCGCTAATAATAATAATCAGATCTCACGTTAAAATGGTCAGCTGCCGAGATTTGATGTTTTTAATGTTTGGCTTTTGCCGAGGACATAGGATGGACCGAATGCCTGAAGTGAAGAGAGAGTCATCCAGTGATGTCAGGTATTTGCCTCAAGAACCCCAGAGGACAAGTAAACCTTAACCACTTGTGGTTTATTTTTCTTTCCATAAACCATCTAATCCCATCTGCACCGCGTGTTGACTTGACTCCAGGAGTTTATTTAAGTTTTTCTTAAAGACATAATGCTTTACTCTGTGGGGACCACCCGTCGAAGAGAACAGTTGCCCTGTTCCGTGACACAGAATTTTGCTGTGACACATTCATAGAATATAGTGACTTTAATATGCTGGCAGGTGATGATAACGCAGACTAGCAAACAGAGTGTTTCATAACAGTAATTTACAAGAAATAGATCTTATTGAAAGTAATAATTCCGCACAAGGAGGTTGATGTATGAAATTTTCTTCTGTGCACCATTTGAGAAAACTAATTATCAATAATCGTTACAAATAGAAACATAGAAACCAGAAGCAGGGGTAGGCCATTCGGCCCTTCAAGGCTTTTCCTCCATTCATTTTGATCATGGCTGATCATCGAATTCGATATCCTGATCCCCCACTCCTTCTATGTGACTTGATCCCTTTAGCCCTAAAGTAATATTTAATATATCGGCCAAAGTTGTTGTGCCTTCTGGAGTTTTAGTTCTTCACATTTTGCTATTCCTCTTCAAGCTCTCAGATGTGGTGATTGTGATGTATTATGCACCTAGAGTGATTGGTAGTTGTATGTTTAGGGGATTCACTGCAGGATTCAATCTGTATTCCACACTATTCTTCACCCTGGGTGAAGAAATTTCTTCTCACCTTAGTTCTAGAAGGCTTACCCCTTATCTTCAAACTATGACCCCTAGTTCTGAAACGAGGACCCCCAATTCTGGATCTGTGATCTGAAGTAAAATAATCTCAAAGATTTGGCTCACTTCCTTCGAAACACAATAGTCATATCTGAAGTGCTTTCATAATATTAATATATGAAACCATTGTAATTTCAATTGATTTTCAAAGATCCATGTTTTGTTGGCTGGATGTAGATTTATATGCCTATTTATTTCTCATTAAAGCACTGTACCTTATTTCTTTGCTTGAATACACATCTCTTAAATAAAAGCAGGCCTCCAATCATTTTAATAGCCAGGGGAGTTTAATAACAACAAAACCAGGTTTGGCATAATAATTTCAGTACCAACATTACCATTGCAATTTGAATCCCTTGCTGCTTTGTTCCTGTCTTCACTCTTTTCGATCATAAGTTTTCCTGCTTTCATTGTTTTTTATTCTCCTGCAATGGAAGCACTCAGTTACATATGGGTCAGCTTAGTGAACAAGTATGCTTTGAATACAAGCAAGCTGCTCGAGTGGCAGTGTACAGTGAGTCCTGTCTGCTCGTTGAGACAAATTGCGCCACAATCTCATTCATTACTGCTAAATTGATAAGATCATACCAGTCCATTCCATGTAGCTAAATAATGCCCTAATCGGCCATCCATCTTGTTGAGATAATGATGCCATCCTGTATCTCCTTTCAAATTTGATTGGCGCACTGATTGCATTACAAAACAAAAACTTTTCTTTGTAAAGGCATATTTCAACAATACTAAATAAGAGAGGGGAATACTTTTAAAAGAAAATCATAATTTTGGTTGCTCAGAATTTTGTCAAACTAATTTAACATTACATTAATCTAACAGGTGACTAAATTACGTGCATGCATGTGAGATAATGGAAGTTATGAGTTTTTGTTAAAGAATGATCCAAGGGATAAGTCCAGTGTAATAGCACCTCTCAGTATTTCCCTTCAAGCTTTGGGTTTATTTGGATTTTGAATGTATGGTGTTCAAGCGTTATTGTGAAACTCAAGATAAACCCAACATATATTGTTATTTTAAATCACATTCCTTGGATCAAACAGGATTGATGGCACCAAACACTTGCCAGAAACCAAATGGAAACACTATTTTCAGGATGGATTCTATGGTTCTCTTGTTACATTTTTAGGCACCAAATGTGGAGCACACTAGGATTCATTGGCCTACCATTAGATTTCCACCTGCCAGGTACTTTACATACTTTTTGTCATAAATAAGGAGCAGTCATTGAGTTGCCATCCACTTCTACTGAATTAAAATTCGTAGTGGGATATGCAGGGAGGCTGAGTACATAGTCAGAGGGAATGCTTTTCCTCTGTACATGTGCAGTGACAGTTGACCAGCAAGGCAAAATGGTTCAAGTTTAGGCAAAGTTATGATATCATTGAAGTAATCTGCAGAATGTTTTTAATTGGGTCATTTTAGGTAAATATTTCTCCAAGAGCAGAATTATTCTCTGACAGTCTCCTGGAGTTGAACAGTTATTCATACATCAATGACTTTGATACTTTAAATGCTCAAAAAAATTTTCCTGATGTAAGTATTGTGGAGTTGGCATCACTTGTTACAGATCTTGCAAAAGAAATCTGTTTAATATACTCTGGATGATGAATTCTGTGTAAAACACTTAACCCTGTGATTATATTTTATGAAATACAGTACTCGCCAAGCTACACAGTATCACTTTCAGCCCTTTCCTTGCAGTGGAGACTCCAGCTATTTCCCTAGCCAATTCCCCTCCTGTCAGACAGATATTTGACCCTCATCTCCTTGCTTGATAAACAACTTATAAGTCACACGAAAAGTGTAAGATTTATCATTGAGAGGGCACAGCCCAGTAACAAAAACTGTTAGATCTGTGCAGAATTACCTGCTGTCATCTCTTTTTTTTGCCTTGTGCTCATCAGCCATATGGTGGCCAGGCTCAGTTTCATGGCTTAATTTCTGCAACAATGCTTTTTTTCTCAGTGCATCACACTTTCTTTTTTGGGTGATACGACCGTGAGATCTGAAACAAGTTTGTAAATGGGCAAGTATTCTACCTGTTTTCTGTAGGCGCGGACTTTAGTTTTTATTGTGGCTTGATAAATCACCTTGGTCGAAGTCCCAGAGGAGTAGAGAGGCATGTTGTAAATAGAGAGCAAGCTTTAATTACATGACTCTAGGCGCTTCAGTAGCACGAGCACTGGTAGGTTGGTGACAGGGCCATTTGAGCTGGTACGAAATTATATTACATACATCTGTTCATTTCCTACACTTGTACTGACTCGCAATTTGACAGACAAAGTGGATCAATTGTATGAACACCCGAGATGTGATCACGTTTGTTTTAAGGCAAGCTGTAGGTAGGTAATTGAATCTTCTTAGAAAATTACATTTCTGAAAATAGAGACACCCTGTTCAATTTTGATTTTTTTGGAACATTACTGAATGGCCAGTGCTGATAAGCAATGGCCAGACTACCTTTGAAGAAATACTGGCTTCATATTTTTAAACTTCAGATATCTTTGCTGTAACATTGATTTCATTTTCCACTGGTGGTTGAAGTGCTTCAGGGCATCATACTGGTTCTCGGGCAGATATGACTTCATAATTGTGGCAAGTTCAGTTCTTCAGACCTGAAATACTGGAGATCTTTCCCTGTGTAGCTTCTGCCACCCATGCAAAATGTGTGGCATGGAATGGAAAATGGCAGAATAGATGCACACCTGGATTTTTTTTTGCCTCCACACTTGTTTGCTGCTGTTTTGTAAATAGACAGTTCACATTGAACAACTTCCACTGATGAAGATTCCGGCATTTGCAATAAAAAAATACGCACAGAAGTATCTTAATCTGTTACTTAATCCTTATTTTACTATTGGCATAAAATTATTCTCCTCTGGTATCAAATGACTGAAAAGCATCAGAATATTTGTGTTGTCTTTCAGGCAATAGATAGAGAAATTCCTCTTGTAAATTCCCATCAAATTATGCCAACAGCTGGACATATTAAATCTAAACATTCAAAAACAAATGAGAAATGTGCGAGAGTAATCACAAAAAACACAATTCATAGAATCGTAGAATCCCTACAGTGCAGAAGGAGACCATTTGGCCCATCACGTCTGCAGTGATTCTCTGATAAAACTTCCTCCCCAAGCCCAATCCCCCGCACTATCCCTCACATAGTGATTCCCCTAAACTTCCTAACCTGTATGTCTTTGGACTGTGGGAAGAATCCAGAGGAAATCCATGCAGACACAGGGAGAACATGCACATTTCACACAGACAGACCTAAGGCTGGATTTGAACACAGATCCTTGGAGCTGTGAAGCAGCAGTGCTAACCACTTGATTGATAATCTACTCAATTGGCAGTAAACGTCAAGACTGACATTTTCTTGATACGTCAGTGTTCCATTGTTATGCACAATGAGGTTTGACGTTAATGGACATTGATTAGTGAATTCCATTGTAATTTTAACATGTGAAGTTCTCCCACTAATAAGGTGCCCCCAGTTATTTAAAATGTTCTTTCCATTTTTTTCCTGTCTTTCTCCCCTTGCAGGCCGTTCACCGAGGTGCATCCTCCTCCAGCTGGGGGAGAGCAGGACGGTCCAGGATGCAGACTTCTCCACGACTGCCGTCAATGCAGCTCTGTGAGCGGCTGGCAGGAGGTGCGATTTGAGCAGGGTGCGTTGGACAATGACACTTCTCTCTCTTTCCCCTCCCTCCATCTTCCCTCCCTGGGAATGGAACCCATTTGCCTCCACATAGCACTTCCTCTAGGGGTCTGGTCGAGAACTGATGAAGTTCAACCAACTGAGGCAACTGATTTTGAGTGACAGGCAGCCCTGGGACTCGGACCTTTTGTATTTCTGGTTGGGACTGAAGCATGAGACTGCTTGAGCTGCCTCCATTGTCCTTGATATCTTGAAAGGACAGGATCACCCTACTTAAGGCGGAAGGTTGCTTACCATTTTACAGTGGAGATCTCTTAAGGTCAAATTTTATGTGGAAAAAGAAAATCTCAGTAGGACTTATTAACCTAAGTGTGAGATTGCAGGAGAAGCTTTGACGTGGCAATCCTATTGCCAGCATGTAAGATAAAACTCTTAACATTGTCACCTTACAATTCAATTTGTAAACATAAGCATATCAAACAATATCATCAGTGAGATGGTGACATCATTTGCCACCAACTGCATCTTCATCCTTTTCATCATTTTGTTCATCATCTTCTGAACTTTTCTCTCCCTGTTCATTGATCGACCTTTGCTGTAGTGTTAAACAGATGCTGGCTGTCATCTGGTACCTCATTGCACAGGCAATTCCTTGTGTGAGCTTCAGTTGGAAATACTAGGGAACTATTGTAGCATGGGGAGCATCACAGCCGAGCTTGATCATGTCCTCATCCAAGGTCCACACAAATATACCTCACAACTATTGCAGGATAGCAATCGAATGCAGGTACCCTGGCTATTTAATTTTTAATTTTCTCAGCTCAGTTTTCCTGAGGAGAATTGGGCCACCTGTTTTGCTATTCTAGATGTGATCATCACACTGAGCATTGACCAGGAATCAATCCTGGTACCTACTTAGTCTGCGTGGTTCAGTCGCACATCAGGCAGCAAATGTAGCAATTTTGTAACCAGGGAATCAACTTTATTGTCATTGAGTTTTTGGTTTCATCGAAGCAAACAATGTTTATGCTTAGGAATGTTATATTTCAATATTAAGCATTTTGTCAGGCATTCCAAAATCAAGTTCAGTGTAATTAGATGCAAACTAAAATGTCCTCTATTTCGCATCAACAGTATACTTTAGACGCAACTCTGAAAAGGCATTATGTTCCCATTGTCTGCATTTCTGTGAGTAAGCTTGCCAAGTTAGTGCAGTTTTCCTCTGTGGGCCTACGTCCAATTGGAACTGTTTGACACTGCTTGAAAAATAACTTTATACAGAGCGGCAGACAAGGGAGAGTTTCACCTTCTGAGTTTGGGCTGATTTTGAATCATGTTATCAGAGGTTAATAATACTTTGCATCACTCCGAACTGGGGAAATTAATAGTTGTGCCAATAATGTCCAGATTGTTTTATCTCATGAGAGGCATTTTTGAATGAATTGCTCCAAGGTTTACCAAGATCCCAATGGCAATAAAAAACAAGTCTTTGAATTATGAACTGAAGAAGTACCACCTTTGTTAAGGAGGAATCACAATTAGTTACAGATGGATAATGAACAGTGTTAATTGTATTGCTAAATATACTTGAAACAACATAGGAATGAATTAACTCCTATTTTAATAGTATTCAAAATTTGGAGAATTTCTTGGGAGTATTAAAATAAAATGTTGGTGCTGTACTCGATGCTGTTAGTTCCTTTAGGAATTACAGTGCTGCATGGTATTTCCAGGGGTGTTGCAGACATCCAGTAGCAATTAAAGCTGTGATCATCAAACAGTGAATGTACTGAAAGCTCAATGTAAGAATCGCTCTTCAAATCTTTTAAGAATTGCAGCTGCTAGTGTGTGTGGAGTTAATGCTCAAGAATCTGAAACAGTTAAAGCAAAATGAAACCATAGGTCAATGCAAAACTTGCCAATCATACTAAAATGATCGACCTCTAACTTGAAAAGGTTACATCCTAGTATTGCTGTTTCATGAAAAGTAAGGGTTTTTTTTTATTTTGCCCAGCTGTAATCAATTGCTTTCTTCATTGTGGGTTTATGTAATTTCTACAACATTGTAACTAATGGTAAAATGTATCAAATTTGAATCAAAATCAAAATATTGTTGAATTTAGGCAGCTGGTAACTTGAGGGCAAATTCCACTTAATAGGAAGGTTACCAAATATGTACTCTGTTGGATTAAAGTTTGGTAAAGGAGCAAGTTTGGTCAAGGACTTCCAATACGAAGTATCTGAAAGGGACGGTGGAGATTTGGTTGAATCTATAACATGTCACTGATGTCATGTTATGTCTGTGCACAGTTCCTTTAATGTTTTAAATTTCAATGTTTGCATTTATAATGGAAATCACCTCTGTAAACTTTTTATCATGTGTCACAAAGTACCAGAGAACATTTTCAGCACAGAAATAGGCTCACAGAATCTCATTCCCTCTACCAATCGGAACAGTTTCTCTCGACCCACTCTGTCAATACCCCTCATGAATTCAAATATCTCCATTCAACCTTCTTTTCTTCAAGGAGAACAGTCCCAGTTGCTACAATCTTTTTTATGTTACTGAAGTTCCTTATCCCTGGAATCATTCACATGATTCTTTTCTGCACTCTCTTACACGTAATGCCCAAAATCAGGCACAATATCTAATTGAGGCTAAACCAATGTTTTAAACAGGGTTAAGATAACTTCCTTGCTTTCATATTGCATGTTCCATATTGTTAAAGCCCAGAATGCCATATGCTTTAGTAATCGCTCTCTCAACCTGTCCTGCTATCTTAAATGATTTATGCACAAACACACCCTGGTTCCTTTGGCTCCTCCATCCACTTTACGCTGTTTACACTATCTCTCTCCATTCTTCCTACTAAACTGAATCACTTCACACTTGTCTGCATTCAATTTAACCTGTCCCTTGTCTGCCTAATTCACCAACCTGTCTGTCTTTTCAGAGTTCAACAACAGCCTCCTTATGGATCACAACACTTCTGAGTTCTGTGCCAAGTGCAAACTTTGAAATTATTCCCAGTACACCAATGTCTCAGTCATTAACCTTTATCAGGAGGAGCAGGATCCCTAATACTGATTTCTGGGGAACCCTGGTATAAACCTTCCCCTGGTATGAAAGACAAAAGTCCACTACTGTATTTCCTGTTATTCAGCCTATTTCAAATCCATGTTGCTATTGTCCCTTTTATTTCATGAGATCTAATTTCATTGACAAATCTGTTGTGTTGCACTTTATCAAATGCCTTTTAAAAGTCTATGTGTACCACACCAACGGTATTACCCTCGTCAATCCTCTCTGTTATTTCAAAAAAAGTTCTAGCAAATTTGTTAAACACAATTTTCGTATAATAATTTTATGCTGGCTTTCCTTAGTTCGCCCACATTTGCCCAAGGGACTGTCAATTTTATTCTGAATTATCATTTCTGTAACCTTCTCTACCACTAAGCTTAAACTGACTGGCCTGTGAGCTTATCTTTATACTCTTTTTTGAATAAGAGTGTATTATTTATACACCTTCATCCAATCAATCTAAGATTCTATATACGAGTAACACCGAGGAGAGGGTTAATAAATAAGATACACAAGGGGTGAAGGCAGATAGATGTACTATGTGCACTAAGGGAGGTGAGATTGATATACCAGGTACACTAGCACGGGAAGGAAATGTACCAGATATACTGGAGGAGGGGATGGATATACCAGGAACATTAGGGTGAAAGGTGTTGATATGTCTGGCACACCAGAAAGGGGAGAGAAGGATTAATGTACCAGGTAAACAGGGAAGAATGTGTGCGTTTTTTTAAGTACACCTGGGGTATGGTGAGTTATACCATGTACAGTACAGATTGTGAGTGACATGTCAAACGCACTGGAGAAAGCAATTTGATATTACAGGTATTTCATGGGGAGGAGTGGAGATGTACTAGGTCCACCAGGAAAGAAGATGATATCACAGATACAACAAGGTATAGGTTAATGTAACATATACATTGGGTGGAGGGTAGTGATATACCAGAAGCACCAAAACTTATGGGACGGTATACTAGCTAGAGCTGGGAAGGAGGGACAATATAACGAGTAAACCTAGTTTGCCCATAAATGTATTGAACTATTCAGCTGAACCACTCTTTCTGGTAATGAATTTCATGAGTTTCACATTCTAACCATCCTCCGAATTAAGAAGTTTCCCTTGAATTCCTTGTTGGATTTACTTGTAACTATCTTTCATTTATGGCCGTTATGTCTGGTCTCACCCACAAAAGTATTCTTTCTCTATACAGCCAATCTTAAATACCTGTATCGGGTCACTCCTCGGTCTTATCCTTTCTAAGGAGTCTTTCCTGACAGGTATAATGTCTCAGCTCTAGAATTATTCTTATAATTGTATCTCTTAATACTGCAACACAGTGCAACGGTATGATTAAAGAGTGACTAGTTTTCACAGTTGATTTTCATTAATAACATAATATATAGGAATGTGTAATAAGAAAAGGACTGAACATATAACTTAAAAATGGGGACTGAATGATGTCCTATATATCTTGGACCAATTATCACCCAGCTTCTAATGTTGCTCTGCTTGACAGACTATCTTTGATTCTTGCTTTTCTGTGTGAAAGATGATGGGAGGCTAGCTGGTAACTTCATTCGAAAGTACCTAAAGGCAGTAGTAAATAGGTTAAATGTTTTCAATGTATAATAGCCAAAGTGTATTTTGGGTGTTGAGTTAAATAATGTTCATATGAAATACCATAGACACAAGGGCAACCAAAGAAGGAAGTAACTGTAGGAGTACATGTCTGAGGATTAGGGAGAAAGGTAATTGTAGGTGTGTGCATATTTTTATGTAAAGAACTTGACATGTGATCTTGATGGCCTAACATTAAAATATTCCACATATTTATTTCCTTTCTTCTGCTGAAATCTTTTGATCTTTTGTGGAAGACTTTTCTTTGGAATTTGGAAAGAAGACATTCTAGTGAAAAGCCGAAAGCTGTAATCTCACTTTAGACCATGTCCACTAGCTACCAATCCTTTGAATGTGGTCGGGTTGCTTGCAAACTAATCACCACTCATAATTTTTTGTTATTCTTCACACAGTCCCCAGCAAAGAAACAATTAACACAGACTTCAGTAGAGATATTTTCACTAATATTCAACAAGGTCAACAATGTTTTGGTCTGTGCTGGCTTGTGGATATGCTGTATAAAATCCTCTTTTGTTCATCTAATGTTATCAGACCATTTTGGCTGCACTTCTTTTCCATTGAAAATGGTGCACTTGTGCAAAAGAGAGTTCACTTAAACCAAAGGTGTCTGTGTAAAGAAAATGACGATTATGAAATGAAGGATTAGGCAAGTTAAAAAAAAACAAATACTCCACAACGACTGACGGGGCTATTATCAGAAGGCAAATCACTGCTGGTTGCTATGTATATTTCCTGGTGACTGGGCCAAGTATGCATTGGTGGAATTCTTTTGTTTCCTCGGCCGTGGGACAGGTTGCACTGCCCCAATTGACCCAATGAGGAGAGGAAAATACTTGTTTAAATCAAATCCCAAAAAATAAGTATGTTCAATATAAGGGGGTAAGTATGTATCTTTTTAAAGTACCCACAAATTTACTCCTTCCTTTGTAACAAGCCATTCAATGTATCTCATAATTGTTTAGCAGCAGTCCGCCTCTAAAAATGAGGGAAATCTTGCACTTTATTGTCCTTCCTTTTTGTCAAGTCTAACTTGTTAAACTAATAAAATTTGCTGTTACTTTCAAAGCTTACTGTGCTGTGTTCTGAGCGATATATTTAAACAAAATAAATGAAGACAAATTTGAAGAAAATTGTTATCCATAATAGAGGTCAGAGTGTTTTGCCACTGGCACCCATCACAAAAATGAAACAGAGCAGATTAACCTTTGAGTACCCAATGTCTTTTGAAACTTGCAAAATTAATTAACTGCTAAAAACAATCTTTCTATAGGAGTAATTTCTATCCAAGAGTGCTCTTCAGTGGTTCACTGTGCTAAAGCAACATACGACATGCCATTCATTCACACCTATGCAGCCCAGGTTTAATGCATTGCTCTGTAGCATTGGTTGTTGCCACCCATAGTCTGAGTTGGGATGTTCCAAGTTACTTCATTGGCTAGGGTTGCATAAATTGACAGCTACATACATACTACACCCAATGCAGTACTAAGCCATACATAGTTTAATACTGGAACATCAGATCTCTGTACATAACACACTGGCCACCAGAACTTAACTCATTTGGAGAATCCATTTAATAGCGTGGGCTAGCTAATCAGAGCAGGAGTTGTTATAAGATGTGGCAATTGGTGTCAGCACTCTTGGGCTAGGAAAGAGGTGAAAAACCAGCTAGGCTTTCCATTTCTGTTCAATACCCAAAAACGCCATACTGGAACATGCACTTGCATGGACTTTGGATGAGAACAGGACTGTTGCCTCATAATTTAATGAAATACAATATTAATTTCTCATGGAGAATGAGCAGTTGTGTAAGATCGAGCACAGTTGCTGGTACCCATTAAAACACACTTCATCATGAGAAACTATCTCATGAAAGGATAGAAGGAATCAGCAGAGATAGATTGTCCAATTGTGCTTAGATAGTGGAAATTGCCAATACTTGAGAGATAACATCCCAGGAAGAATTACCATCTTCATGCGAGGTAGAGTAACATGGAAGGGAAACAAATAATTCAGGATTAGAGGATGACCAAGTTTAATTTGGGTTAATCACTGGTACCTTACTTAAGTGGTTATTCTTCAGCTATGAACCTAGACATTGTTGGTAGCCTCCTTAACTATGGAGTTAATCTCAATTCTGACTTCATCAAAATCATCATACACACACACATTTCCCAGGAGTGAACATTGAATAATAACCAGAATTGGACACTCAAGCTGATTTTTCTGCTTTGTAGATGTAATGTTGCTATTTTATATCACGTGAACTAATTCAGCACTTGAAGTAGGAATATTTTAGTTTCTAAGTCACAGATTCTGATTGTTTTTCCCAGCTGAGCCTATGTAGAGCTCAGAAGCTATAACTCGTTTTGATATTTACCTTTTCTCCTTCACACCTCTGTGCATTAGCAAGGGAAGTTTACCTGGATTCAAGATGCTATTTGAATGTAAGCTGTTTAAGACCTTCAAAATTTGACCTGAAACCACATGGTTGGTTGTAATTTGGTTGATTTTTGTGGCATTGAAATGATCATTGCCAAAATTTTCATTATAATCTGATGGGTTATGACTTTATGGGTTGGATATTAATATCTTACTTTGTGCAACAAGTGAGATTTAATTTCACCAGTATCAATCAAAAGAGTACTACACAATAGTTTTTGTTTAATAAAAAAGTACATTGGTGTTCAATTGGAGAAAAAAATGCAAACTGTTAAAGGTTTCAGGGAGAAAGTTCACATTTTTCAAAATTGCAGAGCTGTTAATGCATATTTTTTCAAATTGATGCCACAGATTTCTTCTGCATCCTTGACCTTCTCACCTTGGAGCTGTTGTGACATGATCTTCATCTCTACTATTATCTTGTTGCTCAAATAAATAGTTTGCTAAATGATTACAACTAGAAGTTTCAGTTCGCAGGAGAAATAATATAAAATAACTCCGACACAGTCAATATGCATTCCATATATCTGGGCGGTACGGTGGTACAGTGATTAACATTGCGGCCTCACAGCACCAGAGACCGGGGTTTGATTTCCTGCTTAGATCACTGTCTGTGCAAAGTCTGCATATTATCCTGAGCCTGCATGGGTTACCTCCGGGTGCCCCAGTTTAATCCCATTGTCCAAATGACATGCTGTTTAGGAACATTGGCCATGCTACATTCTCCCTCCGTGTACCTGAACAGGTGCCAGAGTGTGGCAATTAGGGGATTTTCACAGTAACTTCATTGCAGTGTAAATGTACACCTACTTGTGATACAAATAAAATAAACTACTATCCTTACCTTTGGTACCACAACAATCCTGTTCCTGCTTCAAATTTGAAGTTAGACATTTCAATTTTGCAATGTTGCAAAACTTCAGCTCTCTGAAGCACTGCCAAATGCTACATTGACTTTTATCCTCTCTTACCTCTTCAATAATTTAAAAAAAATCAGAACTAAAACAACAATCTGAGTCCATTTCATCTTGACGTGGAAGTTCACAGAACAAGATAATCTAATCAATCCACAATCTCATTATTGTTGAGGCTGTTATCTTATAAAACATTGAATTCAAATAAGTTTTGGTGCAGAATTAGTAAGAAATTCAGTTGATGGGAATTATTAAGCAATCCACGTGTACTGTTGCTTGTGAAAAAATGTCAGCTTGACAACTGATTTGTTTGGTGATGGAGCCTGGACATAAGGAGTCAATATGGTAATGGGGACAATGTTACAGGTTATGAAGCAGCAAATGTTGAAGTTCAACCTCGGCAATGGTACGCATCTAGCAACAGAGGACAAGCTGCCCATAACATACCTCCACAGAAACGGAAATTGAATGGTGTAAAATGGGCAGCCGGTCCACTAATTTCATTCTTGCACACAGGAAAGGTTAGACTTCTACCCTACCAGCTCACATAATATGCTTGAAAATTGGCCAAGCTCCTGTACTAATTTCAGGAACAACAATGAGATGGCACAAAGATGCAGAGATGCAGCTTTCCTAAGAGTAACAATAACATATCATCACTGTTCGGAGAAAAAAGAGTTTATCTCCATTTTCATGGATCAAAATGGAAATATTTGCACACCTTACAATAATCACTTAGGTAAATATTAAACCACTTACAGATTTGAAAGAAATAGATTTAATTATGCATAACGTTCTAGTATAATGCAGTAAGTTACTGTCCAAAGTGACTTTGGAATCTGTAGCACACCAGTCCTTGTGGCTTGTCTTGTAACAGACAAGTTAACGAGGCATTTTCACTGGTGCATGACATCAGTTCATTAGTGCAGGATATATCTTAAAGCTGTATTAACATGGAGCCCTTATCTGTAATTAGAACTGTATCATAGTCTGTGTGTTACAAGTGGTGCCTGCGGTATCCACAATCATAGTCACTCGGGATATAACTGTAAATCAGTTCTTATGCATAAATGAGAAGCAGAATGAAAGCCTTTTTCCCATAGCATCACAATTGAGCAGGACACAAACATGACCTTTCTACTTGTCTGCATCAACAAGAAGAGTAGACATACCCTTTAAAAAAGCACACGTTTAAATTTACAATGGAAAAATCTATAAGGGCTGTTATCCAGAGGAAAGGTTCTTTGGAATTTTAAAATGTCCTTGGCCCTTCACTTCTGAGTGCAGTGCTGTATTGGAAGGTCTTTGCTTACTATACCATGGAATGAAAGCTGAAGCGAGAATTACTTTACAGGCGTTGACCGTTTGTTGTTTATCTCTGTACTGACAGAATTAAAGACATCTTGTGTAAATTTGTACTGGAGCAGTGTGCTGGGTCAGACCAAATATATTGAAGGCACCAGTGACAGGTACCCTAAGACCTGCCAGGATCTTCTCAATCAAAAATAGAAATGGTATCCTGCAACCATGTGTGGAATAACATCATAATTTAATGCTGTTTATTTTGATTCCTTTTCGCAGGTGCTGATCTCTTTTCCAATTGCACAGAGGAGTGTAAAGCACTGGGACACTCAGATCGTTGTTGGATGCCCACCTTTGTACCCACAGATGGTCGCCAAGGTCCTGATTACCGTAGCAATCTGCATGTCCCTGGCATGGACTCTGTGCCAGACACCGAGGTCTATGAAGCTCCAGAGCAGACTGGGGAGAAATCCTTCTCTACCTTTGGAAAAGAAAAATCACATCCATCTAATTTGGAAAAGAAAGAATATGATGCACTTCTGCCCAACACACGTGCGCCTTACAAGCCGCCATATTTAAGTAAGTACATCACAAGTCAAAGATTAGTTGGTTACGAATTTTACTTGTGCATTGAATGAAAAAAACATTTTCTTCAGGGAAATTGGAAGTTGTTTTTAATAATATTACGTAATGAAATATAGTGTTTATTGTTTTTAACAAAAAGTAAGCTAATGAAATATAATTTGTGGTTGATTATCAATTTGAACCAGATACTTGAATTCACCTGGATGTCAGTAGTTGAGATGATGCCAAATTAAGTGTGTTGAAAGTGGGAATAGAAGTGTTCACATATTTAACTGAAATCTCAGTGTGTTTGAAGCATACTCTGGAAATGCCAGAATCTGTGGACACATTCCAAACATGATTTGACATAGCATTAGAACTGCACGGATTGGATTTCCTTGACATGATATGTTTTTTGGCAAGGGGGCACATAAAACAGGATGGATGAAAATCCCACTGTCTGTCCAACTATCCTCATAATATGGCTGGTGGGGGAGATGGGTCCGGAGGGGGATTGAAATAGGCAGCCTGCCCACCATATTTAAATAAATAATCAAGGATCAATTGACCTTGTTAACATGCCAGTCGATCCCAATAATATTCTGGCCATACCATAACATAGTTGGCATGGGCAATCAGGGTGATTGTGAGAGTTGGGGTGTGCCCCCGAGAATAGTGCCCCCTCCCCCTTTCTTCCTATCTGCCTTTCCTATAAACACACCACCAGCAACCCCTAATCTGTCCAAACGCTTCCTGCCCACAATACTGATCCTGTTGATCCTGCATGCATGGGTTTTTATCTTGACCTTGCTTGTAATCCTGGCAGCAACCGCCAATATGCTCTTGGTGCTGCTGGGACTGATGGAACTAGCAGTCAATCCAAATGACTGGCAGGTCCTGAGGGCAAGGCCTCCTTCCCATTGAGGTGTGGAAGTCCCACTGACTGCTTATTTACCTAGCCTGCACTATATTATTAGCTCTGGGTTGTGTGGGCACCCAGCATGATTGGGGTAGGTGGGGAGTTGGCGGTGAGTTGTTCATGCCCTTGTGATATGTTCCCCCTATGTGTTGCCAAGCTAGAGTGAAGTAAGATTGCCTACTCCAGGGACTTCTAAGTACCGTGTCCCAAAGAAAGATCAATCCATTGCTCTGGAGTTGCACTGCAATTTTAATGGTTTACTTCGTAATTTATCTTCGTTTATGCTGGTCAGGAAGAGATTAATACAAAGTCACAAAACATTATCTTAGTTGTTGCAAAAGTATGAGAAACTCCACTTTAAACTCACAATGTGCAAGCCAATGATATATGTCATAAATTTTACAAGTTTTAATTGTGAATGATGGTGCCATAAATAAGTTGAAGCAGGTGTTGTACAGTTTTGCATTCTGGTGAAACTAACTTATACTAGCAGTGCTAAATTATACTGGCGGGTTCAAATAGTGCATGCTTAAGCAGGCTGGTGACAGTGAGCAAATGCTAGTGAAATTGTTCATGAGAATAATGACCTGAGGCCCTTTTGGCTTTTTATTGACATTACAAACTGAAATTTGGGTTTGAGGGTCTCTCTGTTTTTAAAGGCAGGATGTAGCTGAACTATATGAAGAAGTAATGACCCAGATTTAATTGACGGTCTGTGCAGATATAGCTAAACTCAGTTGAGCAGCCACTGAGATACTACTATCGTCCAAACAGCTCTGAGGATAATAAATCAGGACTTCTGCAGCAATTCAGTTGCCCGCACTTCTTTACAGAGTGCAGAGCTGTCCGGGGTTGCCATGTTTCATGGTCTAATAACCAGATGATATTACCTATTAGGGGTCAGACAGGAATAACGCTAACTTAGACAAGGTATCACAGGATGCTCACATTACATTGATGAACCATACCTAGCAAGAAATCAATGCCACTAACAAAGAGCAAAATAATAAGAAATAAAACAGAACTATAGTTCAGTCAACTAGCAGGGAATCATTTTACCCTTAAAATGAAAGCATAGGAAGTACTCTTTATAATTGCTGCAATTATATTACAGCTAAGATCAAGTTGAGATGGTATGAAACTTTCTCATAGAGGTGATGTGATGCTGATGTCAGCTATGCTTCAGTTGGTAACCTCCAGATCAAAAGGTTGTGGGTTCAAACTCCATGCGGGGTTACAGTCAAGCCTTGGACCCAAGGCTTGAGTGTAGAAGTCGAGGCTGGTATTCTAGTCTGTTGGAGTACTACACTGTCATAAGTGCTTCCTTTTTGATGAGATGCAAAGTAGAGATGGTGGCTGTAAAAGTCTCTATTTTGAAGAAGTGTGGAGGACTTACTCCTGGATGCCTGGTCAATATTTATCTCCCAGTGAACATCACAAAAAGGGATTATTTGATGGTTATTGTATTGCTGTTTGTGGGAACTTTCTGTGTGCAAATGGGCTGCTACGTTTCCTACATCACAACAATGGTAACTTTTCAGAAGTACTTCATTGACTGTGAAACCCATTGAGATCTTCTGTGGTTGTGCTCTATATAAATGTTAGTCTTTCTTCTTTCATACTGATGTCAAGTTTGACTTCAGTTATCCTGCACATTTCCTGTTCCAGCAGAGCCTAAACCTTAACTGCCTTTTAAGCATACACATTATCCTGTGTAATCACAATTTAAAGAAAGCACTGAGATAGATTTTCATCTTCAGTGCTCCTGGTGCAGGGTTTTATGTCCCATGGGCACATATAATGAGGAATGACGAAAAAAAATCAAATAAAAATGTATTCTACTGTCTTAACTTAGGTAGGAGTTGGGCAATTCTTTCATTAGAAAGCATCAAATGCGAAAAAAAGCATTGACATGTTTTGATAAAGATTGTCTTGTCACATTGTATTATTTAATCATCAAACAAAACAGGCGTACCATAGTTTGTTTCCAGTAAATTGCTTAGAGCTTATTTATATGCTTGTCATTTGCTGTTTAAAAAACATTTTTGTCCTTATATCTTCATAATTTGCATACAGTTGTATCATTGAAATGTTTGTATGCAGCGTTTAATATGTTGAAGAGCAATGTGTGGCTGTATTTTTTGAAAGCCTGAAGTTTTTTGGCCTGTTTCTACTGTGCATGTTTTCACTTCCCTATGGATTCAATTCCTCTTCTCCTAATGAGCTTTCAGTTCCATACTCCAGTTCGAACTATGATTTTGCAAAATGTTTTCTTCTGTGAAGTTAATTGCATGAAAATGATTTTCTTTTGTTTTCGAGTCTTCTGAAATTATACATATTTTAAAGCGCTTGTGCTTTTTTTTATTTAGCAAAACGATTTTAAATTAATTGCAGGTCTAATACAATTGTATCTCAGTGTTCAATCATAGAATCCCTGCAGTACAGAGGGAGGCCATTCAGCCCATCGAGTCTCCACTGAACCTCTGAAGAGCATCCCACCCAGGCCTACCCCCTTGCCCCATGCCTGCAACCCAGCACATCCATCATAACAAATCCAACTAACCTACACATCAGGGGTAATTTAGTAGAGCCAGTCCATTTAATTTCCACATATTTGGACTGTGGGAGGAAACTAGAGGAAAACCATAGACTTTTTATATCAGTGTTCTATGTTCTATGTTCTATGTCCTAATCAGTGAGGTTGTTTCTTTTTAATTATGTGTTCCAGTTTGCTATTCTTTTCTGAAATCCAGCTGGTCCGGTTAACCGGCTTCAGAAGTGCAGCTGTCTTTGTCCCAGATTGTCCGAACATAATCCAGCACCCCAAAGATGTTAGAGTTTAGCAGTTATATTGGGGAAAATAGTTTTATAATTGTGAGCCGAAAAGAAATGATAGCCTTAAGTTTTAAAAAAAAATGTGCACAAAAGACTTATTTATCTAACAATTCTTATGTAACAAATTATTTCAAGGTGTTTCACTGAGCATTGTGAAATAAAATATGACACTAGCTATATGAAGAGATATTAGGTTAGCTGATCAAAATTTTAGTCACAAAGGTAACAAAAGAGAAAATGCTGGAAAATCTCAGCATGTCTGAAAGCATCTGTGGAGAGAGAATAGAGCCAACGTTTCAAGTCTAGATGACCCCTCATCTGAGCTAAGACAGCAAAGAGAATCAGCAGAGATTTATATTATTGGGCTGGAGGTGAGGGGATGTGGAATTCGACAAAGGGAATATAAATGAGGATGCAGAAGGATGAGAAGATACTATAAGTGTCCATTAAATGATCTGATTGCCAGACCTTAACTCTGATGAAGGGTCACTTAGACTTGAAACATTGGTTCTATTCTCTCCCCACAAATGCTGTCACACCTGCTGAGATTTTCCAGCATTTTTAATTTTTTGTTTCAGATTCCAGCATCTGCAGTATTTTGCTTTTAAGGTAGTTTTAAGAGATGACTTAAATGAGGGGAGCAAGGTTGAGAGATGTTGCTGGGAAAGAATCCCAGATTTCTGGGTCTGAGGAATTAAAGGTAAGCACTACAAACAAAGAACAAAACAGCACAGGAAACAGGCCGTTCAGCCCAACAAGCCTGCACCGCCACACCGATGTTCCCGCTTCTACCCATGATCCCTGTCATCCCTGTCTATGTTTATAAATCTATGCATTAGGACCAAATTTGAGACAATTTAGGGAAAATTTGTTCTGCCAATCAGCCTAAGAGCACATCTTTGGGATGTGGGAGGAAACTGGAGCATCCGGAGAAGACCCACGCAAGCATGGGGAGAATGCTCAAACTCCCACAGACACAGGCCCAAATCCATGTATCTGCACAGCACAGCAATAGTCATTGAGCTGTCGTGTTGCCCATCAAATGGTCCAGGTCAAGCGTACACTAATGACGTGAAGCACTAGGATACTCTCGAAAAATCCAAGAGCAGTCCTCTCGCAATCCATCGCATGTATGCCCCTTGTTAGACAAGGCGGACCGAAGTACCTGTAAGATAAAACAAATACATCAATATCACTGACAATTTACACACTTCCTAGGGAACTTCCAAGGCTCATGATCCCTATTTTAAATCAGTTTTCTATATCCCTCCATCCCCATTCTGTTCATGTGCCCATCTAAGTATCTCTTAAATAACTCCAGAGTGTCTGTCTCTACTACTTTACTTGGCAGCGCGTTTCATACCCCCACCACCCTCTATGTGAAAAATCTCCCTCTAGCATCCAAATTATACCCTACCCCCCCTCACCCTAAGCCCATGACCTTTTGTGCTATTTGAGTCCATCCTAGGAAAAAGCTTAAACCTGTTTATCTATACCTCTCATAATTTGTACACCTCTATTAGATCTCCTCTAAGTCTACGTATTTCTAAGGAAAACAGCCCCAATTTGCCTAACTTCTCCTCGTAACTCAGACCTTCCATACCAGGCAGCATCCTGGTAAACCTTCTCTGCACTCTCTCCAGAGTCTCCACATCCTTCCGGTAGTAAAGCGACCAGAACAGGACGCAGTATTCCAAATGAGGTCTAACCAATATTTTATACAACTGCAATATTAAAGGCCAGCTCTTGTACTCTATACCCCTTCCTATAAAGGCTAGCATACCATATGCTTTCTTCACAACCTTCTCCACCTGCTCTGCCACCTTCAGAGACTTATGAAGCTGCACCCCCAGGTCCCTCTGCGTTTCTATACTATTAATAGGTCTACCCTTTATCATATACCTCCCCCCTACATTCTTTCTCCCGAAATGCATCACCTCGCATTTATCAGGATTGAATTCACATCTGCCATCTCTCTGCCCAAGCTACCGGTCTGTCTATGTCCTACTGTATCACCTGACAATGCTCCTCACTATCTGCAAGTCCAGCCATCTTTGTATCGTCTGAAAACTTGCTGGTCACTCCACTTACTCCCTCTTCCAAGTCATTTATATATATTACAAATAGAAGAGGTCCCAGTACCGAGCCCTTTGTTGAAGCATTGATAAAGATCAGAGATGCTCAAGGAGTTTGAGGTAATAAGAATGTAGATATTGCAGAGGGTTTAAAGTCTAGAGAAGATAATAGAGATGGGGAGGGATAGGGCAGACTTGAAAACAAGAATGAGAATTTTAAAAACAAACCATTGTTTTAATGGGATCCAATATCGGGCAGAGAAGATGAGGATGATCGATCAGTGGGACTTGGTGCAACACGGTTAGCAGTGTTTAGTATTCATTTTCCTGGTATATTGAAGGGAAAAACAGTATCATTCAAAGTATTATTGTGATTGTGTGTGCATTGGTTAAAATTAAGGGGAGGCAATACAGTAGTGGTATTGTCATTGCACTAATAATCCAGAGATCTATGGTGATAGTCTTGAAACCCAGATTTGAAACCCACAATGGTTGATGTTGAAATTCATTAAATAAATCTGGAATTAAAAGTTTAATCATAACCATAAAATCATTGCTGATTGTTGTAAAAACTCAGCTAGTTCAGTGATATCCTTACCCAGTCTTATCTAAATGTGACTACAGATCCACAGCAATGTGGTTGACTGTTCATTGTCCTCTGACATGACTAAGCAAGCCAGTCAGTTCAGGACAGTTTGTGATAGGCAATAAATGCTGGCTCAGCCAGCAATGTCCACATCCCATGAATGAATAAAAAAAATGGAGTTGATGTTTGAGTAAAAGACATTAGCCTTTTAGTTCTGGTATCTGAATTGAAATCCAGACTAGAGTGGTGTTACGAACCTTTTCCTATGTTTGCTACCTCTTAAAAATTTCATTCAGACGTCAACACAAGACAATCCCTAACTTGGAACTAACTTGGCAGGCACTTTCAGAGATGCCATTTTCAAGATGGTTATTGTGGGAGATTAGAAAAGTATACAATCTTGGCTATTCTTCTATGATTGAGGTTAAGGCTGACATACACTCGAGGCAGAGTAGAGGCTGGTGAATAGTACTTGCAATTGTCCCAAGCCTTGTGTAGAATTCTTGGTGTTAAAATAGGGAACTGAAATGGCAAGCACTCTCTTTCCTAGCATTGGCATTGTTAACTTTGTTAAGCTCAAAGTTCAGATAAAACTGGAGTGTGTTTGGACTAGTAAGTACAATATATAAATATAGAAGAATGGAGATAAGAATGAAGAAATGTCATATAATAATGAAATAGTGACATAGACATTATCAATACTTGAATATAGAAGAATGGAAATTTATAGTATATACAGAAAAAACATGCAGGTTAATAGTTGGTAATATGTACATGCAAAGGAATGGAAATTGGAATATAAAGGCAAAATACTGTGGATGCTGGAACCTGAAACAAATATAGAAAGTGCTGGAACAACTCTGGCTGGAATTTTACCAGAATTAGAGGGGCAGGGGTGCGGACTATGGAAAAGGCCATTCACCTCAGATGGGATTTTACAGTCTCAGGATGGGCTATGTCATACAATCCCACCTAGCCTTTCTAACAACATCTGTGGAAAGAGAATAGAGCCAACGTTTTGAGTCTTTCGTTATCCAGACCCAAAACGTTGGCTCTATTCTCCCTCCGCAGATGCTGTCAGACCTGCTGAGCTTTTTCCAGCACTCTGTTTTTGAATGGAGGCTGTAATACTGGACTGTTAAATTTACCTGTGAAGAAAGTAGCAATTGACTTACTTGGTGACTAGTGGAGTAGGTATGCAAGCTTTCTCACTGCTAAGAAGGAACATTTGTGCAGTAGTTGCTCCGGATCCTATACTTTATTTTGATCACTTATCTGGGCAATGACATCAAACGTGACAGGCGTTTTGCTGATGACACCACTCTGTACAGAGTTATTAATTCACCGTCAGTAAGCAAGAAGGGCTTGAACAATTGTAGGCAGATACTGGGGGGAAAATGTCTGAACAGTGGCTGACCAACAGTGTGTTATCTTCAGCGAAGAGATGACTAAATCAATGGCTCTGCTAAGAATTACGTCCACTGTAAAGGACCAAATGTTCTTCGATTACAAACGCCTAGCTCTGCAATATGGGTAATTAAGTCTGAATTATAATGGGACAGGTGAAAATGTCAGACTGATTGCAGAATAAAAATTTTCAAGGAAACAGGATATAAATAACAGTCAGTCACACCTGCATTGTACAGGTGTAGAACCAGTGTTTGAATAGTCAAATTGCTATGCTGAGTTAATGATAGAGTATTATAGCTTTGTTATATCAAAATAATAGCTTTATTATATCAAAATAAAATCTTTGCTTTGTTCTTGGAATTAAACCACTCTGAAACCATTAAATCTAATGGATTGGAACACTTTGCCTAGTATCTTACCAAAGTCCTCACCCTTAAAAATTATGGAAAATGTAGCTGGGTGTCGATCACATAATGGTGACTCTAAAAGTCACTTGTGCTTAAGCCTGAGACACATATTTATGTCAGAAACACAGTAACTCCATCTCAGCATTCATTGCCAATCTAATAGACTCTTCACTTTTTGTTTTAAATAATGTTTTATGTATTATTTCTCCTGCCTGTAGAAACTAGACCAGTGCTTTTGTCTGAAACAAAAAAATGTTTGTATGGAATAAAAATCTGAACACAAACAACTTTACCTGCTAGACGAGGGCAGCTGAAATGAAAATGAGGTTATAGGAAAGCATAGGGCTTCCCATTTGATTCTCTACTACAAATCCTTCAGGGTCTTTATGCTTTCAAGAACAATGCCTAAGTTGCACTGCATTGTTGTTTTGGCAAGTATGTAAGAAAATTAGACTATTTCCTTAGTGATGAGAGACTAAGAATTGTGGAGGAATAAAGGCATACAGGCAACTGTTATACAGCTTTAATTTAAACACATTCCAAGCATTCTGGTTTAATGAGACAAAAAAGGACAATGATTCAATTCTTTATTTAACACTTCTAATACCAACACAAACATAAATAGTTGCAAGTCATTTACTCTTTATTGAACATTAACTCTAACTGAACATCAACTTTCAACTGAACTTTTTAACACTGAAACTGCATATTAACTTTAACTGAACATAAACTTTAACTAAACATCAACTTTAACTATTTAACTGCAAATAGATACTACTGAGTTTAGGAAAATCTTGACCAAGAAAAATCTTCAATGTAGAATCTATATTCTTCTTCTCTGAAGCATCCTTCAGGGTACAAGCCTTCTTGCAATGTTTGGTCCCTTTGAGTTATCGCTGCCAAACAAAGGCTCACGTGTCTCTTTATCTATAATTCTTGACTCGATTCCAGAAAATTCTCTGACATCCAGCCAATTGTGTAACTAGAAATTGATCAGATGGCTTGAACATCCAATGAAATTACTTTTGAACAGTGCCACGATGCTTAGTTCATTTGACATGTCCCATATATAAAAATCAGAGCTATGATGTCTTAGTTAATGTAAACAACTTCCCCTTATCTAGCCCAACACAGGAAGCTTCAGATCATAGCTCCCAGTCCAGAGCCTGTCTACGACCTGCATCTAATTTTAATCTATAAATCCATCAAAATTCCCAGCATGCTTCACTTAGTCTGAAAAGCTATTTTAAAGCTTATTTTGCCACTATTGTTGTTAAATTATTGTTGCAGCTGTTCTTTATTCGTCCATAGTAACCATAAATACAAGCTGCTTAAAACTAGTGCTCAAGTGCAAAAAAAAATCAAAAGAGCAAAGAGAGGTTGGCTTTTGATTCCAGAAATTAGAATATACAATTGAAGGAAATGGAATTTCATTTGTAGTAGAGTCTTTGTCAATTCCCATCTTGTGCACTGCATTCAGTTTTGGCAAAGGAACATCATGTTGACTGTTCTCATGTTAGAAAGGGTACGGCATTCATTTATCTGGATTTAATCAAGAGATGTTAGCATAGTGGTAATGCCACTAGAATTGTGATCCAGAAGCCTGGGATAATGTTCTGGCGAAAAGGGTTTGAATCCCACCATGGCATCTTGTGGAATTTAAGTTCAATTAGTTAAATATGAAACAGAAAGCTAGTCTCAGCAATGATGATCATGAAATTATCATTGTTTATCATTAAAAAAATCCATCTGGTTCACTTTGTGCCCTTTAGAGACACAATTCCCTTCTTCTTATCTGCTCTTGTTGACATGTGACACCAGACCCACAGCAATGTGGTTTATTCTTAACTGCCCACTGAAGTCACCGAGCAAACTGCTCAGTTCAAGGGCAATTAGAGATGGACAACAAATATTGGTTCGCCAACAATGCCTGTGTCACATGACATAATAAAAAAAACATTGTGAGAATAAGGTGCATAAACCTTGGCTCCCCCACTGGACATTTCTTTTGAAGGTGTGTCACGTAAAATATAAGAGCTGGCAAACCCACGATGACCTTGCCCACCCATCCAAGCTGACTCCATATAATGGTAGGTGGGTGGTCACCACTATTGGCAACCAACCTGTTTCAGATAAATAACTAAAGATTATTTGAGCTTGTCAGCAAATAAATTGACCCATACAAAATGCTGCCCAGGACAGTTTATGCGGATAGGCAGGCAAGATTGGGCAGTCTGCTTTAAAAGATTATAAAGGTAGAAAGAAAGGAGAAGCACATTATTGATGGGATAAGGTTAATGCATCAGGGGCATCCTCCTTCGGCATCGGGAGCATCCTGTTTCCCCCCCACAACCTCAACTATGGAAAGTTAGAAATCCTCCCCTTTGCTCCTCCTTACCAGACCATCAATGCACACACTACCTAGGCTGCCCGATTCCTTCCTCGATGCAAGACTCTCATTTATCTAGGTCCAAATACCATGGCTGTCTTCCCCTTGGGAATGCTTGCAGTTCCAGCAGCACTCTCTACTCCATCTTGGTAGAGGGGCAGAAGGCTTGCCTTTGGCCTGTTTAACACAGTATGGTTGCATGGCAGACGGTTTTTTTTTGTGCATTGGCTGTCGGCCAATTATTCCAATAAGTGAGGGGGATGGTGAGCATTCTGCCCTCTGTAAAATCCAGCCCTTTGCTTGTATTCCCCTGAGCTTAGAAGGTTCAGCGATGATCCACAGAAAAGTTATTTCCTGTCATGGAGAAACAAAGAATAAGGGCATAATTTCACAGTTGAAGCTAATTCCATTTCGTAATGAACTCAGGAGTATGCTTTCACACAAAGGGTAGTGCGGCTATTGAACATTTCTGATTAAAAGGCTCAAGGTACTAAGATTGGTAGATTTTTATTAGGTAAGAATCTCAATGGATTTTGTAACAATAGCAAAAAAATGGAGCTGAAGTATTGACTAGTCTAAATGAATGGCAGAACACCCTCAAGAGGCTAAACGGCCAATTCCTGTTCCCATCTTCTTGCAATCCAATAATCTTCCTACAATCCTACTCAGATACGTACATGCTGGGGAAATTGGAAATGGTTAGGCGGTCAGTTGCTGGCTTGGTGATTGGTAATGCAGCAAGATGTGCAAATTTGGTTTTGAAAGGTTTTTTACAAGTGGGATAGGAGTTGAACTTGTATAAGACACTAATTAGGCCTCAGCTGGAGTATTGCACTTTAGAAAGGAGGTGAAGGCTTTGGAAAGAGTGTAGAAAAGATTCCCAAGAGTTTTCCAGGGAAGAGGAACTTCTATTGTGTAGATAGATTGGAGAAATTTGGACTACTTACTTTGGAAAGAAGGAGATCGAGAGGAGACTTGATGAGGTATTCAAAATCCTGGGGACCCTGGGTAGAATAGATAGGGGAAAACTGTTCCCACTTGTGAAAGAATGAAAAACAAGAGATCACAGATTTAAAATAACTTGCAAACAATGCAAAACTGATAATGAGAAAGAGCTTTTACAAACTGAGTGGTTAAGATCTGGCATGTGCTATTTGAAATGTGGTGGAAGCAAGTTCTACTGGAGCATTCAAAAGAGAACGTTAGGGAAGAGGGCAGGAGAATGAAATACTCATTTGGAGAGCCAGTGCAAAAACAATGGGCTGAAGAGTCACCTTCTATGTTGTAAAAATTCTGTGATTGCTGTGAAGAATGCAAGTTAAGCTGCAAACAAAGTGGCTGTATGTGAAAGTAGTTGTAATTTCAGCGGACAAGTTTTCTCCAATGTAATAAAGGTTCCATCTTTTTTTCCTGCATCGCTCTCCCTTTTGCTATCCCTGGCTTCCTCTTTCTTTTGACCAATGGGGCAGGGTAATATTAACGAATGGAGTAGTTAATTCATAAAATCCTACAGTGCAGAAGGAGCCCCCTTGGCTCATTGAATCTGCACCGACCACAATCCCAATCAGGCCCTATCCCCATAACCCTATGCATTTACCCTAGCTAGTCGCCCTGACAGTAAGGGGAAATTTAGCATGGCTAATACACCTAACCCACACATTTTTGGGACTGTAGAAGGAAACCGGAGCATGATGTTGGAATCCACACTGGGTGAAATGCTAGAAGACATTCAAGCCAGTTAGTTTCACTGGAGAATCACTCCCAGAGTACATTCACCTTGGTGACATTTGCAAGTTGGAGATAGGCGCACTAGCTATTAAAGCAGAATGGTTGTTTAAAACAGTGGTTAATGACTAACTACGCAGGAGGAAACCCATGCAGACACAGGGAGAATGTACAAACTCCACACAGGCAGTGACCCAAGCTGAGAATCGAACATGAGTCTTTGGTGCTATGATGCAGCGGTGCTAACCACTATGTCATCATGCCATTTGGGGATAAAATGACAGCATCAAGAACTCCAGTGACAGGAATAACATGGCTTACATAGAAATCCTTCTATTTTACTCAAAAAAAAACTGAGAAGCATCCCAAAGTTTTCTGCATTCAGGTGCTCAAATTTTCAACTTCCATGTCATGCCTGTCTGCGAAAAGTTGTTATTTAGTTTGAAATGAGGACATTTTTGTGCTGTTAGCTCTGTCTTCCTTGGAACTAAATCAAGACTTGGCAAATGAATTAATGTTGAACTCCTACAAACACAAAATAAATCAACTTACAGGTCAGGTTTAAAGTGTTTCCTCAGAGGTGAAGGAACTCATTGTCCTTTAACCCACTGAAGCATTAGCTATCTTTCCAAACTGCTCCTTAAAAATTGTGTCCCAGTATTCCTTTGAATTATAATTAGTGGTGCTGCTGGCACAGATGGAAAGAGATAATCCTGACCTTCAGTGGAAGCAAAAGTCTGGAGGGATTTATAACTGGCAGCTGAATCAATATCACCCATTTCACACTATTATCCACAATTTTAACATTTCCAAAAATGGGTGTGACATTTGTGGAACATGAAATCCAGGCATAGGACGTGAGATATCCACAGCCACTCAAAGGGGATTTTTATGTGGGTGGGGAACAGGGAGTGAGTAGGCAGTTAAATACCCAACACGTTCCATCAAGTTTGGATCCCAACATCATTTTGCCCACTCTTCGGGTTTCACCAGGGCAGGTTTGCAGCCAAGTAAGAAATCCATTCGGAGCTAAGTCATTACAATATTCAAATAGTCATTAACTGCTGTCTTAAACAATGATCCTGCTTTAATAGCCAGTGCACTTATCTCCAACTTACAAATGTCACTGAAGTGAATATACTCTGGGGAGCACTTCACCAGTGAAACTAATAGACTTGTTATTCTTCTAGCACTGAAAACAAAGAGTTCTAACTATAACCAGAGGCTGGTGCTCACATTGCTGTTTATCAAATTCACCACTGCTTATCAGGAGATTGCCAGCTTCTTGGGTGTTAGTTCATTTACCTTGGACCTCACTCACCTTCAGCTATCATTCTCTGCTACCAGCCTTCACCATGGCATGGAAGCTGCTTGACAATGGACCTCAGAGCAACAATGCCACCACTAGTAGTATCCAGCAGCAGCAGGAGCAACACACCAGTGACAGCACTAGTTGCCTCCTCAGCCACAAACTGTCCCACAGAATAGAGATGATAGGCATAGAAATGCAACTCCAAGGAGACATTACCACCCCCCCCCCCACCCCAATCACCACCACCACCAATAGAGTGAGTAGTGACAAAGGATCAGCTCTCTAGACAATTTAGAGCACCAGGACTTCAGGAGGCTAAGACACTCACAGCAGCTTTTTGCTGAAGTCTGCAGCTTCCAAGAACAAGATCTCTTGGGCTAATGGACCATGTGGGCATGTGTTGCCGGTGGTTGTCGAGGTGGCTACCACTGGAAAACCAATCCATCAGCAACTTCACCACCATTTCCCCATTCCACTCAGATCATTATCTCTTCATGAAGGTGCACGTGCTCTTCTCTTGCAAGAGTGTTGAGAGTAAGAACTGGATTTTGTAGAGAACAATGGTTAGCACTGTTGCCTCACAGTGCCAGGGACCCAGGTTCGATTTCCGGCTTAGGTCACTGTCTGTGTGGAGTCTGCACGTTCACTCCGTGTCTGCGTAGGTTTCCTCTGGGTGCTCCGGTTTCCTCCCACGCACTCCAAAGATGTGCGAGTTAGGTGTAATGGCCATGATAAATTTCCCCTTATTGTCAGGGGGACTAGCTGGTATAAATGCGTGGGGATAGGTCTTTGGCAGGATTGTGGTCAGTGCAGACTTGATGGGCTGAGTGGCCTCCTTCCACATTGTGGGCTTTCTGTGTTCAGGGTGTCTGTGAGGTATGGGTGTGGGAGGGCAGAAGGATGAGGAATGCGGCTATGATGTACTGGGGTGGGTATCACAGGAAATACTGGGAAAGTCTTGAGTTTGGGTTTGGGTATTTAATTCCCAAAACACTCCCTTTGAAAATGTATGCCACTCATTTTACCCACCCTCCTGAGATCCTGAATCCTCTTGGTGCACTGTCTCCATATTGCTGCTAACTTCCTTGGTTTCTTTCATGCATTCCCCAGAAAGTTTGGCCTCTTCTCATCCCTGGGAAAGGTTATCTCACTGCAGTGCCTTAGACACTGCAGCTGAGAGATATGGCGGGTTGGATAGATCTTTTTTTTCCTGTGGCTGTTGCAGCCTCAGAAAATCCTGTGCAGTTCAGCTATTGTAACCCCTGCTGGTGTTTCTGTAATTAGAAATCCATTCTTTAACAAATCATCCCATCGATCCTCCCCAATTGTCCAGTGAGCCCAGAGGTGGAATTCTAATGCCGTAATTCAGTTAAAGAGTCAGAGCCACATTTCTTGTATCTGCCAATAAGTTTCTGACCTGCTACAAGGTACACTACTTTACCTGGGTTCATAGAATCCATACAGTGCCAGAGCAGGCTATTCGCCTCATCAAATTTGCACCAACTCTCCAACAAAGCATTTCATCCTATACTATACATCTTGGGACACTAAGGAGTAGTTCAACATAGCCAATCCACCTAACTGTCGTTGAAAATTCTGCCTGTGGACTCCTCGAGAAAACAACCAAACTCGAAACATAAATCAAATCAAACTTCAAGATATTAATTCATTCTTACAATTTGCACTGTTGAACTCTGAGTTGTTCTTTTGAAAGATGACTCATTATAACAAAGGGAACCTTGTGTTCCACAAAGTCTTTAATACAAAGTCTTTACATATCCTTATAATCTTCAATTCTATTGTTAACCAGATACCTATCTAACTCTTTCAAAAGGGTTAATCATGCAGCCGTAACTGTTTTCCAGATATCTAGTGCCCTTACCGAAAAATAATCTTCTAATCTCTTGTTTCATTTGAGGCTTGCTAATACTGTGCGCATGTTTTCCAGTGATGTGATCACAGTCTGGACTACATGACTTGCTCGAGTCTATATGACCTTTATTTCTTACAACTTCAAACTGAATCATATTATTCCCTCAATGTTTTTTCCTGTAATGGAAGCAAGCTGAGTCTCAGAGTTTAACAATCTGCCTTGCTGTTCATTGAACTCTCCAATGCATCAGTGTTTCTTTGTAGAATTGTAGATTCTGGCCTTGGGTGACTGTCTGTGTGGAGTTTGTACATTCTCCCTGTGTCTCTGTGGGTTTCCTCCAGTTTCCTCCCACACTGCAGAGATGTGAAAGTTAGATTGATTGGCCAATGGGGATTAGTGGAGTAAATACATTGGGCTACGGGGATAGGATATGGACGAAATTGTTGTCGGTGCAGGCTCGATGGGTCAAGTGGCTTCCTTCTGCACTGTAGGGATATATAATTCAATTAAAACAGCACAATAAAGTCACACACAAAAAATACAGAATATATTCTTAGCAACAAATTATATGGAACTTGACTTACATATCTTGAAGATGATGTTTGAGTATTGGATATTCAGTGAAAGATCTATAATCACACCAAATGCTATTCCTTGCCACCATTTTGTTCCAGACACTCACTTATTCCGTACCATTGTAAATTTGCAAGTTTATTATCTTTGCAATTACAACCTTGTTGAAATGTTTCTGTCATCTCTTAGCTAATCTTTGATTTGTCCAGATCTCTTGTCCAGAATGCTCTGTTAGATTTTGTTCAATAAAGCTCCTGTGAAGTTGCTTGGACCATTTTATAAATGTATTGATGCGATGCAAATGGAAGTTGTTATTATTGATTTTTCACAAAGGTCAGACCTGGATACTACCCCTTGCTATTAATGAAATATATGGAGGGATGAATCTTCATATACTCCTGAAATGACTGCTCTCCAGTAAGAGCTTTTTCCAATTATCATCAGCTATCATCTATGTTAATTACTTTATAATGGCTCAGACTATATAGAAATATTCTCTTTCCAGTGACTGAAGAATTTAGATTGAGGGGACATTGACATTCAGGTAAAATGTCAGAAACTTAGGACTGAAAGTAGGAGAAACCTTTTACACAGTGTATTGTGAGGCTGCAGAACATTGGAGCCCATTTAGCTCAGTTGGCTTGCCAACTGGCTAGTGATACAGAGTTATACCAACTTTATGGGTTCAATTCCTGTACTGGCTGAGGGTATGAAGCCTGGCCCTCTGAACAATTCCCCTTGCCTGAGGTATGGTGCTTCTCATGTTAAGTTACCACCAGTGTTGGTTAGGTACATTGTCCATGCTCTCCTCTTCAGAATAGAAAGCAGCCTATGGTCATCTGGGACCACAGTGACCTTTTTACTACCAAAATTAGTATCTAAAACAGAGACCTGTTAAGAACATTCTAGATAAGTGGTCGAAGGAAAGGAGGAATAAATTAGGATGATTTATTGTCTTTAAGCTCAAATTGACTGCTTCTTATGGCCGATGCAATCTATAGATGCACATTGACAGAATCTATAAAACACTTTCCATTATCAGTTTAAGCTGGATTTGAGCCATTATTCAAAAACATTGACGGCTTCTCCACACTCCTTCCTTCAAGTTTGCGTATGAAATATTAAAATGTTGGATACAGATGAGACGAAATGAAAAAAAGGAAACTTGTAAAAAATGGTTTAGTGAATAGAAAGGGTTAGAAAGCTTGTATATGGAAGAAATTGTTGATCATTGCACTAAATACACAATGATCTATTGGGGCAGATTTAAAAGTCAGTGAGACAGCAAGGGAGAACTGGAACAATTCCTTCCAATGCCATAAGAGTCAGCAGAAAACAAGAGAGTGAGTTAAAACCCAAAGGAGCTGTTTGGTATTGTATAGGAGAAAGAATATTATCTGATAAGCATACAATTAGGGCTGGGATGCCCACATCCAAGGACAAATAGAAACAAAAAATAGGACGGCATGATGACACAGTGGTTAGCACTGTCGCCTCATAATGCTGGGTCCTAAGTTTAATTCTGGCCTCGATCACTGCCCACATAGAGTTTGCACATTCTCCCCATGTCTGTGTAGGTTTCCTCTGAGTTCTCTAGCTTCCTCCCACAGTCCAAAATTGTGCGGGTTAAATTGATAGGCCATGTTGGTCAGGGGGATTAGCAGGGTAAATGTGAGGATTACAGGAATACAGCCTGGGTGAGATTGAGGTTGGTACAGAGTCGATGGAGCAAATGGCTTTCTTCTGTACTGTAGGGATTCTATGAAGTACTAACCTATTCCTGGAAGGCTTTTAATAAAACAATGACATTATGCTATCCAACATTAAACACATGCTTTGTGTCATATGTCTGCTTCAAGATTTTGATGAATATGAAGCAGAGATTCCATCAGGATTAAAATTTTGACTTTGGACAATCACAAGACCATAAGATATAGGAGCAGAATTAGGCCACTCGAATCTGCTTCGCTATTCAATCAATACCAATATTTTTCTCATCCCCATTCTCCTGCCTTTTCCCATAACCCCTGATCCCCTTAAAAATCAAGAACCTATTATTCTCTGTTTTAAAGATACTCAATGACCTGGCCTCCACAGCCTTCTGTGACAAAGAGTTCTGCAGATTCACCACTCTCTGGCTGAAGAAGTTCCTCCTCATCTCTGTTTTAAAGGATCTTCCCTTTAGCCTGAGGTTGTGCCGTCTGGTTCTAGTGAACAAACAAAACAATAAAATCAAGAAAAGTAATCAATAACTGGGTGAGCTAATATTGGGCACATTACATTCTTGTCAAATGTTGAACGAACTCCAATGAATTGAAAACCCAATATATTGCTTGGATGAATAAACCATATTCCAGCAAAGCACTGAGGGTAATCTGAACAAGTAGGATGCTGGGGTCGGTTAACAGACTGAAAGCAGACAATTGTTGTTCCAATATTTAAGAAGCTGGCAACGTTCATGCTTGGCAATTTTACATCCATTAGCCTGATATCTATAATCAGAAAACAAATTAAATCAATAATCAGGAACAAATGGAAGTGTACTTGTATGAAAATTATCAAATAAATGCCAGCCAATATGGCTCCCAAAGGGATTGAGCTGCAATAACCCTCCCAAATATTTTCGTTAATAGCGAAAGACATATGCATCTCTCTCTGAGGGGCAATTTGATGTGGCCAAGTCACTTAATCTGCATGTCTTTGGAGTGTGGGAGCACTTGGTGCAAACCAAAACAGACACTGGGAGAATGTGCAAACTCCACCCAAACTAGAGTTGAACCTGCATCCCTGGTGCTGTGAGGCAGCAGTGCTATCCACTGTGCCACAACAAGACGTGCGTATAGGTTAAGGGAGATAAAGCAGAGGATAGTTGCAACTGCAGTTGGTGAGCAAGGCATTATGGTGTTGTGATGTTAGAATCATAGAATCTCTATAGTGCAGAAGGAGAGCCTGCACTGACACTAATCCCTCCCAGGCCTTATCCCTGTAACCCTACATATTTACCCTCCTAATCATCCTGACGCTAAGGGACAATTTAGCATGGCCAAATCAACCTGAATCGCACAACTTTGGACTGTGCGAGGAAACCGGAACACCCAAAGAAAATCCACGCAGACACAAGGAAAACTCCACACAGTCACTCAAGGCTGGAATTGGAGCCAGGTCCCTGGCGCTGAGGCAACATGTGAACCACTGTGCCATTGTGTCTAATATTACTAGGTTAGTAATCTAGCGATCCAGACAAATACCCAGATAACAACACAGTGGCACAGTGATTAGCACTGCTGTCTCACAGGGCTCTAGGTTCGATTCTGGCCTCAGATGACTGTCTGTGTGGAGTTTGTGCGTTCTTTCCCAGCTGTGTGGGTTTCCTCTGGGTGCTGTGATTTCCTCTCACAATCCAAAAATGTGGGGATTAGGTTGATTGGTCATGCTAAATTGACGATAGTGTTAAGGGGATTAGCGGGGTAAACGTGGGGTTACGGGAATAGAGACTGGCTTGGATTGTGGTTGGCACAGACCTGATGGGCCAAATGGTCTTCTGCACTGTAGGAATTTTATGATTCTATGAGTGTGAGTTCAAATCCTATAATGGCTGCTGAATTGAGCAAATTAATTCAATTAATTAATAAATTCAGTTAAAATCAGTTTCAGTCAAAAACTGGCATTGAAAACTAATCTCAATAATGGTGTCATAAAAGTACCATTGATTGTTGGAAAAACCCATTTGATTCACAATGCCCTTTAGGGAAGGAAATCTGCTGTCCTCACCTCTTCCGCAAGTGACTCCAGGCCCACTGCAATGCCGTTGTCTCTTAAACTGCCTCTGAAATGGCCCAGCAAGTCACTCAATTTAAGGGCAATTAGGAATGAGCAACAAATGCTGAAACAAAAACAGAAAATGCTGGAAAAGCTCAGCAGTTCTGACAGCATCTGTGGGGATAGAATAGAGCTAATGTTTTGAGCCTAGATGACTCTTCATCAGAGCTGAGAGCAAAGAGAACCAGCAGAGATTTATACTATTGGGTTTGGGGGAGGTGTGGAATTGGACAAAGGCAATGTAAATTAGGGTACAGAAGGCTGAGAAGATACTAAGGGGTGTCCATTACTTAATCAGAATGTGAGAGTGGCAGAAGAGAGGTACAGATTGTTAAAGGGCTGCCTGAGGAATGTGGCAGTTGCACTGAAGGAGTGGAGGTGTTTTGGAGGGGGAGAGGTGGGTGTGGGGACAGGGGTGTTGGTGTGGAGGAGGGTTTGGAAAGACAGAGAGCTGGAATGGAGAAGTGGAAAAATAGAAGTGAGAAAGAAGGATGATAAATGAGATGAAATGAAATGGCATAAAATAAATGGAAATGGGGTGAAGGTGGAGGCGAGAGTTCATGTTCTGAAGTTGCTGAACTCAAGTTCAGTTCAGAAGGCTGTAAAGTGCCCAGTCAGAAGATAGAAAACATATAAGTCCTATATCGCAGAAAGAGGCCATTTGGCCAATCAAGTCTGCACCGACCACAATCCCACCCAGGCCCCTACCCCCATATCCTTACAGATTTCCCTGCTAATCCCTCTAACCTACACATCTCAGGACATTAAGGGACAATTTTAGCCTGGCAAATCAACCTAACCCCCACATCTTCGGACTGCGGGAGGAAACCAGAGCACCCAGAGGAAACCCACACAGACATGAGGAGAATATGCAAACTCTACACAGACAATGATCCAAGCCAGGAATCAAACCCAGATTCCTGGAGCTGTGAAGCAGCAGTGCTAACTACTGTGCTGCTGTGCCCTGACGTGCTGTTCTTTCAATTTGCATTGGGGTTTGCTAAAGCATTGCAAAAGGCCAAGGGTGGACATGTGGACAGGAGAACAGGGTGATGTGTTCAAGTGGGTGAGTGATAGGTTAGGTCTGGATCCTGCTTGCGGACAGACCAAAGGCGTTCAGCAAAGTAGTCGCCCATTCTGTATTTGGTTTCTCTGAAGTAAAGTAGACCACATCGGAAGCAACAAATGCAGTAGACCATTTTGAAGGAGGTGCATATGAAGCGCTGCTTCACCTGAAAGGGGTACTTAGGATCTGGGATGGTGAGCAAGGAGGAGGTAAAGAGGCACCTTCAATGATTGCATGGGGAGGTGCAATGGGCAGGGAGTGAGGTATTGGGTGTGATGGAGATGTTGAGCAGGGTATCCCATAGGGATTGGACCCTGCAGAATGCCAACGGGGGGACGAGGAGAAGGCGTATTGGATAATGGCATCATGCTGCAGTTGGCGGAAATGGCAAAGGACGATCTTTTGAATGTTTTTTATTTAATTTCAATTCATCTTATCTTATTTCATCTCATTTCTTCTGATTCTCCATTCCAGATCTCCTTGTTTCCACTCCCTCCCAGCGTCCTTCAGTGTAACTGCCATATTGTTCAGGCATTTTAATACGTCATTAGCGAGCATTCTCTCTGAAACCTTCCCACACACTGGCATGATGTCATGTTAACACCATTGACAACAGGTCTGCCTAAATGTGAACCTGACATAGGGATTTTCCCGGGGTCATAGAGGTAAATTTAATTGCCTGGAGAGAGGGACATGGCCAGATTGTGGCCTGGCACTGCCCAGAGCACTGCTCCCTTGGAACAGCTTGGTACTAGGAGATTGATACTATGCCAACTCAGCAATGCCAACGACTCATGGAGCCTCACGGAGAGGGAGATTAATTTAGATGTGGCGGTGGCTGGGCGTGAACATAGGAAGAAGTCTGACAACACCAGGTTTAACCAATTTATTTGATAATAAACTCACAAGCTTTCGAGGCTGTGTTCTTCTTCGGGTGAATGAGGTGTTGTGGTCTCAAGCAGCACATATAACAGCACAGACTGTTTACAGATTACTGACTAGAATGCGAATCTTTACACCTAACCTGCTATTCAAGTCTTAAAGTGACTAACAATGAGTGGACGGAGCGGCTCTGCACTTGGCCTTCATGACATACAGTGTAGAGTTGCTGAGCAGAGACTGATAGCCAAGTTCTGCACATGAAGATGGTCTCAAAGAGATCTTGAGTTCATGTCATGCTATCTGTAACCCCCATGACTTGCCTGGGTTAGTAAAAAACCTCACTTACTGTGCTTTCTGGAGACAATACACATCTCTTTAACCTGTGCTCAGTGCTCCGTCCACTCACATTGCCGGCCACTTTAAGACTTGAATAGCAGGTTAGGTGTAAAGATTCACATTCTAATCAATAATCTGTAAACAGTCTGTGCTGTTATATGTGCTGTTTGAGACCAGAACACCTCATTCACCTGACGAAGAGCACAGCCTCGAAAGCTTGTGAGTTTACTATCAATTAAATCGGTTGGACTTAAACCTGGTGTTATCAGACTTCTTACTGTGTTTACCCCAGTCCAATGCCAGCATCTCTACATCATGTGAACATAGGAGCAGGGATGCTATGATGGCCTTTGGAGGGAAAGAAAAGGGGGGATGTTGGTGAAGATGGGTGCTGACTCAGGCTGTGTGTGTGTGTGTGTGTGTGTGTGTGTGTGTGTTGGTGAGAGAGGAAGTGGGAAGCTGGCAATGATTGGACAGTGGCAGGGAAGAAGAGGCCAATTATTGGGATGGTGGAGGTGGCAGGGAAGAAGGAGCTGACTCTGAGCAGGGGTGATAACCCCCAATGGGATGATTACTTAGGGTCTGATTAGAGTACTATTTAAATTTGGTGCTTTGGCCTCTGTGCAGCCAGATTTTGCTGGCCCTCCCTGTCTCCCACCTCCCCCTGCTGCCACCCCCAATACGATGGCATGAAACATTGATTTTTTTTTCAGTAAGATCTGGAGATAAAACTCAGCAGTTTCTCTGGAGAAAATTACACCACTTTTATCAGCAGAAAAAACATTCTGCCAATTTTTATTAATATTTCACCTACATATATTGGAAATTTAAGTTCACTTCACACTGCTTGCAATTCTCCAATCATTAGATTTTCAGCTGTATAATGGATTGGGAATCATGTGAAATGTGCACTTGGTTTTCCAATATGCATTGAGGCCAACCTCCCTTTCTATAGTAGAGGTTTTAAAATATCCTCAGGTTTGCATAGAGTTGAGCAGTGGCAGATAAAATTTTGTTGAATCAAGTGCTATTATTGGGAAGTCTACCTACTCTAGAAGTTGAGTGAGGTTTGCTGGAAAGAAATGGAAGAGATCTAGACATAACTCTCTCCTCACTGTGTCCAAACTATATGAGGCAGCGATAGGCAAGGTGACCAGAGTATATTACCAAATTAATAAAATTCACCTTGGGGCTGTACTGGCCATTATTGCAGTGTAAAATACAACTCTTGTTGGTTCCATATGAGGACCAGCTGGTCACTATGATCATTGTATAGAAGACCAATGATGATCCAGATGTTATAAGCTCTCATTAGATATTCAGCACAGAAGTAGGTTATTCTGCCCAACTAGTCAATATTGGTGTTTATGCCCCACTTGAGTCTTCTCCCATCTTTCCTCATTTACATTTGCCATCATAATTACCTATATGATCATCTAACGGCACGGTGGCACAATGCTTAGCAGTGCTGCCTCACAGCACAAGGGATCTGGAACTGATTCCTGGCTTGCGTTATTGTATGTGCGGAGTCTGCATAGGTTTCCTCCAAGTGCTCCAGTTTCCTCCCACAATCTAAAAGACGTGCTGGTTAGTGCATTGACCATGCTAAATTCTCCCTCAGTGTACCTGAACAGACATCGGAGTATAGGGAATTCTCATAGCATCTTCATTGTAGTGTTAATGTAAGCCTGCTTGTGTCACTCTTAAATGCATCCATACCATCACTCCCTGCAGTGGCAAGTTCCACATTCTCATTATTCTTTGGCTGAAGATGTTTCTTCTGAATTCTATGTTGGATTCCTTGGTGACTTCGTTATGTTGATGTCCACTAACAATGTTTTTCCACCCAAGAAGAAACATTCTCACTATATAGACTCAACCAAAACCTGCCAGAATTTTAAATATCTTTATTTGGTTACCTTAGCCTTCTCTTATCAAAAGAAAAGAGAGCCAATCCTTTGATCCTTTCCTGATTACATACCCATGCATTTCTAGGATTACCCTTGTAAATCTCTCTGCACCTTTTCCATATAATCTTTTGTATAATATGGTGACCAGAACTACAGGTAGTACTTTAAATATGGTCTATCCAAGCTGTGACAAATAATTAGGTTAGCTGGGCTAAATTTTGAAAAAGAGACATCCTTGTAGAGCTATTTAAGACACCTAATGGAGTAGAGAATGTAAACATGAAACAATATCTTCCGATAAACTGTGGCAGCAGGACAAGAAAATATTCATTCAACGTTGTGAGGTCAAGTTTAGGACAGATGTCAGGAAGTATTTCTTTACACTAGAAGGTTATCAGAAAGATGGCTGAGACAGGACACTAGTCTATATGTTTCAATGAAGAGAGTGCAGGGTTAGTATTTGGAAAATCAACCACTTTTCCATCAGTGGCTGTTAACACATCATTTAAAACAGAATTGAATAAGGAATTAAGAGGAAACTTGCAAAGAGAGAAAAGAAAAGAACTATTAAGAGAGGAGTTGATCACTATCACTAGCATCGGTGAAATTATCTGAGTAATTTCTTCTCCATTGTGCTTTGTATGATTTTAAATAGTCTGATAGTCTTTTTTAATTGAAATCTATTTTTGTGATTTTGTGGGTTCAGTTTTGTCTGAATGTTGCACATCCCCAATGCTGTTTTAAGTTAAGTTAAAAATTTATTTATTAATCACAACTAGGCTCACATCAATACTGCAATGAGGTTACTGTGAAAATCCCTTAGTCGCCACAGTCTGCGTACACTGGGAAAAAATTTAGCCTGGTCAATGCACCTAAACAGCACATCTTTCAGATCATGGGAGGAAACTGCAGCATCCAGGGGAAACCCATGCAGACATGGGAAGATCATGCAAATTCTACAGAGACAGTGACCCAGGTCGGGAATTGAACCCGGTGTCCCTGGCAGTGTGAGACAGCAATGCCACTGTACTGACTCATTTTTTTTTCCCATTCTTGTTCTCGTGTTACAATATTTCTTGTTTTCCAGTTTTCTTTTTACCTGGCTGTCATTTCTCTTCATTGTTATTGGCTCTTTCCTGTCTCTTCTCCAGTTTCTAACAACTATAGTATTTTCCCATTTCTCTCTTCTCTCGCCAAACTGAATTAAGATGCTGCATTCAGCAGTAAAAATAGATTGATTCCATTCTGCATGATTGATTTCAAACTTTGCTAGAGCTCCATTTTTTCAGACGTAAAAGAGGCACCATCTGTGTAAAGAAAAGAGTCAGGAAAATCTTTCCCCACTGTGTACGAGAGCACGGTGTAATTATGTAACAATGCCGAAAGATTTCATAGCTTCACATGCTTGTATAATCCCATTACGGTAAAAATTACACCTTTTCTTCCCTAAACACCAGGAGGTTTCAAAAACACATTTTGTGAATGAAGAATCCCTTTGGAATTGTATATTGTTTGGTAATGTAGCATTCTGTAGCTAAGAAGTTGGCTGGTAACTCGATTGGTATTTCCTGCAACTGCTGAATGAAATTTGGAAATTCTTACGGGCTGGAGTTTTACTGGCATGTCCTCCCTGCAGTTAGGGTGGGCAAGGCTCTCGGAACGGAATTCTCCACTTGCCCTGGGTGGGATTTTACGAACCTTGCCTGGGCGAGTTCATAAACTACTGGCCATACAGAGGATGATGCAGAAACCCATCCTGTAACAGGCAGATACACTAAATTTGCAATTTCACAGCTCAACATAGTGGGATTTGAACTGATGACTTCTCGATTGACAGTCGGGTGCCCCAACTATTAAATTTCCATCTCTTTAGCTCCCTTGCTAACCTCCTGGGGATAATATTAACTTAATTGGGGAAAAAAGAACTAACAGAGAGCCTGCCTGTTGTGAGGTCAATGAAAAGTAAAATTGGGCCAGGATGTGAAACAAAAAGTTGATGTATGCCTGACAGTTTCCAGTTGGCTGGGTTCATTTAAAATCAACACTACTCTCTCACTTTTTTTCCTCTCTTTCTCCCTTTCCCGTTCATCTTCAGTCTGATTTACCTCTTTCTATTTGCCTCTTCTCCTTCCATTACGACTCTTTCTTAGCACTACCCCTTCTGATAATATTAACAACGACAACAATGCATTCATACAGCGCCTTTAACATGTAAAATACTCCAAGGAACTTCATAAGAGCATTGTCACACAAAATCTAACACGTAGCCACATATGGAGTCATTAGACCACATGATCTAAAGCTTGGTCAAAAAGGCAAATTCAAAGAAGCATTTAAAAGGAGGTAGCAAGGTGGGGAGCTTTACAAAAAGAAATTCTGAACTTCGAGTCAGGGCAGCTGAAGGTTTGTAATATATCATAAAGATAGCCATTCTTTCATTCCAACAATTTTGCTTTCTAAATTCATACATTCTTCAACCGTCCTTGTGGCTAAAGGAATCGAGGGGTATGGAGAGAAAGCGAGAGTGGGATACTGAAAGTGCAGGATCATATTAAATGATGGTGCAGGCTTATTTTCTATGTTTTAATATTTTGATTTTTATTCGTGCCAACAATTTGGAGAGGGAAAATTTTCCAAACAAAATGGGAACATGTCAGGTTCTGACTGAAACACATTCATGTTTTCTCGTCAAATCTTCTCACACTGTATTAAAAAAAAAAATCTTGCTGTTGGAGAGAATGGACGAACAGAGTCTTTTGTGACTTCAACAAAAACAACTTTATTCAACATACACGAGTTATACTGGATGCTTCCATCCCACCACCACCCACAACCCCCAGACCAAGCCGGGAAATGAAAATCAATCACAAGGACCACATCAGGGGTGTGGAGGTGCCAGGAGGCCCAGGGACTGATGGTCAAGGCTGGCCACTGCCCTCGGTACTCTGACGTTGCTGGGGTTAATGTCAGAGGATACTAAAGTGGGCACTGAAGCACAACATAGTGTCGAAAGCTCGTGGATTTACTATCAAATAAATTGGTTGGATTTAAAATTGGTGTTGCAAAACTTTACTGAGTTTACCCCAGTCCAACGCCGGCATCTCTATATCACTGAGGCACTACCAGAGGGATTGCACTCTTCCATAGGGTCCCATTATGTTTGTTGGGGGGGAGGAGAGAGAAGAATGCATGCTGAGGACAGCAAGGGAGGAGAGTTTCCCACCAATACGTCCATGACAGAGGAGTCAGTCACTCCAAAAGCTGTGGTGGAAGGGTCGGGGGAGTCTTTCACGGCCATGGGAGATGGAAGGAAGTCAATTATTTTCACAGATCAGGTGCTCTTAATGGAAAAAAAAAGACACCAATCCCTGTGGAGCTGGCCTTGCTACCTCAGTCAGGCCCGGCCCACCAAACTGACAGCACAAACCACACCCCAAGTGGAGTAGAGCTTCAACAAAAACAACTTTATTCAACAAGCACGAGGGACAACAGAACTCGGAGTTGTAATCCCAGCTTGCTTCTGAGCTACTCTGCAAATCATAGGTTCTTAGAAATTCTTATATCCTTTTTTTTAAACGTTACAAAGCATTACATTTACATTAGGTCACCACATTATTACTTTGAATTTGTTACAGTTCTGTTTTGATCACATTATGAAGATCCTGTGTGCTTTAAGTTTAAACATTTTCTGGACATATTCTTTTTACCTGTTTGCAATATCAAAGCGTTGTGTTTGTCAAAATGGTTTCAATGGTGTGTTAATTCTCCTCATTTTCTTGATTAGTTTCCACAATGTCTCCTCTTGATATTGTGGCGTCTCATTAAGCTGTATCGATTCTCTGACTCCTGCTGTACCATCGAGAAGATCTCACCGGAAATGCAATTGTGTTAGTGCTGTCTAGGATGTGGTAATTTGCTGTGTCTGCCTACAGTGTGTGTGATACCACAGTCAGGCTGTCTGTTTACCCCTTTCCATTCATTCTTCTCTTGCTGCAGCCCTTCTCCCTGGGTTTATTCTACTCCACTTGGGGTGTGGTTTGTGCTGTCAGTTTGGTGGGCCGGGCCTGACTGAGGTAGCAAGGCCAGCTCCACAGTGATTGGTGTGTTTTTTTTTCATAAAGAGCACCTGATCTGTGAAAATAATTGACTTCCTTCCATCTCCCATGGCTGTGAAGGACTCCCCCACCCTTCCACCACAGCCTTAGGGGTGACTGACTCCTCTGTCATGGACATATTGGAGGGAAACTCTCCTCCCTCCATTGCTATCCTCAGCATGCATTCTTCTCTCCCCTCCCCCCCAACAAACATAATGGGACCCTATTCTATGGAAGAGTGCAATCCCTCTGGTGGTGCCTCAGTGCCCACTTTAGTATCCTCTGACATTAACCCCAGCAACGTCAGAGTACCGAGGGCAGTGGCCAGCTTTGGCCATCAGCCCCTGGGCCTCCAGGCACCTTCACACCCCTGACGTGGTCCTTGTGATTGATTTTTATTTCCTGGCTTGGTCTGGGGGTTGTGGGGAGTGGTGGGCTGGAAGCATCCAGTATAAAGCTATTTAATCATCTTTAAATTGATTTAAATCAATGGGCATGAATCTGTTTATATTGCCAACGTGGGGGGGAGGGGGTGTGAGGAAGATCTCAAACTGGGATTTTGCCAACGCAAATAGCTTCATTGCTCTCTTGCAAAATTTGGCAGCCGTAACAGGATTTGTGCCAGAGGTGAACAGGCCTGAAAAATCTTGCCTGTGATTTTTTTTTAAAGTAGTTGTCTGTACTGCCTTGAATTGGATCCCAGAAACAGTGGAGGTTGACTTTGGGGCTACATTTTACATGTCCCTGTCAGGTGCGTTTCCAGCAGGTGGCATGTAAAATAATGCAGGTGCCCATTCCACCTGAGATCCTACCCCCAATCCAAATTCACCCCCATAATGGACAGGGTGAGTGGGCACCAAAATCAGTAGCCTGCCCCCCATTTTCAAACAGGTAATTATACTTTAATTGGGGTTCTGACCAGTGGAATTATCTAGGGATTTGATCCTGATAATATGCTGTCCCTTTTGTAAAATGTTTGACACGGGCAGCCAGGCAAAAAGTAGACAATCAAATTTTTGAAATAACCTCAGGAAGAGAGGAAGGTTGGATGTTCTTGTGTTGCCCTTTGTGTATCAAAAATCGAACACCACAAAAAAATTGAACCCCATCTTTCTCCAGAGTCATGGGCCCTATTCCGTAACCCATCTCTGAGCAGCCAAAACCCTCCTTACCCAAGATCCCAGTAATTACTGCTTACTGACAATACTTAATAGAAAGAGTATAACATTCTGATCTCGAACATGTAGAGAGGCAGCTCATGTTAACTGAGGGATGCTACAATATTCTCTCAGCCTCGATTAGGAAGGTGGCAGTGGAAGGTGGGTTCTAATCACTATCTAGTTGTTGCAGTCAGAAGTAAATGTGTGATGATGTCCTGCGAGGAAAGTGCCAGGTTCGGGTAAAAAAAATCCCTTGTGGTTCAACAACTACAATCCCTCACAGTGCCAGGGACCCGGGGTAAATTCTGGAGTCTGGTGGCTTCATTGGGCCTTAGTCTTCCTCGTTGATGTCCTAACAATGGCCTCCTAGGTACTGCTGGGATTGATGGAGGTGAGCTGTCAGCTTCTGGGATGGGACTTTCTCCCCAGTGATGGGCAGAAGTCCCACATGATCCGTGTTTTTTTCATTCAGTTGTGGATCATGGGTTTCGCTGGCTGGCCAGCATTGATTAGCCATCCCTAGTTGTCCTTGAGAAGATGGTGGTGAGCTGCTTTCTTGAAACGCTGCAATCCATGTATTGTGGGTTGACCCCCAATAGGGAGGGAATTACAGAATTCTGACCCAATGAAGCAAAGGAACGGCGATATATTTCCAAGTGAGGATGGCGAGTGACTTGGAGAGGAACATGCAGGTGTTGGTTTACCATGTGTCTGTTGCCCTTGTCCTTCTTAATGGATGCAGCTGTGGACTTAGAAAGTGCTGAATAAGAATCTTTGGTGATCTTGTCTAAGGATCTTAGCCCATCTGCAATGCATTCTGGCTGCAGGGTTATCTAGCATGGAGCAAGTTTGCTTCCTAGGACTGAAAGTTGTTTGTTCATTTATGAACAAATAACTTAAACTTTTTTATATAGTTGACCCATAGTAAACAGAGAACTATACATTGCCAAGATAGCATTCTGCTATAAACCATTAATGAAAATGGTTGATCAGCAAATTTGGACCGAAAGCCCAGTCATTCCAAAATACATCATCTGAAAGCAAAACAATAAACATTGAACAAAAACATATATTTCATACCAAAGTAATTATTTCCTTGAAAATTATTGATAACTCTTGATTAAAATTACTGCTTCGCTGACAATACTTAATAGGAAGAGTATACCATTCTGATCTCGGCCATGGAGAGAGGCAGCTCATCTTAGCTGAGGGATGCTACAGTGTTCTCTCAGCCTAGATTAGGAAGGTAAATTGGCAGTGGAAGTGGGTTCTAATAACTATCTGGTTGCTACAGTCAGAAGTAAATTTCTGATGATGACCTTCGTGGAAAGTGCCAGGTTCGGGTAAAAAAAAAATCCCTTGTGGTTCAATAACCAGAATGCCTTACAAGGGCCCAGGGTAAATTCTGGCTCTGGTTTACTGTCTTTGTGGAGTTTGTACATTCTCTCCTTGTCTGTGTGAGTTTTCTCCAGGTGCTCTGGTTTCCTCCCGCAGTCCAAAGATGCGCAGGTTAGGTTGATTGGCCATGCTAAATTGCCCTTTAGTGTCAAGAGGATTAGTAGGGTAAATACATAGGGTTCGGGGATTGGGCCTGGGTGGGATTGTTATCAGTGCAGGCTTAATGGGCCGAATGGCCTCCTTCTAGACCGTCGGGATTCTATTACCGTCGATGGCCACTGTCAGGATTGAAACCCGAGTGGCAACAATTGAGGCACAGCAATGGAAGATGTCTCAAAAAAATTGACTCATTTTCTTTAGTCTGCATTCAAGAGAATATCAAAAGATCAGGTCAGTTTGAGTGCACACCTGTAAAGGAACATTTTGAATTTTTCCTTAAGATAAAAGCAAAATACTGCGGATGCTGGAATTTGAAACAAAAACAGAAAATGCTAGAAAATCTTAGCAGGTCCGACAGTATTTGTGGAAAATGAATAGAATCAATGTTTTAGAGTCTACATGATTGCCGTGATAATTGATCCTAGTGTCAGGGGGATTTGCAGAATAAATGTGTGGGGATACGGGAGTGAGATCTTGGTGGGATTGTGGTTGGCACCGACTCAAAGGACCGAATGACCTCCTTCTGTACTGTAGGGATTCCATAAAGAATCAAACTCAAAACATTGGCTCTGTTCTGTCGCCACAGATGCTGTTAGACCTGCTGAGTTTTTCCGGTATTCTGTTTTTGTTGTTGAATTTTGCATTCTTTGTTTTAAGGGGAATGAAAATGATGTTGGTTCCTTTAGAAATCTGGGTGGTCATTTTTGATTCTGTGTGATGGCGTACCATGATTGTTAGCGAGTCTACAACCACTTTTCCATCTCCCAGTTGTTATTACCACTGATATCAATGAAAATAACAAAAGGAAATGCAAACAGTTTTGTATCATTACATAACATGGATTATAATGAATTTCTAACCATTTTACATTTATCTCAATTATTATTTCCATTGGTATCAGTCGGCAATGCATTATCACCTGTTTTGCACAACTATACAGAGTTGAGACCTATCCACACACTCAAATGCACACTATTTTATAATATTTCCTGTGCCCTGATGATACATGTAAATCTCCTTTCCCTTCAGGGAGGAAAGGAAAAGAGAAGGCCTGAAAATAAAGATTGGTGAGAAAAAAATATTTTCTTTAATTTAATGTAATGGCTTTGTTCATTGGGATTCTATCTAATGGGAGTCAATAGGAAATGATTTATTTGATAGGAGTCTAAATAGGAGTCTAGTTATGAGGGACACGGACAGAGTGGATAGTCAGAAGCTTTCTCCCCCAAGGTGGAAGAGTCAATTACTAGCGGGCATAGGTTTAAGCTGTGAAGGGCAAGGTTTAAAGAAGACGTACGAGGCAAGTTTTTTTTTACTCAAAGAGTGATGGGTACCTGGAACTTGCTGCCAGGGGAGGTAGTGGAAATGGACACGATGGGAATGTCTTGATAAATACATGAATAGGATGGGAATAGAGAGATATGGTTCCCGGAACCATATTTTCAGTTAGTATGATTGGTGAAGGCTTGGAGGGCTGAAGGGCCTGTTTCTATGCTGTAATTTTCTTTTCTCTTTGATTTGGGACATTGGGAAGAATAGAAATAGCTTGACGCATTGAAATTCTGTATGAGTTAATGGGAATGTTTTGGTGCAGTGGAATTCTGTTGTTGGATCAGGTAACCTGCCTCACTAACACTAACTGCAAATATTTGTGTAAATTCTCAGGCTAATGTCCCAGTGAATGCTACAAATATTCAGCATGCACCAAGAATATTCAGACTGTGTGTGACTGGCAGTTTTGTACTTTATAATGATCTTGCTGCACTGAAGCAAATCTGAATGTAATGTGATCAGAATACCATGGTACATGATGCTCCATTACACACTTTAAGGAAGATTTTCTTTTCCTAACATTGAACAAAATAGAATCCTAATGTGCTTAAATAATTGGTGATGTTTTTAAGGATCATGTAATGGGACTGAAAGAAAACAACAAATGTTTTTTTCGATCAATTCATCCCAATTTTGACATGGAAAACTGAAGTTACTCATCAAATCATCCACATTAATGAAAGGTGTCCTGTAACTTGATACTAAAAGGAAAATAACTGAATTTCAAAATGCATTGGATGTAACCTGGCTGTTTCTGCTGAAGTAAATTCGCCTCACGGATTCACCAAGCATATCACAAAATGTTTCTCCGCTCTGATTGTTGCTAACCAATTTCATGTTTGCTTGCAATGTCTTGCGGTTGTATTTTGCTGAAATTGGTACACTGAGAAAGGTAACAAAACAGTCTGCTGACACTGTGCCACTGGATGCAAAGTCACATGTCACAGCACAGATCCCCAACTTTCATTTCTGTGAGGGTCTAAATTCTCGAGTCCGAGGCCAGACTTTTTTGGGAAGTGCTTCCTTTCAAGGAAAGACACTTGGATGATGAGTCAACCCGCATTTTTTTTTGCATATTCTTCTTGGCCAGTTCGAGATGTCTGTGGAGCAAAAGGCCAAAGAAGAGGTTGCACGTCCTCTCAATTGAGGAGCAATTAGGTCATGTAATGGAATGAGGAGAACAACAAACTTAATAATTATATAGTTATATAGAGTCCCTTGTGTGAGAGCAAACATCTGTGTGCTTAATTAGATGGTATGGTCAATGCTAAGCTATACAGTGTGGTGAACTAAGGCAAGATCAAAGGGAAATGTTTTTGGAGATTTTTATGGCAGTGCAGTGCAGCAATAAAGTAACTGAAATATGGGCTTCTAATGATGGAGTAGTGAACACAGAGTCATTTGGTAGAGTTTTACAGTCTCTCCCACTGGTGGAGGTCCCACTGAAGTCAATGGACTTTGGAATGGCTTGCTACATTTTCTGAACCCTGCCACAATGGGGCTGTAAAATCCCATCCATCCAGATTTGATGGGGACACATGTCAGAATAGGGTGTGGGAAGATCATTGAGGCATTTGAAGACAAGAATCCTGAAGTTCATTCACTCAGGCGCATTCAGTTTGGCAAGAAGATGAGTGATGGGTATGTTGAGAAGATGCTGACTGCTTAGGTGAAGGCGGAGTAGGTTTGAGAGGCAGAAGCTAGCACTGACTGTTTGACACCAAGAAGGTGGAGGCACAAATTAAAATTGCCACAGTGACTGAGGGGGAAATGACTCATATCAAAGTATGAGATAAACATGGAAGTTATTAATAAAGACTGATATACACTTTGGCAGTGATGAGAAATTATACGTTCATAATTGTCAATTCTAAGGCTAACTTCTCCTTCTGTCTGGTTGCCTCCACAGCACGGAAGAGAATTTGCTAGTCCCTTCTGTTGTTGCAGCATGATTTTGCACAAGCCAACGACTTAAAAGAAACAAAAGCAACTTTCCAGTCCGTCATCCTGGCCATAGCATTGTGCATAATGTCGTCGATTCCTGTAATATTGGAGACAATCGTGCTAATAATGGAGTTGAATGCTCTCAGCAGGTCTGAGAATGATGCGATTTGGAGACTTTTTTTGTTGGAAGCGACTGGTTCCAGTCACTTCCAAGACCTGTGTGTGCCTGTTTACAGCACTCAAAAAACTTTTACTGAGCTCCCTAGCTATTTCTTTAATCACCGACCGCCACAGATCGGCACCAAAAGAAGCCAACTGTACAGAAACCAATCAGATGTGCATTACAGATGCAATATCACTGTTTTAGATGTGACTGTTTTTTCTATTTTTTTGTGATGGAGTGTTCCCAAATTGCGACAAGTTTTCAAGACTGTGTGACCTGTGTGTCCTTCACGTACATCACAAGTGATGAGCCGCAGACCACAATTATCTGAGCGCCTCAAGTTCAACAACGTTCTGTAGTTTATACACAGTGTTACTTGCAAACGTGTTTACTGTACTCTTTCGAAAATTCTAAATAAAAAGAAATGTACTCTTTTTTTTTTTCCTTTCTGAAGTGATGGTATCCAGTAAGGAGATGATTTAGCAACCCGCAATATCAATAATCCCAAGTGTCTATTTATCTATAGCCTCTCCTTTCATTTCCGCAACTGATTAAAACCACACCAAAAGAGAAATCAAGAAAGCTGATCTATGCTAACACTTAAAAGTCAAAAGTAAATTTAAACATTTAGCAGGTTCTTTCCTCCCTCTGAGAAGACAAACCATTTTCAGCTGCTTCTTGGGTATTTTCTCATCATGCGTAATTGATCTGATCCTGAGAGAACCAGCAATTTCACTGGCAGACAGCAGAAAAGATTGTTTTCTTTTATTCCATTCACGTAATTAAAAGATTCCTCTCTTGTGATGTCTTTTTTTTTTTCACTATCACTTGGGCAGAAGATGTGTTTTTTCTTAGAAATAAAGTTACCCCTATGAAACCCAGTTACGTGTAAATATGATACAAGTTTCTAGCAATTCCTGGTGTGACTGAAGTCAAATTACTGAGAAGTGGGAGTGTATTTAATGGCCATAAAATGTTGATATGTTCTCTTGGATATCCAACAGTCTACAGAGCAAGACTCCCATGGTTGATCGGACCATTCAAATTCCAAGAGCATATCCCACCTTTGAGTGGAAATTCTATTATTCTACAGCTTTTATATTATACAGGATCACTCCTTTTTTTTGAGTTTTGGTCGGACAAACTATTTAAACCAACCCTTATTTTAAGCTACCAAATTTAACTTTTTTAGATTAAAAAAGAAAACAGCAGACTAAGGTGAAAAATTGGGGAAACTTGACTTTTTTAAAAATAAGATATTATGAACAAAATGGATGTTGTATTTTTCTCACATTGTTGAAGCAGTTTATTGTCAATAAAAACTGTAATACATTATTATTCTATCCACACTGTAGTAGTTTATACGTGCTTAAATTAGTCAGCAAAACTTTGAAACATGAAATAAATATAATGCTACACAGTAATCATTTGGGTTAATTCAACAAGCAGTTCGGAATAATAATGCAATTGTTTACAATCATGGATTTAAAGTGCTATTCATTAAAAGTTCCGTGAACGCCTTTTATGTCTCTGTAATAATGTTAGTCTAATGCTGCAGTAATTGTGTTAAGTGCAGTTTGGTGCTGAAATGACTATCAATGTTTTTACAACTCAGAATTGTTGCCAACTGCAAAGACATGTTGCTTCCTCCATTGGCTGAGGTCCATGGTAGCAGCAAGCTGACATTCCAGGAACTGACATCAGTTTACATTCGTGAAAATGTGACCCATGAATCTGCCATTTGTTTATAGGTCCCTCAGAAAAGCTGACAGGTTCCTGGTCCTAAATGTTTACAGCCTCATCTCTAGGACATATAAAGGTGTCCTGTACATTTAGAAAAATAAATTCGCAAAGGGTGGAAAAAGGCGGGACTGGGCCACTTTCCTGAGTCAGCAACGTTACATATCAATTGGGGGCAGAAGCAGGCCATTCAGCCCCTCCTACTCCACCATTCAATAAGATCATGGCTCATCTAATTTTAACCTCAATTTTATATTTTTACTTACACCCAATTCTTTTCTTGTTTGTCAAGAGTCTATTTTTAAAGATATTCATGGACCCTATCTCCATCACATTTTGAGGAAGAGAATGCCAAAGTCCCACAACTCTGACTTAAATGGGTGACCTCTTATTTTTAAACAGTGGGCCCTAGTTATTGGTTATATCACAATAAAAACATCTGTCAAGATCCTCTGTATCATATTTTAATCAGGTTGCCTCTTAATCTTCTAACCTCCATTATATACAAGCCGATGCTTTCCAATCTTTCTCTATAAGACAACCTGCCTACTCCAGAAATTAATTTAGTAAACTTTATCTGGCTGCTTTCAATGAATTTATACCTTTCCTTAAATAAGGAGACCAGTACTGTACACAATACTTGAGATGTGGTCAAAGCACTGTATAAATGAAGCATAATCACCCTACTCTCGCATTCAGTTCTTCTCACAATAAAAAAATAACCATTAGTTTTGGCAATTACTTGCTGCACCTGTGTACTAACCATATATGAAAACTATGTGTAAACCTACCTTAAGTCTATGGCATTATGACATTTGAGTGACTCTGTTTAGGTTTGCCTGCTCTTGGAATGGTTATTAAGACCAGATAATTTTGGCTTACTCAACTATAATGTGCCAGGAATTTATCATTTTTATTCATTCATGGGTCGCTGGCTGGTCAGTATTTATTGCCCAGGGGCAGTTGAGAGTCAACTACATTGCCATGGCTCTGGAGTCACATGCAGGCCAGACCAGGTAAGAACGAAAGATTTCCTAAAGGACGTGAATGAACCAGATAGATTTTTCCAGCATTTGACAATGGTTTCATGGTCAACAGTAGAATCTTAAGGATTTGGTGAAGCGTGCACAGGATGATGTTGCTGCATTAAGGGCTATGAAATTGATTAGGCATAATTGTGTTAAAGATTGCATAATATTGGAGTAACAGTGTTAAGCATAATTTGATCTTGGGGTGATTGTGACAGCAGTGATGCCAGGTGGATTGTGTTAAATATGTAATAAGTTAAGGATTGCATATAGTTAGAGCATTTATGATAAATGGGGTGCCCAATTTTCAAAGCGGGGATTTCATCAGCCAGATAAATTCTGTTTTCAGATCCTGTGGTTGACCTATGTCACACTTGCAGATGGATTTTTGAATGCAAAGACTTGCTGATTAGTCAAAGGGCCAGATCCATGCCCAACCAGAGGCACTAAATCTCTCAAAGAGATTCCAGTAGTGTCATGCTCTGCCTGTCTGGCACCAGGGAAAAGGAAGATATCACTGATGTTGTGGGCTGCTGTCTTGCTGGTAAAATGAGCAGTTCCTCCAAGGTGGAATACAATTGCAAATGATTGCGGTCAAGATAGGAAAGAGTAGTGTTTGTGCTGGCATCCATTAGACCCATTGATTAAATTTTAAAAATTGTACCAAGCAATTTAGATTAACCATGCAGCTAGCCCAATATGTGTGCACTGTTGTGTGCAAAACTATTCGGGCTAAACAGCAAATTGAAGACAAGCCCCTTAAAGAGATTAAAGGGCCAGTTGGAGGCAAGTGTTTTCCTTGTTCCCTCTGACCAGCGCCAGTGGCCTATTTCAAATTCAAGGTGGTCTCAGAAGCATCTGGACCCCAACATGATTATCGGAGCCATGACTTTCAAAGGCCTCCTACACTTAATCCTGTGCCTGTGAAAATCCCAGCCCTGGTGACTGGGTTAAAGACAATATGATTTTGGAAACATCTATTTTCTCCACTTCTTTCACATTTTCCCTCATCCTTGATAGTTCTAGTTTAACACCAGTCATGTTTTGAATATTTACCCCGATGTTACTGTTAGCAGCTTTCATTGCAAAGAGAAAAGTTTGCTATTTTCTTTCAGAAACTTACCCTTAAACTACAGTTTCTAATGTTGGAAGATCAAAAATTAATATGAATCAAGTCTTGCATTAAGAGATTAATATTTGACAGTTAAACAAAAAGGCCCAGAGGTTCCATTAGATTTCATGGGTATTATCAGAGTAATTTACCAAATTCAACCAAACTACTGGAATGGATGGAGGAATTTCAAATGCAAATTATATCCAATGCAAATTGGGTTTTTGCAATCTTTAGCAAAAACTGGTTTAAAAAGAATATTGCTGCAATTTGTTCCAGCCCATACAGCTCCAGGAACTCTATTTATATTTGTGTCAGATTTTCTTTAAATATTATAGAGCCATAGAGGTTTACAGCATGAAAACAAGCTCTTTGGCCCACCTTGTTTTTAAACCTCTAAGCTAGTGCCAATTGCCCGCATTTGGCCCACATCCCTTCACACCCATCTTACCCATGTAACTGTCTAAACACTTTTTAAAAGAGAAAATTGAACCTGCCTCTACTACTACCTCTGGCAGCCTGTTCCAGACACCCACCACCCTGTGTGTAAGCAAAATTGCCCCTCTGGACACTTCTGTATCTCTCACCTTAAAACTATACCCTCTAGTTTTAGATTCCTCTACTTTTCAGGAAATATATCGACTTTCTAGCTGATTTATGCCCCCCATTATTTTATAGACCTCGATAAGATCATCCCTCAGCCTTCTACACTCCAGAGGAAAAAGTCCCAGTCTATCAAGCCACTCCTTATAACTCAAACCATCAATTGCCTCTTCTTATAACTTAAACCATTAATTGCATCTCAATCATGGCACAGATAGGCCAACAAACTGTAACACAATTTTCCCACAAATTGAAAATTATCATAAGTTGCTGGTTAATTTACATTGATTCACTGTCAGCTTTGCGCATGTCTAAGTGGATCCCATGATTAACTCCTGTAATTCTCATGAAGTCATGTTGGATTGAACAAGCGCAGGTTGTTCTTTTCTCCTATGTATCTGCAAAAAATTGACGTGTTTCATAAAACACTTCCTTAGTTTAACGTAGCCTGGGCCTGCCAGAATGATGGATAGCTGAATGAAATTCTCCTATAATAGTTAAAATTACCTTGTGCACTCTCTAACTGTGATTTATACGTTTCAGTGCATTATTTTGATTGCGTTCACTCAGTTATCAGGCCACCTAAGGAGTGGTTAGCAGTGCTGTCTCATTGCGCCAAGCACCTGGGTTCGATTTCCAGCTTGGGTCACTGTCCTTGTGGAGTCTGCACATTCTCCCCGTGTCTGTCTGGGTTTCCTCCAGGTGCTTTGGCTTACTCCCACAATGTGAAAGATGTGCTGGTTACATGCATTGACTATGCTAAATTCTCTGTGTGTATCCGAAAAGGTGCCGGAGTGTGGCGACAAGGGGATTTTCACAGTAACTTCATTACAGCATTAACAAGCCTACTTGTGACACCAATAAATTTAAAATAAAAGCTGGACTTTGGGTGTGGAACTGTTAGACCAGTCTCCAGAAAAGCCTGAATTGGATTTGTACACAGAATTTATATTGTCTAAAGCATTTGAGTTTGGAGTATTTAAAATGCTAACCCTAAACACAGTCTTTCATTGCTTACATTTAAAATTTAGGATTTTTGTTGCTTACTGACATCAGCTATAGCAGCTAAGATTATTAGGTCTCGTCATGGTGATTTGGATCACGTGACAGGGAGGGTTGGGGATTTGCAATATTTTGACACTGATGTGGAACTATGGTAGAATCAGCTGACAGTGGATGTGTTGTACCAAAATATAATCTTTTTCACTGTAGCATAATTCTTTTATACATGTGCATAATGAAACTATTCAAATCTCAGTTTGCTCCTGGCAAGGTCAGTACTGGTTTAGTTTCTTTTCTGATGTGCACAAAAGTTTGATTTATAAGCAATTTTATTTATCTCAGCGTGTTACACAAAATAGGATTCTGCTCTGAAACTATTTTTAATTTCAAAAATGCAGGACTTAAAACCTCTGAGAGAATAAAGCTAAAGTTTGCTCATACTCTTGTAGGGTTCTTTATTATAGGATTGAAAGCCAAATATGTATAAATTTATGTCCAATTCATGGTCATAAATTGATGTATGTCAAACGTATGCAGCAGCTTCATGGAAAAATTAATGGATTGCTTCTTTTAAAATTGGCAATCTTATCTCCAAAGCAACAGGACCCTGACTCAAGCCTTGATAGTTTGTTAGATTATTGTAATCAAAGTCGAGAGACAATTGCAGATTGGATTCTGGAATTTATCTACAGTCATTGATTGTAGTTATTGCTTTCAGTTGTTTGTGCTGTGACCTTATTCTGAAAAGCATCCTGTAAATTTTTGTTCCATTATTACCTCAATCTCCAGCTGGAAACTGAACGTTTTTATTGGTAGAGAACTGATGCTCAGTTTTTCCATTGGAAAAATTGTTCCGTTTTGGTTTTTATTTGGTCATCAGCTCATTAGCTTCAAGGAAACAGGGTGGGGATTTACTGTGCTGAACAGCCTCCCACCCTCCATAGTCACTGCCCTATTTTTTTGCTCTCCTTTTTTTGCAACTGGGAGGACAGCCTGAATTTGGGTTCTTTTCTGCCTTTGTACTAAGTATAAATTCATGGCCTAGATTCTGCAGTCAACAGGCAAGGTACATAACGTACCCAACCAGTCCGTGTTTGTAAAACTCAATAACTACCCAACGTTAAATGTAACATTCCGCTATTGAACACTTGCTCAAGTTTGCTAAAACTTATTGACAACCAAGCTATCATCTAGGCTCAAAGCATTTGCAGGTCCTGGAAGTTCATATATTAATATGTAGGGCTCTGTTTTTTGCATGCAGAAAGAAAATGTATACATATTGTACCTGTTTCAGCTGAATAATTAGTGATAGCCATTCACTGCTTCATTCCATCGGGCAAACTTCTTCAAAGCTCGGATCTTCCTCAGACAGAATTCAAGTCCCTTTCCTTTAAAGACTTAGGCAAACCTCTGCAGGCAGCAGCTTCTACATTCTGCTCAATCTACACAATGACATAGTTCTCAATACATCAGAGTAGCGTGCATCTAACAGAAGCATTTATACTCTTGCACAGTATGGCAGATACTCAATCACTCGGAAGCAAAGAAACGGTGACAACAGTAATCCTAAATGTGCTTTCTACTCCATCAGGAATTAAGCTTACTGCTTTCTATCTCCAGCTCTCCCTTTCCCTCATTCCCTGAATGTCACATGGCCTTTGTATTTTAACTTTCTTCCCATAGGAATTACTTCCATGTCAAAGGTCACCAGATCAAATAGGCCTGTATTTCAACCAAAAATTATAATTGATTGCCTTTAAAATTGATATAAACTCCCAATTTTTAAACATTTTTAAACATTTATAAAAATGATTACAGATTTCCAAATATTTTAAAGTAATTACAAATTTTCCTCACTTTTGTTGCTTCCAGGTCAAAGGCCGTCACAGCAAATTTCTGTTATCTGCTTTAAGGATACTTGTTACTCCATGTTAACTCTGTGGTAAAACCACAAGCTGTAATCTTAGATTGTGCTTGGAAGTTCTTTTGTTTCTCACTTCCAGATCAACATTGCTTCTTCAGTTTGGCTAATAATGTGCGCCAATTTATCAAATGCCTTTTCACCTTTGTATATAAAACATCAGTGGTCTTTCAGTTTTTAACCCCTCCATTATTTCATCAGAGTTCAATCAGTTTGTTCAGACAACATTTGTCTTTAAACAAAACTGTGTTGTCTTTCATTCATTAACTTGTAGCAAGGTGGCACAGTAGTTAGCACTGTTGCCTCATAGTGCCAGGGACCCGGGATTGATTCTGGGCTTGGGTCACTGTCTGTGTGGAGTTTGCACATTCTCCCTGTGGGTTTCCTTTGGGTGCTCCAATTTCCTTCCACAGTCTGAAGGACGTACTGGTTAGGTACATTGGCCATGCTAAATTCTCCCTCAGTATAACCGAACAGGCACTGACTGGAGTGTGACGACTAGGCAATTTTTGCAATGTTAATGTAAGCCTACTTGTGACACAAATAAACTTAGAATTTCTTTATAAACCAAGTGTCAATATTTTTCCCAGATTATGGTCTCCACAGTTTCTATGTTGGGTTGAGGGTGTTAAAGTTATTTTTAGTTGTCTTTTTGAGCTGACCCATTTTGTTTTAACTATATGGGGCCAATTATGCAGCCAATTATGTAAAGTTGTGACCACTGGAATTACAAGAATTTAAAAGCTAAACAATGTGCTCTGGTAAACTTCGTTGCAACCTTCCCTAGCTGGAGCTACTTGGACCTGCAGTCAAAGAGTCCCAGCATACCACAACACAGACCAACATCAGTGCATTCAGAAAGACTACATTCCTTATTACACACTTGCTGCCATATAATAGGTAGTTTTAAAGAGCCCAATTAAAATTAATAGGCCAGGGAGAGTGCAAATGTCCTAGTAGGTGGATGGGATTTGGCTGCTTGGGGGTCAGGTTGGGTTAGGGGAGTGTGGGTCAGGTCAGGGGGAGGACCCCAGGTCAGGGGTCAGGCCCATGGTTTGGCGGAGATGATTGGTCAATGTGGGTGGGGGGTGGATTCCATGGAGATGCTCCATGTGGGGTTCAGTCTGGGTATATAAATTTGGTACTCCAAAGTTAAAAGTGGTTTCATGTCTTCTAACTCTTTAATAACTATTAATGTAATGCTAACAGAACAATCAACAGTTAGTGATTTAAATTGCTTTGTTGGATGGTTGGCTTGGCAGTGCAATTGTCCAGGAAGTTAGCACTTCTGGACAATTGCCAGGTGAACCCTTACGTGGAACTTACAAGAGGGATTCCCCAATGCATCTGTGGGATCCTCCAAACCTGACACTGGGAAGTCAGGAAGATGCAGGCTGTAGACTGAGTGGTCACATGAGAATGTAATGATATGACTACAAAAGAAATCATGTGGTGGAGTGCAGGAGTTATCTCCGGCAGTGTAGACAGAACATCAGTGTTGAAATAACTGCTAGGCTAGTGATAGACTATTCCTTGTTGAAAGTCTTTGCTATTGGTGATTCAGGAACCCCAACATTGATATGGTGTTAGAAATTGGCAAAATGGCACGGAGATTTTGCCACATCGAACCACTTGTCTTCAATGAAAATATTGTAAATATTTGGGAAAAGTTGGAGAAGGAATGGCTTATTTACATTATCAAACAGGTAGACTTTTACTGTTAAACTTAGCAAGCTTCAAGGCCATCAAAAATTTTGATGGAGAGATGGAAAAAGAGGACACTGAAATAATTCTAAAAAAGTTAGAAAATATCTGTCTCCCAGTAAAAAATAATCCAGTAGACATAAATTCACTTTAACAAACCAAAGAGCAGATGAATCAATGCAACCTTACACGGTGACTCTGAAAATATTGGTAAAGAAATGTACATTTGGAACTCTCATTGATGAATTAGCCAGCAATCGAATAGTTTGTGGAATTTAAAGCAATTTGCTCCACAAGCAGCTGTTGAAAGATAAAGGCCTACTGTTTCAAACAGGTATTAGTACTTTAAATGAACAATTAGGGGAAAATAAAGGAGATTCTAGGTGGAAAGCTGAAGTATTTGTAGTACAGACATTTCCTGCTTCAACTGCAATGTCTAACATAATAACATAAGAACATAAGAACTAGGAGCAGGTGTAGGCCATCTGGCCCCTCAAGCCTGCTCTGCCATTCAGTAAAATCCTGGCTAATTTTTCTGTTGTACAGATGCCGGCGTTGGATTGGGGTGGTAAGAACTCAGTAAGAATTTAGCAACACCAGAATTGCTGAGCATTGCTCAGCAATCACCAGGCAAAACAGTTCCCTTCCTGTGGGCGAACACTTCAGCAGTCATGGACATTCAGCCTCCGACCTGCGGGTAAATGTTCTTCAAGGAGGCTTTCGTGATACATGACAGCGCAGAGTCGCTGAGCAGAGACTGATAGCCAAGCTCCGCACACATGAGGACGGTCTTAACAGGGATCTTGGCTTCATGACACACTATCTGTAACTCCCGTAACTTGCCTGGGTTAGCAAAAAACCTCACTTACTGTGCTGTCTGGAGAAAATACACAATTCTCTAACCAATGCTCAGGATTCCCTTCACACACATTGTTAGCCACTTTAACACTTGAATAGCAGGTTAGATGTAAGGATTCGCATTCTAATCAGCAATCTCTGACTGTCTGTGCTGATGTGTGCTATTGCAGACCAGAACACTGCATTTGCCTGAAGAAGACACAAGAGTCGAAAGCTCGCTTTTTTACTATCAAATAAATCGGTTGGATTATAAATTGGTGTTGCTAAATTCTTACTAATTTTTCTGTGGCCTCAGCTCCACTTAGCCACCCTCTCACCATAATCCTTAATGATTTACTGTTCAAAAAATTATCTATCTTTGCTTTAAAAACATTCAATGAGGTAGCCTCAACTTCATTCTGCAGGGAATTCCACAGAATTGCAACTCTTTGTGTGAATAAGTTCCTCCTCAACTCAGTCCTAAATCTGCTCTCCCTTATTTTGAATTCATGCTCCCTAAGTTCTAGTTTCACCTGCCAGTGGAAACAACTCCCCTGCTTCTATATTTTATGTTTCCTTCATAATCTTATCGTTTCTATAAGATCTCCTCTCATTCTTCTGAATTCCAATGAGTATAGCCCCAGTCTACTCAGTCTCTCCTCATAAGCCAACCCTCTCAACTCCAGAATCAACCTGCTGAATCTCCTCTGTGCCTCCTCCAGTGCCAGTATATCTTTTCCTAAATAAGGATACCAAAACTGTACACAATACTCCAGGTGTGGCCTCACCAGCATCCTATACAGCTGCAACATCTGGCATGATCATTCAGAAACAGTTCGTTTTGCAAATGATAAAAGATGCAATAGAGATGGGAAATTGGACCTCCAGCTAGGTGCTGGAGATCCAAACCACGGCAGCCTTTCCATGCTGTCAGTAACATGGTAGTGGGTTGGTTTTCCATAGAGAGGAGAGTCAGTAAGGTGAATGAATTGGAGATCAGGCAAAGCAGTGAAGCAACAGAGCCTCCAACAGCACTCTATTGCAAGAATATTAACACCATCATAGAAAAGAATGAGATCTTCATCACTGTCAACCTAATAGGAAGTCACATAAGATTATAGGTAAAGATTGACATTGGAGCAAAGTGTTATCCAACTGAATGTTAACTGAACTAGACCCCACCACCCAGGCTCGTTATTCTCAAATCAAAAAGGCGCTTCTTGCTTGAGTTTTCAGCTGTCAGAAATGTCACGGCTTCACAACTAGCTGTCCTACAAACAAATTGCAGCCACTTTTATTCATCTTAAAATAGCCTCTTGTTAATGTGACAAGGAACTATAGTTGGCTGATGCCCTTTCCAGAGGTGCTTTACCCACTACAGATCAGGCAGATCGTGAGGAAAACATAGGTATTGTGGTAATAGACATCTTGTTCTCTCATAGAATCCAAGATATCAAATGTTTTACAAGCAGACATCATATGCAGAAAGCTGCATTTCTTCATCATGAGGGATTGGTCAAAGGCCTCAGGAAGCTTCCCAATGAGCTCTGCACTTTCTTCGCCATCAGAGATTTACTAACTGTGCAGGATGGACTAATAGTGTGTGGCCAGCAATTTGTAATCCCTAGCGTCATCTACAAAGATGGCAAGTTGCTGTATGTTGTTGGCTGATGCCCTTTCCAGAACCTTCTCTAGGGCATGGTGACACAATGGTTAGCACTTCAAAGTACCAGGAGTTGGATTCCCAGCTTGGATCATTGTTTGTGCGGAATCTGCACATTCTCCCTGTGTCTGTGTGGGTTCCCTCTGGTTTCCTCCCACAATCTGAAAGATGCATTGGTTAGGTGGTTTGGGCATGCTAAGTTCTCCCTCAGTGTACTCAAAAAGGCAGCAGATTGTGGCAACAAGGGATTTTCACAGTAACTTCATTGCAGAGTTAATGTAATAGGGCTAATAAATAAATTTTACTTCCTTACCATTACAGACCAGGCAGATCATAAAGAAAACATAGGTAGTTATGGCAAGGGAAGTCTTGTCTTCTCATAGGCTCCAGGAATTCAGATGCTTTACAAGCAGACCCTACATGCAGACAATTGCATTACGTCATCATGAAGGGTTGACCAGAGGCCTCAAGGAAGCTTTTCCATGAGTTCCACACATTTTCCACCATCAGAGATAGTAACTAACTGTTCAGGATGAACTAATAGTGTGTGGCCAGCAATTTGTCATCCCTACTGTTCTTCAGAAGTAATACATCCAGCAACTCCACAAAGCGCACTCCTGGTTGCAACCATATACAGGGCCAAGGAATCATTGTACTGGCTTTCCATATACACAGATGTGGAACGGAAAGTTTACACCATGCAATACACTTAAGCCACATCAAGCAAAAGAACTTCTGCATTTACATGAGGTCCTCCCACAAAAGTTCACAGCAGCTGATGTCTTTGAATAGAATGGAAAACTACCTCAGTCTTAGTCTGCCTTAGTTGATTAGTATTCCGAATGGTTTGAACTTGACTACCAGCCAAACATGATGAGTGAAACAGTCATCATCAATCTCAAGAGACACTTTGCCACACACAGCACCCTACAGGGACTCACAACAGACAAGAGAGTTGTTGTGCTGATGAGGGCAGGCCCTCTCAGGGTATGTTCTCGCAGGCTGAAAAGTGCAGTATAGTAGTCTATACAATCCTGGGCAAATTTCTCTGGAAGATGCTCAGCTAAGTGAACCGCCAAATTGTCTGCAAAGGATTTTGGAACTTTGCACAGATATGAGATTTAGAGCATGTCACAAGCAGTCCCCTATATTCACAGTCTAACAGCCTGGCAAAACTGACGGTTCGCTCAGGCAAGCATCTTCCAGAGAAAATGGGGTATAGAAATGGTAGTTGGAGATGTTTTAAACTAGCCTGAAATCAAAGTGCTGAAAAAGCATATGCAAGATGCAAGATGGGTGACATGGTAGCACAGCGGTTAGTACTGCTACTTCACAGCTCCAGGGACCTGGGTTTGATTCCTGACTTGGATCAGGAATTTGCACATGGAGTGTACACATTTTCCTTGTGTCTGCATGGGTTTGCTCTGGTTTTGTCCTACAGTCCAAAGATGTGTGCGTTAGATTGATTGGCCATGCTAAAATTGCCCCTTAGTGTCCTGAGATATGTAGGTTAGAAGGCTCAGTAGGTAAATATGTGGGGGTAGGGCATGGGTGGGATTATGGTCGGTGCAGACTCGACAGGCTTCTTTCTGCACTGTAGGGATTGATGAAGATTTGACAAAAACAATCATGCAATCTCTTTGCTTTCTACCTGGTATCCCATGTGTATAGTTCACACTGCCTGTGATTTGCCCATTAATTTATATTTAATTTGCATTGATTCTGGATTGGATTAAAATAAAGTTTACAAAGCGAGAAATTATTTTTGGTAATTTCTTCATTCGGGGCATTTGGTAAATTTAGTTCTCCTAATTTACAGATCCCCACATGAATGGTACCATTACTATTTTACATAACTCAGTACAATCACTTCGCAAACACCTCTTTTCAAAATTGAAATATACTAGTTCCTCTCTAACTCAAACTTTTGAAAGTTCCTTTGCATTGTTTCCAAGGCTTGAATTTCTCCCTTCAAAACATGATCTGACCAGAGCATTATATAATTTTGTTGTGAAATCTTTTGGCTTGTATTCTAGTGTGTTTCCTTGATAATTCTGTTGATCTGCATTAGTCAGATATGTTGAACACTAATGGTTTTTTTCAACTTAATTCTTAGTTGTTTTAATCCTGTACTTTGAACACATATCTCATCCTCCTTTCCTTCCTATAAATGCATTAAATGTTATGTGCCATTGTTTTATCTGTGTCAACTCATTCTGTAATTCCGTGCTACCACCTACAATTATTTTTCAAATAACTCATGATATTATTTGAAAAAATCATCAGTTTGCTTTGAGTTTCAAAATACAAGTCATCGTTGGAAACTAGAAATGGCAATGGACCCAACAACAATCACTGGAGCACTCCATTCAATGATGTGCAACGCTTCAAGCATCCTGCCACCTCATCATAACACTTCTAATAGCTTTTTAAAAATTCATTCATGGGACATGGGTGTCGCTGGCCATCCCTAGTTATCCTTGGAGGGTGATTGAGAGTCAACCACGTTGCTATGGCTCTGGAGTCACACATAGGCCAGACCAGGTAAGAATGGCAGATTTCTTTCCCTAAAGACCATTAGTGAACCAGATGGGTTTTTCCTGGTCATCAACAGATTCTTAACCTAAGATATTTTTTACTGAATTCAAATTCCACCGTCTACCGTGGCAGGATTTCAACCTCAGTCCCCAGAACGTTAGCTGAGTTTCTGGATTCATAGTCAAGCGATAATAGCACTAGGCCATCACCTCCCCTGATTTACCTGTGGCTTTCCATCATTCAACTGATTACTTATTCATTCCCAGATTAAAGCTGCTTCCCACAAACTTGAGCTAAAACTATTAGCTTTTGTGGGAAATATCAACGAGAATTTCCCAGCTGTTCATGCCCTACCACTGCTGCAAATGAGGATGGAGAATTTGGCGCTCAGCCACATCTCTGTTCATGGCAGCGACACCAAAAAATTCCACTGGTGAATGACTGGAAAATTCCACCCATTATCTTTCTGAAGGACAATGGACAGGATTTTACAGACCCCAGCCTGACAGATGTTCTGGTGGTGCAACATTGGCCACCATCAAAATCTTCCATTCCCACCAAAGTCAATGGCCATTTGAGCTGTAACTTAACTTTATTAGTCACAAGTAGGCTTACTGCAATGAAATTACTGTGAAAATCTCCTAATCACCATACTTTGGCGCCTGATCATGTACACTGAGGGAGAATTTAGCATGGTCAATGCATCTAACCAGCACATCTTTAGGATTGTGGAAGGAAACCTGAGCACCCAGAGGAAACCCACTTAGAAATAAAGGGGAATGTGCAAATTCTGTACAGACAGTAACCCAAGCCGGGAATTGAACCTGAGTCCCTAGCGCTGTAAGGGCCGGTAGTACCAGCCAATGTGCCACAGTGCTGCTGCAGCTACTTGTCAGCTATGCTGCTGGGGAATTTGTCATGGGAGGTTGGGGTGGGAGGTTGCCTTCAGCAGGACGAGAAGATCCCGCTGGTGGGAAGGGCTGGAAAGTCCCTCTCCAGCCACAGAGTTCAATGAATGGAAATCTTTATTTAATCTCCAATTATTAATGCCCTTATGCCTTCTGCCATTGTGATAAAAATAATATGAAGACCATATTAGACAAATATAGTGATGTTCACATTAATGCTGGCTGCCAAATTCTCTGACTTCGCTGCAGTAAGTGCATGGCATGAATGACAAGTAAGATCGTACCCTATCAGACAAATAATTTGTCCCCATCTACAACGTCATGATCTTCAGTGGTATTATTGTTCTCGGGGTTGTACAAATGGCAAAGGTGAGGTGCACTGATGTTAATTTACATGAGAGTTAAGAGCAACTCCTGTTTTGCTGTCCTGCTAAGAATGTAAATTGCTCTCAAGCTCTGGTTGTGCTTCTTTCCAGATGGATCATGTTCTGTTATCACCCATGGGAATCACTGAGTAATTCTATAGGTTTTATGCAAATGGAGTTTTTGTTGTTTGGAAACCAGGTGTAGAAGGCAGATGGCAGTGATGTCATGTTTTCACGCTGGCACCTCCTGTTGTTTAGAGAGTAGTGAAGATCAAAAGTAAACTCCAATTACTAATCCAGGATCATGTTTACTCTCTTCCCACGACGGGTTCATGATGACATGGTATCTGTGGTTATAGAATTGGAATTGTGATTCTTGTATGAAGGCTTTCATCTACATCATTAAACTGAATGCCCAACTGATTCCTTTGTCACTCATATCAAGACCAATTGTAGTCTACATTACTCTCAATAAAGGAGTGCCGACAGACATGGTGTATTGTAAAACCAGGCAATGAGTGATCCTGATGGATCTCTGTTTATTTTGCATCTCACATGTTTTTAATAAGAGTGGCCTCTTACAATTCTGCTGAAGGTGCTCATCTGAAATGTGTCATCATAATAATCCAATGACAACAGTTTTGTGTCCATTAAAACAATAATAAGAGCAAAATACCATGGATGCCAGACACCTGAGATAATAATAGAAAATGTTGGATAAAGTCAGCTAGCCTGGCAGCATCTGTGGGAAAATGAAGAGGGCTAACGTTTCAAATCCATATGAACTGGAGAGAGGCAGAAATCTGATGGATTGCATGGATGGATGAGGGTGGAGCAGAATTGAAGGTCCTAGGAAAACTTGGAGCAATGGTTCTGTTAATTAATGATGGTATCTGCACATTATTCATCCAACACAAGTTCAGAAAACCAGGGGTAGGTGAGAACTTAGAATTATTGTCAGTCTGTCCTGAACCAAGGATCCTGACCTATTCTGTACAAGGCATTATAACCATCTACTTGGAGGGCAGCCTCCATCTGGTAAGTTTCCTAGAACTTGGAAAGGCTCTAGTCCTGTTGCATGGTTAACTAGTAGGCAAGAGAATTAGAAACAAGAAAGAGTGTTTGAACTTGTATGTACCAATCCACTTGGCAAGAATGTTTCTAGATGTTAGAAGATTAATTTCTTAATTTACAGGTACTGGAAGCAAAGTAATTGCTTGGATGTGTGTAACCTCTTAAGTTTTGAATTCAAATGAAAAGCAAATGACAATTAAAATGTAAAAAAATGTGCAATTTGTCTCCTTCTGCAGAGTATATTTAAATGAATTTCTTGGGCTAGCTCCCCAGCCTTCTTGATGCTGGTATCCTTTATTTAAACATCAAAGACATGAGATTTTTTTGATTTCTCGTGAGGGGAAATGAAATATATTTTTGAAGAGTGCACAAGGATTTTCCAGCAGCTTATTGCTCATTAGTTCAATTTCCTTAAAGCTGAATGCGGCCCAGGCTCAGTAATAGTTGTGACTAGTGATGCTTAAAAGCCTGATGATCTCACTTCAAGCCCCCACTACTGCCATCATGACATTGAACCAGTTTGCATGAAAAAAAATGCAAGATCCAAGTTAAATGCAAACAATTCCCAAGAGTTTATCTGCTCCAGTGTTGAAGACAGTTCAGCTGACCAAAAGAGTCAATTATTAGCTAGTCAATTTTAAACCCTTCCAATGTAAATTGCTGCCTCTTTACACACTGGCACAATAGTCAGCACTGTTACCCCACAGCTCCAGGGACTTGGGTTCGACTCCTGGCTTGGGTCACTGTCTGTGTGGAGTTTGCATCTTCTTCTTGTGTCTGTGTGGGTTTCCTCCAGGTGCTCTGGTTTCCTCCCACAGTCTAAAAGATGTGCTGGTTTGGTGCATTGGCCTTGCTAAATTCTCCCTCAGTGTACCCGAACAGGTGCCAAAGTATGGTGATTAGAGGATTTTGAAAGCAAATTTCAATGGAATGTGTATGTAAGCATACCTGTAACTAATAAATAAACTTTACTTTCCAGTTATATAAAATATATACTATTCAGCACAACCACTGTATGCTGATGGCTATTCTGTCATTTTCTCTTTTTTCTTATCTAAATATACCAGTATAACCATTTACTCCATTCTCCTTCATTCACTCGCCTAGTTTCCTCTGAAATGAACTTGCACCATTGGCTTCAACCACTCCCTGTGATAGCAGGTTCCACATTCTTACCACTGTTTGCACAAAGATGTTACTTCTCAATTCTTAAAGAGTAATAAAATATAAGTTAAGTAATTCAATAAAATAATTAGTTGAAGCACATGTCAGGACAGATGATGTCTCATGGCTAAAGCATGTGAAAGTTCCTGGGTGCCAATGTGATTCAGGGAAAACATAGTAGGTACCTGTAGCATGAGGAACTTCATCTCAGAGTCATCAAGATGTAGGCTGAGCTGCAGACACTGAGATACACCAGGGAGGGAGGAAGAGTTACCTGGAAGTTTTGTCCTGGATGGCAGTCACGCCCCTGAGAAAAGAGTTTACTAATTTGGAAGATGGTCAGAGACGGGAGGCTCTGGCTATACCTGTTAAAGGAATCCAAGAGGCAGGAGTGTCAATCTCTGCAATTGTCCAACAGGTTTGACATTCTTTCAGCTTGTTTGGGTGAGAGTGGGGCGGCTGCAGGGTGAATGAGCTGACTGACCATGGCACTGTACTACAGAAAGCTATTTAAGTCAGAGGGTGGGAGGCGGGGGAGAGGAGAGATGGACAGGGTGGCATGGTGGCACAGTGGTTAGCACTGCTGCCTCACAGCACCAGATTCAATTCCTCGCTTGTGTCCCTGTCAGTGTGGAATTTGCACATTCTCCTAGTGTCTGCGAGGGTTTCCTCCCACAGTGCAAAAGATATGGTGCATTGGCCATGTTAAATTCTCCCTCAGTGCACCTAAACAGATGCTGGAGTGTAGCAACTAGAGAATTTTCACAATAACTTCATTCCAGTGTTTAAAGCTGCTTGTGACATTAATAAATAAACTTAACCAATAAGCATGGAAGGTGTTCATCTATATATAACTGGAAAAATCAGATCATAGAATCATAGACACTCTACAGTACAGAAAGAGGCCATTTGGCCCACTGATTCTGCACTGACACAATCCCACCCAGACCTTATCCTCATATTCCTACATAATTACCCACTAATCCCTCCAATCTACATGTCTCAGGACACTAAGAGACAATTTTAGCATGGCTAATCAACCTAAACCACACACCTTCGGACTATAGGAGGAAACCAGACCATCCGGACGAAACCCACACAGACAAGAGGAGAATGTGCAGAATCCACACAGACAGTGACCCAAGCTGGGAATTGAAATCAGATCCCTCGAGTTGTGAAGCAGCAGTGTTAACCACTATACCACTGTGCCATGGGTAAAGGTAGCCTAGATGAGGATTTACAGAATGTTTTCAGGATATTGTCTTGGAACAACACATCATTCAGCCAGAATGCAAGCTCTGCTGGACCTGATATTGCGACAAGATAAGATTAATTAATATCGTGATAGTGAAGATAACCCTAGGTAACAGTAATTATAATATGATAGAATTTTACATTCAGTATGAGGGGAGAAGATTGAGTCCAAGACTTAAACTTCAAACTTAAAGAGAAATAACTATGAAGGCTTGAAAGCAGAGCTGGCTAACATGAACTGGCAAATGAGGTCAAAGAATAGGTCAATAGAGATGTCATGGCAGACATTTAAAGGAATATTTCAGAATACACAGAATAATTACATTCTAATGAGAAAGAGAAATTTCAAAGTAAAGACACACTATCCTCGATTCACCGAAATAGTTCAAGAAAATATCAAACTTAAAGAAAGAGCTTATAATTGTGCAAAGACTGGCAGCATCTCAAAAGGTTAGATAACATAAAAAACAGCAAAGAAGGGGAAAATAAAGTGAATCATAGAATCCTTACAGTGCAGAAAGAGTCTATTTAGCCTATCGAGCGCCCAAAGGAAACCCATGCAGACACAGGGGAGAACATGCAGACTCTGCACAGACAGTGACCCAAGCCAGGAATTGAACCCAGGTCCCTGGTGCTGTGAGGTAACAGTGCTAACCACTGTGCCGCTGTGTCACCTGGTGAAGCTTGTGGTATGATATATCTTTCACTTTCCCACTTAGTCGATTTGGTCCTTGAGTCATGTTTATGGCTGAGTGAGTGGGCGAGGGGCTGGCAGATGGATATAATGTTAGCAAATGTGAGGTTATCCACTCTGGTAGAAATAATAATTGGAGGGATTATTATTTAAAGAGTGAAAAGCTGCAGCATGCTTCTGTGCAGAGGGACTTGGGGATCCTTGTGTACGAAACAAAAAAACCCAGTCCGCAGGTGCAGCAGGTGATCAAGAATGCGAATGGGATGTTGGCCTTTATTGCGAGAGGGATAGAATATAAAAGTAGAGAGATCTTGCTGCAACTGTACAGGTACTGGTGAGGCCGCAGCTGGAATACTGTGAGAAGTTTTGGTTACCACATTTGCGGAAGGATATATTGGCCTCAGAGGGAGTGCAGAGAAGGTTCACTAGGGTGATACCGGAGATGAGGGGGTTAGCCTATGAAGAGAGATTGAATAGACTGGGTCTGTACTCATTGGAGTTTAGAAGGCTGAGGGAGGATCTTGTAGAGACATATAAGATAATGAAAGGGAAAGATAGGATAGAGGTAAAGAGATTCTTCCTGCTTAGAAAGGATAGCAGAACTAGAGGGCACAGCCTCAAACTAACGGTTGGGGGGGGGGGGGGGGGGGGGGGGGGGGGGGGGGGGAAGCAGTTTAGATCATAGTTGAGGAGAAACTTCTTCACTCAAAAGGTGGTGAGTCTATGGAATTCTCTGCCCATTGAAGTGGTGGAGGCTACTTTGCTGAATATATTTAAGTCATGGGCAGATAGGTTTCTGATAGACAAGGGCATTAAGGGTTATGGGGAGAAAGCGGGAAAGTGGAACTGATCCACTTCAGATCGGCTATGATCTTGTTGAATGACGGAGCAGGCTCAAAGGGCTAGATGGCCAACTCCTGCTCCTATTTCTTATGTTCTTATATTCTCCAACACTGCATTCCAACCAAGATCCCCAGACATGGAGGTGATATATGTCAATGAACCTTCGCTCACTTGGATCACCACCAGTCCCAATGGCAAAGCCTTCCAGAGTTCCTTTTCAAGCAATAAACCAAGACTACAAGTTGCATGCCCTGATCTCCTGACACCAACTCTCAGTCCTTTTGTATGTGTGAGCTATTCACACCACTTTCATGATTCAGTCCCCTTTAGCTTGATCACATATCACTTCCCAAGAGCTTCTGAAATTCTATTTTTCTTCTGACCATTAAACAGAAAACTTGCCTTAAGGAGTGAGCTTGGCTGTTTCCGAAGCATGCCACCAGTTTGATAATCTTGTCCTGTTACAGCACTTCATTGCATCTGTATCCACATAGAGACATTGAAAATAGAAGCAGAGTCGGCCATTTGATCCTTCGAGTCTGCTCTGCCATTCATTTTGACCACGTCTAATTATCAAATTCAATATCCTGATTCCCCCCTTCCCTCCATATCCCTTGATCCCTTTAGCCCCAAGAGCTGTATCTAACTTATTACTGATATCAGACAACATTTTGGTCTCAACTACTTTCTGTGACAGCGAATTCCACACATTAACCTCCCTCTGAGTGAAGACATTTTTCTTCATCTCAGTACTTTACCTCTTATCCTCAAACCATGACCTCTAATTCTGGACTCCCCCGCCATCAGAAACATTCTTTCTGAATCCACCCTGCCTAACCATATCAGAATTTTATAAGTTTCTATGAAATTCCCTCTCATATATGTGCAGATTGTCTTCTACTTCCAACTTTCCTTTGCATATGCCAATTTTCTGATTTTAACTTCCTTCTTGTCAATAGTTTCCAATTCAAGGATCGCCAGGTTACATGGACCAGTATTTTATATTATCCAAGAAAATTACAATTGATCTGATCTCTGAAAACCCCTTTTTAAATAAGATTGCAGAGACATTTTAAGTAAACTAGATATTTTCTATGCTGTATTGCTTCTGGGTCCCCGGTCATCACAGTAACCATCTTGTATTGATGGTTTATAGTTTTGTTCTTCCCGCAAGAGGAAACACTCTTTCAAAATCTACTCTGTCAAAACTTTCATGGTTTTAAAAATCCCAATTAGGTCAGCTCTTAGTCTTCTTTTCAAGACAACAATCCTTTTCTGAAATTTATTCTACACATCTGACATATGTTCCTTGTAGATCTTCTCTGCACCCTCTTCAATGCTTTTCTATCCTTGTTCTATAAAATAGAGACTCTTAGGTGTGGTCAAAGCAAGGTTAAACACAGGTTCAGCATTACTTCTCTACACATCAATTGTATCCCTCCAGTAATAAAACCTAGTGCATGGTTTGCATTTTTAAATAACTTTTCTTGTTAACCTGTAGTACAATGTTTCGTGATTGATGCATTGGTACTGCTGGAATTCCTTTGTTTCCCTTAAAGTTAATTAACAAAGCCTTTTAACTGACTTTTCAAGCAAAATGAGTGATTTTTCAAATCAATAACTGTTACCAGTTACCTTTTTTTTTCAGGAGATGCATTAGGGCAAGTTTAATCTTTTCATTTTGTAACCCAGCAGTGTTAATGCCCACCTTTTGCATTGTTGCCATTAAACAGGAGTGGAAAACATTGTCTAACAGTGATATAAAGAATCATATAACCTACCCTTGCTAATGTTCTTGAGGTAATTTAGGATCTCGAGATCTCAGATTTCTTCTCTGTTCATTTGGCAAGAGTTATTAACATTTTTCTTTTCAAAATAGTAAAGCGGAGGGTAATTTAATATGAAAGCGTTAAGTTTACACAAAGCCTTTGCTCACAGTCCTTTCCAGGCTTCCACTTTTAGTGCAGGTGAAGCAGTTAAGCTGCATTTAAATGAATCTTTGCTCATTGCATGTCTTTGTTTGGCATGTTTTATTCCATGCCAATTAGGAATTCCTCCAGGAAGAATCATAATATACAGATGACCACTTGGTTTCAGGCAGTAGGTTTTTCACACGCACAAGGAGAACAAGTGTGGGTCTGGTTCCTGTTCAACAGGGCCAGCATTCAATTTTCCCAAGATAAATTTCTTATTTTTTTTAAGAGCAGTAAATGCAAATACTGAATAAGACCTAACTTAAAACTTTCTAATTTGATCATGCATTAGACTTCTAAGAATGTGTTAGCGAGAGGAAAACTTGCCCCAAACCATGCGTATCTTAAAATGGTAGCTGCATCCTCTGCACCTTTCATTGAGGCTCAGAACTTCCAAGATACTTTTACATATCCAGGTGGGGAGTGCACATTTCTCAGCTTCTCTGTCCTAGGTCAGTTAAGGGATTTGCAGTGAACCTGGTTCCTGAGCCCATCCAGGGCAGCGCAACAGTATTGACAGAAGTGAAGCCATGCCTACTTTTCACTCCATCAGACTAATGGTCTACTGTTGTTTCTAATTCATATGTTCTTTGTCCATATGACATAAGGATGGATGTAGAATCATAGAATCCCTACAGTTCAGAATAGGCTATCCGGTCTGTTGAGTTTGCACTGAGTTTCTGATTGAGTATCTTACCTAGGCCCTCTCCCTGTTCTAAACTTGTAACTGCACACATTCACTGTGGCTAATCCATCTAATCTAGACATTATGGGACACCAAAGGGCAATTTAGTATGGCCAATCCACCTAATCTGCCTATCTTTGGACTGTGTGAGGAAACCGGAGGAGACGGGAGAAACCCATGTAGACAAGAGGAGAATGTACAAACACCACACAGATGGCCACCCGAGCTTTGAATTGAACCTGGGTCCCTGGAGCTGTGAGGCAGCAGTGCAAACCACTTTACCACTTTACCACCGTGCCACACATCTGGTATCAGTGAAAACACTTAGATGCGGCACATCATGTCTCTCCCGGGACGGGCTAGTAAATGTTCATTACGGCACTGAACCATGCAGCCAGAGAAGATTCCATACCAGATCTTGGATAAGGCAATGGTTGCAACATTACAATTTTATTCAGTACTATAAACCAAGAAGAAGGATTCCTACTCCTAACCACTCCTGTTGAAAAGCATATGGGATTTTTTTGTTTATTCATTTGTGCAACATGGCCATCACTGGCTGGCCAACATTTATTGCCCATCCCTAGTTGCCTGAGGGCAGTTGAGAGTCAACCACATTGCTGTGGCTCTGGAATCATATGTCGGCCAGGAAGGGTAAGGATGGCAGATTTCCCTCCCCAAAGGACATTAGTGAACTAGACGGGTTTTCCAAGGTCATCACTCTTAACTCCAGATTTTTTTTTATTACATAAAATGGAATGAAGTTCAGTTGAAAAGATTTTAATGAAAATTTGAAAAAAGGGAGAAATCAGCTGCAGATTTATCATCACCTGTTTTACAAAGTGGCACTTTATGGCTAGGATTGGGAGCTTTGGGCAGGGACTCTAACTTTGGGATCCTCATCCTTTACTGTATGGGTGACAGTCAGTGATTTTTCATGAAATAGTGACCAGAGAACGGGCTCACCGTGCAGTTTAAGATGGAGATCAGGCCCGAGGCTGACTGGGGGCCCTCCAACGCAGAAGGAGGCACAATTAGCTGCTTCAGATGAAAACGAGAGAGAAGGCACCTCTCAGCAACTTGAAAAAAACTAAAATAGAAAATGGCAACAGCTGGTGGACTATCATTTTGAATGGGGCACTGATCCATTGGGCAGCCTGCAGCCAGAACAAGCATGAAGGGCCTCAAAGCCTGCTGGAGTACTGGACCCCTATTCTTCCACTAGGAAGCTGCCTCCAGGCAACTAGTTGAGTTCCTGACACCTCAGGTAATGCATGAGCCAACAGGAATTTTCCACTCATTCTTTGACAATCAGCCTTAATAGCTTTTATTTATTTCAATTTGTTAAGGCAGCACAGTAGCATAGTGGTTAGCACTGCTGCTTCACAGCAGTATGGACCTGGGTTTGATTCCTGGCTTGGGTCACCGTCTGTGCGGAGTTTGCACATTCTCCTCGTGTCTGTGTGGGTTTCCTCCAGGTGCTCCGGTTTCCTCCCACAGTCCAAAGATGTGTGGATTAGGTAGTTTGGCCATGCTAAATTGGCCCCTAGTTTCAGCGGGACTAGCCAGGATAAATGCATGGGATAAGGGGGATAGGGTCTGAGTGGGATTGTATTTGGCGCAGACTTGATGGACTAATTCTGCACTGTAGGACTCTATGTTGCCTGCATCATCCCATATGTACCCTTCCAACCCTGATCCCGCCTCTGGCAAAATGGCCCAGGGTGCTGGATTGTGTCAGCAAAACTGGTAAGCTGGGCAATTTAAAGGCCTGAATTTTGTATCCGTTGCACCCGACTTGTCCCTGTCAAAGGGTGAACATTCTGCCGTATTTATTCATGCATCACTCCATGCAACAATGAGAAAACCTCAGAGGGCAAAGGAACAAAAAAATTAACAGAAGCTTTACTCAGAGGTCTAGTGGCAATGGCTTCTATTTGTTGTGTAAAACAATTTATTCAGTGGATAATAGCTATAGTCTTCATTATTACTGTTAAACTGCAAATTCAAGAAACTTACAGAAAGAGCCTGAATGATGGCAAGGGATGTCACTTTCTGTTTTGTGGCCACAGGTAATGGCTAAACCTCATTTGTTACGATTAGAAGTATTTAAACCACGGATAAATGATTAATGATGTTGGAATAACCCCTTGAGTCATTAATATTTATAAGGTAAGCCACACTATTATAGACTAGGTGTAAAAGAGAAACAACAACTATAATAGCTTCAATTGTGACATCATGAATTTCCTTGGGAAATCTTACAGTAAATAAATGATTTGCTCAACACTGTGAAATAGGAAAATAAAATGTCTTAGTGGTTTATTGGCCTCCTTCATTCTTACAATGGAAATGTCAGTTAATGAAACTGGGGTAATACTTAAAACTAAATGTAGAGAAATAAGTTGCTCCAAAGGCAAAAACACCTACAGTCAAGACATCAAACAATCTTTTATTACCTCTGCCACTGAAGGTGAGCAGAGGGAATATTTTCACTAAGATAAAGGCAAAATACTGCAGATGCTGGAATCTGACACAAAAACAGAGAATGCTGGAGAAAATCGAGCAGGTCTGACAGCATCTGTGCAAAGAGAATAGAGCCAATGTTTCGAGTCTGGATGATGACAGCTCTGACGAAGGTTCATTCTTCAACTTCCGTCAGGAAATTCCCCAGTGTCTGGAACCTAAGAAACTCCAATTTAAAAGTGGACGTATCAGAAGGTTCTGACTCACTTAGCTGAATAGCTACCCAGGAAAAGTTATAATGATTAGAACCAGCCTTCAACAACCACTCACTTACATGTCCCCCCCCCCCCCCCCCCCCCCCCCGCCACCCACATAGTCACCTCCTCCAAAACCTCAACTACTCTTCTGACCCTGTGACTATGCCACTATTTCCTAACTACCCATATTCCCAACTACCCTCTTAACAACATCCACCCCCCTATTACATCCTGATTCTCAAACTACCCTCTCACACTCTGGTTACAGCCTCTATCCACCTTGACTACACCCCATCCCTAACTATCGCATTACACTCAAAATTCCCTACCTCCAACCCCATCCTGATTATCACCCAGCCCACATCCCCCATGGCCTCCAAATATTTCCAGACCCCCTGATATACTGTATCACACTACCAATTACCTCATTCATTTACCTTCCTCTATAGCATGTCAATGGGATGTTTAAACTTACTGAAATATAGCAGCTATTGTCATTAAAAAGGAACGTAACTTGGTTTCAACCCAATATTCCTACAACAGGGAGGTAATAGCTTTGTGGTATTATCACTAGCCTATTAGTTCAGAATGCAGCTAGTGTTCTGGAGACGCAGGTTTGAATTGTCTCCTGGCAGGTGATAGAATTTGAATTCAATAGAAAGGATCTGGAATTAAGAATCCGTGAATAACCATGAAAACATTGTCAGGTGTCAGGAAAAATCCATCTAGTTCACAAATGGTCTATAGAGAAGGAAATCTTTCATCCTTACCCTGATCTGGCCTATGTGTCACTCCAGAACCACAGCAATGTGGTTGACTCTCCACTGTCCTGCAAGGGCAACTAGGGATAGGCAACAAATGCTCGTCCGTGAATTAATGAAGAAAAAAGGACTCCTAGAAAAGGAATGCTTCATGTTTCTCAGGAAGCTCAGTTCAGTAGTCCAAGTGAGAAATGTGGAGTTCCAGTGATAACTGCTCCTCAAAAGATTTGGCCCAATATATCTTAAAAATGAATAGACAAATTTCAACAGAACTTGCTGCACAGATAGCGTATGGCCCAAGGGACAAGTGTTTAGTTTTTGGTGAAGAACTAGGTTCTCTAGTTTCCTCCACAGTCCAAAAGGTGTGCTGGTTAGGTGTGTTGGCCATGCTAAATTCTCCCTCAGTATACCCGAACAGGTGCTGGAATTAATTTTGTTGCATTGTTAATGTAAACCCTACTTGTGATACTAACAAATAAACTTTAAAATGTTGATCCAGATCATGGAGCTTCTCTGTCAAATGCGTAATGCTTGGAGTAAGATCAAATGACTTTTTCTTTAAGAATGTTGTGAGCTGTTTTATGCAGAATATTATTGATTGTTTTAGAACAGCTTGTCTAAGGTATGGCCCCTAGGCTGGATACACCCCTCATACCCTGTTTATATGGTCCCTGCTTCCAGTTTCCAAAAAAAGTGCTTGATTTCCTTTCTGCATTTGCTTTTGACTGGGTGACTTGTGAGCTTATTAACAGCAATGTAAGGAATGTAAGGAGAGGAACAATCTCCGATTAGAGGAGCATGAAAATTGGCATTGCAGAATGTTTTGAGTTTTCCTGGCAAGGGAACTGAAGAGTTGGTAGAGCTGGAGGCCAGGAAGCCAAGTTTGGTGGCCTACTGAGGATGTAGTTTTGGTGGACCTGTGGCGAGCCAAGAACAGACAGGGCCAGGGAGCATCAAGTATCAGGGAGCCGGAGAAGACATAGTGCTGTGCTGGTGATGTGGGAGTAATAGCCTATGTATGTGTGGGATTAGAGATTGATTGTGTGTGGGAGTGAGAGCCTTATTGACTATGTGCGTGCAAGTTGAAATGCAAGTGTGGCTGTGTTCATACGGGAGTGTGTATATTTGTGTGTGTGGGAGTGAAAGATTGCCCATGTATGAGTGTGTACCTGAGAATGTGAGACTAACTGAGTGCATGGGATTTTTATGGTCTTGCTAATCTTGAAACTGCAAAATCCTGCCTGATGTCAATAGACCTTTCCATGGTCTACCCCTCACCTGATTCAATTCCCGAGGTGGGCAGAATGGTTGTGTGTGCCTGGGAGTGTGAGCCTGACTAACTAAATATGTGGGGTGAGTGTGAGTCTGCCTTGTGCCCAGTTTCAAGTTTCTCACCCACTCTCACCACCATGCACTGCCCATTCACACACACCTTCTCACATTCTGGTCAACTTATTACTTACTATTTTTGAACTGAACAATTTATTGCTGACTTTTCTGTACATTTGCTCAGCAATTGTTTATTTCCTCAAAAGCCCAAGATTTTTTTGAAATTCAATTTATTGTTGTGCTGAACTTTATATTTCTGTAATTTGCTCATTCGCCCCTTAAGCAAGCAAGATATGCAAAATGCATCCGCTTCTCACCCCTCCAAGCAAAAAGGTTAGATAATCCTATTTCAGAATGTTGTGCATCATTTCAGCAATTGAGTGCAATTGTCAAAACTGCCAAAATATGAGCAGGGTTTTCAGAGCAGATTGTTAGATGTGGATTGGGCTGAAACCTCCTCAGAAAGATAAATGCTGTCAATAAAAATGTTTTCTTTTGCAGATTTGTAGTGGAGTATCAACAATGAAGGGAAAAGCCTCAAGGAAGAGATGACTAATTGTAATTACATAGTGAGCCAAAGGTATGCAGACAACTGAGGATCCTCTTCACTTTTTGAAATGTATTTGCTTTCAAAATCTTAGCAGACACAAGTTAGCCAAGAATGTAGTTTTCTGATCTGCACTTACTATATTGAGAGCCAGAAGTGTGCTTCTGTAAGATTATATCTTCAGGGCAAAATAACACTGAGATTTTAAATGGATCATAATCCCACTGGGATCTGGTTGCTTTTAAAGCTCTAATGTGTTTGGGTTTTTTTGCTGTAAAACATATTTGGGATTAAACAGCGAAGCCACTTCCAACAGCCAAGTAGAACATTAATTGAAAGAGTCACTGCCATAAGCATGTAGTCAGTGAGTCAATGTGGACCACTTGACATTGGATTACATTCTTGTTGATAATAATGCCGAGAAATTATGACTCCTCTGGTGAACAACATGCAGCATGCCAGCATGGGAAATAAGAATTGAAAGAGGCGCTGTATCATTTTATCTTTCAATTTTGATGATAAGCAAAGGAAGGTCCTTCAATCTTATTCCAGCAAGAGTCATAACTTCATATTCCTATTGGCAAATACAGTCTCATAACCCATGTTATGACTGCCCTTCCAATGCCTCTGAACATGAGGTTCATGTATCAATTAAATGAAAAAAAATGCTAGAGGGCTTGTGACCTTGTTCTAAGGTGATATAATCTTACTTTCCCATTGGGTAGTTCAGACTTTTGACTGCTATGTTGGCAGAATATTGCTGTGGATGTTCACCATTCTGTCTGGCATTAGTCTGAACATGTTTGTATGGGAAGAATGGCACTTCACTTCAAGACAGAATTAATTTACTTTTGTTAAGAAATAGAGTTGGTTTGAAGAATTTACATTATAAATAAGTATAGCATGTTTAATTTTGTGTATCAGCTCATGTTAAACAAGGGTATTTGTATATCTGTTGGTTTTGTTTCATTTCAAACTGCCTGTATTTTACGTCAATGTTTACAACATAAAAACAAGCAGGATTTAAAGAAAGACGAGGCTTAGTAACCAGGAGCCCACACCAAAAGGCATAAGCACTTGTGGTTCAGTTGGAATCAAGTACTTGAAGAGAAATCAGATCTCATAGAAACTGTCATCAGAGAGGTAGGACAATGAGGTCAGGGGCAGAAGACAAGTCCCAGAAACGAAAGAACAGATAGCTCTGGAAACCAAAGGAAGAAAAGAGAAATCCCAGGAAGACTAAAGTCAAAGGGACAAAGAACTGGAATCTGAACAAGTTACTGTTCCCTGAAGCTAAAGAGAGGAACCAAGTTGAAGTCAGAGCTTAAAGCTGCAGACCTGGTGAATTTGGCTAGTGAGAAGCTAGATATCTGAAGTAATCCTAAGGTTGGTGACACTTTGATACAGCTGGTGAAGCAGTGGTGTTCTTTTTGGCATGGCAGGGTACCTGAGAGATTGTGTGGAGACTTGAATGTGCATGATAATCTATGGCAGAGGAATAGTGAAATAACAGATTGAAATTCTGAAAGTGAAACTGTAATGATAGCATCTGATAAAAAATATATTTGGAAGAAGATTCCAAGGTGTGTTTCTTCGAGAGTGAAGTTTGGAGACGCTCACGTGGAAGTCAGAAGTCCAGTGAGACCAGCTGGTTCACAATGTAGTGAACATCTAGGGAGATTTGATGGGAAATCCACAAAAGTTGCATTGGGTGGGATATGACACTTGGTTTCAGAGTGCAGTGTGTTTGACCACAGTTACATGTTGGTTTGCATGAACTGTGTACTTACCAAGAACATTAGAATTTATGAGGTGTACTGAGGTTGTGATGCTGGTGATTGTCCAGATATTAAGTTACATGCGAAGTAACACCTCAGAGGCTGGTGTCTCTTCACCAGATTCCCTTTATTTACAAGCTTATCTTCACTTTCTAAGCATGATTAATGTACAAACTCAGGATCTGGACTCCTCATTATATACACAAGTGAGACTCTCTGGGCAAGCAATCATAACTTAAATCAGGGGGTTCAAATTCCAAGAAGCCTGTCCCATGGTTCTTGTTAACAGGCTTATGAAATGGCCTTTTATCTTTATTACTTATGTCAAATCGTGATGCTAACGCCACACCCTCGGGGGCCGGGTTCTTGGCTGTTAGTTCCTAGGTGATCTCTTCCCGTGTCAACTGCATTAACTACCTCTATGGCCACCTTTTCCAACAGGCACCAAGTATCCCTCCCTGAATAGATCTCATCTGCCAGGGCTTCTAGTGCCATGCTCAAGAACCCATGAACCCTCTTTCCCGGACCCTAAGCTAATTCGTACCATCCCATTGTGAGCCAGCCAACACGCTCCATATCTTGAGTGGAAATAAATTTGCAGACACTGTCCAAATCACTCCAGGAAAATTGCTTCTATTCACTGTTTGAGTATTAAATATGCTAGTTTCCGTTTCAACATCCTGGTCATGTCAATCACGGCCAAAGGCTGCAGGCTCAAACAAGACTTTTAAACAGATACATCTATAGCATGGAACACATGTAGCACTTACTTTCACTGGATTGAATTTTACCAGTCTGGCAGAAATCTCGGCTGAAATTGGAACCTGGAAAAACATGTTGTTGGCATTGGCCAATTAAATGCCTGTTGCTGCAGTTGCCATCCAACTCCACCCTGAAGAATTGCAGGCCCAAGCAGAGGGCAAGGGCACTTCTATTGCGAGATACCTTTGATGACAGGTGGATGGAGTTGGGGAATCCTGGAGCCAAGCAGGCAGACTACTGCAACAAGCAGGGATGAGGGAGTAGTTGTGAGGCAAGTAAGTACCTGCGGCACTATCTCTACAGTGCCACGAAGGACCTTCAGTGGAATCCCTGAAGAACCTCTTTCTGGAGGCAACCTCCTTTTGGAGGCTGCTGTGAAGCTGCCGGATTTCTCTGCGCAGTCTCCCTACATGGCAGGAGGATCCGCCACCACCTGACATAAATAAAGTGCCATTAGAAATGGGAAGAGATGCCTCATTGGCCTCTAAACTGGCTCAAAAAGCTTCTTACAAGGTTGGTTGATCCGCCAACTTTTCTAAGGCTAACATGGTGGCAAGAAGACTTTGAGCGCAGCACCCCCTCCCCCACCCCGTGTCTTTCTGTGCCATTTTTTGCCAGCCCACCTGTCCCCCAGCCTATGCCCAAAGGAAAATTCTGACAATCATTTTCCCAAAATAATTCCTGAGCCCTTTGTTACTGGTGCTTGTTATGGGCACATCTCACTTCTGCCGCTTGTTTGAAATCATGGAAAAAAAATTGTGGCAGATCTGTTAACTTCTGTAGAATTTGAAAAATGTTATGAAAATGGTATTTTTCTGAGCGAGGACCCGTTAATGTAAATGTCAAGAGGTTTTTGTATCAGTTTAATATTCAAAGTGATAGTCAATCTTTCAAAAAACTTGATTTTTTTCCTTATTTTCTGGGTGAACAAAGCAGTAGATTCACAAAGTTATCTGTTTCTTTTATATTTGTTTTTAGAAGGCTGAAAAGATAGCTTATGACACAAACTGATGTGATCTTGCCATTGTATATTCTAATAATTCTTTTAATTTTACAGAACAAAACTCAGCTATATATATAATCTTTGTTCTTCTCATTTAATCTGGCTAAGAAGTCCTTTGAGCATTGCCCATTCAGTCAAACAGTTCATTAACAGGAAGGCACGGCAGATATAAATTTACATAACAGTGCTAATCGGAATTGCATAGGCGATAGAATTCAGTGCTTTATAATCACATAAGAGGCCCCTTTTCATTTAACTTTGTTTTATAAATTGTATGTAAGAAATGTTCAGTAATTTAGTTTGCTTTTATGATTTCATGCAATATTGTATGGCGGCAAGGGACTGAAGAGTTCACATCATCATTTGCAAGAAAGACACTAATAGACTTACATTAGTAACACGAAAGCAAGTGATGATAATTGCAACAAAAGCCTCCCCTGCTTGGCAAACATGCAACTTCAGGATGAAGTGCCTTATACTGCAAGATGGGTGTTGCCAAGTACATGTCTGAATGATAGATTAAGTATCACTATTACAATATAATGCCTCACTCTTAAATTTTCCAATTGATATTGATAAGAATTATCAAAACTTTAATTGGCTTTTCTTCATAAACTAACATCTGCCCTGGTGCATACCTGGTGCAAGGTAGGCACACCAACGAAAACACTGACCCAGTGAAAGAATGTGATGAACAGCTTAATGGGAACTTCATTAACCTAAATAAAGGCAAATTTCTGGAAGCTGAGAGAGAAGAAAAATACTGCAAAACCTCAGTAGATCTGTCAAGATCTATAGCTTGCCTGGTACCTAACCTAAGTGCAGCAACAGATCCTTCCCTTTGAAAAAGCTAAAGATATCTCAGGACAATATAAAAGAGTAAGGTCTTCAAAATAACAGATCTTAAGCATCCTCTTTTCACCTTTGCACAATACAGAAAGTGAATGTTTCTCAGGAACTATGGGGAGGAATTTAAGGGCCTGTATTTTAAGATTGGTTGATTAACTAAAGCACTGTTCTGCATGAATTTATTGTAAGTTGCTTGAAGAGTACTCTTTAGAATGCTGCATCATGGAATGATTTTATTGTGACCCACATCCACGTTTTACTTGTGATTAAATCATTTGAAACTATATCATTCTGAATGGTTGCCAAGTGGAAACCAAGTATTTTCCCCAGGAAGAAAAAGGATGGGAACTTAAGGCAAATCTCCATTAGAATTACAGACCCTATAATGGTAATAGAATTCCTCCTTCCATGCTCGGATAATTATCTTTGTCATATCCCTGATTCACTTCGGAGAATCCAAAGATCTTCTACAAATACATAAAGGGTAAAAGAGTAACAAGGGAGAGAGTAGGGTCTCTTAAAGCAGCAGTGAGGCAGCAGTGCTAACCACTGTGCCACTGTGCCATCCTGATCAAGATCAATCAAAACTGCCAATCTAATAGTCTCAATGCCAGATCAGTACCCAATGTCATATATCCAAGGGAGAATTTGAACTACTTAAAGGCATGAATGACGGGATCATAGAACCTGTCACTACTAGTGACTGGGCAACCTCTATTATGCCTGTAATGAAGCAGAATGGGACTATACGCATCTGTGGTGATTTCAGAAAGTTCTGTGTGCAGATCAATACTCATCTTTGATTGAGGATTTGTTCATTTGCCTGGCAAGAGAAGAGAAATTTGCAAAATTGATCAATCACAGGCCTACCTGCAAATGAATGTTGCAGCTGAATCTCAACACCATTATAACGTAAAAAATTTATTCCACTATAAGGGATCACCTGCACATTCCTGTGAGAGCAAGTACCATCAGTCAAAGAGCTGAAGCATCATCGTGCGTGTGCTACAACTCCATTTTGTTTTGTCCTGAGAGTGCAGCACATAACAATACATTGCAGGGAAACGGAACTGTGAACTCTGTGATGAATCACTAAAAAAAAACACTATCATGGGATAAAATGCAGACAGAGTCATTAAGCACATAAATGAACCAATGATTCACACATTCTGACCAAAGCCAAGTTATGCCAATCATAATGTCTGAATAAACACAGTAGAAATGTATTTGTTTATTCTATACTGAATGAGTAAGATCTGTGTTTAAAAAGTCAATTAAATTCGATTCACATGCACATACTAAAAAAAAATGTATGTGATATTAATGGTGAATAATATCTAGTCAGATGGCCCTCAGTTCTGAATACGTTCATATGGCATAATTGCTCATAATGTACACCTTTCTTTTCTTGATGAATTATTAAAGACAATATATGCATTTGAATGGTCCTGTACTTCCATTCAGCTTCATTCATTTATTGTAAGTCAGCTCATGGAACTGGTTTCCAGGGTTTAGCAGAAGTATAATGAAGGAAGAGAAGGCACTTAAAAATAACTGGGCCATTATGAAGTTTTATGAAAAAAAAAACTGAACAAAATTAGTTTCCAATTTTGACTGGAAAGCCTGTTCAATTCTTTTTTTAAATGATCAAAATTAAGGTTGACTAACTTTAGGATTGAACACATTTTTTAAAGTTACATTAATTCCGCTTTCATCTTGGATTCCTATTAACCAAAGAATGAGGAAGATGACACTGGATTTGTCACCCTGAGGCCCTCAGCAACAGGTCCTGGACAGCAGACTGGCATAGACACTTAATACTTACAGGCATCAGCTCTATTTGACACGTGCCAATTGTATGGTTAATTTGTGTCAGAGAGGAATTCAACTGGGGTTGGAAATCTGAATTGGCGTAGGTATGAACTGTAAATTCCAGCTGTAACCTGCAATGGTGCCAGTCTTGAATAAATACCATCCAATTGCCAATTAACTTGTTCAACTATAGAACCAAATTGTATTGCAATTTTAAGACTACTTACCGCAGTGAATTTATTGATTATCTGTTCATTGCATTGCATTTAATTGTGTGAATGTGGTGGGCCTTACCTGCACTGCTAAAATAGGGAACAGGTGGAATCTATGGTGGTTGGGTTAGGAGATGTGTGCCTGCAATCCAGATCTGCAAATAAATACACAAACATTTGTTTCAATTCCATCTTCACCACATAGAATATAACACAGTAGCAATGATCCAGTTGCCTAAAAGTGAATGTTAGAAATTAAGACAAACAATTTAAGACAGAAACCTAAAATCCTAGGGGCTGTTGTGAAAAGATGGCAGAAAGCAAATTTACCTTGTTGCCACATGCTTAGCTCCTGAATAACTTGGAATTGGAACTGAATGACTTAGGGAAGAATAATTTTTTAATGGTGTTTTATTCAATAAATATGTTCACTGCCCAAAAGCTGAATTGCATTCAAATATTGGCTAGAATTTTACTGGCTCGCTTGCCTTGGGAATCAGAGCAGGCAAGGGACAGAGCATGGAAATGTCCTTTGACTTCGAGCGGGATTTTACAGTTTCGGGATAAGTGAGGTCATAAAGTCTCACCCATAGACTCTAAATAATGGAGTGAAAAACATGGAAATGTGTGACAAATGTAATAGCAAAAACAGACAAATAAAGTCAGTAGATAACTGTGAAGGGATGGATGAGACATTAAAAGGAGTATTGAATTAAAATTTTATTAAAAATACAAACCAATATGATATGGATATTTGGGTACGGGCTTACATCCATACCAAAGAGCAGGCAAGACATTGTCACCTCCTACGAGAAGTACAATCTGAAGTCAACTATTTTATGAGATGGATGTCTGCCAGTTGGATAGTGATGAAGGTTTGAACCTTCTATTAGAACTCTTGGGTGAAATCTGCAAGAAAGATGATCTGTTAAATGCTTGTCAGGCATGGACAGAATTTGAGAGATTTTAGAAAACAGATGGTCATATTCAGGAAGTATAAATTGTGGACTTTAGCAGATTATATAACAGATTGACGAGATTCGATTTGGAAATCCCTAGATTGGTACCAGCAGTAAAATTGTTGGATTGTATTAAGGTGTCTCATATGGACTGGCAATTTATCTAATTGGTATTCAGTTCTTGGCGAAGGAGGCTGCGTCAGGTCAGAAGTGCACTGCATTAAGAAAAGTCCTGTGTAGGCAATCATTTCCTTCAGTCTTTGAGAAGCAAATGAGAAATTCGGTAGGAATGCGAGAAATAGAAAAATCAATGATTGTTGGATTTCAAAGTAGTCCAGATACTGGACGCAGGTTTCAAATATAAGAGAAAGATTGAAGACAGATGGAGTGAGGATGACGCCATCTCAACAGACTGGTTATTGCAGCAGAAGACAAAATTAGAACAAACTTAATGAATGATTCAATTTCTTAAATGTCCAAGGAACAGTAAATGGATGTTTCAAAGGAACTTTGTATGATGAACGGCCCAAAATGAAGAGGCAGTTTCTCAAAATACCATATAATGTAGAGAATTCTGAGGAAGAGAATGAAGGTAATAGTGAATTCAAGCATTATACTGGTCACAAGGAGTTTTAGTCCTGTGATTAATGTGATGATAGAACATAGAACATAGAACATAGAACATTACAGCACAGAACAGGCCCTTCGGCCTTCGATGTTGTGCCGACCAAAATAAAAAGCAATGCCCCTCCAAACTAAACCATTCCCTTCTCTTCCATATACTTATCAATTAACCTCTTAAACGCCACCAAACTTGGCGCATCTACAACAGCTGCAGGCAGGGCATTCCACTCCCTAATCACTCTTTGAGTAAAGAACCTACCTCTGATATCCGTCCTATAACTCATACCCCTTAATTTAAAGCTGTGTCCCCTCGTGCTAGCTTTCTCCATCCTAGGAAAAAGGCTATCACTGTCCACCCTATCTAAACCTCTAATCATCTTATATGCTTCAATAAGATCCCCTCTTAGCCGCCTCCTTTCTAACGAAAACAACCTCAAATCCTTCAACCTCTCTTCATAGGACCTGCCCTCCATACCAGGCAACATCCTGGTAAACCTCCTCTGTACCCTCTCCAATGCCTCCACATCTTTCTTATAATGTGGGGACCAGAACTGCACACAATACTCCAAGTGCGGCCGCACTAGAGTTTTGTACAGTTGCAACATGATGCTGCGGCTCCTAAATTCAATCCCCCTACCAATAAAAGCTAAGACTCCATATGCCTTCTTAACAACTTTATCCACTTGACTGCCTACTTTCAGGGATCTATTGACACATACACCAAGATCCTTCTGTTCCTCAACACTATTAAGAGCCCTACCATTAGCCCTATACTCTACACATTTATTGTTCCTGCCAAAGTGCATTACCTCACACTTTTCCACATTAAACTCCATTTGCCACCTCTCGGCCCAGCTCTGCAACTTGTCCAAGTCCCTCTGCAAACTATAACACCCCTCTTCACTATCTACCACTCCACCGACTTTAGTGTCATCTGCAAATTTACTGATCCATCCCTCAATACCCTCATCCAGATCATTTATAAAAATTACAAACAGCAGGGGCCCCAAAACAGACCCCTGAGGCACACCACTCGTCACCGAACTCCACGATGAATATCTCCCATCAACCACCACCCTCTGTCTTCTATCTGCCAGCCAATTCCTAATCCAATTAGCTAAATCACCCTCTATTCCACACATCTGCATTTTCTGTAGAAGTCTTCCATGGGCCACCTTATCAAACGCCTTACTAAAGTCCATATATACTACATCAACCGCCTTACCCCCATCCACCTCTCTGGTCACTTTCTCAAAAAACTCAATGAGGTTAGTAAGGCATGACCTACCCTTCACGAAACCATGCTGACTATCCCCAATCAATTCATTTCTCTCTAAATAACTATAAATCCTATCCCTAATAATTCTCTCCAATACCTTGCCCACAACAGAAGTAAGACTCACTGGCCTATAATTCCCTGGAAGGTCTCTCTTCCCCTTCTTAAACAATGATCTTTAACTGTATGATATAATCGCACTTAAATTTCAACAAGTATGTGGACAGATTGGTTAAAATATTGTCTTGATTCACTAAGTAGCGAGGACCGATGCAAAATTAAGGACTGACAGGATGAGGTGAAAAAGTGGGAAGTAAAAGTGTGAGCAGCAATTTGTGATTGTGAGTCTGGAAGAAATTCTTACATTAGAAAAATGATCACATAATGGAGATGGAGCCTCTGATTTCTTAAAAGGGCATTCTCACAGCAGTCTTCCCAGCTGATATAAAAGTAGAGGGAGAAGGCATAGTTCAAATAGGTTGGACAATGAAATAAACACCATAGAACAGTCTTTCAGCAGAACTAGAAGCAGAAGTCCTCATGATTTGAAGTTTTGGAGGCTGCCAACAAACTTTTTATTATTTATTCACGAGTCATGGGCATTTGATGGTTGTCATGATGTAGAGATGCCGGCGTTGGACGGGGGTAAACACGATAAAAAGTCTAGTGTTGTATGACTTCTTACATTGTTAGTTGGCCAGCATTTATTACTCATCCCTAGTTGCCCTTGGAACAACCATATTGCTGTGGCTCTGGAGTCATGTGTCAGCCAGATCAGATAAGGACGGCATTTTCTTTCCTTAAAAGAGATTAGAGAACCAGATGGATTTTCCAACAACCAACAATGATTTCTTAGTCATCACTAGATTCTTAATTCCAGATAGTTTCTATTGAATTCAAATTCACCCTATCTGCTGAGGTGGGATTTGAGCCTGAGTCGCCAGAATATTAGCTGATTTTCTGGATTAATAGTCTAGCGATAATGCCACTAGGCCATCACCAATGCCCCCAAAGACAAACTAACAACAGAAGAAGACAAAAGGGAGCTAAATAGTTGGAGAGAGTTTGACTTTATCCTGATGTACAGGATAAGAGTCAACTAACTTTGTTACGCACATGCATGTGAAGTGAAAAAGTTCTTGCAGCTGGATCTACTAACACTAAAACAGGGCTAGTTGCTCAGAGTTTAGTAGAGTGGCTGGATGATACAGATGTTAGAGTGGATTCTTCTGTCCACATATACATGGGAGTGTATGTAGGTCTATAAAAATAATATATTTTTTCAGGCTGATAATTTTCAGGGAGAAATGTTTTGGAAACTAGGTAGATACAGATGCAAAAGGAAAAGTAAGGAAACTGAACTAAATGTTACTAAATAATATTCTACTAACTAACTCTACTATAAATACTAACTAAATAATATTCTGGTCCAGCCCACCCCAAAATCAGAAATTTCCACCAGGGGTCAATGGATCTTTAAATTGCCCATCAAATATTCCATCCTGCCCAGTGACAATTCCCGCGGAAGATGGAACTGGAAAATTTGCCTCAATTAGTTTATGGCTTGAATGATGCCTCAGCATGCGATGTTTTCCAGTCAGGTCTGTTTAGCTGAATCTAGATTGCATTCAACTAAAATCAGATCCCACAGTATCATATTGTTATCACGTAGAGAAGCTCTCAGGCATCTTCATGATACCTGTTGATGATTTCTTATGGGATGGAGAAATGTGTTATTGACAAGATTAGTGTAGAATTTAAATATGGAAACAATCCTATAGAGCTTTAAAATATATTGGTTTTGATATTAAAAAAAATAGGTCTAAAATAATCTGTCAATTGTATATTTATTAAATGTAATCGCATGCAGATGGTGCAAATGATCCATCTGTCCCCATATGAATAGGAGTAGGAGTGGTGTCTATAAACGTACTTCAGGCTTTCCAAAGACAGTGGATACCATGGGTGTTGGTGTGCCAATCATCACCTCCCTGCCCCAGGAATGATATTTTGGTTTAGTTTCCTTTTGGCATTTTGTTTTAATTGCAGTTCTCTACCAGGGACTGCCACCCCTCTTTAATTTGTTTAATTCATTGTTTTCCCGTTTGCCCTCTGAAATGGAGGGCAGTTAGCAACTGACAATAAATGCTGGTCCAGGCACCAACGCTAATACCCCATAAATAAAATTTTAAAAAACCCTCTAAGTGAGTGGCATAATAAATTCTGCTGGTAATCACTGTTGTAATGTAGGAATCATAGGAGCCAACTTGCCCACTGCAAGCAACATGATAATGACAGACATTCTGTTTTTGCCACATGGATTAAAGGATAAACATTGGTCAGGCCACCAAGGATAATTCCCCTGCTCCTCTTTAAAACAGTGTCATGGGATCATCCAGCTGAGAGCACAGATGTGGTCTTGGTTTAACATTACAATCAAAAAGCACCTCCAGAAGTGCAGTAGTACATCAACAGGGATAAGTGGAAATGGTCGAGAGCTTCAAATTTCCAGGTTTCCAAATCACCAACAATCTATCCTCGTACCTCCATGCCAACACTATAGTTCAGAAAGCCCACTAACACCTTAACTCTCTCAGGAGACTAAGGAAATTTGGCATGTCCACTACAAATCGCATTAAGTTTTACAGATGCACCCTGCCCTGACCAAGACACTACAGGAAACTACAAAGAGTTGTGAATGCAGTTCAACCCATCATGCAAACTAGCCTCCCACTCATTGACTGAATCTACATTTCTTTGGAAAAGCAGCCAGCGTTATCTAGGATTCCACGCATTTCTGACATATTCTCTTCCATTGGGAAAAGATACAAAAATCTGAGATTACATAAAAACCGACTCAAGAACAGCTTCTTCCCTGCTTTTTTAAGTTGAACTTTCTCTGGACCCTAGCGAGGCTGTAACATCACATTCTGCACCTTCTATTTTTTTTTCTAGCCTATGTACTCAATGAATGGTATATTTTGTCTGTACAGAATGCAATAAACAGAATTTTTTACTGCATCCCAATATATTTGACAATAATAAATCAAACCAAAAATCATTGCACGCAAGTGTTGGTGTGGGACTAATGACCACCTTGTGACTAAAAGACAAGGAAGGAAATTACCAACCGAGCCACAGCATGAAGGATGTAATTAGACAAGGTTAAAGCTCAAAAAGACCATCAAGTGTTTGAAATTGAGCAGCAGGAATTATCTTCTCAAAATTGTCTGGAGAAAGAAATTGTAGATGAGATTTCTGGAGATGACATACAATTCAGGATTCAACCTTATATTCCAAATTGTTTGGTCTTTAATTTGTGGGCATTGCAAATTAACCAGGAACTCCAATCTGATGCTTGTCTGGGTTCACTTTTAAATTGTCAATTGTTTCTGTCCTCAACAAGCTGAATTTTCCTTTCATCTTAAATGCCCTTTAATGTTTTGCCCTTTTCTTGCAATTTAAAATGGCTCAAGCAAAATATTTCAACTTATTACTAAAAAGTGGTTTTAACTTCTTATTTAAAAAATTCATTAAGAATGACCGGGGTAAGAAGTTGAACGAAATCGCATTGACATAATTGGATCCCATTAAGGAGCTTGGGGCCAAGATGTTTGGTTAGATCGTGCAGGGGAGGGCTTGGAATTCAACTCTAAAATTTCCAACTTTGGGAGGGCTTGTCACTGAAACACTAAGTAGTCTCATCACACCGAGTTAAAGTCCAACAGGTTTATTTGGTAGCACGAGCTTTCAAAGTGCTGCTCCTTCATCAGGTGATAGTCACTAAAACAGAGGCTTTAGATTTCCAAAGAGATTCTCGTGATCTCGTGGGGGTAATGTTGAAAATGGACCCCTGAAGAAAAGATGGAGGCAGCCGAAGGCAACAGGGCGAATGCCCAAAATCAATTTGCCATCTGGCTGTGACAAATGGTGGAGGAACATTTACTATTCAGCATAGGCATTTCTCAGATTAAAGCAAAATACTGTGGATGCTGGAATCTGAAACAAAGACGGGAAATCTCAGTCATTAAGTGGTTAGCACTGCTGCCTCACAAAGCCAGAGGCCCATGTTCAAGTCCGGCTTTGTGTGACTCTCTGGGCAGAGTTTGCACATTCTCCCTGTGTCAGCGTGGGTTTCCTCTGGGTGCTCTGGTTTCCTCCCACAGTCCAAAGATGTGTGGGTTACATTGATTGGCCATGCTAAATTGTCCCTTCAAAGCAGGCTAAATATGTGGGATTTTGGGGATAGAAGCTGGGTGGGATTGTTGTGGGTGCAGGCTTGATGGGCCAAATGGCCTACTTCTGCACTCTTGGGACTATATGATTCTTAGATCAAACAGCATCTGCAGAGAGCTGATGAAGGGTCACCCTGACTCAAAAGGTTCACTCTCTGTCTCTCCATCAATGCTGTCAAGACATTTCTCATCCTGATGATCACAATATTGTTACATAAGTGTAACATAATTTGCAGTTACAATAAAGACTGTAAAATAAATGGTGTGCTTTTTTGAAATCAGATGGTGGCAGAAGCCAATCTACACATTTCAGTCTGCACCATAAGGATTGGAAGCAATGACAGCGTGTCGGGGTGTATGTGTGTGCATTCCATATGATTATTATCATAATGAAAGCAATCACATGCTCCAAAACAGCTGGAAGTGAGGATTTGAATTTACAGCTGTTGCATAACTTAGTGAGGAAATCAAGTTTAGGTTGGAGTTTCCTGCTTTGGGCCGTCTGTGCTGTGAAACATTGTGTGGCTAGAAATAGCATTCATAACCTTCCTATCTTCTTCTCCAAGTGTAGAATCATAGAATCTCTACAGTGCAGAAGGAGCCCAATCCGCTTAACCCACTTGGTTTTGGACTGACTTTGCAGTTCAATGTCTGCCCAGGATGAAATGATTACTCCCACTGACCTTCAAAAATATATTGACCTTCAGAAATGAGATTTGGCTTTTTTTTTAACAGGCCAGAACCAAAGCAGGTTAGCCTCAAAATTGTGCTGTGTAGTTGTGGTGTTAGCAGTGCTATTTTGTTATCAAAATGCTGCCTGCACCACATGAGCTTGCTTCTGGTGCATTTACAGCTGATTGGATACAAGCACTGTGATTTCCACTCTGGTTGCTCCAGCTAACAGCTTCTAATAAACCTGCACGACTGGACGTGCATTCAGCAGCAAGAGGATTTCCAGTGCTATTTAAATGGATCATCATCAACCTGGACATTCATTACTGACTGATTTTTACTGGCTTTATTTGAGACTGTGCTTGGTGGTGTACAGAGTTAGTTCAAGTTGGTGAAGTTGACAGAGAGCTGTTCAGCCTTTTGGCTAAGATCAAGTGTGGTAGTGTGCTTGGTTGGAGTCATTAGGTTCCATTTCAGCTCCATTTGAAGCAATTTTTAAAAGCGGCATCTCGGCCTTTTGACGAAGATGAAAATGATATCAAGCCTCGGAGAAGGAGCTATACCTACTCCAATCAGCTTGGATCATGTAGGTCAAGCCCAAGACAGGAGGTGAGAGCCCTGTCTTGTCAGCTTGGGTTGGGAATGTCTCAACTTGTTGAGATTCTGAATTGGGCTTGATTGGATTGCATTGGAAGAAAAAAAAGTTAGCTCATCTGCTCCCAGTCATTTAGAATCACAGAACTGAATCATAGAATCCCTACAGTGCAGAAAGAGGCTGTTCGGAGCATTGAGTCTATATTGACTCTCTGATTGAATATCTTATCCAGGCCCACCCCTGCCCTGTCCCTGTAAACCTATACATTTACCTTGCTAATGCTCCTAACCTATCATCTTGAGACACAAAGAGGCAATTTAGCATGACCAATCCACCTGATTTATGGACTGTGGGAGGAAACTGGAGCACCCGGCAGAAAGGGAGAAAGCGTAATCTCCACACACACCGTCACCTAAGGCCAGAATCAAACCCATCCCGAGGACAAGCGGATGCAAGTGACTGGTGACTGTGGGAGACTGAAGGTAGCCGTGCAAGCTCTCCTTAGGCAGCCTCTGGGCTTGGAAGGCCCTGTTTTGGATTGCATCACCATGCTATGGGTGGCGGTAGTCTGGGTCTCAATGACAATACACTAAGGTTTCGTAGCCTCAGTCTGAGCTTCCAGTGAAACACTCAGACGTTGGTTATGCTGAGACATCAGCTATCAGATAGTGTAGCATGTTTGGGTCACAAGTGTGTACTATTTAGTTGACCACTAATTTCATGTTCAAATGGAAGCTCTCTGAGCTGTGCGCAAAGGCTCCAATTTGGAGGCAGATTCTACCATGCTCCTCAGTAGTAATAGTAATCTTTTTGGCACAGCTGTCAGTGCAGCAAGTATTTTTGTGTGTATGCTTGTCAGCCTTTTTATTTGCAAAAATATGCCTTATTTATGTAAAATCTGAAAGTCTCATTTCAAATTATTATAACACTAATCTTTAATGTTATTTGCAATTTCTCTGGGGATCAAGATCTGAGGTGCTCCACTTCTGTGGTGAAAACATTACAAACATTTCAATATTTTCATTGCAGAGAGTAAAATTCTTTACAAACTACATGCATATTGTACACTGCTTTCATACAGTTACACAGAGTGAGAATTATACACATAGGGTAGAATTTTCCCGTCCTGTCCACCACAGGAATTTTAACGAGCAGGACATGGATCATGCAAAGGTTTTTTGACCTCGTTTGGGATCTTCCAGCCTACAGTCTGAGGGGATTTATCCAGTTACTAGCCCCTCATTCTACACCGGCTGAAAGACCATTGTACAAAGAACCCATTGCTTTTGTCGTGATTTCCAACAGAAACTCAGCATGCATAGAGCAGTTGAACCAGAAGCACTCTTCAACACCAGTATCCCTCATGATGATGGCATTGCTACAATTGCCTCAGTGCTCAATGCCGATAACTGTCATTCTTCAAATGCACCTGCTTCATCCTGGACCACAACATCTGGTCCCCACATTATAAGAAAGATGTGGAGGCATTGGAGAGGGTACAGAGGAGGTTTACCAGGATGTTGCCTGGTATGGAGGGCAGGTCCTATGAAGAGAGGTTGAAGGATTTGAGGTTGTTTTCGTTAGAAAGGAGGCGGCTAAGAGGGGATCTTATTGAAGCATATAAGATGATTAGAGGTTTAGATAGGGTGGACAGTGATAGCCTTTTTCCTAGGATGGAGAAAGCTAGCACGAGGGGACACAGCTTTAAATTAAGGGGTATGAGTTATAGGACGGATATCAGAGGTAGGTTCTTTACTCAAAGAGTGATTAGGGAGTGGAATGCCCTGCCTGCAGCTGTTGTAGATGCGCCAAGTTTGGTGGCGTTTAAGAGGTTAGTTGATAAGTATATGGAAGAGAAGGGAATGGTTTAGTTTGGAGGGGCATTGCTTTTTATTTTGGTTGGCACAACATCGAAGGCCGAAGGGCCTGTTCTGTGCTGTAATGTTCTATGTTCTATGTTCTATCTTCACCTTCAACAACCAGTTTTTCATCCAGACACATGGAACAGCCATGGGGACTAAATTCGCACCTCAATATGCCAACATGTTCATGCATAGGTTCCAACAAGACCTCTTCACCGCACAGAACCTTTAACTGATGCTATACACTAGATACATCAATGATATTTTTTTCCTTTGGATTCATGGTGAACAATCACTGAAACAACTATATGATGACATCAACAAGTTCCATCCCACCATCAGATTCACCATGGAATACTTTCTGGAATTGGTTGCATTCTTGGATACACATATCTCTATCAAGGATGTTCGTCTCAGCACTTCACTATACTGCAAGCCCCCCGGATAACCTCATGATGCTCCATTTCTCCAGCTTCCACCCTAAACATGTTAAAGAAGCCATCCCCTAAAGACAAGCCCTCCATATACACATGATCTGCTCAGATGAGGGGGATTGCAACAATCACTTCCAGATGCTGAAAGATGCCTTCATAAGAACAGGATATGGCACTTGACTTATCGAGTAACAGTTCTGATGTGCCACAGTGACAAACCACACTGATCTCCTCAGAAGACAAACATGGGACACAGCGAACAGAGAAATCCTTCGTCATCCAGTACTTCTCCAAAGTGAAGAAGCTACAACATCTTCTCTGGAGCCTTTTACATGTCATTGATGAAGACGAACATCTCACCAAGGCCATCCCTACATCCCAACTTCTTGCCTTCAAACAATCGCACAACCTGAAACAGATCGTTGTCCGCAGCAAAATACTCAGCCTTCAGGAGAACAGTGACAACAACACCACAGCAACCTCTGCAAAAGGTGTTGGTTCATTGACACGGATGCCATCATCTCATGTGAGAACACTATCCACCAAGTACACGGTACATACTCTTGCAACTCAGCCAACGTTGTCTACCTGATATGTTGCAAGAAAGGACGTCCCGAAGCATGGACACTGGGGAGACATGCAGACATTATGACAATGGATGAATGAATCCTGCTCGACAATCATCAGGCAAGAGTGATTTCTTCCTATTGGCAAACACTTCAGCAGTCACAGGCATTCAGCCTCTGATCTTGGAGTAAGCGTTCTCCAGGACAGCCTTCATGTCAATGCAGAATCACTGAGCAGAAACAGATAGCCAAGTTCCAGGTGCATGAGGACAGTCTCAACTGGGATCTTGGGTTCATGTTACACTATCTGTAACCCCACAACTTGTCTGGACTTGCCAAATCTCATTAAGTGTCCTGGCTGGAGACAATATACATTTCTTTAACCTGTGCTTAACCCTCTCTCCATTCATATTGTCTGTACCTTTAAGGCTTGATTACCTGTAAACACTCACACTCCAACCATTGTTTTGTGAATTGAGTTTGTGTCTTTATATGTCCTGTTTGTGAACAGAACTCCCACTCACCTAATGAAGGAGCAGCACTCTGAAAGCTTGTGCTACCAAAAAGACCTGTTAGATTTTAATCTGGTATTGTGAGACTTCTTGTTGTGAAAGACCACATACAGTGGCCTTTACCCATTTCGCCTTGGCAGCAGTTACTTTTGTCTTGAAAGCATCCCTCAGCTCATAATTCTGAATCGTGGAATTAACCAGTCGGCAAAACTCGGACGAAGAAGATCAACAGGTTTCAACACCAAAGGGCATTTTACACCGAGTTGATGACCCTGCAGCAGCAGTTGATGTTTGTTTCCGTGTGTGTTCCTGGGATAAGCATGTACAGCATAGTTTTTTGCTGTATACTACCCCATTAAACTTCTAAGCTGAGTCTTCTACAGTACAAAAACAACTATGGCCTAACAGTCAGGCTGCCCTTTGTCTGCAGCTCAACCATACCCAATGAAGCATCATGTGCAGTTTCTTACCTATTGAGAACATAGAAGGGCAGCATCTGAGATCGTGGTCACGAGCAGTCAGAGATTGTTCTCCAACCTGATCATGCCGATCCCGGTGAATAGCTTGTGGACCTAAAAGATCCATTTCAAACCCTGCACTAAAGAGTTTTTAATTCTCCTGGCTACTTTCTAATGCCACCAGTTCTATGTATGAGTCCACTTTAATATACAGAGCCCATTTGGACACCAGTGCATGTAGTTCCCCAACCATCGGGCGCAGTGCTATAATATTAGGAATCATTGCTTGTTTCCACAAATGGAGACCTGGCGTGATCGTCATATAGGGGTGGAAGGGGAGGGGAGGGAGCTCGGAGGCTACTAAAGCCTCAGTATTGTCAGGGGCATGGCAAGGTGATGCCCACCTGACACACTGTTGGTGCCAAGCTGGCACACTGGTGGTGCCCACCTGACACACTGGTGGTGCCCATCTGTGGCCACTGGACAGCCTGGCAGTGCCAGATGTGTCCTGTTGGTGTGCTGGGCTAGTGCCAAGGGAATGGAATCTGAGTCGGAGTTATGACAAAAGAGCTTTGCTGGAGGAGGGGTCAGATAGATGGGAGAAATGTTGTGTGGGAAGGGCCGTGTGAGAATGGGAATCTGATGGGCGGGTGGGAATCATGCAGAGGTGGGTCCTGAAGAGGTCTTGATGGGGAACAAGTCAGGGGTCCTGATTAGGGTGGGTGGGGGGGGGGGGGGGAGTCAGGGATTGGGATGGGAAATCCATCAGAAAAACCCAAACACCAGCGACGTGTGTTGGGCAAGGGTTGGCGTAACATGCTGTTAATGAGGGGGTTTCACCACGTATGGAGTGAGGGGAAGGGTCTCCCAGTGCACTCTGAAATTAGGATGCTCTTGTAAAATGATATCTGAGTGCTCTGAAGCCAGGCTCACAGTTACTTTCACCATTATGACACTTAAGAATTTTGTGGGGAGAATTCTGCATGATTTTTATTCTTGCTCAATTTCTTGTTGTTTTTGGATTTCCAGTTTCCACATCAGTTCTTGACCTCATGGTATTTCTTGGGAAAGGATAATAGCTCTTGAATATGGTCAGAGAGAGGGAAGGCAAGGGATCGTAAGAAGTGAGAGTGCACAGCATCTGCAACTTATTAAAGCAGAAGAGATTTGGGAATAAAAGGAAATAGATCAGATGGTTTTAGTTTACTGCTTTTTATATCCTCAGCCAAGGAAACTCCAATGATGGCCAGTACTCGTTGAGGGAATACAAAGATATTGTTCTTCCACCAGTTCAGTTTACTGAAGGTCTTACTGACCACCTTGTTCCGCAAGAGAGGGGGAGGTGCAATATGCTTTATTGATGTGTCTGTTGAATAATAATGTGTACAAGTTGTCAGATCTGAGTGTATGACATGTAACAGGGCTAAGCATGTGAGGATGAGATGAGACTCAACAGTTATGAGTCGTGTTTGGTAGAGATTGTTGGTAAGGAGGTGAAACTGACTGACTGAATATTGACTGACCTCAACAATTCCTGTGAGGTTATGGAGCTTCTCACAGAAATGGATCGAGGTCCTCTGAGTTAATTAGCTGGTGCTGAATATGATGACTATTAGCCTTCATCATGTCTGTCGGGAGATCGTCCTGGTCCTTTGGTGGAAGAGGGTTTGCTTCATCTCCTGCACCAAGGCTACATCAAAGAGCTTTGGAGCTGTCTGGCCGAGTGCACTATTTCCACCACTCTTTCTGTTCTTTGACGTTTTCTCAGCCACTTGAGGCACTTGTTGCAGCCAGTATGCATCCCACCTTACAGAAGCTAGTTATAAATGATGCTAGTCTTGAACAAACTTGAGCCTCTTACTTGGGGCGTCACAGTGGCAGAGTGGTTAGCACTGCTGCCTCACAGGGATCTGGGTTTGATTCTGGTCTCGGGTGACTGTCAGCATGGAGCTTGCACATTCTCCTCCTGTCCATGTGGGTTTCATCCGGGTGCTCTGGGTTCCTTCAACAGTCCACAGATGTGTGGTTAGGTGGATTAGCCAAACTAAATTGCCCTTTAGTGGCCCAAAATGTATAAATTAGATGGATTAGCCATGGTAAATATGTGGGGATTACCAGAATAAGGTCTGGGTGGGATGTTCTATTGGAGACTCAGTGCAATATCAATGGCTTCTTTCCATACTGTAGGAATTCTATGAAGTTAGCATTTTGATTGAATCTGGGCTGTATGCCATTATGGTTTAAATTAGCAGGCGGCCGGAAGTTTACGTGTGGCCTGCTTTGCTACAGGCATAATGTATCACGGCCACCATAGCTGATTACTAGCCACATCCAATTTCTCCCATTTTGCAATCGGTTCTGGAGAGCAAAACACTATCTCTCTGTGTCCCCTACCATCTGGAATAGATTGCATTCCTCTGCATAAAACGTAGGAAGTTGCCTTAAACTTCTCCATCTCGCAAACGCTGCACGTTCCTGAACGGAACTGATTTCAGTTCGGAGCACTGACCGAAGGGGTGCTCTAACACTGCACCGGGACTTTGCTGCATTGATGCAGTATAATTGGCACAAGCAGTAAACTTTTTTTTGAATTCAGTAGGAATGAAAGATAGTGGTATAGAGATGACCGTGAAACGAGCTGCCCAAAGTCGCTGGAGTTTGCTTTGTTTCTTTGAATCTCTTCTGAAGGATACTGCTTTATCCCTAAGCTTACGGATTTCAAACAACTCACCGCACTGCCTTTCCCTGTAGGCCTTTACATATATGAGTGTAAATGGAAATCTCTATGTGATTCAAATCGAGATTCAAAGTTTCACTAACTTCAAGCGACTGTCAAATATTTGATCACAGGATTTGAAACTATAATATTCTGACTGATTTATGGTTGTCCCCGATTTGGTTTTTAAGTTGACAGATCTATAAATGTCTATAAAGGGGCAGAATTTCTGTGAGAATATTTCAATCTCCCACCATAACTTTGACAGAAGTTTGGTGGGTGGACAAGTGGGGGAAAGAAAAACCATGCATGGGAGTCTTTAGCTGTACTCCTGCAGAACCCCTGTTGAAATTTTGTTGCAAAACTGGTGTCAAAAGTCTATTTTTTCTTGAATTAAAGCTCGTTTTTATACTTATTCTTCTGTCTGTTCATGTTTGGGTATCAGTGATGAAGCATTCATTTCATTTTCTTCAGTAATCAGCAAAGCAAAGAATTCAAATCTGGATCCCAGACTATTCCAATCCTATTTTGCTCACTTCCCCAATTGACTTATAGCTATGACACAATTTTTTTTTTAATTCATTCGTGTGACATGGGTCTCACTGTCTGGCCAGCATTTATTGCCCATCCTTAGTGGCCCAAGGGCAGATGAGAGTCAGCCATGTTGCTGTGGGTCTGGACTCACAGGGAAGCCAGACAAGGTAAGGATGGCAGTTTTCTTTCCTTAAAAGACATTAATGAATCAAATGGATTTTTCCTGACAATCAACTATGGTTTCATGGACATCAGTTAAATCTTAATTCCCGATTTTTTATTATTGAATTCAAATTCCACTATCTGCTGTGGCAGGATTTGGACCTGGGTCCCCAGAACAGTAGCTGAGTTTCTGGATTAATAGTCCCAGCAACAGTACCACTGAGCCATCATCTCCCCTTCCAAAACCAACTTCAGTATTCCTGATACATATTGGAAATGTAATACAGGAAATTCTGCCATTTTATTCAGTGATTTTTCCACCATTGGTCTGTGCTAGGAGCCTTTGAAGGAATGTTTTGGCCTGCATGTTCAAGATTGATTAGAGATCAACCTTGATTAGAGATCACTCAAGCAGGTGACTGACCAGCTTTTACACAATAGATAGTGTGAGGGGATTGAGACCTCACCCTCCATATTATTCATTAAATAAATAGAGATATTTTCATGGTGTTATACAAAAATTTTAAATGAATCAAAGACCTTTTAAAATGGTTGAGTCCATTTCCGTCTCTGACCCCTGAACAAAAGGAAATTTCTGGCAGTTTTGAAGAAACTTACACCTCATTTTCTCTGAAGTGGCCAAGTTCAAAGAGAACTCATAAAAGGTCGTCTCTGTTTCCTAAGCCAGGTTGGCCAACCAGAGTGTATTTGTCTGTGAGGACAAAGGACCATTTCTTTCAATTCTTATGGCTGCAACATTTAACCATTTCAAGAACACAGATGCTCAAAAGCGATGGGAGTCATGTGAAATGGACCTCCAGCTTGTGAAACTGGTAATATTGCCATGCTGGACTGCAAAAAAAATCGCCTGCCATTTTATCATCAATAAGTTGCCTTCCAGGAAAGTGGCCTTGTCCAGACTGAATACCTGGCCCCCATCAACACTGCATCCAATGGCTTCCAGGACTGATTCATCTCTGCGATCCTATAAAATCACGACAGACAACGCTACTAGAAATGTATGCAGTATCTGTTTTTAGCCTGCCGAGCTCTGTGAATTCATTGGAATTTGCTTCTGGACCTTAGGACTCACGTGCAACAATATTTCCTCCCTGTGCTCTGTGTGTGGTCTTTGCTCTATAAAATCTTTCTTTTCTCTATTCCTCTTTCACTATATGATTGCATAGGAGGCAATGCAGTTTGACAGTACACTAATAAATTCACCCTGCGAGTTCATTCTACCTAGAGTTTTTTGTGGGCTCATTAATAGAAAATTGGATCACGCCAAAACTGACAGGTTGGAAAATCTGCCACCATTTGTATATGAGGTGAAGCAAATCAAAACTTTGACAAAGGGTCACCTAAAACGTCAACTCTTTTTTCCCTGTCGCCAGACCCGCCGAGATTTTCCAGCCTTTTCTCTTTTGGTTTCAGATTCCAGTATCTGCAGTGATTTGCTTTTATTTAACTCAGAACACTTTGCTGTTTATGTATGGGTGGTGAGAGGAGAAATCAGTGCTGTTTAAGTTAACCCCTTTCATGCCCCTTGACAACAGCAACGGAGAATTTCCTACTTTTTTTATGAGTCCAGGTAATAATTTCTAAAAGCTTGAAAGGAGCGGAAAAGCAAATTACAGGTTCTAACTGTAGCAGGACATGTGATTGAATGGTCGTAATAGACTCCACTTGGATGGATAAATGACTCAATCTGCTATTTTTCAATTTGCCCACTAATATCAGGTCATTCTCTCTTATTAAAGAGATACTCCTGGGAAGATTTACAAGAACTGTATTTGCAAGTCTTGTTCCAGCAACTTTAACTCGCTATTAGACAAGTTAAATATTCTTACCTTCTAATTTCTTCTGCAACAAATACTGATTTATAATGGGGGTAGTCCAGATGTAATGAATACTGAAATGAAATTTCAGTAAGGCGTTTGACAAGGTTCCTCATGGTAGACTGATAGAGAAGGTGAAGGCGCATGGGATACAGGGTCGGGTATGTAGAGGGGTCGAGAACTGGCTCGGGAGGAGGAGACAGAGGGTAGTAGTGGAAGGCTCTTTTTCCGGCTGGAAGCCTGTCACTAGTGGAGTGCCACAAGGCTCAGTAATAGGTCCTCTTCTATTTGTGGTCTACATAAACGACTTGGAAGTAGGGGTAGGTGGTGAGATCAGCAAATTTGCTGATGACACCAAGATGCTTGGATTGGTGGGTACAGAGGAGCAGTGTCAGGCAATACAACAGGACATAGACAGGTTGGTAGACTGGGCAGATAGATGGCAAATGGAATTTAATCCGGATAAATGCGAGGTGATGCATTTTGGCCGGAAAAATGTAGAAGAGAGTTATAGGATAAAAGGTAAAACTATACGGAGCATAGAGACGCAGAGAGACTGGGGGGTGCAGGTTCACAAGTCTCTGAAGGTGTCCTCACAGGTGGAGAAGGTGATAAAGAAGGCGTATAGTATGTTAGCTTTCATAGAAAAAGGTATAGAATACAAGAGTAGGAGTTTGATGTTGCAGTTGTATACAACTTTGGTTAGGCCTCACTTGGAATACTGCGCCCAGTTCTGGTCTCCATACTATCGGAAGGATGTGGAGTCTTTGGAGAGAGTGCAGAGGAGGTTTACCAGGATGCTGCCTGGTATGGAAGGACTGTCTTATGAGGAACAATTAAATAGACTGGGATTGTTTTCCCTTGAAAGACGTCGGCTTAGAGGGGATCTCATAGAGGTGTATAAGATTATAAGGGCTATAGATAGAGTAAATGGAGGTAAACTTTTTCCACCTTTAGAAATGGATAGGACGAGAGGTCATGGCCATAGGGTGAGGGGGGCTATGCATAGGACGAATATTAGAGGGCAGTTTTCACACAAAGGGTAGTGGGGGTGTGGAATGCACTGCCGAGTAAGGTGGTGGGAGCAGGCATGCTAGGGCTGTTTAAGGGTGTCTTGGACAGCCACATGAGCAGTATGCAGATAGAGGGATATAGTAGGACTGTTTAACTACGGCTTTTTTTCCACAGGTAATTCGGTCCACACTTGACCAACAAAGAGCGTGCATTCGGCAGGTGGTGCGAGGACAGCTCTTGGATGTTGATTCATGGGTTGCCTGGTACTTCATGTCGTAAATGAGTGCTTTATGTGGACCATCTGAAGGGCACCATGATAGCTCAGAGACTATCAATGTGGCTGTGCAGACACTTGGAATTGGGCCGGTGTCTGCGGGAGTTTGCGCGTTCTCCCCGTGGTTGCGTGGGTTTTCTCCGGGCGCTCCGGTTTCCTCCCACAACCCAAAAATTCGCTCTTAGGCTGATTGGGAAATAAATTGTCCCTATAGTGAGAGTCTTCCATATTAGGAATAACCTAAATCTATAATAGGATAATGGAATTGCTACTACATAGTTATGACGGCGGCGTGGGCTCGTTGGGCCGAAGGGCCTGTTTCCCGTGCTGTGTTGCTCTAAAAAAAATACTGAGTTACTATTGTTCATATTCGAGCAGCACGGTGGCACAGTGGTTAGCACTGTTGCTTCACAGCTTCAGGGACATGGGTTTGAATACCCACTTGTGTCAATGTCTGTGTGGAGTTTGCACATTCTCCCCATGTCTGCGTGGGTTTCTTCTGGGTGCTCCGGTTTCCTCTCACAATCCAAGATATAGATTGATTGGCCATTCTAAATTGCCGCTCAGTGTCCCAGGTTGCATAGGTTAGAGGGATTAGTGGGTGGATATGGGGATAGGGCCTGGGGGGGAATTGTGGTTGGTGCAGACTTGATGGGCCAAATGGCCTCTTTCAGCACTGTAGGATTCTATGTCTGTGTCTCCCAAGTTGTGACAACTGGCGAGTTACTGAGCATGCACAACTTTGCAGTTAACACTGATATTCATTTGATTTCCACTAGTGCTCATTTTCTAATAAGAATTCCTGGATAACATCAGAAGTGAGAATTTTGGCTCTCCCAATTTTTGTTTTGTGAAAATACTGAAACCAGCTAATGTACTCTGTCTTTACAGCTGAGGTCAGTTCAGCACAGACCCAAGAATTCAATACCAAACCAGACAGTACATTTAGCCATTGAATTGTCAGTGAAGCTTGTGAGAGTGTAAACTTAAGCCGCCTTTGTTTTTTTTTGGCCTGGAGCTATTGTACTGGCTTTATACTCACATCATTTCAATAGCAGTGTGGTGCACTGTCAAATCTGCACCATTTTCTTCAGTAGAATACAAACATGATGCTTTGTAGAAAGACAGAAATGTACAGGTTGTAAATAAAACTAAGGATTTGCGAATATTCTTATGAATGTAAACATTGCTTTTGACAAGATTTGAAAATGGCTTTGTTAAGATAGCATAAATGAGAGTTGGATGAGTCGATATAAGCAGAAAAGGTGCGCAGATCAAGGCCATAGGCAATGACTATTTAAAATCGTCAAAAGAAGGTTTCATGGAGTAGAATCCCAATGGAACAGAAGGAGGCCATTCAGCCCATTGAACCTGTACTGACAACAATCCCACCCATGCCCTGTCTCTGTAACTCCATGTATTATACTCTGCTACTCCCCCACACTCTAAGGGGCAATATATCATGGTCGATCAACCTAACCCACACATCTTTGGACTGTAGCAGGAAAGCAGAGGAAACCCACGCAGACACAGGGAGAACTTGCACATCCACACTGTCACCCGAGGCCAGAATTGAACCCAGGTTCCTGGTGCTATGAGGCAGCAGTGCTAACCACTGTGCCAGATTGCCATCTCCCATTTCAGATGAATTTTGTTCCTTTCCAAGCTGCTACTGCTTTCCTGAGCGATCTCTCCACTGCCTTTGGGTGACTTTTGCCTTTGGCTCTTTCCCCACATTTTAAGGTGTAATTCTAGAGCTGACTACACTGATGCATAGTCTTAGAAATCTTTGTCAGATTACATTGCAGAGCAGCCCCAGACTATATCAGAAATAGGTTTCCAAGATTCTGGTTGCATGTGTTACAATGACTCTGACAGGATATGGGGTATCATTATATTGTCATTCATCTGGTACCCTGGGTAAGTGCAACAAATGTCGGGAACTATAGCTGCAGGGAGTAATGATCAAGTTTCAGGAATTATTCAGAAATTTGCCTTTTGGAGTCAAGAAAGTGTGGCACAGTTATCTAGTTTCAAATGAAAATAATGGGCAGAATTTTACAGCATCATTATGCCTGTTTTGCGGTGGGAAAAAGCCGTAAAATTGGGTGTGATGCGGCTAACGGGAAAGGCGCTCATTTTTGTGCTCATTCCCATTTGCCACACAAAGACATTGGTGTGATTGGGATTCTGCCTAAAATGGGCAAAATGTCAATTCGCATTTTCTTTTGCATTCATCACAATGTAATGAGTGAGCTTCACTCCCAATCATCCCAGATCACCTGCCTTAATGAGCTCGATCGCTGTACCTCAAACTAGTGAGGAAAACACTTTATAAAAGTTGACGTCAGGCAATTGAACAGTGAGGGTGACCGAGGTGATAAGTCTCTGCTTTCAAACTACTCCATGTTGCTGATGGGGGGGTTGCTTTGTGGGAACCATGTTGCATTTGGGATCAGAGGGCCAGGGAGTGTGTGGTGTGTGTGTGTGTGTGTGTGTGGACTACTGTTCCTCGTGGGGTCTGAGTTTGGACCTTGAGCACAGACCCGGGTCCGAGCACTGACCTCGAGTCTTAGCGTTGACTCTGGGTCCTAGTACTGGCAGCAGCGAGCAATGTTGCAGGTAGGGGATGGGCTAGAAATTCTCTGAAATGGCAGTGCTGCAGGCTCAGGACTTGTCAAACAGTGGCCAATTCTGCATGGTTTCTGGGTGTGTGTTTGTAAGTGGCAGGATGGGAGGATTTAGGGGGACAGTGCTGCCATTCCGGGGGGCTGTCGGCGGCGGGGGGGGGGAATATGGAGAGTGTGTGTTGCTAGAAGGCTGTGAAAGGAATGCCAGGCGTGTGTGCTTGGGTGGAGGTCTGTTGGGGGGGGGTGGGGTGGGGGGGGGGGGGGGGGGGTGGTGGTGGTGGAATGAGAGGAGTTCCTAAGGGTTGTTGTCGGGGTATGGGCAGTCTGTGTTGTCTGGCTGGGGGCAAGCACAGTTCTTTAAACTCTCCATCTGTCTCTCCCCTCCCCTAAGATTGACAAAATGGCTTTTGTGATGCCACCCATTGATCTTGCAGCTCTTTTGGATGCTGCTGGAGCTGAGGAGGAGGAGGAGCTGGAGGATGAATTGTGAGTAGAGGAGGTCCAGGCTGTACCACTCACAGGAAGAGAGGGAGTCAGCCATCAATGGCAGGATGTGGCTCCGTTTGCCCTGAAGAAAAAAGAAGGAGGGAGCGGAAACCCTAGCAGTTCCATACACGAGTGTCCTTTGAGCAACTGTTGCACATCACAGGCTGCAGACAGCTGCAGCTCTGAAAGGAGACAGTGCAAGACCTGTGCCAGTTGTTGTAGAACCTGGCACCTCGGAGCATGGTGGGACACCCACTTCTGATTGCTTTGAAAGTGACGGCTGCTTTAAACTTTTAAAACAACTGGCTCCTTCACGATCCGGTTGACTTGTTTAACCCCGAACCATGTATCCTGACAGTCGGTAACATTGCAATGTCCTGTCAAGCGACAACTATTGTCCTTAAATTGGCCAGCTCTAATAACCATTGCATCTGTGACTTGTTTCAAATGTATATGCAGACCTCATTAGCCAATGTTAATGATGTCCCAAGTGGCAACTACAGTATGATGACCTTTAAGGACATATTCATGCAATGCCCATGGTAGAGGCCAGCTGTAGGTCAGTTGAAACATGCAGCATCATTTTTTGATGGCTTCCTTAGTGAAACATCACCTGACCGATCACTGTTCCTGGGTCAACAGGGATTCGGAGATAAGGGCACTTCAATCTGTGGAGTGCTATAGGCATGATTTCTTTTCTCAGAGAGAATTCAGAAATGAGCTTGCTGGACTGGTCAAAACCACCCGTAGGGTTCAATTTTTCGAAGAACCATCTCATAATACCGTTCAATAGAAGTATTATTACTTTCATTAATCTAACAAATAAAGTAAATTATAAGTCTTGTTAGACTCTGAAGCGGAAAACTGAAGCCCCTGATATGCGTCACTGGTCTCTAAATAATTTCCCACTATTCTCTGTAATATCCTGATGAATACTTAGAAATGTAAGCTCAACTAATCGATTTTCAGCAGTAAAATTGTGGAACTGACTCTCTGGAAAAATGGCCATTGCTATTAAATGATCTGATGCTCATTCTTTTGAAAGAAGGAATTGTTCAAAAAAAAATAATTATAAACATTTCAGCAGAGTGATTGATCATCAAGCACGTTGATTGTTTTCCCCTTCACAGTTCTGGTCCATATATTTTTGTTTAGGGGTATTAGTAGTTAACGAGCTTGAACCTTCAGCGCTGTCTCTACAACTAGTTTCCATTATTGCTCTTCTGTCCAAAATAAAGAGAAAGAAAGAGGCACAGTGGTTAGCACTGCTGCTGCGTAGCGCCAGAGACTCTGATTCAATTCTGGCCTTGGGTCTGTGTGGAATTTACATGTTCTCCCCATGTCTGTGTGGCTTTCCTCGAGGTGCTCCTGTTTCCTCCACAGTCCAAAGATGTGCATGTTAGGTTGATTGGCCATGCTATATTGACCCTGGTGTCAGGGGATTAGCAGACTAAATATGTGGGTTTACGACAACAAGGCCTGGGTGGAATTGTGTTCGATGCAGACTTGATGGGCCGAATGGCCTCTTTCTGCAGTGTAAGGATTCTATGGTTTCCACTGCAAAACCCAATATATTGTTGAGTATGTCAGTAGGGATTGCAAAAGGGTTGCAAGTGGGCCCCCACTAATAGGATGGTACATAGATAGACTTTAAAGAAAATCTCAGCAAGAGAACAGCAAAGACCCCAAATCAGCCGAGAAACAAGTCGTCTCTTGATTTCCGTGAAATCCAGGTGGTCCCTTTAAACACAGCACCAACTTTTCTAAGGAGCCTGGGAATGATGGGTGACAACTGATCATGTTGAATGACTCATTTAAATATGCCTGTCCATTTTAGCGGGACGGCGGGATGTGGGGAGGCGGGGTACACTTTCATTCACCACTAAAACTGGCGGTGGACTACTGATTGCTTGCTAAAATGAGCAGAAATTCATTGGATTAAACCCCAATGTCATTTCCCACTTTAGTCTCTGCATATAAACTGTAATCACGCTGAAATCTGGGGTTCGGTGCCATTTTGAAGGAGTAATGGTATTTAAATACTCTTTCTCAATAGCTATTACCTTTTCAAAGAAATGTCAGTTTCATTTGACAAATCACTTCCACATTTTTTTCCAACTGGACACCATAACAATCTCAGTGACGTCAAAGCATATCACAGGTATAGGATGTTGTTCCATTAAAAATGAAACCCCACTTTTTTCCTCTTTCCTCATGAAAAATAACAAACATGGTTGGCTGAGGTTAGTGTACCCTTAAAATATATTACCTGCGAGCGGAACCTATTACGGAGATTGTTTAATTTCCTATACAAATATATTGTATTTATCTCACTTACTTATTATCAATAGTATGGATGTTGGCTATTGAATTTCCATAAAGCTATACATATGAATCTTGGTGATAGCATATGTCAAATTTGATAAAAGTTCTCTTCTGTCTACAGGTGGCAACTTCACACACAGGCACGCCTGATCCATCTGTTGGCACTCCATTCAACACAGCAAGCAGTTTTCCCTCCCATCTTCATCAATCTTCCGCACGCGTTGAAACACTTCACTCATCTGTATCCACGTCAGTACCATTTGATTCCTAACTCAGTGACTCATGCTAAAATAACATAGGCTTTCATTTGTCTTTTTTTTTAAATGTTCTGGGTTTTATTTTCCCACTCTGAGCCCTGTTCTTTGCTTTCATTCAGTGCGTCCAACTGCTGCCGTTTGTTTCCACTAACATCCCTCCCCGTCAGTCAGCATCCATTTTACAGCCCAAGGGAATTTGTCAGCAGCACTCAATATTTTCTATCACCCTGATGAAATCAAAGGTTCCTAAATGGTCTCTGTCTTTAATGGTTACAGCCCATTCAACGTTTACACAATGAGGTCATCAAAACCTCCCTGCTGACTTCTTGTTAAACCTGGCATTCAGAATCCAGCCACACCTTTGCAAAAGCTGGCAGAGTGAAAGACGTGGTGAAGCCATTTAATTGTCCTACTTTCTGCCCCTCCCACATGACCAGATGCTGCGTTTTCGGGAGAAATTGAGCCTTACTTTTATTCCTCTTGTGGTGTCAACTAAATGCAAAATAAGCATTTGTTACTTCACAGGTAACAAACGTTATTTTTTTAAATTGTGAAATGATTTTCCGATTGCAATACCCTTGTGAAGTTGTGTTTGATATTTTGAAGGTTATCCCTTCAAACTTGGCGACATATCAATCAGATGCAAAATTCAGCCGTGAAAGCACTAGCAGAAACATAAGATAAAAGAAAATGAAATATTTAATTATTCTGAAAAGCTCACCATCAAATAGCAAAGCACTCAGTTGCTTTAATTCTGCTCTGCAGTCTGTACTGGCATATCCAAGACTTCAGTTAACCACCAGCTAAAACATGGTCATTATTATATTCTACCCCAAATGGGACTGAGCATTTTGACTTTGAATTGTTGTGAAAAGAGTAATATATTTGATTTATTGTCATCACTTTTATTAGTATGCAGCCAAAAGTATTCTTTCTTGTGCACTATATAGACAAAGCATACCATACATAGAGAAGGAGAAGGTGCAGAATGTTGTGTTCCAGTCATAATTGGTGTGCAGAGAAAGATCAACTTAATACAAGGTAGGTCCATTCAAAAGTCTGACGGCAAATAGGGAAGAAGCTGTTTTGAGTCTTAAGAATCCTACATAAAATATTGCATGTATTTGACAGCCAAGATCTTTACAACAGGCACAATTCCCCTTTACAATAATAGTGTAGTTATCAAATAAATGAAATCACTTAGAATAAAACCAGCAACAGATACTACAATGACAGATGGGGAAGTTTACCATCTTTACCTCCTTTTGTTGTGTGATATTAGAGTCCATTATGGTTACTCAGTGATTGTTAGAAACACGATCTTGTTTCCTGGCGCTTTACAGCTTTCATAAATTGCTGCTTTGAAACAAACTTCAGTGAAACATTTTCTATTAATGTTCACTTAATGAGGGGATAATTTGACGGCATGCTGCTACTGAATATCACACATGTTATTCTTACTCTAGCCTGATTGTCTTTGTCAAGCCTGAAAAGATAAACAGGTCCTGTGTATACGGAGGACTTGTCTGTAGGGGATGGCTTCATAAATGTGTTTAGGGTGGAAAATGGAGAAATGAAGCATTGTGAGACTATCCATGAGCTTGTGGTACAGTGAAGTGCCTTGATGGAGATGCGCATGTCCAAGAATGCAACCAATTACAAGAGTAACCCATGCTTCACCCAGGGTACTGGGTTCATGTCACACTATCTGCAATCTCTACGACTTGCCTAGCTTGTAAAATCTCACTAACTGTCCTGGCTGGAGACGATACACATCTCTCTAACCTGTGCTTAACTCTCTCTCTACTCACATTGTCTGTACCTTTAAGACTTGATTACCTGTAAAGATTCAAAGATCCAACTATTACCGTGTAAAGTTTGTATCTATATATGCCCTGTTTGTGAACATAACTCCCACTCAGCTGATGAAGGGGCAATGCTCCAAAAGTTTGTGCTACCAAATAAACCTGTTGGACTTTAGCCTGGTGTTGTGAGACTTTTTACAATATTTAGCTCAGTCATAGCAAAGCAAATTACCAGGTCTTTCATCTTCATACGCAGTACCTCAGGATTTAGTATGTCTTGCTTCCATTTTTGGTTCTATGGGTTCTGAGTTGGTTGATAAGCCCAATGCTCTGTCTGCAGTCTCTGCCAGAGGTGGGACAGGTGGCACTTAAAGGCCTGGATAGATGGGTGGTTTGGTGATTTGTGCCCTCCTTCTGATACTTTGATATCACCTCTGCACATTCCAGTCAAAGGTTGGAATTTTACTGTTCCCACCCATCACGGAAATCGGAACAGATGAGGGGTGGACAATGAGAAGATTCCTTGATTTTTGATGGGGTTTTATGATTTTGGGATGAGCAAGGCTGTAAAATCCCACCTGGTGTCTTTCAATGGATTTGGTTCCTTGTCAGTAATGAGCCAGGCTCTCCCATGAGTCGGCCTCTTTGAGGACATCCCAAAAACATTTCTGCTGTCTTTTTGGGAGCCTCCTGCTGTGACTGAGTTGCAGTTGCTTGACAAACCTGGTGTCAGGCATACTAATGATACATACTGTCCAGCAGAGTTAGCTTTGAGTGATTTGCACCTTGATGCTCGGCAAGTTGGTTTGGGAGAGGATACAGCTGGTGGACCACTTTCCTTTCCACTTGATTTTAGAGAATCTCAAAGGCATTACTCATTTAATTCATTGGTGCTTTGTCTGTTGAAGGTTGTCCAAATCTACAAAGCATTCAGGAGTGTGGTGATCACTGCTGCCTGGTGAACAATAACTTGAGTCTTTGGTTTGACATCCTGTTCCTCAAACATCCTTTTCCTCAGTTGGCCAAATGCATGTCAGAAGCAATGATGAAGTTTGTCTTCTATGGTTGTCTTCATTAAGAAAGGGCTCCCAAAGTACAGAAAATGTGCACATTTTCCAGGATCCTGCCATTGATCTTAATTGATAAAAGGAGATGTTTTTCTGTAGGCGGACCTTAGTTCTCTGCGTGTCAAGTGAAAGGGCCAATTTCCAATACAAAGGAGTCACAACTGAAGTTTGAGTTCAGTTTCTGAGTGCTGAACTTCTATGACTGAGGATGGAGTAGTTTTGGATTGTAGATGGCATAAATTGAACAGTTCCTCATCTGTTCTGTAGATTATGTGTAGTATTGCAGCAAGGAATATTGAGAAGACACCTCTGGCATGATTTAGCAGATTTGCATCATAACAGCACAGGTCAGAAACCGGAAATGATCCAGCCATGATGTTCCTGACCCCAGATTGAAAAGCCAGTGTAGGTTGAAGAATACCATACAGAATACAGAACATACTCTGGTAGGGTAATTTTATACATCTCTATCAAATCTCCTCTCATTCTTCTCTGTTCCAGGGAATAAAGTCCTAACTTGATTTGACTTGATTTATTATTGTCACATGTATTGGGATAGAGTGAAAAATATTGTTTCTTGTGCTCTACGCAGACAAAGCTTACCATACAGGGTACACAGGGGAGAAGGAAAGGAGAGGGTGTTACAGTCACAGCTAGGATGTAGAGAAAGATCAGCTTATTATAAGGTAGGTCCATTCAACAGTCTGAAGTCAGCAGCGAAGAAGCTGTATTTGAGTTGATTGGTATGTTATCTCAGAGTTTTGTATGTTTTCCCCAATGGAAGAAGGTGGAAGAGAGTATATTCAGGGTGCATGGGGTCCTTGATTATGTTGGCTGCTTTTCTGAGGCAGTGGGAAGTGTAGACAGAATCAGTGGATGGGAGTCTGGTTTGTGTGATGAAGTAGGCAATGTTCACAATCTTTTGTAGTTTCCTGCGGTGTTGGTCAGGGTATGGCGCACCTGTAAAAATTGATGAAATTTCTAGAGTACATGCTAAATTTCCTTAGCCTCTTAAGAAAGTTGAGACATTGGTGAGCTTTCTTAACTACACCTTTTGTAATTTATTGCAGTCTTGATCAGAACAGGAGCTATACTAAGCTGTGATACATTCAGAAATATTATTTGGCATAGAAATTTGGCATGTCAGCTACGACTCTCACCAACTTTTACAGCATTCTTTCTGGTTGTACCACAGCTTGGTATGGCTCCTGCTCCACCCAAGACCACAAGAAACTACAAAAGGTCATGAATGTAGCCCAATCAATCACACAACAAACCTGCTCTCATTTATTGACTCTGTCTACACTTCCTGCTGCCTCAGCAAAGCAGCCAGCATATTCAAGATACTTACACACCCTGGGCATACTCTCCCCCACTTTCTTCCATCGAGAAAAAGATACAATAGTCTGAGCTCACGTACCAACCGACTCAAGAACAGCTTCTTCCCTGCTGCTGTCAGACTTTTGAATGGATCTATCTTGCATTAAGTTAATTTTTCTTTCTACCTTATTTATGACTGTAACATACATTCTGCACTGTCTCGTTCCCTTCTCTGTGAACAGTATGCTTTGTCTGTATAGCATGCAAGAAACAATACTTTTAATGTATGCTAATACATGTGACAATAATAAATCAAATCAAGTCAAAGGAAGTTTCCTAAAAAAATCTATAAAAAATTAGTGAGAGTTATAGCAGATATGCTGAATTTCCTCAGTCTCGAGGTGTTGGTAGGCTTTCTTAAGTGTAGTGTCAATTGATTGTCAATCATAAAATTAATATTGATGTGTTAATGTCAGGCTCTCTAAATAAGTGGAGACTGTCACAGATCAGAAAATAATAACAGATTCTGACGATGACTCAGCTTTTGATGTTGTCCTCTCTTTCCACATTTATAATCTATGCTGCCAGAAATGATACTTGTTATGAACAAGCTAGGTCTATCATAAATATGCAGATCAGGCTCTGATGATGTAGTCAGGTCTTGATTATATTTTAAAAAGCTGTCTATTATGCCTTCCCTGCCAAGTAAATATAGCGGGAAGAGGATTTAGGGCCAGAGATGGACCAAGCAGATACATTTCTTTATCTCCTTTGATGTTCCTTGTAGGCCGAGGAGGAGAAAAAGCACTCCTCAGATCCCCATTTACTTATCCGAGTGCCAAGAACTGCTCGCTAAGTCCCCTTTTATCACCAAGTATTTATTATGTTTAAGGTTTAACATTGAGACTAATATTATCAGTGATCAGTGGTAGTAGACAAACTGGGAATGTTTATTGACATGTCTTATTCTAAGACCAGTCAGCAAAAGACTACCTATGCGAGCCGCATTAAGGGTGGAGCGTGGATCTTGGGTAACTTAAATTGGCACGCCCTAACATACATGACAGCATTTTGCTCCCATCCTGCAGGCCAGTTGCTACATCTCATTAGCTTTGGATACAAACCGGACTGGACCTGTGCCATTGAACTCAGAGTTAAAACCTCCTGTGCTCATACTGCTATGAATTGGATGGGTTACCAGCCATCTTGGCCCCTACTCACAAAACTACATTCCTTCCACCCCACCCTGCCCCCATTTCTAAAATAAAATCGCTACTTAGAATCCATTTCCTGCATCGATTAATATTTATATGAAAAATGACTTCTTAATACCGGTCCTAGATTTGGCTTTTATTAGTTTGATTTTGATTTTCTTTGTCTAGTAATTTAGTTGAAAATAATCTTATAAATGCGCCATTCACAGATCTCAAAACGGTCATCTTTTAGAAGCTCCATTCATTGTTGAAAAGCCCAAGTTTCTCCGATGTTCTGGAAACTTAATCCAAATTCTAATTTAAATTATTGAAATTTTTGTAAAAATCTTTACATCTTTTTAGGATAGCGACATCTGTGTTTCCTTCAGTTTGTACTTAAGTGGCTACACTGTGGTTCACATAGAACATCGACCTCAAGTGAACACTTTGTACCATAAAACTGGCAGGCTGTTGACTTGGGAACTGTTGGCTGCTGTGAACGTCTTGCGAAGTGAAACTGTTTTTTTTCCGTAGGCAAATGTGAGGTAATGCATTTTGAAGGTCTAATACAGATAGGAAAAATCCAGCAAATGGCAGAACCCTTAAGAGTACTGATAAACCATGGACTCTGGATGTACAGGTACACAGGTCACTGAAAGTGGCAATGCAGGTGGAGGAGGTAGTCAAAAAGACATACGGCATGCTTGCCTTCATTGGCTGAGTTTAAAAATTGGCAAATTATGTTGCAGCTTTATAGAACATTTGTTAAGTCGCATTTAGAATATAGTGTTCAATTCTGGTCGCCACACCACCAGAAGGATGTGGAGGCTTTGGAGAGGGTACAGAAAAGATCTGTCAAGATGTTGCCTGGTATGGAGAGTATTATCTATGAAGAGAGGTTGGAGAAACTTGGTTTGTTCTCACTGGAGCGATGGAGGTTGAGGGGAGACCTGATGGAAGTCGACAACATTACGAGAGGCGTGGAGAGAATAGATAGTCAGAAGCTTTTTTCCAGGGTGGAAGAGTCAATTACTAAGGGGCATAGGTTTAAGTTGCTAGGGGCAAGGTTTAAAGGAGATGTATGAGGCAGACTTTTTACACAAAAGGTAGTGGGTGCCTGGAACTTGTTGCTGGGGTGAAGTAATGGAAATGGATACAGTAGTGACTTTTAAAGGGCGTCTTGACAAATATATAAATAGGATGGGAACAGGGTCTCCAGAAGGATAGAGCATTTTAGTTAAGTCAGGCAGCATGGTTGGTGCAGGTTGGAGGGTTGAAGGATCTGTTCTTGTGCTGTAATGTTCTTTGTCCTTTTGTTCTTTGTTCTGAATGCTGGAATAGAAACGTCTCCTCGGTGATTTCACTGTAGTAATACTTATTTTGATCCTATAATCAACACAATGCATAAAAGAAAACACAATCATGCAAATTGAGGATCAATGATTAAAACTAGTGACAGCTTGCTTTTAAATCTTTACTATTAGTATCTGTAGTTGAACAATTCAATCTACGAGGCGGCACAGTGGCACAGTGGTTAACACTGCTGCCTCATAGCATTAGGTACCCCTGGTTCAATTCCAACTTCGAGTCACAATCTGTGTGGAGTTTGCAAGTTGTCCTTGTGTCTGCATGGATTTCCTTCGGGTGCACTTGGTTTCCTCCCTAAGATTTGTGGGTTAGGTTGACTGGCTATGCTAAAGTGACCCGAGTATTGGGGGATTAGCAGGGTAAATGTATTGAGTTACGGGAAGAGGGCCTGGGTGGGATTGTGGTTGGTACAGACACGGTGAGCCAAATGGTTTCCTTCTGTACTGTAGGGATTCTATTCTATGCTATTCTACAGCTGCAGACTGATAGCACGTTGAATTTGTCTTCTAATCAGAGTTGCATGTGAAGTAATAATCATTGTTAAAATACTAAATCACAGTGGTACAATGGGTAGCACCGCTGCCTTACAGCGCCAGGGACCCAGGTTCGATTACTGGCTTTGATCACTGTCTGAGAGGTGTTTACATATTCTTCCCACGTCTGTGTGGGTTTCCTCCGATCCTCCTACAATCCAAAGATGTGCAGGTTAGGTTGATTGGCCATGCTAAATTGCTTTTTAGTGTCAAGGGAACTAGAAGGATAACTATATGTAGGAATAGGACCTAGGTGGGAGTATTTTTGGTGCAGGCTCGATGGGCCAAATGGTTTCCTTCTGCACCGTAGAAATTTGAGAAGAAATGACAAATGCAGTTTTATACATTGTATGCTTTTATCACAATGCATTTTGTTGTTATGCAGGAAATGCATTTCCATACAGTACAACATATAAATATATTGCTATTTCAATGCATTGAGGAGAATGAATGGGTGTACATTTCAAAATTGGTGGGACATAAAGCAAGTAGTGAATTGGCTGCCTATTGTACATCTGTTGTATAGAATGAGTGGCAGATCCGCGACTATCTATCTTTTAAACTCTTGCTGATTTGAGAAGTTCCATCCAGTATTTCCTATGGATTTAAATGATTCAAGAGATTAAACATATACCTTTAACTTTGGAACAAATAGGATGAAATCTAGTTCCGTCCGCTTGCTGTGCAAACTTACACAAACATAATTTTGCAGGCTGAATCCAATTCCTAATGGGTATGGGCCCATAGCACAGAACTGCCTTAATCTAGATCTAATTGATACTAAATTCACAATCGCATTTTTTTTTTAAGCAACACAGCACGGGAAACAGGCCCTTTGGCCCAACGAGCCCGCGCCGCCGTCATACCAAATACATTATCCTATTTTAATATTCCTATATAATAATATATATATTATTCCTAATATGGAAAATTTTCACCATAGGGACAATTTGTTTCCCAATCAGCCTAAGAGCGAATTTTTGGGTTGTGGGAGGAAACCGGAGTGCCCGGAGAAAACCCACGCAACCACGGGGAGAACGCGCAAACTCCCGCAGACACCGGCCCAATTCCAAGTGTCTGCACAGCCACATCGATAGTCTCTGAGCTGTCATGGTGCCCTTCAGATGGTCCACATAAAGCACTCATTTACGACATGAGGTACCAGGCAACCCATGAATCAACATCCAAGAGCTGTACCTGCACCACCTGCCGAATGCGTGCTCAAATTATGGACCGAATTACCTGTGGAAAAAAGCCGTAGTTAAACAGTCCTAATATATCCCTCTATCTGCATACCGCTCATGTGGCTGTCCAAGAGACCCTTAAACAGCCCCAGCGTGCCTGCTCCCACCACCTTACTCGGCAGTGCATTCCACACCCCCACTACCCTTTGTGTGAAAAACTGCCCTCTAATATTCGTCCTATACATAGCCCCCCTCACCCTATGGCCATGACCTCTCGTCCTATCCATTTCTAAAGGTGGAAAAAGTTTACCTCCATTTACTCTATCTATACCCCTTATAATCTTATACACCTCTATGAGATCCCCTCTAAGCCGACGTCTTTCAAGGGAAAACAACCCCAGTCTATCTAATCGTTCCTCATAAGACAGTCCTTCCATACCAGGCAGCATCCTGGTAAACCTCCTCTGCACTCTCTCCAAGGACTCCACATCCTTCCGATAGTACGGAGACCAGAACTGGGCGCAGTATTCCAAGTGAGGCCTAACCAAAGTTGTATACAACTGCAACATCAAACTCCTACTCTTATATTCTATACCCTTTTCTATGAAAGCTAACATACTATACGCCTTCTTTGTCACCTTCTCCACCTGTGAGGACACCTTCAGAGACTTGTGAACCTGCACCCCCAAGTCTCTCTGCGTCTCTATGCTCCTTATAGTTTTACCTTTTATCCTATAATTCTCTTCTACATTTTTCCGGCCAAAATGCATCACCTCGCATTTTTCCGGATTAAATTCCATTTGCCATCTATCTGCCCAATCTACCAACCTGTCTATGTCCTGTTGTACTTTTGTAGAAATTTGCATTTGTAGAATCCCACAGTGTAATTAGTTTAGGAATAGGAAAATGGCACAAGAGCAAAATACTGCAGATGCTGGCATCTGAAACAAAGTAAGAAGTCTGACAACATCAGGTTTAAATCCAACCGATTTATTTGATAGTAAACTCACAAGCTTTCGATCCTCTGGTCTTCATCAGGTGAATGAAGTGTTCTGGTCTCAAACAGCACATCTTTTGAGACCAGAACACCTCATTTACCTGACGAAGACCAGAGGGTCAAAAGCTTGTGAATTTACTTTCAAATAAATCGGTTGGATTTAAACCTGATGTTGTCAGACTTCTTACTGTGTTTACCCCAGTCCAATGTCAGCATCTCTACATCTGAAACAAAAACAGAAATGCAGGAAATTCTCAGCAGATCAGACAGCATCTGTGTTGAGAGAATAGAGTCAACGATTCCAGCCAGGATGACCCAAATGCATATTTGCACGTAACAAGTTGCTCATCTGAAATTGGATCTCAAATGACCTTGGGTGGGATTTTATGGTTGTGCTTGCTCTGAAACCAGAAAATCTCACCTGAGGTCAACAGATCTTTCCATGTTTGCCTCCTTGCCAGCCACAATTCCCGTGCTAGGAAACAGGAAAATTGGCCCCTTTAATCTGCTTCTATGGGATTGTTTAACGTTGACATTAAAGTGTGAATCTGTGAAGCCCGTGCTACTAGTAGAAACTGATAATTGTTATCTGCCACATGCTGGAAATTCAGGCAGACATTATGGATGATTTACTGGCTATTTTCTACCTAAAAGCCATGTCCAAATTTCCAAACTCTCCAATTTGTTTTAATCTCTGCTCAGAAGCAATTCTCCAATGTAAATGTTATCTTGCCTAATATTGCTTTACTTCCATCAGATGCCTGTCTTCACTCGATATCTCATTCATGTTAGATTTTTAAAAAATGTATTATCAGGTTACTGGTATCATTGACAAGGCCAGCATTTCCTCCCCATCCCTAATTATTCCATACAGTAATAGTGAACTTGCTTCTTGTGCAGTTGTAATTTTCTTTCCAGTGATTTAATGCAACTAGCTGTCTTACTTGGCCAGTTGAGAAGGCAGTTAAATGCCAAGAACATTGGACTGAGTTTAGCATAGGGCAACATCCATTAAGATCCACTGTGTGTACAACAATTCAACAATGTCTTTTCACTTCTACTGATAGATACCACTACATAATTTCATTTTCAGACTTTTTAAAAATTAACTTCAAATTCACAAACTGTCATGTCCTCTGAATCGTTCGGGGTGATTCTCCGGAAACACGTGCATTTCCCGGAGCCGGAGAACAATCAGAGACCAGACCATGCTGGAAACCAGTGGGAAGAGAGCTAAGTCATTTGAATCTTTTTTTAATGTAGTTCAAATATATTTAACATTCCATTATCGGGAACTTGCCAGTCCTAATTGAATCTCCCACCCGGCCAGTAGTACCTAATTTCGGTGGGGTTTACACAAACTCCCCACATTTGGGGAACTAGCAGGAAACCTTGCTGGAATGAAGGAGGGGTGGCAATTGGGACTCTTGAGGGAGTTGGGCAGTGGGGCAGTGGTATTCCCAGGCATGAGCACCGTGGCAGTGCCAGCCTGTGCCTCCTGGCATTGTTCAAGAGGCAAAGTGCCCATTGTGAACTGGGCAGTGCCAAGAGGGTGGGGCATATTTTGGACAGAACCTAGGGGCAATTGGTGAGGGTGGGGGGTTCCTGCTGCCACTCTGCATTGTGATTGGTCTGAGATGGAGGGAGGGCAGCAATTGGGGCAGGCTGGGGGGGGGGGGTGGTCTGCCGGGGAGGGCCTGCTTCCTGGGGTGAAGGGGGGGATTCTGACCTCTGGGGGTTCAACAAGGGGCGGGATCTGCCAGGGTGAGGGGGGGGTTGGGGGGATCGCCACTGCTGGATACGGGTGGGCTGGATATCGGGCCCTCTGGGGTGGGGGGGGTCAGGGTTGACCTGGGAATTGTTGTGGGGGCCACGATTGGGCTATAGAGGTGGCTGGAGGGACAGCACTGCGGGAGTCCTGGAATGGCCAGTGATTGAGTTGGCCAGCAAATCGGGAATCTGACAGATCGAGGCCGCTGTACACGCAGTTTCAAAATTGTCTGACTCCGGTATGAATAGGCCCCCCCACCCCCGCAGTGTACAGAGCGTGGAGATTCGAGTGAGAAGTTGAACTGATAAAACAGCCGGCATTTAGACCAGTTTTCCCGCCAAATCAGCAGTTTTGGGAAAATCGCTGCTATTCTTTCAAGCCTCTGGTTTACTAACACAATAACTGCATCATTAAAGTCCCTTCAACTGCAGGACAATCTATGCTCTAGGCGAGCTATACAACTTACCTCTTTCCAGTTCTGATGAAAAGTCTTCAACCAGAAATGTGAACTTATTTCTCTTTTCAAAGATCGATGACTGGCAGCTTGGGTGAGTAAAGGAATGTTAATCTCCTTTTAGAAACCTAACTTTTGTCTCAACTGAGCACTTTACTGAAATTTGTTATCTCTGGGGCAGCATGGTCGTGTAATGGTTAGTCCAGCTATCTCATAGCACCAGGTACCTGTATTTGATTCCTGGCTTGGGCCACTGTCTGCATGGAGTCTGTACATTCTCTTCATGTCTGCGTGAGTTTCCTCCGGGTGCTCTGGTTTCCTCCCACAGTTTGAAAGATGTGCTGGTGAAGTGCATTGGCTGTGCTAAATTCTCTCTCAGTGTACCAGAACAGGTCATGATGTAGGGATGCCAGTGTTGAATTGGAGTAAACACAGTAAGAAGTCTGACAACACCAGGGTAAAGTCCAACCAGTTTATTCAATAGTAATTTCACAAGCTTTCGGAAACGCTGTTGCTTTGTCATGAATGCCAGAGTGTGGTGACTTGGGGATTTTCACAGTAGCTTCATTGCAGTGTTAATGCAATTCTGCTCATGACCATGACAAATAAACTTTAAATTCTAAATTTCTCAACCTTAAGAAACATTTTTCAGGACTCCACTGCAAGAGAAGCTTAAGTTAACTAATTAAGGAAAACAGCTTAAATCAATTTTTCTGTAACTGGGGTTAGTGAACTGCTTGATTCAGAAAAAAAAATGGAATTTCAGTGTGATTTGGAATGGAGTATTGTGACTTTGAACAAAGTGCTGGATGTTGGGCAATTCAGAGAGGAGGGGAAATAGGTTGTCCTTCGATTTTTCTGATCCAACTTTTCCATCCTGTAGCAATTGATTATTGCTCAACTGGGCAGGGGAGAGGGGGTGGTGGGCAGAAGCTGTTTGGTAAGTGATTAAGGTGTATTATCTTCCTAAGGTTCAAAAAGAATACAAATAAATCAAAAAGAATAAAATAATATTTTATTAAACTTATCAACTTATTATTGGTAAGGTTAATAAAATATATTAAAAAGACAAGTAATTAAGTATAAAATAATTAAGTAAAATGCATTAAGTAAAATGCATTAAGGATGGCAGAGCAGGTGATGTTTCAAGGCACATGGGAGCTCTTGGATGCCAGTGTGATTCAGGGCAAGTATGGTGTGTAAATGGTATGCTGGTTAACACTGCTGCTTCACAGCACCAGGGACCCAGATTCAATTCCAGCCTTGTTTGACTGCCTGCAGTTTGCATGTTCTCCCGTGTCTGCGTCTGTTTTTTCCGGGTGATCCGATTTCCTCCCACAGTGCAAAGATGCACAGGCTAAATGGATTGACTATCTTAAATTGCCCCTTCATGTCCCAAAATATGTAGGTTGGGGGTGGATTAATGAGGTAATTTCATGGGATTATGCAAATAGGGAGATGGCCAGGCCCTGGTAAAATGCTTTTCTAAGAATCGGGACAAACTTGATGGTCCTAATCCGCTCTTTCTACACCATTCCTGTGTGGTTTGTGGCTTGAGGAGTTTTGCCTCAGAATCATTGATCCGGAAGCTGAGCTGCAGTCGCTGTGACTCATCAGGGGGTGCTAGAGTTACCTGGATGCTTTGTTTCAGGAAACTGTAACACCATTAGAATAGGGTCTTCTGATCTGGTCAGTGATCATGGACAGGAGGTATGACTTTGAGTGAGGCAGGTAAGAGGATCCAAAGAGCAAGAGTGCAGGAGCCTTACAATTTGCAATTGTCCATTGGTTTGAGGTTGTCTCAATTTGTTTGGTTGAGGGTATGGGCGGCAGGATGGATGAGCAAACTGACTATGGAATGGAAACCCTATTCAAGTGAGGGGAGCAAAAAGGATTGTCGCAGTAGTAGGAGACCATATAGTGAGACAGAATTGACACCATTCTCTGCAACAAAGAGTAAGAGTCCAGAAGACAGTATTCTGCCTGATGTCAGGATTTGGGCTATCAGCTCATGGCTGGAGAGGAATTTGCAATTGGAAGGGGAAGATCCAATTATTGTGCTCAATGTAGGTATCAACAATATAGCTAGAACTAAGAAAGAGGTTCTGCATATAATTTGAGGTGCTAGGCACTAAATTAAAAAGTAGAACCTCAGAAGTAATTATCTCTGGGCTACTACATGAGCCATGTACATATTGGCTTAGGGTAAATGAATTTAGGAAAATTAATGTCTGGTTTAGAGACTTGCCTTGTTTTTACCCTTTGGTTTACCACATCTTCCAAAATTTGTTGTCTTTCTCCTACTAGTTTAGAACTTTCTCTTCTCCACGAACACTAATCCCAGTGTGGTTCAAGTGTAGCCTATGCCGATGGTATAAGTCCCACTTTCCCCAGTGCTGGTGCCAGTGTCTCACCAAGGTGAACACTTCTTCCACAATAGTCTTTAAACCAGGCATTAATTTCTCTCATCTCATTTGCCTTATGTCAATATGTAAAGACAATTACTTTTGAGGTTCTGCTTTTTAATTCAATGCCTAACACCTCAAATAATATGTGGAACCTCTTCCTTAGTGCTAGCTATACTGTTGGTATCTACATGGAGTAAAACAGTAGCCAAGGTTAGCCATTACAAAAATAATAACAAAGGGCAAAAATAAAGGCACTTTATCTGAATACATGTAGCGTTGAAACAAAACAGATGAACTGATTATGCAAACTGAATTAAATAAGTGTAATCTGATAGCCCTTACAGAACCATGGGGTGAGATTCTTCAGCAGACATGCCTCAAGACCGGAAATTTCTCAATGGATCTTTAAATGGTTCACTGCATTTTTTGTCTCACTCGCTACAATTTCCTAGGCCATGATTGCAGGATGCTATAGATATACAGCTGTATATTGATGGGTATGTGACTTTTAGGAAGGACAGGAAGCTAGGACAATATGGTAGTGTGAATTTATTCATTGATGATGATATTAGAGAGGGTTGAAATAAGTTCAGGAAATCAGGATGTAGCAGCATGGTTTGAGATGAAAAATAATAAAGGCAAGAAGTGTTGTATTGGCTCCCTAATGGTAACTTCATGGTACGATGGAATATAGAGAATACAGAAGAGATGATGGGAGCTTATCAGAAAAGTATGGTGTCAATCATGGGAGATTTTAATCTAAAATTAGACTAGAAAAATCAGCCAAGGTAGCTTAGAAGAGGAGATCATGTGAAGTTTTTGGAATAGTTTCCTAGGCAGTATGTTCTGGAACCAACCAGAGGACTGGCTATCCTCGAACTGGTATTGTGCAATGGTATAAAATTGATTGATAGCTTTATAGTGAAGGTACTCCTGGGTAGCAGCGATCATAATATATTTGAATTTTACATTCAGTTTGAGAGAGAGAATAATACATCCAGCACTAGTATTTTAAACTTAAATAAGGTTAATTTTGTGGGAATAAAGGCAGGGCTAGCTAAAGTGAACCAACAAGGAAGCAAAGGAATAAGTCAATGGAGGTGCAGTGGCAAAACATTTAAAGGGATATTTCAGTAACGCAGAATTGAAACATTCCAACAAACAAGGAAAAAGCTGAGGAGGACTCTCCTTTCGCAGTTAACTCAAAATATTGAAGAGAGTGCCAAAAGAGGTATAAAATTGCACAAAGACGGGTGGCAGGTCAGAAGATTGCTCAGAATATAAACAGCAGCAAAGAATAAAAAAAATTAATACAGAAACTACTAATTAGATTACTAAAGCAAGCTAGCTAGTTACATAAAGATGGATAGTCAGAGTTCCTATGGATAAAACCATAGAATCCTAGAATCCTCACAGTGCAAAAAAACCCATTGAGTGTGTGCCAGCTGTCTGATAAAGTAATTTATCAAAGCCCTTTCCCCATCCAATTCCCGTAACCCCAATCATTTCCCATGGCTAATCCAAGTAACCTACACATGTTGGGACACTCCAGGGCAATTTAGCATGACCAATCACCCAATTTGCATATCTTTGAATGTAACATTTAAAGAAGAAAAGAGTGAACAAAGTCAGGATTAATCCTGTAGAAATTGAGTCATCACTAATAATGGAATTAATAATGAAAAATCAAGAGATGGCAAATGAACTTATAGATATTTTGCATTAGTGAGTTGATAAGAAATTGCAGAGTTCTGAAATTCAGAGGCATCTAGGAATCACAAAAGACTAGTGTTCAGGTACAGTAAATAATTAGGAAAGCTAACAGAATGTCATTCTTTATTGCGAGAAGAGTTAAATATAAAAGTGGGGAGATTTAGTCATGCAATATGCTGATGAGACCAAATATGGAGTACTATGTACAGTATTGGTTTACTTATTTAAGACAGCATGTGACTGTTTTAGAAACAGAACGGAGAAGGTTCACTGAAACTAATGCCAGAAATGGGCACGTTGCCTTATTAGGAAAGAATAGACAGGCAAGCTTTGTATCTGCCAGAGTTCAGAAGAGTAAGAGACAACTTGATTGAAACACTTAGGGCAGAATTTTCCCATCCCGCCTACCACAGAAATCATAACAGGAGTGGGTGGGCCATACAAAAGTCCATTGATGTTGGGTGGGAATTTCCAGTCTTGGGGTGAGTGTGGCCAGAACATCTTGCCCTTATGGTTCTGGGGAGTCTTGACAGGGATGATATGAAGAGGATGCTTCATCTTGTTGGAGAATCTAGAACTGGGGGTTACAGTTTAAAAATAAGGGGTCAGGCATTTAAGACAGATGAGAGGATTTTATTTTTACTTTCTGAGGGTTGTGAGTCTTTGGAACTCTGTTTCTCAAAAGGCAGTGGAAGCAGAATCATTAAATGTTTTCAAGACAGATGTAGAAAAAGATTCTTCACCAGTAAGACTATTGGAGATAGGTAGCAGGTTCCAGTCGATCAACAATGATGTTCTTGAATCGTTCAGCAAGCTTGAAAGGCCGAAAGACCTTCTCTTCCTAATTCATATTTTTCTATATAAGGTGCTGTCAGGTCTACTGAATATTTCCAGCATTGTGTTTTTTTTTAAATTTTATTTAATCTTTCCTAGTCTGGTTTCTTTCCCAGTTTCAATCATCAGTAATTAGCCTGTCAGCCATTTAGTGTAACTATTTGAGAAAAGTTGAGTAAGTGAAACTTGGTACTCCAAACTAATTTCACATTTGGATAGTTTGGAAACCTACAGTTTTCACATTCAACAAAATGTTTTCAGTCAAACGACACCTTTAATTGTTTCCAAATCAATGATTGCCAGGAAATATTTTCCCTTATCTTTACTGGAAAGGTTAATGGAGAAATGTCAAGATACGATCAGACCATTAGCCCTATTCAGATGGAATGACTCAATTCTAGCACATACTTCAGATGATTTGACTACAACCATATCTCCCATTTTTATATTTAAGATGCTTATGTCTATTAAATATAAACCTTCGATTTGCACAAACAGACTGTTTAACCAGCCAGTGCAATATTTGAGAGCAGTTTTAATGAGTATGAGATTAATCGGTTTCCAACAGAAAATAAAATGATAAATAAATAAAGTTTGTTTTTAGATATGAAGCTCAGGTGTGCGTTACAGAATTAAATTATCAATGCCTTATCTGATGGCTCCTCAGCTCCTAATTAAATTAGATTCCATCAAAAATCTCCACTCTCCTTTATCTTTCTTTTATGGGTTAACTCCACTACTTCCTTTTCATTTATTAGTGTCACAAGCAGCCTTACATTAACACTGCAAGAAAGTTACTGTGAAAATCCCTTGTCGCCACACTCCAGCCCCTGTTCGGGTACACTAAGGAAGAACTTAGCATGGCCAATGCACCTAACCAGCCCATCTTTTGGACAGTGGGAGGAAACTGCAGCACTTGGAGGAAACCCACGCAGATATGGGGATAATGTGCAGAGTCCGTACAGAGAGCAACCCAACCCAGGAATCAAACTCGAGTCCCTTGAGCTGTGATGCAGCAGTACTAACCACTGTGCCACTGTGGCACTCTTGGTAGATTACATAGTCCTTTATGAACCAACAACTCAAACTCACCTCCAGTTTGTTAATATGACTCATGTTCCAATTTGCCAAGAAGACAATGCAAATAAAGTAATGATAACTCAAGCACTGAATATATGCCTCAACTATATTCACAGAATTACAGAATTGTTACAGCGCAGACAAATTCTGCCTTTCATGTCTGTGTTGGTTTTCTGAATGAGCATGCAATTAGTGCCAATCCACTATCTTTTTCCTGTAATCCTAATATGGTCAGTCTCTAGGCATAGACTATGATAGTGATCTTACCTGCTCACCCCGCCAATGATCAGTATGGTGAGCTGGTAAGTTCGGACAGGAGGTGAAAAATCAGGATAAGATTACGTTTTTTTAACTCACCCTAAAAAACAAGTCTGAAATCATCCCGTTTTCTTGCTTGTTCAGCATGTAGAATTTCTTTTTCGTAAAAGTTCACCTTTTATTTCAGAACCTTCTGAAATAAACCACTGAAATTATGTGGTGTGGAATTACTTTTTAGCATGCAACATGTCCTATTTAATCTTTTCTAACCAACTGGTTATATTATTATGTTCACATTGATCTCACTCAGCTACGCTGCAATAATTCAAGATTAATTGGACTCTGCTGATGATTATTTTTCATCCTACTGCTCTAACTTGGGATCAAAAAATTCTGCTTGTAGCTACCGAAAGGGTCCAGACCCAAAACCTTGCTTCTAGCTATGCTCTTGGCTAGACATACTATCGGTCTTGATCCTGGTTTAAATAACTATGCTTCACCTCCTTCAAGCTGAGAATAATTACACAAATATTTGTAAAATAAAGTCTCAAGCATTTGAACATATAAATAGGTAACACACTTGCTAAATAGCTACTCTACACACTAATCTCTCGATAACCCTCGCAGTGCCTCTTTTAATTTATCCTCCCAGTGTAATTAATATTGCACTAATAAATATCGCTTTTCATGTTAATCTTCCCTTAGCTTTCCACTATAATAAATATTTTAAGTTCATAAACTTCACTCCCTGAATTAATAACCTTTCAGCATTTGACTGAAATAAATGATTTAAAACAAATACCACCTCCTTCATTACTAACCCCCAACTGAAAATAAAGTGATAAGTACATTTTAAAAAATTCAAGATGGAGCTCAGGCCTGCATTACTGAATTAATTACTAAACTTCTTTACTCATTGCACTGCTTTAGATTAAATGATATTCTATCAAAAAATCTCCATTCCGCATCATCCCTCTTTTCTGGGTTAAATCCACTACTTGTCTTGGTAGATTTGCCCAACCCTTTCGATTCCTCACCAGAATCCACCTTCAGTTAGTTTATTGCAACTTTCTCTCATCCACAGCTGTCACTTAAGATTTTGAGCTGACTCTTGTTCCCTTCTCAATACCACACTTTTTATCTCTGGCTTTTTGTTACAAAAGTTCACTTTGTCTTCCAATATTCTGGTAAGGAAGTCTCTGCTACTTATCAACTTCCTAAAAGATCCCTCTCATTTTGACTTCTCTCTTTTCAGATCATTCTTTTGCTGCCATTTTTTAACCAATGTTTCTAATCCTGTCACACTCCTCCTTTTCCTCTTTACTTAATATTTTTATCTGAGAAACTAACTATATAATTGGAAGTAAATGCAGATAGAATGGGCGGGTGATGGACAATTAGTTTGTGATCATCCACTCTGAGAGGACTTCATTCATAACTCCTTTTGAAATAGGAAGTTTGCCATGCTGTAGACATTGGTATCATTAACACCATCACTTTGATCACATAAGTGGCTCACTTTTACTACCTCAGTGTAGTGTCCTACACCCAGCCATTTTAGCTCTTTTTTTCAATGACTTTTCCTCCATCATCAGGTCAGAAAGTGGGATTCTCACTGATGATTGCACAGTGCTCAGTCTGATTTATCGCTATAATGAAGTAGTTTATGCATGCATGCAGACAGACTTGGGCAGCATTCAGGCTGGTGCTAATAAGTGGCAAATTACATATGTACCACACAAGTGCCAGGCAATGACTATCTCCAGTAAAAAAAACAAGAAATATTTCCCCTTGACATCCAACAGCAACAGTATCATTGAATCCACCACCATCCATCAAGTTAATGTTGATCACAGAAACAACTGGTTCATCTACATAAATAAAATGGCAGAAGATCGGATCTGAGACTGTGAGTTCTGAAGCAAATATCTCAGTCCTGGCTCCTCAAAGCTTGTCCTCCATCTGGGCCCTTGTCAGAAATATGATAAAATACTCAACAATTGTTTGGATGACTGCAACCCCTGAAATATTCGAGAAGGTCAAGAATATTAAAAACAAAGCAGTTGGTTTGTTTGGCACCAATTCTTAAACATTCACTCCCTCCACTGCAGAATGCCAGTCACTGCAGTACATACCATCTACAAGTTGCATAATATTAACTTGTTAAGGTTCCTTCAACAGCACATTTCAAAACTGAAACCTTTACTAGCTGGGAGAACAAAGGCAGCGAGCACATGGGAAACACCAGCACATGCAAGTTGTAAACCACCCTGACTTGGAAGTATTATGCTGTTCCTTTCCATCGCTGGATCAAAATCCTGGAACTCTTGAACAGCATTGTGGGTGCAACCTATACTTGAATCTATATATTGCATCTATATACAGTGATTCAAGAATCCACCAACTTCTCAAGGGCAACCAGGAATGGGCAATAATATCCGTCTCACCAGCAAAACCTACACCTATGACTGAGTAAATAATACAAGAAAATGAACTGGGGGAAAATACCCCTCATTCAGGAACATCCATATAGGCTTTGCAATGCGGTAAGCTTATATTTATCACAATTCACAGTCTGCACCCTCTAAACAAGATATATATCTTGCTGAACATCTCATCAAAAAAGTTCAAGAAGACTTCTTCAAACTGAAATGAATTGCATTCCAATTTTGTTGTAATGTAAGAGAACTAGACATTTTTAGGCTGAAGTTTTATGGCAGCTATTTATGGAATTATACCACTGATTGTGTATAGTTGCCTCCTCCGAAGCGATTATTCACCAAGGAATACTATATGTACCTACATGGATAACTGGAAGTTCACCTTCCCCAGTTTCTTCAGGTAAGGAAGCAGTGGACAGAAGCACCCACATTTGAATATTTTATGTCTTGGGAATGCTACTTCCCTCTTGGCTGGAGTTACATCCTATCCAAGATGATTGTCAGCCTCCAGTACAATGTGGAACTTTCCTCAGAAGTTCTAATGCCACTTGCGCATCAACGCGAACATAGAACCATTTTGGCAGTGATGTGAAAGCAGCAATATGACAAGTCTCCCCAGCTGAACATATTTTTCGCTCCATTATAATCCTGCTACAATTAATGTGACATTTGGCACTATCCATCATCTCATTAGGTGACATGGAGTACAAAAACACCTGATGGCCTTATCGGGAGGTCAGACGAGAGGCAAAAAATGTCAAGTATCGACCCACTTAATGAAGTTCATCGATTAGTGTCAACAGTAGGCTAACATTAATACTGCAGTGAAGTTACTGTGAAAATCCCCTAGTCAACACACTCCAGCACCTGTTTGGGTACACCAAGGGAGAATTTAGCCTGGCCAGTGCATCTGACCAGCACATCTTTCAGACTGTGGGAGGAAACCTGAGGAAATCTGCGCAGACACAGGGAGAATCTGCAAAGTCCCCACAGACAGTGACCCAAACTGAGAATCGAATCCGGGTCCCTTTCAGTATGAGGCAGCAGCATGCCACCCTACCATGGCACAGTGATTAAGAGAACACCTGAAAAGACAGGCACTTGAAATGTGTGTCTTGACTGTGTTGGGAAGTTGCAACATAAACACTCCTAACTAGCTATTTTTCTCACTGCCTAGCATGTGGCGTTTTATTGAATTATATTGAAGAGAGCTACGATGGCTAGCAGCGACATGGAGATATAAAGGAAGGTGTTTAGATGCCTCAAGAGAAATATGTGCCTCCCACACCCCCACTTTCTTCCCAGATGTCACGGTAGCAATCCGACCAGTGTTACGGGTCAATTTAATTACAGTGCATGGTCTATGCCAGCTTGGGATGGCCAGTGCTACCAAGCACCTGAGTGTTAATGAGTTGGTAATTAAAAGCTGGCAGCGGTAGCAGCTCACATCCTGTGCTTGGGCTGAGGGAATGCCAAATGCTGCGGAGCTGGTGCTCTCAAATCTCTCACTTGCCCACGGGCCGGCATCCTGTTACTCTCTGACAAGCCAATCCTCATCAAAAAGAGCACATCACAAGCTTGCATTATAGGAAGTGCATTAAATTTTTTATCTACTTCAGGCCCCCATCAAAAAAATGGCCAGGGGCTAACCATTAAAACTGTCTACTTATTTTTTTATTAATATGCATTAGGTAAAACCATTTCCCAAAACATGCAAAATAAAACTTCAATTCTCACCTATTTGTGTGTGTATGTATGTGTTTGGATGCAGCTTTATTATTGTTCTTACCAATTCTCCCACTTTTTGCCAACGAATATATATTCCCCGGCTCAACTGTGCTTTACATTGAGGGTCGCTTAATGCGCTGTGTGCCTAATTGTTGCAAGGTCTTCCTGCAATCGCTGGAGGAATCTGCAGTCAGATTGTAAATGGAAAACATTGAAACACAAATGTTGATCGGGGACCCAGGAGAGCGATGGTGACATATTGAATCAGCTTTGAGTCAGAGTGATTGAGGCGGCCCAACAAAGGGTGATGTGAGTTATTTCTGTGGACGCAGGGAGAGTGAGAGGCAAGGCCTAAGCACACTGAACGACCGAGCAAAGAATGTCTCCATTCCATCCCGCAGGCACCCCTTTGCTCTCTTGGGGGGGGGGGGGGGGTCGCTACTGCCGCAATACCATAAACAGAAGCCAACGACGCGACCCAACGCATCTTAATTCTGATGCCAATCATTCTTCATCAACCAGTCTGCATCCAAATTGATAGCAAAATCATATCGCCACATAAAATAATCACTGCCAACAGAGTGCTATTTACAAATTTAAAGAATATGTTCAGCCGTCTTTAAATGTGGAATGTAGTTTAAGGAATGTCCCCTCCCACTTCCACATATATAAACATAAACACACAATGGAAGTACACACAATACATGCAGCATGTATGTTAATGTAAAAAGTGTCCCCTGCCTTATTCACACAAATGAACATAAACACATGGAGATACCCATGATACATACAGCATGTATGTTAATGTAAAAAAATGTCCCTGCCTCTTCCACAAATATGAACATAAACATATACTGAGGTACACGCAATACATCAGCTTGCACGTTAATGTAAAAAGTGTCCCCTGCCTCATTCACACATATGAACATAAACACACATGAAGTGCACACAATACATGTAAGTATGTTAATGTAAAAAGTGCCCCCCCCCAGCTTTATCCACATATATGAACATGAACACACATGGAGGTACACACAATGCATACAGACTTTCACATAGCGATATACACACGCACACTACACACATACAGTACACTTGGTAAGTTTAGGAAGGATTGCTATGGTCAGGTTCTTTGAAAGATCTTTCCGTTCCGCTTCCTGAACTTTGGCCGCCTGAGTCCCAAAGGCTGAGAACTGGCGGCCCTGCTCTGGCTGAGCATGCCAACCTGAAACAGGCAGCCCGAAACTTCTTGACTCCTGGGAGTGGGCAGCGACTCGAGAGCATAAAACTGTAGGCTGCCTGCTCCGCCCCAAAGCTACCTGACAGCCAGCACACACCGAGGGTGGGGGGAGCTAACAGCTCCTCTGACAGATGTGTCAGCGTCGCCTCCCGTCCACTGGGACCTCCTTTTAACACAGGAGACGGGCAAACAAACGAATGGCGTTGACACAACTCATCACAAGCTCTGCAAAGGAGGTGCCTTTAATCTGACAGACTTACCCATTCAAACACTATACGGATCCACTGTTTCACAGTAACCGAACCATCCATAAGCAGGTAAGGGAACACCCACAACAAGATACATCTTATGTATTTATATAACAGATTTATATAAAACAAAAACATGCACCTGGGGAGCTGTCTCAATGCAAAAAGCCCTTGATATTCTGAAATCTATGCTTGTGGATTTGAGTTTTGCTATGCATGATTCAAATTATTCAACATGAGTATTCTGGTTACTATAATTCAACTCCCCTTACCGATACATCTCCACACATAAATAATCACTAGGTGTACAAAACATTGCCCACCTGTCTAAATAGTTATGTCACAATGCCAGAGATTTTAAGAGGATAGTTTGAATAATCCTGATACTTCACAACTTTTACAGATGCAACATAGGAACCATTCTTTCTGGTTGCATCACAATTTAATATGGATCCTGCTCTGTCCAAGATCACAAGAAACTACAAAAGGTCATGAACGAATCCAGTCTATCACACTAACCATCCATTGACTCTGTCTACATTTCCCACTGCCTTGGAAAAGCCAGCCAGCAAATCAAGGACCCCACGCACTCCAGACATACTCTCTTCCATCTTCTTCCATTGAGAAAAAGATACAAAAGTCCGAGGTCACATACCAACCGACTCAAGAACAGCTGCTTCCCTGCTGCTATCAGATTTTTGAATGGGCCTACCTCGCATTAAATTGATCTTTCTCTACACTGTAGCTATGACTACATTGTGCACCCTCTCCTTTCTTTCTCTATGAATAGTATGCTTTGTCTGTATAGGGCATAATAAGCAATACCCTTCACTGTATACTAATACATGTGAAATAATAAATCAAATCAATTTAAGCCAAACAGGTCACTCAGTCAGCAATCTACAGAGATGAGTGACAGTGAATGGGAATAGTTCTGTCCCTGGGTACTAGTGTGAAGAGTTACTGTAATAAGTTGCCTCAGTGGAGGGGTGGGGGGTGGGGTCCGGATGAACTTCTTCAAGCAGCACAGTAACAATAATAGTCCCACTAGGTTGGGGGACAAGGAAAATAAACATCTGAGTCATTCCTCATGAAAGACATGATTGCTTTTTACATTACCCACAATCTCACTTAATAACCTTTTGCCTCAAGCAAGCAGTCTGGAGATCTAGTAGACACACCAGCTCCAGTAACAACCAACCTTCCAGTCTCATCTGATAGTCAACATCACCCTAACGACTAACATCAAATTCACTGGGGGATGAAGTCTTTTTCCGAAGGTAATCATCTTCCTTCACATCTCCTCGTTTATTGTGTAACTAAGTACTATGTATGATATATATAGCCACACACACGCATATATACAGAAACATATTGAGCTGTGCTGCTATTCACAAATTGAACCTGACCTTTCATTAAAAATGACAAGATGTGCAAAAAGAATACAGCCCTGTGCAGTGGTTTGACATCACATTCTCACTACCCTATTACTTAAAGGTCCCTGCATGCATTATCTTTCTTGACAATAAATATGACAGGCAAGGGTCCTGATGGAGCCATTACTTCTGTCAAATATGATCAAACTAGATTTGCTCCACTCTGTTATTTTGTATGTAGAAACACACAACAATATATTCATCAATGCGTCTCTCTCTCTCCCTCTCTCTCCAGAAGACTTGCACATACAAAGAGATTCATGATATTGGAAATTATATTTTCTAGGTATTGTAAGTCAAAGCAGAGATTTGCTTTTCTTTTGATTGCCAGAGATGAGATCATGTTTTTCGACCTCTTCGAATTTACAATATCTCACTCTCCCTGATTTTTTCCTTTCCCAGGAGACAATTACTAATCCATCGGGAGCCACGTTGTTTAAGAAGCACCGAGACTGAAAAGGTGAGAGCAAATAACATGTCCCCCGAGGCGAGAGTGCGGAAAACACGAATGTTCTTGCTCCACCATTCAGATCAGACAACCCGGACAGGAAACAATGGCAGCAGAAGATACACCGATATCAATTAACATAGAAACGAGAAACAGAAGTAAGCCATTCAGCCCTTCGAGCCTACTCCACCATTTGTTTTGATCATGGCTGATAATCAAATTCAATATCCTGCTCCTCCCTTACCTACTATATTCTTGATCCCTTTAGCCCCAAAAGCTATATCTAATTTCTTCTTGAAATCACACAATGCTGTGGCCTCAACTACTTTCTGTGGTAATGAATTCCAGAGATTCACCATTCTCTGGGTGAAGAAATTTCTCCTCACCTCAGTCCTCTTATCGTCAAATATGAGCCCTAGTTCTGGGCTCCCTCACCATTGGGAACATTATTTCTGAATCCACCCTCCGAAGCCTGTTAGAATTTTATAGGTTTCTATGAGATCTCCTCTCACTCTTCTAAACTCCAATGATTACAATCCTAATCAACTTCGTCCCTCCTCATATGACAGATCTGCCATCCCAAGAATCAGCCTGGTAAAGCTTTGCTGTACTCTCTCTATAGTAAGAACATACTTTCTCAGATATGGACAGCAAACTGCACAGAATACTCCAGCTGTGGCCTCACCAACTCCCTGTACAATTTCAGTAAAAGATCCCTATTCCTTCATTCAAATCCTCTTGCTATAAATGCCAACATGCCACATGCCTTCTTTACTGCCTGCTATATCTACACCCTTATTTTCAGGAATTGTCGCACAAGGACATCAAAGTCTCGCTGAGTATCTACTTCTCTCAATATGCAACCATTCAAATAATAATCTGCATGCCTATTTTTGCTATTGAAATGGATAACCTCACATCTATCCATATTATACTGCATCTGCCATGTAGATGCCTAACACTCAGCTTGTTCAAATCACGCTGAAGCATCTCTTCTCAAAGCTCACTCTCCCACCAAACTTTGTATCATCTGCAAGTTTGGAGATATTATATTTATTTCCCTTTTCCAAATCATTAATATATAATGTGAATAGCAGGAGGCTAAAAACCTTGGCCGATGCATGAGTATTCAGAAGTCTCTCATATCTGGTATTGGGCAATAAGATAAGAGATAATGCCCAATTGGCTTGGTCTTGGTTGTATTAGTATTGCTAATAACAAACCCTTTGGAAATATAAAAGGAAAAGGGCTTGCATTTACATAGTGCCTCATAATACCTCAGGATAGATTACAGCCAATGAAGTATACTTGAAGAGCAATTATTGTTGTAATATTGGGAAATGTAGCAGTCAGTTTGGCAAAGTAAGTTCCCACAAAAGAGAGTATGACCATTATTTTTAATTTCAGCTTTGGATTAATGTTGCCTACAAAAGCGGGAGAACTCCTCTGCCCTTCTTCAAATGCTATGCAGGTATTTTTTTTCAGACATGGTGCTTGATTTGAAGAATGATACCTTAAATGACATACCTTGGGCTTAGAGGAGGAGGTCAAAACTTTGCAATGAGGACTTAATAGCCCACCTTATTCAGAGCCAGGAATATTAGCCCTCAGCCAGAAACAAGAGTAAATTGGATAGAACAAGGTATTAAATACCAGGTAACATGGGGTGAGGTTAACTCAAGGATAACATCTCTGCAAATATTTCAAGCAGTTACAACCAGGGATTCTAATGATAAAAGTCTGCCCGAACATTAAAGTGCATGAAATTCTGCAGAGTTGCATCAGACAACAGAAAGACAAAGGGAGAACTCTATAAAAATGCTGAGGCCAGAGGCAGATCCGCAAATTAGGTTTGGGCACCTGTGCCAGACTCAGGAATGAGCTTGCAGAGCAGTTCAAACAACTGTATGTATATGAAGAGGTGCAACTCCTGGGAATAAAGTTGCTCAAGTGTCTGATTTTTTATTGTAAATTTTTTACTTCATCCTTAGAGCTACAATGCAAATGTTCAGAGTGGATCAGGTAAATCCAAGTCCATTCCTTGCTTCTCCAAAAACCAAAATCAAAATCCAATTAAATAGAAGATCCAAATTGACAAGATAAAGCATTGCACTCCATCTTGGGCTTAGCCAAAAGGTCGAGAAGCTAAGATATCTGATGAACATATAAGAAAAGCTTATTTGTGTATAAAAAGGTTGGACTCCACTGTTAAATCACAACTTTTTTTAAATTTTTATTCCAATTCAATCAAATCAAGTCCAATTCAGAATCTGAACAAATTGAGACATTCTCGATCCAAGCTGACAAGACAGGGCTCCCACCTACTGTCTTGGGCTTGATTTACATGATCCAAGCTGATTGGAGTAGGCATAGCTCCTCCTCCAAGGCTTGATCTCATTTGCATCTTAGTCAAAAGGCCGAGATGCCACTTTTAAAAATTGCTTCAAATGAACCTAACCTCAACCAAGCACAGCATGTCGATACTACACTTGATCTTAGCCAAAAGACAGAGAACTCTTAAACTTCTGCAGTTCATTTCGCTAAGGGTAGCTGGGGACAAGAATGCTGTGCATTTTCAAGTTAAATAGGGAACAGGGGAAATAGTGGCATAGTGGTTCTGTCACTAGATTACCAGTTCAGAAACCCAGGGTAATGTTTTGGGGACCAGAATTCGAAATCGCACCACTGTGAAATTAGAATTAATTTTAAAAATCTGGAATTAAAAGTCTGATGATGATCATGAAAACATTGCTAATTGTCATAAAAAACTTGTCTGATTTATAAATGCCTTTTTAGGAAGGAAATCTGTCATTCTTACCTGGTCTGGCCTACATGTGTCTCCAGATCCACAGCAATATGGTTGAGTGCTCCAGAGATGGGCAACAAATGCTGCTCCAGGCAGCAGCACCCACATCTCATGAACACATACACAAAAAAAACATAGCTGTGTGTAGCATCATGTGTGCAAATTAACTATTCTGCTTCACCAAATTACAACTATGACTACATTTCAAATGTAATTAATTGGTTATCAAGTACTTACAATGAAGATTAAATGTCAATGTTGTGCACTGACAGATGGGTTCAGGTGATAACATATTATTCAGTTGTTCACCAGCTAGCACTGCCTCCCTTGGGTAGCATCTAAGGTTGTAATGTTATCCAAAATACCTGTGCATTAACTTGAATCCCTGTCCTGTTTCCCGTCATGCTTGTGCTCATTGATCTCCATTGGCTTCTAATCAGGCACTGATGCAATTTTCAATTCGTCTGCCTTATTATTCAATTCATCCACACTTCACCACCCTCTACCCTCGATCTCTGCAAACTCTTCCAGCCCTATAATCTTCTGAAACCTCTGCACTTCTTCAATTCTGACCACTTCCACATCTACAGTTTTCATTGGTTACCACACTTCACATAACTCAATGCTAAGTCCTGGAAATCCTTTCTTATAACTCTCTCCATCTCTAACTCACTCTCTTTTGTTTGTTGCTTCTTTAAAATCTTTCTCTTTGATAAAGTAGGTTTTGCATCAAATTTTGTTGAACAGTATTCCCTGAAGAATCTTTGGACATTTCACAATGTTAAAGATAATATTTAATTACAAGCTAGTATTCAAGTTCCAATTTAAATTGACGTTTCCATGGTGCATTGCTTACTTATCCAACTGGATGCGAAGGTTCCAAAAACTGAAAATGCTGGAAAATCGCAGCAAGTCTGACAGCATCTGTGGAGACAGTATAGAGCTAATGCTTCACATCAGGATGGCTCTTCGTCAGAGCTGAAGACAAGGAAAATTAGACATGATTTATATTCTTAGGATGAGGGGCTGGTGGTAGAGCGGGAATTAATAGACATGGCATAGACAAAAGGATAAAGGGAAAGATGATGATGATGATGAAGATGATGATGATGAAGGCTGAGAATGGTGCGAAGAGCATTTCATCTTTTGGTTGTGAGAGACCCATTGACACTATTCAGAGAAAAGCAGTGTGTATTTTCTGGCCAACACGTGGCTCTCAATCAATTTCAGTGAAACAATTTCTCTGGTCATTGACCACATTGCTTTCTGTAGCATCGTGGGTACAAATTAACTGTTCTGCTCAACTGTATTGCAACAATGACTACTTTTCAGAAGTATTTAATTGGTTATCAAATGCTTCAGAAGGTCATGCAAGTGTACATAAATGAAAGTTGAGAACACAAGGAATAGGAACTGGAGTAGGTCATTCAACCCCTTGAGCCTGCTCTGCCATCCAATATGATTTGATTGTGTGCTTAATTGCACCTTTCTGCCTGCCCCCTGCTTCCCCCATCTCTCCCCTTACCCCTCCTCCATTCCTACCTGTGCCATAACCCTTGACTCCCCTGTCAATCAAAAACTTATCAAACTCAAGACACACAATGATTGAGTGTCCACTTCTGTCTGTGGAAATGAGTTCCAATCACTAACAACCCTCTGAAAGAAAAGTTCTTCCTCATCTTTGTCTTAAATGGGAGGCCCCCTATTTGGAAACTGTGCCCCCTTTGTTCTAGGTTGCCCCATGAGGTGAAACATCCTCACTGCATATACCGTTGTTAAGGCCGCTCACAGTCTTCTTTTTCTGAACTGATTTCTGAAAGCTGAGATTGAATTGCAGTCAAATAATCACTTCCTGATTCTTGCCACGATTTACCCACAACGTGTACTTTTCCAATCTTAAGTATGGATTTTTATGTTTGGTCTTGGACATTGACTGTCAACATACGCTATGTACTTGATGCATGATTACAAGATTATTACAAGGTCTATTACTGTAGGTTATCAAGAAGTAGTCTAATTGCAGTGTATGTTTTGTAGAGGATATGACACCAGTAGTAGCATATTATTATTAAATCTCTTGTCATGTAGTGAAAAACTCATAATTTGTATCACGGGTACAAGAGAATTCTGAGACCTGTATCAATGTAGACTAATCCTAGTATAAAATTCTAGTCGCCATGTTTTTAGTATCACAATTTAAGTCTATTTACAAGTTGAGATTATTTTAAAAATGTTACAGGATTACTTTTGAATATGAACAGTGGTAAAAATATTAATGATCACTTGATTCTTATTATCATAAATATGCCCTGATCTGTGTCTATACGATTAGTTGCCTTTCATTCTTACGGAAGTGTCATTCTTTTATGACTGAATTGTGTGAGACCTGTTCTAATGCCATGAGATTCCTCAGGTTTCTTTTCAGTAAGTTTTCCACCCTGCCAGTTTTATCAAATCCCATTTTGCATTTGACTTGCAGCCACTGTGTGAGACCTATGTTATAGAGATGTCGACGTTGGACTGGGGTAAACACAGTAAGAACTCTCACAACACCAGGTTTAAGTCCAACCAGTTTATTTGATAGTAAACTCATAAGCTTTCGGAAGCGCTGTTCCTTTGTCAGGTGTGTGGAAGACAATTAGACTACTTCTTGATAACCTACAGTAATAGGCCTTGTAATAATCTTGGAATTATGCATCAACCTTCCACACACTAGATGAAGAAAAAGCACTTCCGAAAGCTTGTGGGATTACTATCAAGTAAACTGGTTGGACTGTAACCTGGTGTATGAGACTTCTTACTGTGAGACCTGTGCCAGGGAAACATAGTAATACCAATATGATATAAAAATGCTTTCCCTTCTAGACTGACATTAACAGTTATAGTCTACCCAGCAAGTTTGAGATTGAGTGTTATTTTCACATGTATGCAATGACATTTGTTAACACTGGTGCCAAAGACATGAAAGCGATAGTAAAACATTTATAACAGCGACAGATTACGGCTTCTTAGTGCTTTAATTGCATTGAATAATAGATTAAGGCTTCACACAATTGTCCCAAACCTCAACATTGGTCGTAGAAATAAAGCGCTCACTGTCTGATATTGAAACAAAATAAAAAACACTTCTGTTCTGATTGTAAAAAGGTTTGATGCTTTAAGTGCACTATAGGATGATGCAAAGTGTGATATAATAAGAAGCTGTCAAATAGAATTTACAAACATTAGTCAGTCTTTCATCTTGAACGGCAAACTTGCAGCAAGTTCAAACAGAACAAAACCCACCATTCGTCAATATGAAATCTGTTCATGTCACTTTAGGTAAGTAACTGCAAATAATTTATAGATAAATATTAATTTTAAATGTAAACTTATCTTGGATTTGTCCCTTTTGGATTCTATTTCAGGCCGCCAAATTCTGTGCTCCAAATGACATTAAAGCTTCTCTTCACAAGCCTGCAAGTGCTGAAAACTGTATCTAAAAATAATATTTCCAAAGGGAAGGGAGGAATTGTTGCCATGATCCCAGGTCCTCACCAGACAGCTATGTACCTTCAATGCTCTCCTTCTCAAAGAATTCTAAAGTCAGCTACAAAGATGCACACTTAAGCCGTTCAATGTTTCCCTGTAATACAAGTGGTGGAACACTAGGCGTGTTTGCATTAGGAAAAAAATGTGTTCCACATTAAAGAAAAAAATAAAGTGATTATAAACTAATTAAAGTTGAGGAAGGGTGATGCTAGAAATGATCATGAGAAAAATCTAAAGGATTATACGGGAAAATATGAAGTTAACAACAGCAACTTACAGTTATGTAGTTCCTTAAATATAATAAAACATCCTATGTTTAAGTTTATTTATTCGTGTTACAAGTAGGCTTATGTTAACAGTGCAATAGAGTTATTGTGAAAATCTCCCAGTCATCACACTCCAATGCCTGTTTGGGTACACTGAGGGAGAATTGTATCATGGTCAACGCACCTAACCAGCACATCTTTGGACTGTGGGAGAAAATATACTGGATTACTGGATCACTCCATTGTGACAGATCACAATGCTGTGTTATGCCGGTGTGCAGGAATGAGGGACCTGGTCAATGCTCAGTTGAATGGACTCATTATGGCAGAGGGGTAGCTAGAGAGAGAGGTAGATTGACACAATTCATTGTTAGTGTGGTTTGTATCAGACAGGGGAGGTGATAGTGTAATGGTATTGTCATTGAACTAATAATCCAGAGGCCCAGGGTAATAATCTTGGGACCAGAATTCGAATCTCATCATGGCAAATGGCGAAATATGAATTCAATATAAATATGAATTAAAAGTCTAAGGGTAACCATGAAATGATTGCCGCTAAAACCCATTTTGTTCATTATTGTCCTTCAGGGACATTTGCTTCCTTTTGGGAAGGAAATCTGCTATTCTCATCTGGTCTGGCCTACAATTGACTCCTGGTATGTGGTTGACACCTAAATGCTCTTTGAAGTGGCATAGCAAGCCACTTAGTTCAAGCATAATTAGGTGTGGACAATAAATACTGGTCCAGCCAGCGATAGCCAAATACCATGAATGAATTTCTAAAAAGTCTGCTGAGGTATAATTGTGACCTGTGTCAATGCAGAATATTGTGAGCAACCAATGTGTCTTGTGACTAGTCTCACTCCTTAAAGTGATTAAGTGTATGCTATCATTATAGTGGAAGTAGGCAGCAGCAACAATCATTTTATTCTATGGGAAACCCATGATAGGCTACCAGTTCTAGTGTCAGTTGGACAACAATGATAGTTTGAACTATTACTAACTGCTGAATGACATCCTTAAGCCACAGAAGTACCACCATTGACATCCTGTCTTCCTACTGGGTTTCCTTACTAGCCTACTATTCACGACCAAGGTGCCTGCCCCAAACTGGGCCTACCTCTACCCCACCCGTCCACTTCTCCATCCTGGAACCAAAAGCAGACCATCTGTGGCAGTTTCTCAGCAGTCGGATTTGTGCTGTAGGGTTTTTCCCTACTGCGCTCTTGAAGTGAATGTGAAAATCCAGACTGGAGTTTTGCATGAAAGGGTGTAAAGTAGGGGAGACCAGCTGAAGCCACAGTGGAATTGTCAAGTCTAGAGGGAACAAAGACGTGGATGAGACTTTCAGTAGCATGGGAGCTAATAAAACATAAGAGTGTGCCTGAAGGAAAAAAGTCTCTAAAAATGACAAAGAACCACAAAGTATTTTGCAGGTATGTAGAAAATAGAAAAATGCAAGCTGGGGCACTTGAAACCCTTAAGTTTGTAGACAATGTGTAAAAATAATGGTAAGCATTAATTCTTAATTAAAAAAATAAATATATTATAGTGGAAATGAACCCTGAAGTGAGATGAGGTTTTTATGATTGACGAAACAAAAGTTTCAGATCAATTTGTTTGAATTTAGATTGGCCAGAGCAAGCCAAAATCTGAAATCCAATTGCTGTTGACAGAAGCATAGTGGTTGGCACTGCTGCTTCACAGCTCCAGGGATTGGGTTCAATTCCCGGCTCGGCTCACTGTCTGTGTGGAGTTTTGCACAATCTCCTCGTGTCTGCGTGGGTTTCTTCCAGGTGCTCCGGTTTCCTCTCACAGTCCAAAGATGTGCAGGTTAGGTTGTTGGGCCATGCTAAAAATTGCCCCTTAGAGTCCTGAGATGTGTAGGTTAGAGGAATTAGTGTGTAAAATCTGTAAGGATATGAAGGTAGGGCCTGGATGGATTTGTGGTTGGTGCAGACTCGATGAGCCAAAGGGCCTTTTTCTGCACTGTAGCGTTTTATGATTCTATGATTCTATGACTCTATGAATCTCGTGGTGTCACCAGTGGTGCACGTCCACTGTGGGTTTCCTGGTGATGAGGGGAGCACTCAATGGATAAACCCCGTTGACAATGACAAACCCATAAGATGCCACTGCCGGTTAACAGCAACGCCACCTCCCACCTCCTCACTTTTGCAAAACATACTGCGGAGGAGGAGGGGAGGGAGAAAATCCCGGCCAAAGTGTTGGGGGCCCTGACAGGGTGCAGGCTAGGGTTCTAAGGAAAACAGGGTATAAAGCACTAGAAATTCAGAATCCCATTACTTTTGGATCAATAGCAGAGATCTGGAAAGCAGCCAGTTGAATTATTTGGGAATAATGGTGGAACAGTTGATCTGGGTAACTACAGGCCTATTAACATCTGTAGTAGGAACAATGTCTTTAATTAAGGCTCAAATTGCTCACATATCTAGATAAAGTTTAAAGTAGCTAGCATTAATTTCAAAAGGAAAAAATTGCCTTTAACAAACTTCACAGAATTCTTTTGAAGAGGTAATGAGCCTAATAGGCGAGGAAGTACAGGGAATGCGGTATATATGAACTCAGGGTACGTACCACACAGGAGATTATTATAGAAAATTACAGCGTATGGATTAAGTGGAGGATAGAAAACTGATTAAGAAGAGTTTAGAAAGTGGAAAACAAAGCAAAGTTGAGAATAGTTTTTTGGTGGTTGGAAGTGAGTGATGTGTCCTGCAGAGTTACGTTCAGGAATCTCTTCAATGATTGCGATACAAGCTGAGGGGAAGTGGTGAAATTTGCAAATAACAACATAGGAAATAAGTTTTGGAAGATCAAAAGAAGTTAAGTGAGGGAATTGATAAGTTGAAGGAATAGACTTTGACTACCGGATGGAGCAATGAATGCAATTAATTTCTAAATATAAGTAGATTTATGGTTGAAGGTGACCAATAAAACAGTACAGATAAAAGTAAAATACTGCAGATGCTGAAATCTGAAACAAAAAGAGAAAATGCTGGAAAATCTCAACAGGACAGCATCTGTCGAGAGAGAATAGAGGCCATGTTTTGAGTCTGGATGACCTTTTGTCTGAGCTGTTGGCAATGATAAGTAAATATTACGCACTGTCAACTCACCTGATGAAAGAGCAGTGCTCCGAAAGCTCGTGATACCAAATCAACCTATTGGACTTTTACCTGGGGTTGTGAAACTTCTTACTGTGCCCATCCCACTCCAAAACCAGCATCCCTACATCATAAATATTTACAGCAACATTGGTGGTTCAGTGGTAGGATTCTCAACTGCCATGTCTGAGGCCTGGGTTCTATTTAGGTGGCACAGTGGCATAGTGGTTAGCATCGCTGCCTCACAGCACCAGGGACCCAGGATCAATTCTGGCCTCAGGTGACTGTCCGTTTGGAATCTGCACATTCTCCCTCTGTCTGCTTTGGTTTCTTCCAGGTGCTCTGGTTTCCTTCCACAGTCCCAAAGATGTCTAAGTTAAGTAGATTGGTCATGCTAAATTGCCCCTTAGTGTCAGGGGGGTTAACACAAGTGAAGTTACAGGGATAGGGTGGGGTTGTTGCCCATTGAGGCTCAATGGGCCAAATGGCTCCCTTCTGCACTGTAGGGATTCTATGAAGTACCACAACACTCTTTGAGTTGAAAAGTTCATTTTGATGTTGTAACCTGTTCCTCTCAATGCAAACACTGAATGTATTTCTGTAGTTCGTAAATAAGTTTTCACAGAAAAAAAGTAGCTAAATTACGCAATGCATTCCAGAAAACATTGGTAAAAATCCTGGAATTCCATATACTTAGTCTTAACTTATTCAGTTACCAAAAGTCAGTAGCCTTGCCTTGGGCTACATTTTTAAAGTTATAGATTGTTTTCCAAGATATAATTTTCTTGGGTGTGTATCAGCTTTTAAAAACCATTGCTCATCTTTTGGCTAGTTTTCTGCATTGGCCTATATGTAACCACACGCCTGACCTGGACCATTTGATGGGCAACACAGCAGCTCAGTGACTATCGCTGCGCTGTGCAGATACATGGATTTGGGCCTGTGTCTGTGGGAGTTTGCACATTCTCCCCGTGCTTACGTGGGTTTTCTCCGGGTGCTCTGGTTTCCTCCCACATCCGAAAGATGTGCTCTTAGGCTAACTGGCAGATCAAATTCTCCCTAAATTGTCTCAAATTTGGTTTCAATCCATAGATCTATAAACATAGACAGGGATCACGGATAGAGGTGGGAACATCGGGGTGGCGGCATGGGCTCGTTGGGCCGTAGGGCCTGTTTCCTGTGCTGTTTTGTTCTTTGTTCTTTGTTCACATCGTGCAGAAACTTGAACCAATCTGATTGCTTCTTGCACTTCAAGCCCTCATTCAATAGCACCCCAAGTTATATGTAATTGATGCGCATCTAACAACACTTTGGGTGCACAAGGAAGTGATGGAATAAGTGCATCCTGTAATGGCAATGGGAACATGAGTTTTCAAGTATTGAATTGACCTCATCCCAACAGCTAGATTTATTTTCCGTTTATTTTGAAATAGGTGACTGAGTTTGCCCATTCTCATTTATAGGCAACTGCACAACTGTCGCCTCAAACTGAATAGGCCTCAGTGACAAATTACATATATGATAGTGCTTTTAATATAATAACCATCCAAAAGTGCTTCACAGGAGCAATTATAAAGCAAAAGGTGGCATCAAGGTGAATAAGGAGACAATGAGACTGAAGAGAGAGGGCCATTTGGCGCTTTGAGTCTGTTCCACCATTCAATCCAATCATGATTACTCCAATATGGTAATCATCAACTCTGCTTTCCTGTCTTATCACCATAATCCTTGATTCCCTTACCCATCAAAAATCTATCTCATCCTGACATTAATTTTCAAATCCACTTTGACCGCAGCAGAGGTGCCAGAGGAGGACAGCTAATGCAGTGCCATTATTCAAGAAACAAAGTGGAGGGAAAAAAAAACAAATAATTACAGCTCAGTGAGTCTATCATCAGTGGTGAGAAATTATTAGAAATGTTTCTGTGGGACAGAATTAATCTCCACTTAGAGAGGCAAGGATTAATCAAGAGTAAGCAACATAGCTTTGTCAGGAGGAATCATGTCTAACAGATTTGATGAAGGTTTTGAGGAAGTGACTGGATACGTAGAAAAGGGTAGTGCAGTTGAGGCCATCTGAATGGACTTCAGTACAGCTCTTGGCAAGATCCCACATAGGAGACTGATCAAGAAGGTAAGATCCCAATGGGTCCAAAGCAATTTGGCAAATTGGATCCAAAATTGGCTTAGTGGCAGAAGGCAGAGTATGATGGTCAAACGTTGATTTTGTAACTGGAAGCCTGTGTTCAGTGGTGTACCACAGGGATAGTGCTGGATCCCTTGCTGTTTATAGTGTGCATTCATGATCTAGATATGAATGTAGAAAGTGTGATCACTAAGTTCGCACATGATACATTGATGGCATCGTAAATAGCAAGGAAGAAAGCTTTGGATTACACTATGGTATAGATGCATTGGCAACATTAATGGATCCATTAAACTTAGGAGATGGCCATGAAATGTGTGGGGTTTTCACGTTCTCCCCATGTCTGCGTGCATTTCCCCTAGGTGCCCCTTCTACAATCTGAAAGAAGCACTGGTTAGGTACATTGACCCGAACAGGCATCAGAATGTGGTGACCCAGGGAATTTCTTTGCATTGTTGATGTAAACCTTACTTGTGACTAATAAATAAACATTTACTTTAATAAATAAACTGAAAGGGAACTGGTGCAAGCTAATGTAATTATTCATACAAGCTAACTAAACTGAAATAAATGCATCAGTTCGAATAGAACAATATCTGCATTGATACAAGTGGCACTGGTGACCCGTCTGACATCTAACCACGATTGTATCTTGTGTGCGTGTGTGGATTCTCCAGCCCCCTGTGTGTATCGGCTCACTTATTTCGGGGAAGTGGGCCGTCTCCTTTTACAGCTTTGCCTTACCAGAAGTCAGAATGTTTGCACTCAGACTGACACCCAATCACATCAGTGTGATAACAGAGAGAGAGAGAGAGAGGAGGGAGGGAGGGAGAACACGAGCAGAAGGAGAGATTTTGCCCAGCCTGACTCTTTTAAATGGGAGTCAGGTTACCTCTCCCACTTGTAACCAACCACGAGCTCCAAATGTAACCACAAATGAATGGGTTTGTAAAAAGAGAAATCAATACTGCCCACAGATTACAGCAATGCCCTTAAACTTTAACTACAAGTCAGTCTCTGCCTTCGGAGACTGGTGGGAGGAGAAATATATGGGAATGTCTGCTGGGACAGACAGCTTTATCATTTCCCAGGCACGCCAGCCCAATCGATTGCTAATATTAATCCACAGCTGGATTCCGTTCATCGTGTTGGAGCTCTCATTTCTCCCATCATTTTTATTTGAGACGCTGCCATTTGATTTATGAACTTATTTCAAATACCTCAGACATGTACGGCGCCACGGCCAGGCAGCCTGCGAGTGAAAGGCATTCCTAAATATTTATAACCTCTCGAAAGGAGAAGTGTTTGGGCTTTCTCCAATATTTTTTTGAGTGGCATTATTGCTGCGTGTCCGTTTTCGCCTGGTGCGGGCTTTATTCCTGGCTCCCTTTCTGTTTCTTTTCTTTTACATGTTCGCTCTGCAGCACGTCCAGTTCCTGCCGAGCGTGAGGCTGAGATAATAACAGATGAAAGTGCTGGTCGGGTAGTCAGCGGCGCCAGAGCAGTTGTAGGGCATGTAAACTGTTACTAATATGGGCAGTTAACGATTTGGATGTAATCTCATTGGAGCTATGCTTCAAAACGGTACACAACAGACTGTCAAAATCAGCCTTTTTTGGAACCTGTTCCAACCCCTGCTTTGAAATTCAGTGATTCACTCAAAGGAAGATTTTTCAGCAAAAAGAATTCTGTAATCTCCCACTTTTGTGTACCCAGTTATGTCGAGTGATGACTAATAGCTCCTGCAATATGGTATTGAAGTCTCATTTGGTTAGTTGCCAGACTGTAAACTTACAGCTTCAGACAGCAGTTAAACTTCACTTCAAAAACAAAACAAATTGTTGGAATCATTCAGCAGATCAAATGCAGAGAACAGGCTGTGTGGCCCTTTGCTTGAGAGAATTTTACAACACATTCTGGGCGAATTTATACTTTCTCCCTTTTGTTTCCCCCCCCCGTCACTTCTCTTGATGGCAAACGGTTCCACCAGACAGCGACAGCACCTGATACCTTATGCAAGTAGCCTCACTTTTCTGTTTTGTCAAAGATCCTGAGTTTTTTCAACCCTTGAGTCCATTATAACTCAGCTAGGCCATCTGCTTATCAAATGCCCATAAAAGGAAGCAATAGCCTAGTGATATAATTGCTGGACTACCAGTCTGGAAACTCAGCGAATGTTTTGAGGACTTGGGTTTGAATTTTACCATGTTGCATGTGGAATTTGAATTCAGTGAAAACAAAAGGAAACAAACCTACTGATTCTACTGACAGTGAAAGCATTGTCAATTGTCAGAAAAAAGACCCATCTGATTCACTAATGTCCTTCAGGGAAGGAAATCTGCTGGCCTTACCTGATCTGGCCGACATGTGATTCCAGAGTAACAGCAATGTGGTTAACTCTCAACTAAGAATGTGCAATAAATACTGGCCAGCCAGTGACACCCATGTCCCATGAATGAATTGAAAAGAAATGTCAGGCTGCCTAGTGTAGCAAAGTGGGCAATCTTCCGCCTCGTACAGTGTCGGCGGGGGAACAAAGCTACAAAGACTGACCAGCAGGTGTTTGAACTTCTGTCATGTGTCTTTGCTGGCTGATTTAAGAGGGCATCATGTTAGATGCAAAGGAATACAATCTGAATTGCTGCTGTTCTCCTTGGTGAAGGGGAGTCGTATGGACGTGGCATGACAACAGGAAGAAACAAAGAGATGATTGCTTCTCGGCTTGTCTTTTTCCCCCACTTACCACCAGTGTGCACTATACCATTAAGGCAAATTAATTGCTTTACAGACCGCATCGCCATCTGCACTGTGTTAAATGATGTTATTGTTCCTATGAGACACTTTGGGTTGGAAACATTCTGGAACAGCAGCATGGTCTGGCTTGCATAAGGTACCAGAGCATAGTAAAGATAATCAGCATTAGAATCTAAAAGTGAATCCAAATTTGGAGTTGTTGAGAAGCAGATACCAAATATCTTCCACTCAATGAGAAATTCCAGTCTTTCAATGCCTTCTGTTTAAAAAGAAATGTTCAGGTTAAATATTTACCTTCAGATGAAGCATAAATTATAAATTTTTATTGAAACTCTGTTTCGTATAAACAAAACCATTTATAAATATCTTTAAGTACTTGCAATGTTTTGATAAATATGCATGTTTTAATGGACTGGTCACATTGAAGTTTGTTTTTTTATTTGATTCACACCAGCAGGTCAGCTTAACAATTTTGCAGTTTGGACAACACGGTAGTACAGTAGTTAGCACTGCTGCCTCACAGTGCCAAAGATCCCAGTTTGATTCCTGGCTTGGGTCACTGTCTGTGGAGAGTCTGCATGTTCTCCCCGTGTCTGTGTGGCTTTTCCCCAGGTGCTCCAGTATCCTCTCACAGTCCGAAAGATGCGCTGGTTAGGTAAATTGGCCAGTCTAAATTCTCCCACAGCATACCCGAACAGGTGCCACAGTGTGGTGGCCAGCGGATTTTCTCAGTCACTTCACTGCAGTGTTAATGTAAAGCAATTTGTGACAATAATAAATGATAGTGGATCCAATTCAGGTGGGAGCTATAAAATAAATGGTAGGGCCATTAGAAGCATAGGCACACAGAGAGATCATTGGATGGGGCATCAAGTAAAGAAGTTGGCAAATTATGTTGCAGTTATATAAAATGTTGATTAAACCATATTTGGAATACTGTGTCTAACTCTGATTGCCACACTACCAGAAGGACATGGAGGCTTTGGAGGGAGTACAGAAAAGGTTTACCAAGATGTTGCCTAGTATGGAAGATATTAGCTATGAGGAGAGTTTGAATAAACTGGGATTGTTCTTTTGGGAACGATGGAGGCTAGGGGGCTGACCTGATGGAAGTTTATAACATTATGAGGGGCAAAGATAAAGTGAACAGTTAGAAGCTTTTTCCCAGGGCAGAAATGACAATTACAAGGGGGCACAAGTTCAAGGTAAAGGGGAGAAGGTTCAGTTGAGATGAGTGGGGGTCTGGAATGCAGTGCCAAGTGAGGTGGTTAAGGCAGATACGTTAGTGACATTTAAGACTTATCTGGATAGATACACGAACATACAGGGAATAGGGAGATATGGGCGATTGGTCTAGATAAGAAAATGTGATAGGCGCAGACTTGATGGACCGCAAGCCTGTTCCTGTTATGTTCTGTTCTTTGTTCCTTACAAACACTTCTCTGGCAGTTAACCTCAAGCACTTGAACTGTACAACCATAAATAATTACAGCATGGAAGAAGGCCATTTGGCCCAGCTTGTCCATTCCAGCCAGAGGACACTCCATTGCCATTTCTGATCCCAGCATCCTGCCTCTGGCCCGTAGCCTTATAGCTTACAGCAATAATTTTGTGTGAATTATTCATCTACACAGAAAATGCATGTTTGAAAGCAAATATTATCAGTTTACAATACTGAGCGGACAGTTACTGCTTTTGAGGGATTATGGGTGGCCTTTTTATTGCTGGCCAGTAGTGTCATTCTACTTTTAGCTGCTGGCTAGAATGCACTCAAAATTTTAGCTGTCAATCATAAACTGAGGGGTTAAAACCATGCAGGGAGACTTGAAATAAATAGGAAAGACATTGTGGAAATATGTAGCCTGCAAGCCAATACCTGAAAAGAAAAGAGACACTTAAATATTACAGATTTAGAGCATTCAGCGGAACTTTAACAGAGGGTCTTCATGCATTGTTAACTTCCTTTCTCTGTCTGGATGTATATTTTTAGCATTTTATGTTTTATCAGCAGAAGAGTAATTACATGTAATTTGGAGATTACATAAAGGAGCATGTCTCTTTAACCAGTGATTACATTTATGTGTGTATGAGATAATGTGCGTCTCATTGCATTCCAGCAGCTTTAAATCTTAGAAGACACTCATTGTTTTTTGCTAAGACTTATCTTCTCAATGTACGTCGCATCTTCTGCTCCATTCCTGGTGGTTCTTCCTATATTGTGTCATCCTTGATTCAGTAGTAGCACTTCACAGTTTATGGTCCATTTATTCATGTCTGCAAGTGGGTTTACATTAACGCTGCAATGAAGTTACTGCGAAAACCCCCTAGTCGCCACACCCTAGCTCGCCTGTTTGGGTACACTGAGGGAAAATTTAGCACGGTCAATGCACTTAACCAGCACGTCTTTCAGACTTTAGGGGGAAAATGGAGCACCTAAAAGAAAACTGTGCAGACACGGGGAGAATGTGCAAACTCCACATAGACAGTGACCCAAGCCGGGAACTGAACCGGATCCCTGCCGAAAGTGACCGATGCCAGGAATTGAACTCGGGTCCCCGTCGCTGTGAGGCAGCAGTGCGAACCATTATGTCATCATACTACCTTCTCTCACAGTCAGAAGGTTGTGGGTTCAAATATCATAGTAAGAAGTCTCACAACACCAGGTTAGAATCCGACCAGTTTATTTGATAGTAATCTTACAAGCTTTCAGAAGCGATGTTCGTTCGTCAGGCCTGTAGAAGGTTCCTTCTGCAAACGTTCCTTCCACACATCTGATGAAGGAATACCATTTTCAAAAGCTTGTAAGATTACTATGAAATAAACTGGATGGACTCTAACCTGGTGTTGTGAGACTTCTCACTGTGTTTACCCCAGTCCAACGCTGGCATCTTTACATCATGCTCAAGTATCATGCCAGAGATTTGGAACACACATCAGGCTGGAAGTTTGGTGTGGTATTTTTAGAAATGTCATCTTTCAGATGGAGCATTAAACCAAGGCTGAACTCCCTTGGTCTTTCAGGTTGATGTAGAAGACACCATTACATCATAGAAGGGAGATCAGGAGAGTCCTGGAATTCACATTGCTATTTGAGGTATCGAGTCTGGTATAGCTGTTTTAGAATTGAGTTGGATATGTGAAGATTTTCCAGACTACTCACATGCTGCACTTGGAATTTCTCTATTTTGTACGGTTTTTTTTCAAGCTGAGACAATGTCTTTCTCCCCTTTGGCACATTATTGACAGTGAGATCCAACAACAGATTAGCGGCACATGTTCAGTCTTCTTCATGTCACAGAAGCAGGTATTTGACCACAAACACCTCCTCAAGTCAATAAAGGTCTTGGTGTAGAGAACAGTTGTCGTTTCCACACTCCTGTATGGTGCTGAGACTTAGACTGTGTAGCACTGATGCATAAGAGTGCTAGAGAAATTCTCTGAACAATGCCTGAGCCCCATCCTCGAAGATTCAATGGGAGGACTGCCAAACAAAACTAGTATCTGGAATACTACTATCTGGGATTGTGGTCAGTGCAGGCTCAATGGGCCACAGGGCCTCTTTCTGCACTGTAGAGTTTTATGATTTATGATCTATCCTTCCTGGGACCAGGTCCACAAGTATTCCCGACAAAACTGCAAAATAAAATTTGATGGAATAGAGACTGAGGTGTATTTCCTGTCCTGCCCACCAGAGGAACTGTAATAGATGAGGGGTAGATCATGGAAAGGTCTACTGACCTGGAGCAGGATTTTCTGGTTTTTGGGTCGAGTGTGGCCAGAATATCCCACCCACTGTGCCCACATGGCTGAAAATAATTTGTCCTACCAGTTCTTGATCTCTCAAGTGGCCAATGTACTGGGGATAGTGGGAGGTGGGGTGGGCATGGACAACAATGATGCTTTGAAGACACTCCAAAGACTTTATTGAAGCACAGCAGCATTGAAGTTAATGAGTGGGAGATGCTCGCTAACAGTTGTTCAGAGTACTGATGACTTGCCAGTTAAGATGCCTTATTCTCAAGTCCCAATACCTTAATATTGAGGCAGAACAACAGCAGAGAAGGAAAAAAAGGAAGTAAAACTTGACCTCTGGATCCCAGTACCCCATGGGACATCCTTGCCCAAATGTCTGAGGGTTGAAAATCTACCCAGTCACAGGAAGACCCATGACAGAGATTTCTGACACTGAGTAGATCTCATTCTCAAATGAGGGAGAACTGGTTTAAGATGCTTTACTGTAGACAAATCAGTTGCTGCATTCCCTACGTTATAAACTTGACCACGTTTCAAAAATACTTAATTGATGGCACGGTGGCACAGTGGTTAACAATGCTGCCTCACAGCAATGGAACGTGGGTTCAATTCAGGGATTGGGTCACTGTCTGTGCAGAGTTTGCACTTTCTTCCCCTGTCTTCGCGAGTTTCTTCCGAATGCTTCAGTTTCCTCCCATAATTCAAAGATGTGCGAGTTATGTTGATTGGCCAAGCTAAATTGATCCTAGTGTCAGGGAGATTAGCAGGGTAAATGAGGATTACAGGGATAGAGTCTGGGTGAGATTGTTGTTGTGCAGATTTGATGGGCCAAATGGCCTCCCCCTGTACTGTAGGGATTCTATGGTCGTGAAATAATGGCTATAAATGCAAGTTCAATTTCTGCAATGATTCTGCTGAATTCCCTCGTTGTCTTTCCTTCTTGCCCTGCCAGCTAACTTTCCCCAAAATCCCTCAATTCGACATTGGCTTGTCCTCTTCCCCAATTTTAACACATCCCTGTTCTCCCTTTCCCTCTCCCTCTTCCACTCAGCTTGCACTGTTTTGTCAATGTAGAACATACCCTGCATGTAAGGAGTGCTGCAGCAGTCAGCAGTAACTTCAGTTTCAGGTAACACAAGGCTGCTAATGAATTTGTCATAGCAATCAATGTCTGCTTTCATAATGTCCACTTCGAAAGGGGTTTTCACTGGAAAATGAAATGATAAAAATTGAATAGGTGCTTCAGTTAGAAAGTGGAGGAGTACTTTGTTCATTAATTAGAAGGAATTTTGAGGCTGCTGTTTTGCTTGAAGTTAAAAGACCAGTACCCAAATTCACCTTACTTTATTGCCAGAATGCAAAAATAAATCCAGCTGTAAGTGAATGAAACGGTATTTAGCCACTCCGTTCACATGCACCCTGAGTTGCATATAGCATTTTATCAGAAATTTGCAATCCCACTGCACAAGCAGAGGCAACAGTGCCAGGCACATGCATTGGTACTGCAGCTGTCAGTTGATAATGAAACACTAATTTGTGTGTGGCTTGACTCCACTCATTGTGCGCAATACAACTCTTGTTGCTAACAGAGGTCTACCTATTTTGTGGTGGGGGCTGGGGGTTGGGCGGTGCAAAATCACTCATCCCAGCAATGAAACTCACTTGATTTCCTTTACATTGTGTTGGGTTTCAGCAGTGTCGAGTCAAGCAATGAGAAAGTGATTTCATGCCCTTGCTATTGGGAGTGCTGCAGAAGCGGAACAGTGGTATTGATTCAGGATGAGCTGGCATTCGGTACTGGATTTATGATGAAACCAGAATATATTCAGCACTAAATTTCTGGTAAAGCAACATTAAATATGTGTGTTTCGCAGAACAGGTCAGAGTGTATAGGACAGTTTCAAAATTTGCAGATGACCCTAAACTTGGAACCGTGAACAGGGTATGAGGAGAAAATAGACGGAGGGTGTCGGCTTTTGAAATGGGTGGAATTAAAGCAGATGAGGAGAGGAAATTTAAAATAGTAAGTGTAATTTTGAAAGGACACAGGAACAGAGAAACCTGGGATACATGTGCACAAATCATTGAAGACAGAAAGGTTAGGTTGGAATATTAGCTTGTGGGCAGCATGATAGCACAGTGGTTAGCACTGTTGTCTCACAGTGCCGTGAACCTGAATTCAATTCTGGCTTTGTGTGACTGTATGGAATTTGCACATTCTCTCTGTGTCTGCATGGGTCTCCTCTGAGTGCTCTGGTTTCCTCTCACAGTCCATGTGCAGGATGTGTTGATTAGCAATGCTAAATTGACCTTGGTATTAGGGTGATTAGCAAAGTAAATATGCAGGGTACAGGATAGGGCATGGGTGGAATTGATGCAGGCTTGAAGAGCCTAATGGCCTCTTTCTGCATTGTAGGGATTCTGTGAGTTTAAAAAGGCAAACTAGATCTAATGCTTTATAAATAGAGGCCTGGAGAACCAAAGCAAAGAAATTATATTGGTCCTTCATAAACCGCTGGTTTGGCTTTAACTGGATTATCGGGCAGAATTTTCCGAGGCAGGGGTGGGGTCAAAAAATGCCGTGAGACATTCAAACATCCATTTGGCAGGACTGGAAAATTCCATCAATAGGAAGGGTTGTAAAATTCCATCAGTGGGAGAGACTGCAAACTTCCATCAGTAGGAGGGGCTGTAAATTTCACCAGTGCAGGAGCTGCAAAATTCTGCCAGTTAGAGGGGCTGTAAAATTTCACCAACAGAGGGGCTGTAAAATTCCACCAGTGAGAGGGGCTGTAAAATTTCACCAGTAGAGGGGCTGTAAAATTTCACCAGTAGAGGCGCTGTAAAATTCCACCAATGGGAGGGATTGCAAAATTTCACCTTATGTTGCTGGAGGAACAGCAAGAGGAGAAGGGAGGTAAAATGTGATTGGAGGCACTGGACCAATGGCTTTGTTGAACACTGAATGCACAGTCTTAGACTTCAGCAACTTCAAGTGAAGAAAACATGGGAGCTTCCAAAGAAAGCTCTCAGCACTCAAAATTGCAGGTCTGTTCATACATTATAACTTGTTCATTTATTTTTTATATGTATAGAATTATAGAAGAATAATAGAATCCTTGCAGTGCAGAAGGACACCATTCAACCCATTGAGTCTGCACTGACCACAATCCCACTTGGACCCTATCCCCATAACTCCATGTATTTATCCTGCTAGCCCCCCTTTCCCCCGACAATAAGAGTCAATTTACATGGTCAATCAACCTAACCCACACATTTTTGGAAGGAAGTTACATAACGTGGAGTGCATTACTAGATGACATTTGTAGATCAGTCAAGCATGAAGGAGAGAGAAACTGAGAGTACCACATCATGTAGAATCACTGGAAAGCCAACATGCCAACGTGTCTCTCCCACTGTGCACTAGTCTCCCACCTGCAGTGATGGACACTATTCTGTGATACTCTCTTGCTAATGGTAGCAGAGCTTCGGTGGAGACTATGCATTGGTCGCTCAAACTGACTCTCCACATGCTCTGCAAACTCTTCTTGCACCCTCTATACCAAAAGCAATCTCTGTCCAGATGAACCTGGGGTACCTCTTAGAAAAGGACCATGCTGTAAAGTATTTCAAGCTAAATGAGCGAATAGCCAAGTTGTTGGAAAATCTCTTCTACTGGGACTATTATTGTGATTATTTGTTTGCTCTGAAGTCAAAGAACAAAAAGAGCTTGAATATAGTCAGTGGATCATATCCACAAACTGTGGTCTCAACCTCCACTGGATGGTGATACATAAATGGGCTTGTTCAATAGGTCTCACTAAGAGGTTCAGAAATGTGTAAGGTTGAACAGTAGTGTCTCTTGATAACACATAAATATTTGTATATATACAATGTATAGCCCAAAGAAGAAGCTTACTTCAACTTCACTCTCTCTATACAATTTTGTCTCGAATGCAGTTTCCTTTGAGGTGATCTCCAACTGTGGCTTCAGTTCAGGTGCACTTAAGCCAGATTAAGATATTGTTTCTTTACTATTTCAGACTCTGGGGAGTTTTACCAGCTTCTTTGGTCCTGCCACCATATTGTAAGAATTTGTTCAATAGATCTCACTAAGAGATTCAGGGGTTTGTAAGATCGAAGAGTCATGTTCATTGATAACACACAACTATTTACATATGTACAAATTATAGCCCTAAAGTAGGAGTTAACTTCATGCTGTTTTCATCTGAACTCTCTCCATACAGTCTTGTCTCCAGTCTACTGTCATGAGTTTCTATATATCATATTCTGGGTGTTACTGTTCTCCAGTCCCACATTAACTCTTGCTATGCTGAACACCCTTATACTGCAGAGTGAAGCACTGGGGATTATTTTTGTATGGTGCACAAATATTTCCATGATTTGAACTACTCCAGGTTACAAAGACACTAGGTATTATAACACTTCCTTACGGAGTCTCTGTTAAAACAGAGATCATTTATATTGTTAGAGTTTGCATGTTTAGGATAAACATGTAGCACCTCAGTTGAAACAGAACAGCAGCTGATGGAATCCTTGGCCTGACCTTCATTTTCCCCCACCTATAGCGAGAATTTCTCACAACTTTCAGAGCAAATAAATAATCACAATAATATTTCCTAGTGGCAGAGGTTTTCCAAAAACTTAGCTATTCATTTGTTTAGCTTGAAATACTTTACAGCATTGTTCTATTCTAAGAGGTGGTATACCAAGTTCACCTAGATAGAAACTGCTTTTGGTATGGAGGGTGCAAGAAGAGTTTGCAGAGCATGTGGAGAGTCGGATTGAGGGACTAGTTCACAGTCTCCACTGAAGCTCTGCTACCGTAAGCAAGGAAGCGCCACAGAATAGTGTCCATCACTGCAGATGGGAGACTAGTGCACAGTGGGAGAGACAGAATCTGTGACTGGAGGTACAGCTTTGTCTTTCTCGTACCCACTGCTGTCCAATCATTGCTCTGCTGTCAGTTCCTATTCTCAGCAACTAATAGTTGAACTGACAGGTTTTTTTCCCAGCTACAAGTGGAAAAGACCCCCTGGGAAGCTTAGAACGATGCAGCTGAGCATGCAGAAACTGGCTGCACAGTTTGTTTATTTGTATTTATTATTGTCACAAATAACCTGCATCAGTGTTGTCCACCATGAATCATTAGTCTATTCCCAATCTCTTAGCTGTTTTAATATTTTTCAATATTAAATAAGTAATTCCCTTTTGAAACAATTGTACTGCTTCAACAATGGTTCGTGGTGCAGATGTCCACCCTCTTTGTATCAATAGATGTTGAACCACAGCACTATAATCTCCACAGTACAGAAAGAGGCCATTCGGGCCATTAAGTCTATACCAGCCCTAAAGAAGCACTTTACTTGGGCTTGATCAAGGTAAACAAGCTCCAAGAGAGCTGAACAAATGCTTCAAGTTCACCCTCAAAGCCTCCTTTTACCTGTCTGCATGTTTTTTCTGTGTCTGCACAGATTTCCTTCGGGAGCTCCAGTCTCCTCCCACAGTCCAAAAGACATGCTGGTTGGGTGCATTGGCCATGTTAAATTCTCCCTCAGGTGTACCCAAATAGGCGCTGGAGTGTGCCAACTGGGAGATTTTCACAGTAACTTCATTGCAGTGTTAATGTAAGCCTGCTTGTAACTAATAAATAAACTAAACTAAACTTAACCCTGTTAGCAATGAATAATCCGACTGAATCACCAGTCGTAAAATATTGATACAACTCTGTTAGCTTGTGAATGTTCAGTAAAGTCACATGGAGTACTCTCCATTATCAATGGAGGATCCCTGTTAGTGATCACTCTGTGATTCAATTGGTTAAGTGAGTGGAATAAGGAAAACTGTCTAAAGATGGTGAGCACTTGCATGCTACAACCCTAGATTTTCATGGGTTCCTGAAATTAATTTTGGTGAGTAGAATACAGGATGAATTTGAAATTTACATAACAAGAAAATTGATCCTATACATGTATACATTTTAACTTGAAAATGATTTCATATTCTTCCCATCTTACTGTACTTAAAACTTTGAATGTTAAAAAAAGATTTTTTGATGAAATTTGTACTATATATGGAAATCAGGGGACCTTCCTTTGCTTTGTGTGTGATTGGATTCACTGATAAAATCTTAGAGCTTCAAAGCTTCCATTTCTTCAAATGGGAGATCCGTAAATGAAATTCCCTTTCGGCCTTTGCACCTTAATCTTATGCTTTCCTCCCCTTTCCTGTATTTCTTCAACACTCCCTCATTACTCGTTTTTGAGCCAATATAGTGCCCGAGGCTTAAAATCTTCAACACCCCCATATAACTCATTTTTGAGCCAATTTAGTGCCTGAGGCTTAAAATCTTTGTCAAAGATCTTCTAGCTCATCAATTTAGAATTGTTCAAGACGCTGAAAAACTAAGACAAGGTGGACTGTAAGGAGGGAACAAAAAAAAAAGATTGGGGTGGTTGACAGGTTGTAAAAAAATCAGAACTATCAGTTTTGACAGAATGGATTTTCTTTTTTAAAGCTGGTCTTGTGGGTCGGAAGGTCAGGTTACTCACTCTGGACAACGGCAAACAGTCCATTTACAACAATGAACCCAGGCTTCCTTACCCCCCGCTCCTGCTGTTCAACACCTTGTGAATTCCCCCTCCTTCTCCCAGGACTTGGTTGGTTGGTGCTACCTGTTGTTAAGAGGGCTCCTCATACCCTCTCAGATGATCCTGAAGGATTTGGAAGAAGAATAATGGAATTATCCCTGGAGTCCTGACCAATATTTATCTCTCAAACAACATCACAACAAGGGAACTATCTGATCATTATACGCTGCTGTCCATGAGCACTTGTTGTGGGTAAATTAATTTCCATCATGTGTATTGTTTTCCTCCTGTCCTTCAGCCCAAACTCAATGAATGTGCAGGTGGGACTGCTAGACTCTTCAGTTTGAAGATCACAAGAGTATTTAAATATTTCCGGAGAGCCCTTACGACATGTCTTGTTTATGTCACATGACAGGTGACATCAAATGCTCTCTGAAAATGCAGACAAATTATGGACGTTCCCAGTTAAAGGCATACTACATCAATATTACTACCCACACACATCACTGTCCCCCTTATCCACGCCCCCCGCTACCCACACACATCACTGTCCCCCTTATCCACGCCCCCCCACTACCCACACACATCACTGTCCCCTTATCCACGCCCCCCACTACCCACACACATCACTGTCCCCCTTATCCACGCCCCCCACTAACCCACACACATCACTGTCCCCCTTATCCCATCCCCCACTACCCCACCACATCACTGTCTCCTATCCACTTCTCCACTACCCAAACCCTACTGTCCCCTTATCCACCCCCCATACCTACACACATCACCGTCCCCTTATCCACCCGCCCCCCCCTACCCAGACCAATCACCACCCCTGCCCCCTACCCCTCACCGATCACCTGCAAAGTGGTAGTGGTCCCCCTAGGCCCCTCTGCATCCTGACCAGAGATCCATTTGCGCCCCCCCCCCCAAAATCGCGCCTGAGATAAATATTACCCGTCTCCTTCTTCAGCCCTCCCCCTGACAAAGATCTGCCCTCACTCATCCCTCCCCAAATCCACCCCATTCACCCCTCCCCCCCTCCCAGGCTATGATCTTTCCTCACTCATGCCCCCCTCTCCCAAAGAATGGTCTGGCCTCACTCACCCCACTACCCACAGAGGAATATCTGACCCGCCTCCTCCTCCCTCCCCACCAGACAACAATCAGCCCTCCCTCCTCCCTACCTCCACCAGAGATACATGTGACCCACCTTCTCCTCCCTCTCCCCCCCACAACGAGACAACGATCTAGCATCACTCCTCACCCCACAACCATAGAATGATCTGACCCGCCTCTCTCCTTCCCCCCCAGTCCCACTACCACTGATCTGAGTCACAGAGCCGTTGGAAACACTGAACGTGCCCTTCAGCAGCTGGAGTGCCCGATTCGGATTTGTATTTAGCAGGTCCATTACGGCGTGAAACCGGATCGGCAGACGCAGTGATAAAGGGGAAATGCTGATGAAGTTGGGCGGGCGGTTAATTCAATTTAAACGCATGCAGATGCATTTAAGTTGCCGCTATGCCTGTTTTGGATGAGAATCGAATCGCCACTATTCCCGGGTTTTGGTAAAGTGGTGATTTGCGCGGACGCTGGTGCGGATCGTGTTAATGGCCTCACACCTGACTTTACCACATTTTCACGCCCATTGGCAATGGTAAAATAGGGCCCCATGTTCCGACTATCTTTCTCTATTGACTGTTATTTCTCTTTTTTGCCTCTGTCAGGAGATTGCAAGGGGACATAGTAGGATAAGGGAGGAGGATTAAAGAGATTAGTCAAGGTGCTTCAGCTATCATAATGTTGGACAGGCTTGATGCACTAATTATTCTCTGACTGTCAATTTTGCCTGTTTGTATGTATGCTTTATATAAGATGACATGCTTCTGCGGTTTCTACAGTGTCAAAAATTAAGGATTTAGTGTCACTAAAGATATGATAAATTTATTTTGGATAGTCTATTGTCTTCCCTACATCTCAGCAGTTGTTCTTTATATTTGACACTCAAGAATCACAAACAATCAAGACTATGATAGCTATTCAATATTACAACAACAGCTAAATGAGAATTGTATTGCACTCCCTACAGCTCATGCTAGGAAAGTCATGTACATCACATTTATATTTTTGTTAGAGGAATGATCCTTTATAGGATCACTTGAGGCATTTTGGTAGTAGCTATAGACAAATGGCAGATATTCACCATCGGTCTGTCAGAACATTGTGAAACTGATTTTGAATTTTCATAAACATTAACTTGATTCCTGAAATTTAATGTACTTCATCTCAAAGGGACCATTCATAAAGAGTAGATGGCTTCATAACTCAAAAGTTATAGGAGTGAAAGCTATTGTTTGAACCTGAGACGTTCAAAAGCACAAGGCCATTTGGCTCATTGACCCTGTGACAACTCTTTTCACAAACAATCAAGAAATTATTCTGACTTTTCCCCAGTAACCATGGGGAAAGAATTTTAAATATGGATTGAACAACTTAGTTGATAAGAAATTGATGTTGACATGATAGGTAGACTGAACATAATTATACTACAATTCTCTGTTAATGGAGACATATGTTCATTTATAAATTGAAGCATGCAAAAATCACACGGAAAATGTTGTAAAGCATATAGTCTTCATCCACTGACATAGCAGACAGCTTTTCTAGGTTGTAGTAAGAAAATGAAATTCACAATCCCGATGTCAACAATTATTTTCATATACAAATGGTTGGACTGAGTTACTCCAGCACAACACAAAATGTTGCCACGAATGTTATGGATTTAATTATTTAGAAAAAATGATTGACTTCAAAATGATAATGCAACTAAAAGTGATACAAGAATATCTTCAACTAACCCACAACCAGGAGAGATTAAACAGTTTGGGCTTATAGTCACTGGAGTTTAGAAGGATCTGATTGAGATATATAAAATATGAAAAGGATTGATAAAGTAAATGTAAACCAAATTGTTTTCCCTTCCGGGCAATCTAGAACAAAAGGTCATGGGTATCGGCAAGAGATTTAAAACAGAAGAGGAATTACTTTTAGCAGAGGGTGGTGTACTTATGGAACTCGCTGAGCTATGGTGTGGTGGGGTCTGAGTCATTGAATGGTTGCAAGACGATAAATATATTTCTGATTGAAAAATAACAGATAATGGGATATGGGAACAGGTAGGGAGGTGGATTTGAGACTAAGGGAAGATCAGCCATGATCATATTAAATGACGGAGTAGGCTTGAAGGGCTGAATTACCTACTTCTGCTCCTAATTCCTATGTTCTGACGTTTGTATTTGTTTTTGAGAGGTTCATTCTTTGTTAATTATTGGTTGCGTGACATGAAATGTGAATTGAAATGGAGGCTAAGTGTTAAAAAAAATGCTGTGCAGCCATCAGCCCAAAATGTGAGATAAACAAATTTTAAATCAACTGAGAGCAGGACAGACAAGCTGAGGACTAACAGTTATTAATGCCAAATTGATTGATGCACATTAACTAGGGACATTACATTGAAAGGTTAATATTGCTCATTCAACACCAGACCTGAAGTGTGATTACATACAGTGAAACCCTTCATGAAATAAGAGAAACCAAGGTCACGTCACATGTTGCTATTTTGTAAATAAAGCCATCTTTGTTTAAAAAAAAGGAGGTGGAATGATGATAATTAACATAGGTGATGCTTTAACTGACAGTGGGAAAATTCCACAGTTGGCAGTAGCAACTAACATTACCTCATGTAGGTTATCAATCACTCGACCATTAGTAAAGATCAGATCTCTGGAGAACAAGATGTGGGAGTGTGTTTGTTGAAGACTTTTCTGTGTTCTTTCCTTCCAATTCTCATCTATTTGCATCCACCCAGGAAGATCATCCAAAATCAAGGCATCTAGTTCCGGATGCCACCCAACCTTGTCTCACCAACACCGCTGCATTGGCCTTTGGGGTTTCAGGTACACTGAATGGATGAGATCCACAGTGTCTTCAATGACACCTTAAACGTCAAGACCTTAGTAAGGTTACACCTTCCAGTTGGTCTCTGGCCTTCAGGAACTGTGTTCAAGGTATCTCTTCTTTCATCACCAAGCTCCTGCAATCAGTTAAATTTGTCTCTGTCTTTAACCACAGTTGTACTTATTAACAGTGACTATGCTCTTCACCGAAGTGACCCTTAACCTTTCTGCAGTGACCTTGTACATCCCACAGTGACCCTCCACCTCCCTGCAATGACCCTGTCAATCCTCACCATGGCAGCTGACCTCAATGCAGCGGAACAATTCTTCAAGGTCTACAAACACCTGCATGGATGGACTCCTGGAGATGAGGGTTACCTGCTCAAGACCTAACTGATTAACCCATGCACAATACTTGAACTGGAGCCAAGGAATGGTTTAACAAATGCCATGGGACATGATGGTGGACAGTTGAGCAGATAGTTGGGTGGCTGAAAATGAGATTCCACTCCTTGACCTGCTTTGATGGAGTTTTGCAATATGTGCCTCAGTGGTTTTCCCCGATATTTTTAACCTCTTGCGCATTGCACAGCTTCATGTAACAAAGAGGACAGGCCTTGTCAACTGCTGACCTGGAGGGGTTCACACTCCTCACCTGATGAGAAAAATGGGGAGGAGGAAGTAGGACAGACAGGTTTGGAGTTTGTAAGCATACTGATGTGGTGCAGGAACAGGACAAGTTGATGAAGGCCCAACCTTTGCCTTCTGTAGAGCCATCAGAGCAGATCTCTTTCAGCAGTGAGGAATGGACAGATCTCCAGGGAAATAAAATCACAGGACAGTTGCTTTGAGCAACCTGCATGAGAAGAAATTGTACAACATCTGCCCTGCTTATGGTGAAACTTCACACACCAATTACATGGCTGTAACATGGTTGCACAGTGGTTAGCACTATGCCTTGCAGCTCCTGAGACCTGGGTTTGACTCCTGTCTTGTGTCATTGTCTGTGTGGAGTCTGCAAGTTCTCCTCATGTCTATGTGGGTTTCCTTTGGGTGCTCCAGTTTATTCCCACAATCTGAAAGATGTGCTGGTTAGATACATTGACCATACTAAACAGTACTAGACACTCCTCCAGCTTTTACCCTAGACATGTTAAAGAAGCCATTCCCTATGGACAAGCCCTCCGTATACACAGAATTTACTCAGATGAGGAGGATCGTGACAGACACCTCCAGATGCTGAAAGATGCCCTCGTGAGAACAGGATATGGCGCTTGACTCATCGATCGACAGTTCCGACGTGCCACAGCGATAAACCGCACTGACCTCCTCAGAAGACGAACACGGGACACGGTGGACAGAGTACCCTTCGTTGTCCAGTACTTCCCTGGAGTGGAGAAGCTACGACATCTTCTCTGGAGTCTTCAACATATCATTGATGACGATGAACATCTTGCTAGGGCCATCCCCACCTCCCCACTTCTTGCTTTCAGACAACCGCGCAACCTCAAACAGATCATTGTTCGCAGCAAACTACCCAGCCTTCAGGAGAACAGTGACCACAATACCACATAACCCTGCCACAGCAACCTCTGCAAGACATGCCGGATCATAGACATGGACGACATCATCAAACGTGAGAATACCATTCGCCAGGTACATGGTACATACTCTTGCAATTCGGCCAATGTTGTCTACCTAATACGTTGCAAGAAAGGATGTCTTGAATCATGGTACATTGGGGAGACCATGCAGACACTATGAAGCGGATGAATGAGCATTGCTCAACAATCACCAGGCAAAACAGTTCCCTTCCTGGAGGGCGAACACTTCAGCAGTCAGCACTTCAGCACTTCGGCCTCCGACCTTCGGGTAAATGTTCTTCAAGGGGGTCTTCGTGACACATGACAGCGCAGAGTCACTGAGCAGAGACTGATAGCCAAGTTCCGCACACATGAGGACGGTCTTAACAGGGATCTTGGCTTCATGTCACACTATCTATAACCCCCGTGACTTGCCTGGGTTAGCAAAAAACCTCACTTACTGTGCTGTCTGGAGAAAATGCACATATCTTTAATCAATGCTCAGTGTTTCCTTCACACACATTGTTAGCCACTTTAACACTTGAATAGCAGGTTAGATGTAAGGATTCGCATTCTAATCAGCAATCTGTGACTGTCTGTGCTGATATGTGTGCTATTGCAGACCAGAACACTGCATTTGCCTGACGAAGACGAAAAGGTCGAAAGCTCGCAGATTTACTATCAAATAAATCGGTTGGATTTAAAATTGGTGTTGCTAGATTCTTACTGAGTTCATACTAAACAGATGCAGGAGTGCGGTGACTAGGAGATTTTCACACTAACTTCATTGCAGTGCTAATGTAAGCTTACTTGTGACACTAATGAATAAACCTAAACTTAGCAGTTATATGATTGTTTAGAATATCACTTCACCTACATAAGAAACCAATTCAATTAAAAAGGACCATTTTCTAAAGGGAATTTCAAAAACTTGCTGTCTAATTAATTTTAGCTCAATCTGAACCTCAGCTAACCCCTTTCAAAGCAAAAAAGTGCCTGCCACTTGAGTTTTCTCCAGGGGCTCTAGTTTCCTCCTACAGCCCAAAGATGTGCAAGTTTAGCTGAATTGGCCATACTAAATTCTCCCTTAGAGAACCTGATCGAGTACTGAAGTGTGGCAACTAGGGGATTTTCACAGTAAGTTAACTGCAATGTTAATGTAAGCCTGCTTATGACTAATAAATAAACTTTAACTTTACCACAGATACCCTTATGACTTCAACTCATCACTACCCCTGAAAACTGGGATGTGATCAGCAGCACAGCAAAGCATTGGGTGGACGTTCCATTCTTCTCTGCCATACTTTCACTAAAACTCCTTCAAAAGGTCTACAAACCTTATATATTCTGCCTCAAAAATGATTAAGCTAGCAGGGTAATTATCATGCACATGCTTGTTTTGATGCTCAGTGAGTCTGGACATTCAAAGCGCATGCATTCAGACTATTCATACTGTCATGTTAAATTGATGAAGTTGTTTAAGACAGATAAACAGTAAATAGTGATTAGTGTTGGTCCATGGCGATAAATTGTTAAAATGAAAAACTTTGGTTTCAATGGTGGGGTTGTGGGGGGTGGAGAAATATTCAGTTATTTATGAGAGACGTCTACATTTATACCAATGATTGCACAACAAGTACCATCCTAAATTGTTAGCCTCATATAAATGGCATTAATAATGGATCTGCTGTGCCAAATGTTTTGATTCAGCATCAACTCATGGTTACCTACATTTCATTTTGTGTGATTACACCCATGTCTTTATCGTGGTAGCAGTTTTGAGTTGACAAATGGGCTGCCTGCCCACACTGCTAAACAAAACTAATGCGCTATGTTAATCACTTCACCAGCAGCAGTGAGTCTGTCTGTCTGATTGTCACAGTGACAGTACATGTGAGTGCAGTGCAGATCCATTAACTTAGCTTCATTACTGTATTGTTAACACCCATTCTCACTTCTTTATTAAACAAAGTCAATTTGTTATCACTCTGTATTTTTACAGTCCAAGAAAGTGTGCTTAGAATAACTACACAATTTTGCTGCTTGTCGGATGACTTGGTGCCCTTGCTTACTCTACAATGTTCTGCAACTAAATTTGGTGGCGTCAATAACACCTCTCACAGCATCACCACAGCAGCAAGCCATTCTGTCAATAGGACTGTTATTGGAATGAGTATGCATGAACAGAGGACATTTGATTTTAAATGATTACAGTATAATAATTTAAATTCATTTGTTCCACAGGGAAAAAATGAATCATATAATTACTTGAATGAAGCATTGTAAATAATACAGCAAAATGGGAATTAATGCTAAAAAATTAATAGTACAATTATTTGAATTAAGAATTATAAATTATGAAAAGAAGTGGAAATTTAGAGGTAAAATTGAATTATCCAATAATTTCAATTAAATAAGTTAAATTGCAAGGTTCAAAGAATCACAGTCTTATAACAGTGCAGAAGGAGTCCATTTGGCCCATTGTATCTGCTCTAGCTCTCCAAATGAGTATCATGATGAAGTGCCTTTCCCCTTTCTTTTCCCCATGCCCCTGCTGATTGTTTCTATTCAAGTAATCATCTAATGCTCCCTTGAATGCCTCGATTGATTCTGCCTCCACCATTCTTTCAGGCAATACATTCCAGACCGGAATCACTCATTGTGTGAAAAAGTTTTTTCCCATGTTACATTTTCTCATTTTGCAAATCACTTTAAATTTGTGTCCTGTCACCCTTGATTGTTTTACAAGTGGGAACAGTTGCTCGCTCTCTAGCTGCCATTCATAATTTTTAATATCTCTATCACATCTCCTCTTAACCATCTCTTTTCTAAGAAGACCAGTTCCAGCCTCTCCAGTCTATCCTCATAAGTGATGTTTCTCTTCTCTGGAAACATTCGTGTGAACCTTTTCTGCTCAGAATTGTGTGCAATATTCCAGCTGAGATCTAACTAGGTTCATGTATAAGTTCAGCATACCACCATGCTCTTGTACTCTATGCCCCAATTAATAAAACGAAGAATATTATAGGCTTTATTAATTGCTCTCTCCACTTGTCCTGCCACTTTCAATGACTTCTGCATGTAAACACCCAGCTCCGTCTGCTCTTGCATCCCTTTAAAAATTTTACCTCGTTTTATTTTGTCTCTCCATGTTGTTCTTTCCAAAATGCATCACGTTATGCCATATGGGGCAGCCCAAATAGTTAGCACTGCTGCCTCACAGTGCCAGGGCCCCAAGTTCAATTCTGGCCTCAGGTGATGGTCTGTGTGGAGTTTCCATGTCCTCCCCATCTCTGCGAGAGTTTCCTCCCACTACTCCAATTTCCTCCCACAGTCCAAAGATGTGCAGATTAAGTTGGTTGACCATGTTAAATTGGCCTAGTGTCAGGGGATTAGCAGGGTAAATATGTGGGGTTATGGGAATAAACCCTGGGTGGGATAGTGCAGACTCAATGGGCTGAATGGCCTCCTTATGCACTGTAGGGATTCTATCATTCTATTATTGTCCACGTTGAATTTCATCTGTCATCTTCTTGCCCGCTCCATCAACTTGTCTATGTCATTGTGAAGTTCTACATTGTCCTCTTCACAGTTTACAATACTTCCCAGTTTTGCATTATCTGAAAACCTTTGAACTGTTCCCTACATTCGACTATGCATCATGTTTATCTATATCATTAAATTCAAACCTGCTACTGCCATGTCCTGTTTAAAATACATTGTAGCTCAAAAGTATCATTTAGATATATTTCTTTTCACAGATCGCTGCAGTAAAGCTTGAGGTGCATAAATTAACCTTGTTACAGACCAGACCAGAAGCTATAATCAGATGTTAGCTCCCACAGTGCATTCCCAAACATACAAAGACTTCCTGGTTACGGCAACCTTGCTTAATCGTGGAAACCCAAGCCTCCATATCATTCAAAACAAAACCAATCAACAATATGATGGAATGTTAGAAAGCCAAATGATTCTAAAACATGCCTTTGGGTCACCAATACATGTCAACAGTTTCATCAGCATTGAGTGTACTTAAGATGCAGGCTAGGATAGCAACAATTTTTGTGCCAAGTGCATACCTCAAAGAGAAACAACAAAAGCCAGTTTAGATCAGGTTCAAAATAATATGCTAACACTATGATACTTTATCTACATAATGGATATTTGAGTAAGATTTTCTCTCTTTAATAATAGCGGGTGTTTCTTGAATAAAAGGGTAATTAGTGTTTTTTATTTGCTTATTTTACATGTACAAATCTATGCCGAACTCTCCTGAACTTCATGGGTTGAATTTTGAGAAGTTGTCAGAGGAAGCGTTTTTTAAATTCATTTGTGGAAGAAGGGCATCACTGGCTGGCCAGCATTTATTGCCCATCCCTAGTTGCCCGAGAGCAGTTGAGAGTCACCTACATTGCTGTGGCTCTGGAGTCATATGTAGGCCAGGTAAAGACTGCAGATTTCCTTCTCTGAAGGACATTAGTGAACTAGGGTGGGTTAGGGGTGGGGTCAGTGGAGAGTGGGGGAGGGGTTAGTGAAGGGGCAGGGGGAGGATATGGGGTTTGGGGATTGGTAGGGGGGAAGTATTCTTTGCCCTCATTTCTCCACGCCTTGGTGGAAAATTAAGTGGGTGCTCACCGACTCTACCTCTGGTTTCCCCACAGTGGTGATATGCTGAGAGTGAGATTTCTTACCTTCAGGAACAGGAAATGCTACCTTCAAGAGCGGCTGCTAAATCTGACCAGTTGGCAATCCTTATAGCCCCAACAGCTGCAGAATAAACTGCTGGGATTACAAGTAGCCTTTGTGAAGAAGGGAGGTGGCTCCCTTACTTAAAGGTAAGTCTTGGGATTTTTTTGCAATGAGGAATTGAGTACTCGAACAAGGAGCAGTCTTGGGGGACGGAGAGCAACAGGCCAGGGACAGAGGCCCTAACTTTTGAAATTCGTCCCTAAACCTGTCTGCATCTTGACCTCTCTTTCTCCCTTTTGGACACTCCTTAAAACCTACCGATTGTTCCAAGCTTTTGACCATTTGCCTTAATATCATCGCAATGATCTGCTGTCCAATTCTGCTTTGTTATACTCCTGTGAAATGCCTTGGGACATTTTGCTATGTTAAAGGCATAAATATACATTGTTATTGTAAGTTAGTTTTAACTGACAGAACTCAAAAATATCTCCTTCCTCACATCAACACAGATACTGGGCTGCATTTTCCCATAACAAGATTGCTATTTCAACAGTATTTTGGGTGAAGTTTATCCAGTCAGTCACACCTTTTGTCCATTTAATGAGCTGTCTGATGGAAGCTAATTAATATAGCATAACTTAAGGCAAATTATATAGTTATTAACTGGAATCAAGATTTACATTTCAATGATGTACTACAGATAAGGGAGTGAAGATAAACCAAGAAACCCAATACCCTTTCCTTCTGTCCATACTGAGTGTGGTTTATTTTTGACAAGATAGTTGCATGTTCCTAAACCCTTGTAGTGGGTTAAAAGTAGCAGGGTTTTCATGAGTTGAAGTAAAGATAATTATTTCCTCACACACATGCACTAAAAGACCTGTGCTACATCAGCCACACTCCACATACACCTACCAGATTAAAGAAAATAGTGCACTTTGACAAGTATAATCTAAAAGAATAGTGTACAGTTCGCATGCCTTTTTGAGTCCATTGAAGAAGGAAGTTTTTCCCACTCTTGAATTGTTGTCCAGATAAGTTTAGGTGGTTGGGGAGGGTGTGAGGTATGTGGGGTAGGGGGAGCTTCAGATATTGCGGGAAGAATGTTCATCAAGTCATGAAGTCAGGCATTCATGGCTGTTGTATCAGATTCACTGGCTCTGTTTGCCAATGGCGGGAAACCTGATTGTCCACTGGATCAGGCATCAGGGTTAAAACCTGGACCAGAAGGAGCTGCAGTCAACTTCAAACCAACTAAGCATTTTTTAATTCCTCATTTGTCTAACTATTGCAGTTAGGAACAAAGGGATACTTGAGATGCATTCAAACATGGAGGGAAACATAAGGAAATACAGCTGACTGCACGCTGAGTAAAAACCATTAAGCTTTCAATCAAATGAGAGTTCACATGACTGAACTGAAAGTAAATGAAAATAAAGGTTTAGAGAGGGTTGGAAGGCATTTCAAAGGCTTTCTGTGAAGGCTCAGAGACTTGAAACAAATGTTACACTAAAACAATGGGGCTGTGTGAACAGCTGTGGAGATGGGTATTCCTTCCCCCAGTAAAAGTGACTGTCTTTTGACAGTCAGAGAACTTGAAAGGGGTTTTCTCAAACCTGCAGCTTCCTAGACAGAAAATGGAGAATGCTTTTTGGTAAATGGAGTGTTGCAGTAATTTGGAAACCTTTCAACTGTCCAGGGGACACAGAGATTTCAGTGACCAGAGAACTTGAATGCTTTTAGAAGACAGAAACAATAATAAATATTTTACCCCAGGATGGTGTTTGAATTCACGAGCCTGAAACTGATCAACACCCTTCCCAGGGCTAGGAGGAGCAGAGCAGCCCTGAGACCCCCATCCCAGGGAAGGATGCTGAGGTCAACTCCTAAGCCCATCAAATCCCCAGAATCCTTCAGGAACACTCCCTCTGTAGCTTGGTAGTGGTAGCAGGGCACATGGGTACTGGACCAAACTCCCTGAATCCTCTCGGGGTCAACAATACCTATCCAGGGTACAGTGCCAAGATACCATGGTGCCAGGAGGCCGTGCACCATTGCAACTGCCAAGGGGTGGGCCCCAAGAGGGTTTTGAAGTGAAGCCTGAGAAAAGGAGTCTGCATAAGGAACGTTATTGAAGGCAGGGTGGGTCAGATTGAGTCACGCTAATGCCTGTGTAGTGTGGGAGGTGGGGGGGGAGGAGGGGGTGAGCCATTATTTCAGTGGTTGCAACGAGGATGCCCCTCTTGGTAGTGTCCCCTTGCTCCTCTTATCAACAATGGGAAGAGGAAGTCATCATTTTAATTTTTGAGGGGGTGTGGGAGGATTTCCTGTGAACACAGAGAATGGAGCATCCTTACAAAGGGTGCCCCAGTCTCTGAACAGTGGGCCTGTCTGGCATGATTCCTGAGATACTTTCATTTACATCCATCCATACACCCAGGTGGGTGAATTTTATGTGGCAGATCCTGCCAGTGCTAACAAAAAACATTTTGATTTTCCTGCTGCCATGGGCACTTAGTGTTGATTTGGGAGAATCATGTCCATAAAGTCTAGGCGTCCATTGTCTCTGCTTTGGAGTAATTTCATCAGATATGACTCCTACAACATAATGCTGTTGAGGCACGTCAATTCAAAAGGGAAAACCCCCACTCAGTCTGATTGAATTCAGAATGTTCCAAAAACTTGATAGTCTGGGTTGACATTGCAAAGGGGCACCTGATTTCCCCTGGCATCCACCTTGCCAGTTCATCAATGTCCTTTTTCAAATAAATAAAAGGCAGTTCCAAGTATTCCATACAAGCACAGTTTAAGCTTAGGGCATGATTCTGCTACCACTCCAATCACATCATACTCCTGACCTCTTTTTCAACAGGGATCAATGGGCACTCATGATGATCTCCCAAAGGGGTCTCCTGACAGCAAGCTGCAAGATTAAAGTTACGATGCACTGAGACTGCCACTGCTGCGTCAAAGCAATGCAAACAGCACTTAAAGATTTCACAGATCACTGAAAAAGCAGGTTGTTTAAATATGTGCAAGCCTGGATCAAGACTACAATCTACAATGGTCAAGAATTACAATAGAGCTAAAGAGGTGAGCATAAGCCCTCCCCCACTCCCCTTCCTCAATGTGTGAATCCTTTCTGATACTAACCTAAGGATTATTGGCAGACTTAGGTGAGGTCCCAGAGCACTGGAGGATTGCAAATGTAGTACCGTTGTTTAAAAAGGGTCAGAGGGATAATCCAGAGAACTATAGGCCGGTGAGCTTGACTTCAGTTATAGGTAAGCTAACGGAGAGGATCCTCAGGGACAGGATGTATGAGCGTCTGGAGCGCTGCGATCAGATCAGGGATACGCAGCATGGCTTCGTTAAGGGGAGGTCGTGCCTTACGAATCTAGTGGAATTTTTTGAAGAGGTGACAAAAACGGTTGATGAAGGACAAGCCGTTGATGTCGTCTACTTGGATTTCAGTAAGGCGTTTGACAAGGATCCCCATGGTAGGCTGATAAAAAAGGTGAAGGCGCATGGGATACAGGGCCAGGTATGTAGATGGGTTGAGAACTGGCTTGGGAGGAGGAGACAGCGGGTAGTAGTGGAAGACTCTTTTTCCAACTGGAGGTCAGTCACTAGTGGTGTGCCACAGGGCTCAGTACTAGGACCTCTTCTATTTGTGGTTTATATAAATGACTTGGAAGAGGGGTAGGTGGTGTGATCAGCAAATTTGCTGATGACACTAAGATGATTGGATTGGCGGGTACTGAGGAGCAGTGCCTGGCAATACAACATGACATAGATAGGCTGGTAGATTTGGCAAATGGAATTTAATCCGGATAAATGCGAGGTGATGCATTTTGGCCGGAATAATGTAGAGGGGAGTTATAGGATAAAAGGTAAAACTATCCGGAGTATAGAGATGCAGAGAGACCTGGGGGTGCAGGTTCACAAGTCTCTGAAGGTGTCAGTACAGGTGGAGAATGTGATAAAGAAAGCGTATGGTATGTTAGCCTTCATAGGAAGGGGTATAGAATACAAGAGTAGGAGTCTGATGTTGCAAGTGTATAGAACGTTGGTTAGGCCTCACTTGGAGTACTGCGTCCAGTTCTGGTCGCCGTACTACCGGAAGGATGTGGAGGCCCTGGAGAGAGTGCAGAGGAGATTTACCAGGATGCTGCCTGGTATGGAAGGGCTGTCTTACGAGGAAAGATTGAACGCACTGGGGTTGTTTTCCCTTGAAAGACGTCGGCTGAGAGGGGATCTGTTAGAGGTATATAAGATTATGAGGGGTATAGATAGAGTAAATGGTGGTAAGCTTTTTCGACCATTAGAATCGTATAGAACGAGGGGTCACGGCCTTAGGGTGAGGGGGGCTATATATAAGACAAATATTAGAGGGCATTTTTTCACACAAAGGGTAGTGGGGGTGTGGAATGCGCTACCGAGTGGGGTGGTGGGAGCAGGCACGCTAGGGTTGTTTAAGGGTCTCTTGGACAGCCACATGAGCGGTCTGCAGATAGAGGGATATAGCAGGACTGTTTGAATATCGGGAGGACCAAATAGTAGTAGACTATCTTTTAGTTTCGTCTCGGGAATGTCTTAGGTTTTTTTTGGCATGTTTAATTAAGTCTTATTTGTTTCCGCAGGCAATTCGGTCCACCTTGTTGACCAACAAGGGGCATGCATGCGGCATGTCATGCGAGAGCTGCTCTTGGAAGTTGCTTCAGGAGATGCCTAGTGCTTCACGTCGTCAGTGTATGCTTAAACTGGACCATCTGATGGGCAACATGACAGCTCAGAGACTATCGCTGTTGCTGTGCAGACACATGGATTTGGGCCTGTGTCTGCGGGAGTTTGCGCGTTCTCCCCGTGGTTGCGTGGGTTTTCTCCGGGTGCTCCGGTTTCCTCCCACATCCCAAAAATGTGCTCTTAGACTGATTGGGTAACAAATTGTCCCTATATTGGTCTCTATATGTCATTAAGACGTTAGGACGGCGGCGCAAGCTCGTTGGGCCGAAGGGCCTGTTCCCCGTGCTGTGTTGTTCTTTGTTCATCTAGGGAGCTGCTGTAAGAACAAAACACAGCAAGAAAATGAACGTGGGAACATATGACAATAAGGAAGGAATAAGGAAAATAAGGAAGGAAGTCCAAAAGATGTGCTGGTTAGGCGCATTGGCCACGCTCAATTCTCCCTGAACAGATGCCAAAGTGTAGTGACTAGAGGATTTCCACAGTAACTTCACTGCAATGTTAATGTAAGCCTGCTTGTGGCACTAATAAATAAAAGTGCTGAATCCAGAGAAGGCAGAAAGAGGATAGTCAAGAATGGGAGGTGGAGGTGATGGTACGCCTTGCTGTACAGTTTCTCCTGCTACTTCCAGCAATATTTTGCCTAACTCTTATGGAATAGATGAAAAAACTCCCTCCAGGTGAAAGTTTGAGAACTTTTTATAAATAAGTCAGGCATTACTTATGCAATATATACAGAAACATGGCAGAGAAAACTCTCTTTAGAATGCCACTACATTTTGTACAGATAGAATTCTATTATTTATTCTGAAAGTTTAAGTTCTCTGAATTGTAAAGCAGTGAATAGTGAACTGAATTCCGAGGTGAGGTGCAAGTGACTGCCTTTAATATTAAGGCGTCATTTGACCCAATGTGGCACCAAGCAGTCCTCACAAAATTAAAATCAATGCGAATTAAGCAGAAAACTCCCAACTGGCTGGAGTCAAACGTAGCACAAAAGAAAAAAGTTATGGATGTTGGAACACAATTATCTCAGTCCTAGGGCATTACGATAGGAGTAGCACCAAAACCTGTGAGTTACCTATGATCAGAAACATTAGTGGACCAACCACATAAAAACTGTGACAGAAGAACGTACCAGAGGTTGGGAATTTTGCCGTTATCTCACTTCTGACTCCCAAAAGCGTTCTGATAATTTAAAACACTCAAGTCAGGAATGCAATAGAATACTCTCACTTTCCTGGATGAGCACAGGTCCATCAAGCTCAACATCATACAAAATAAAGCAGCCCAATTGACTGGCACTTCAGGTATCACCTTAGGACATTCATCTCCTCCACCGATGGCATATCATGGCTGTAATGTACACCATCTACAAGATGCATTACAGCAACTCACCAATGCTCCTTGATTGCACCTTCTAAGCCTGAAAAACTTCTATGTAGAAGGACAAGGGTAGCAGGGCCATGGAAACACTACTTGCAAATAATTTTTCACTAAGTCACACAGCATTCTGACTTGGAAATATATTGACATTTCTTCATTGATACTGGGATCTGGAACTCCACCACTAACAGCACTGGGGGTATATCTACACCACATGAATTGCGGCCATTCCAGAAGGCAGTTTATCACCTCCTTTCCAAACTCATTTAAGGATGAATGACAAATGTTGGCTATGAAACTCCTAATGAATGATAATCACGAGGTTAGCAACAACAACTATTTACTAACTAATTCAAACATTGTGCAGAGTGCTTCAATATACATCTTCTCTGTTCAGCTGTGTCATTGATTCTAATGGTCAAAGCCAACACTCAGTCCTGGGATTTGTACACTCCAAGCCCATTGTGGACTCTCAGCCCATTGGGACAAGACCCTTCTGACACTTATGTCTTAAAGAGCTTGTTAGCACATTGGCCTTGCCACCAATGTCAATATCCAATGAATGAATTGAAAAAATGATACATCAATCACAATGGCCCCTCCACTTCCTACCGTCAACAAACTGAAGGTAACTGAATTTGGGTCACTCCTCAAAAAACCAAGGGAATGGATTATATGCAAGTTAACACTTTGGTCAGCTTAATGCAAGAAACTAGTTATTAAAACACAATATGCAATTGCATTAGTCTATTAACTCTGTCTGTCATTGTAAACTCTTTATCAATCGAGGGATTTTTGGCAGTCAGAATTTACTCCACTGCCAATGTGGCAGACATATTGCTCTGCACGGACATTGTTCTCACAGTCTAACCTCTAACAGAACCTTTCTCCTGTTGATCCTTTTAACAAATGTAAATGTTTCTTACACTTTAGTGATTAAAAAATTAATTGAGCATCTCTTCATCAATTACAATGAAGTCTGCTGTGCTTTTTACCTTTTATCCAAGGCCCTCGTGTACTGACAACATGTTTGGAAATGCTGCATTGTTCCATGCCAGGTGATAGATCAAATTAATTACTTTGTCCAAATTCTTTCTAAAAATACTGGGTATTGTTGCGATTAAAGACAACAAGGTCTATGTTATAGAGCATTACCTGTACTGCAGCAAAATTAATTAAATCAAGGATTGCATATAAACCTCAGGCAGTGTCTGACAGTCATTTGGAATGATTTCCTATTTAATAATAAAACTCAGCTCTATTCTCGCTGTCCCCAGAAAAGAAAGATTTATGTGAAGATAATTTATAAAGAAATGGAGACATTCAACCCTGGTTCAGACACATTATTAGAATTCCAATGTTTAGCACTTAAACAAAACGTGATAGAAAATAGGAACTGGGTACCTTTCAGCCACACTATCTATTAAGTAATAGTTTAATTGCTTTGTAACTACATTGGTGGTAACTGTAATTACATATTAATTAGTTGTTAATCATTCATAATCCTACTTGAAAAAGAACTGATTTCAAAAACCTACTTTATGTCAGCAGTAAATCTAGCCAAATGCCTCCTGCATATTGTTAAATGTGTTCACACTTTTAAGTACTATAAAAATTGCGATCTTATTTTTCTATTTCAGTGTAGACCTGATCCATAAAATTCAATGTCATATGACCAGAATATTTATAAATATAGTCCCCCAAATCGACATGCAGTTTCCATTTCGGTAGCAGTTTTTGTTTTTGAGAGCCTGTCAATTTTGGATGTATCGTGGCCTGCGTGCATTTCCATCTATTTAATGATTGCACTATCACTGACAAACAGTTCTGTGGATTTCCTGCAAATCGTGTTCCATGTAGCCTAAAGATCATTGTAATAAATGTAATTGAGGATGACTTTTGTTAGACTGTCTGAATCCATGACTTTCTACCTCCCCACTGCACCAAGGGTGATGTTGAATGAAATTTAAAAAAAAAGATGTACCTGGTGCCAACATTAAGAAGTTCTTTACTTTGGATCCAACAAGGTAGTGAGACTTTGAAGAGGAACTGTTTACTTATTGGAGAGATTTTGGAACTCTTTCTGATAATGTTGTATTTGATATTCAATTTTGAGGATCTTAGATCACTGATATTTTTCGCCCAACCAATAATAAGACATTGTAAGTTAGAGTCATAGGGCTCCCCGTGGACATTCTCTTTGTTAATGGAGGGCAAAGAGGAGCAATACAAAGGAAAGACAAGTAAGGCAGCATTTGAAAAAGATGCATCAAACACAATACAAACGGATTCCCCAACCCCAATCATCTCCAACCTCCCCTTCTGCCTCCGTCCAAATTGTTCAGAAGCTATTCATAAATGAGAAGCTCAACATAAGAACAGTTCACATCACCAAACAAGCAGTAGACAACTTGTGCCAACTTTTGTGTGAGGAGTTGCACCCAAGCATATCTGCTTGGACAAGCCTGCCTGTGGCTGCGATTATGACATTTGGCCATAGTTTTTGTGTCACTGGCTCATTTCAAACAGCCATAGGTGGTGATCTGTACAGCATCACTCCCCCACATTGCTGTCTGGGCATTGTCAGATAACTGAAAGTGAGGAATTGATCTAAGTTTGGCATCAAAGCAGGGAAGCAGTGTATTAGGTTCATTCAGTATTCTTACAGTACAAAATTCAATCAATGGCACACTGGGACCATTCTAAGCTCCCTTTTATTAATAGAAATGGGTATCACCCATTGAATGCCCAGATTATAGGTGACGATGTGCAAAACATTCTGTGTTGATGCTGAATTAGCTACAACTTGGCATGATTGCTCATCCACTCTTTGTATTTATGGTAAGTTTAATCAGAAGATAACTCAATTTATATCGTAAGTTTTCAAAGATTTTACGTGCAAAATGTCCTAACTGATTTTCAGCTTAAATAGTCATTGCTATGTTTATACATGTTGTAATTTCAAATTCTTTTTGATAGATTTACCCTTAGCTTTAGGCAAAATTGGGTTTCGATAGGTAAACTTATGTTTTCTATCAGATGAAGTTTGAGCTATATTAGAGACACAAGACAAAAAAAGGTCCTCATTCCTATATTTACGGAAAATAAAACAAGCTACACATGTTGTGCTGCAAACCTCTACAAATCAACAAAAACAAAAACACATTGGCACAGCATATGGCTTGGACTAAAAAAGCTACAAAAAGATTTATTAATAGATCTGATTATAGACTTGCAAGTATAAATCAACAGAACAGGGCAAAGAGTACAGTTCTTGATTCTTGTTATTCTTTGAAAACTGATGTTCCAAAATCAGAGCGACAAGAGGTCAGTTGCAATGCTTTGTGTTTAAGCTTTCAATAGCCCTCATTGAAACTTGCCTCAGTATAGCAACTGCACTGTGTGGTGGAAATGCAGGCACTGAACTTAGAGCAATCCTGCTGTACTTATCTCCATTCCATGACAGCTTCTAGCCACAGAACTGTCGATCAAGAGTCAGAACAAAGATACAATGACAGGGATGACTCCCACGTGGCATTGATTGCGAGTTGCATCCTGCGTCTGTTTTAACCAGAAGATGCTGATCATGACACAATGTAGGTCTGGTTAGTTTTCCTTTGAAAAAACAAAGCTCCCCTCTGATGGGTCTGTCTTTGGGGTTAATGACGGCATCTTGTCTTGTGGTGGCAACTTCGCATATATCAACATAGCACAGGCCTAGGGAAGATCAATCAATCAGAACTTGATAAGAGACTGTTTATAGGCACATTGTAAACAATGTGCAGCAGACTCCTTTTCACTTCAAAATCACACTCAGACAGTTTATGAATCTTTCTTTCACAAAGACAGCATGAGTCTCCCACAGAAAGCAAATACCGAACCCATTATGAAACAGTAGGGAGCACCACAAATACCTATTAAACAATTTACTGTAGAGATTAATACGCTGTGGAACATGACAGATTCCTACAGTCATCATTGTACATTGTTTGAGAACAGAAGACTCTTCATTTTATGTCTTGGATATTTTAAGGTTAAATATGCTGAGCATGGCTCAATGCAATATTTTCTGCCCACCATTGTGACCAACTATCAAAGCATTTTCTACACTACACCAGTGCGATATTTTCAATTATCTGCACCAGCACCCCCCTGGTCTCTTATTCCAGATTACCAGTTTTGGGTGAATAACCCATTGTTGTGAGGTACTGGAGTGAGATATCCCAAACTCCCTTATGAATTCAATCTTTACTGGCAGTAAACAGGGAGGATGTTTTTCATCTATTCAGGTTGGGCTGCATTTAAACTGTGATCGTTACCCTTCTGACCTATTGCAACAAATAGTTCCAAAATATCTGTGTTTACAGGAACAGCACTTCTCCAACAACTGAGACAGATGCATTGGTTTTGTGACACTTTTCCTCAAGCTTTCTGCAATATTTTTTCTTACATTATGGACAGGAAGAAATACTTGCATTTTAATAGCTGGCTTCAAAACCTCTAAAAGAAATTATAGAATCCCAACAGTGCAGAAAGAGGCCATTTGGTATGTCAAACCTGCACAGATAATAATCCCATCCAGGCCATATCCCCATACCCTCACATATTTACTCTTCCTATCCCATCTGACACTCAGGGCAATTTGTCGCGGCTAACCTGCATGTCTGTAGGAGGAAACCAGAGCACCCAGAAGAAACCTGCACAGACCTGGGGAGAATGTGCAAACTTCAGACAATGACTCCAGGCTGGAATTGAGCCCGAGTCCCTGGAGCTGTGAGGCAGCAGTGCTAACCACTGTGCCACATGCCACCCAGAGCCTATAAAGTACATTTGAAGTGAAGTCACTGTTGTAACAGAACCATAGAAAATTTAAGGCACAGAAGGAGGCCATTCATCCCACTTTGAGCATGCCAGCCCAAGGACATTCAGATGCCATTTCTAATCCCACCTTCTTGCACCCGGCCCATAGCCGTCAGCTTACAGCACTTAAAGTGCAGGATCAAGGTACTTTTTAAAAGAGTTTAGGATCTCCACCAACTAAGGCAGCAAATTCCAGACATCCACCACCCTTTGCATTAAAAGGTTCTTCATTATGTCCCCTCCACACCTACTTCCACTTATCTTGATCTATGTTCCTGTTTCTAGAATTCTGCACCAAGGGAAAGTTAATGTAGTGATATGGTGGCCCATTTACATGCGGAAAGTATTACCTCAATACTGCACTGAGTGTTAGGCTTGATTTTGGGCTCACATCTGCAGTGTAGGACTTAAACACACAACCTTCTAAATCAAAGGTGAGAGTACTTCCACTGAGCTAAGGCTGACATATGAATCTTGAAAAATGTAAGCTTCGTTTCATGTAACAAAGAGAGCTGTGACATTTTGTAAAGCAATCTACGTGTTGTAAATATAGATGTGCGCAAGTATCCTGAATACCACTGGTTTTTGAAGTATTTTAATGTCATCCTTTCAAATGGCTTAGTGTAATCACGGACTCCCATCTGAATTATACGATATAATACCTGCAATGTGAAAGTGCTGCATGTAAAAAGAAACAGATATTTATTTCCAAACATCAGTGAGATGAAGATGCCTGTTTGCACTGCATGTTATGTCTATCCTGGCAACAGCTAAGTGAGAGTAAGATCTTGGAGGGTTCAACAGGGTTATTTATTCATTCATTGGATGCAGGCATCACTGGCTAGACCAGCATTTATTGCCCATCGCTACTTGCCCTTGAGAAGGTGATGATGAGCCCTTTTCTTGAAACGCTTCAGTCTATGTCTTGTAGGAATACCCACGATGTTGTTAGGTACAGCATGGTAGCACTGCTGCTTCACAGCTCCAGGGACCTGGGTTTGATTCCCGGCTTGGGTCACTGTCTGTGTGGAATTTGCACAGTCTCCTCGTGTCTGCATCGATTTCCTCAGGGTGCTCCGGCTTCCTCCCACAGTTCAAAGGTGTGCAGGTTAGATTGATTGGCCATGCTGAAAAAAAAATTGCCCTTACTGTCCTAAGATGCGTAGGTCAGAGGGATTAGTGGGTAAATGTGTAGGGATATGGAGATGGATCCTGGGTGGGATTGTGGTCAGTGCAGATTCGATGGGCTGAATGGCCTCTTTCTGTACTGTATGATTTCTATGATTCTATGAGGTATTGAGTTCCAGGATTTTTATCCAGAGGTTAGGTGTGGGACAATAATGGCGGAACAACCCAGGGAGGTAGTTGCACAGTGGAATTATCACTGGACCCAGGGCAGTGCTCTGGGGACCCAGGTTTGAATCCCATTGCAGCAGATGCTGAAATTAGAATTCAATAAAAAGGTATGGAATTAAAAGTCAAACAATGACCATGAAACCATTGTCAATTGTCGTTAAAAAAAAAGACATTTGGTTCACTTGGGAACTAGGGAAGGAAATCTGTCATCTTTACCTGCTCTGACCTACATGTGACTCCAGCAGTGTGGTTGTCTCTTAAATGCCCTCTGAAATGGAGGGCAGTCAGGGATGGGCAATAAATGCTGGGCCCAGATAGTAATGGCCACATCCTGTAAAAACAAAAAAAAGGTAGACAGAATGCTGGGATAGGACTGTGGCAGGGTGGGTAAAGCAAACATTCTGGGAGCAGAGCACATAGAAAGCCGAGAAAGCAGGAACTCGGGAGGATAAGAGAACATGTACTTCTCTGGCCACTGTTCACTCACTCTTGACTACAGTGCCCTGGACATTAACCCATGCCACCTCCTCTTAATGTTCGACCTGAATTGCAGATGTACCCAAGATGGTCACATTTGACCCTAATTTTAGAACCACCATTGAATATAATGGGGATGGTGGTGGAGGGGGTCACTTATTTTGATGTGGAATGGCACAGCCTTATATGTTATAAAGCTTTCAAGCAGTTTCCCTCCTCACATCCACAATCTTGAAATGTCTTCAAACAGCATGCTTAGGGCTAATTCCCCTGGACAAAAGTGAAATCCCAACCATGTGATCCTTCTACTGTCATCACGGGACTGGCTGTCACATTAAACAAGCAGAATCAGATACAATGCTGGCGCAGTGGTACACTTGTTAGCACTGCTGCCTTACAGCTCCAAGGACCCGGATTCGATTCTTGGCTTTGGGTCACTGTCTGTACAGAATTTGTCTGCACCGGCTTTTTCCAAGTGCTCTGGTTTCCTCCCACAATCCGAAAGGTGTGCTCATTAGGTGTAGTGGCCACGCTAACTTCTCCCTCAGCATGCCCAAACAGGTGCCAGAGTGTAGTGACTTCACTGCAGTATTAACTGCAGGATTTTCACAGTAACTTCACTGCAGTATTAACGTAAGTCTACAGTTGGGAACTTCTAGGTACTCTTGTCTTACAACTGCCACCTCGCTCATTGCGGTCTGCCAATGTAACAGATTCCAGGATCGCCACATCCTTCAACGGGAAAGAATCCAGGAATAGTAGTGAACTGGGAAATCCAACAAACAGCAAGTGAACTGAAATCAGATCTGATCAGCAGATTTTAAGAATTAAGCACAATCCCAGTTGAGGGGAAGCAACAAGAGATATAGCCAATCCAAAGATATGTGACTTTACATGCAAGGATAATTTTGAAGATAAGATGAAGTGAAACATCTTGTGCAAATTTCAGAGCTGTTCCTAATTTTTAAGCTTTGCTGTACATCACAAGCAAAGAAGAACAAGCAAGCAGAAACTCCATTTACCACAAGAGTGACTAATGTAGTGACATCAATTTTAAGAAAAAAAACACAAGCTATAAGTAATCACAAAAAGCACACAGTGCTAAGATCTGCTATGAGCAGCATGGTGGCACAGTGGTTAGAGACCTGGATTCAATTCCCTGTTTGGATCACTGTCTGTGCAGTGTCTACACATTATCCCCATGTCTGCATGGGTTTCTTCTGGGTGCTCCCATTTCCTCCCATAGTCTGAAAGACATGCTGGTTAAGTGGATTGGCCATGATAATTTCTCCCTCAGTGTACCAGAACAGGTGCTGGAGTGTGATGACTAGGGGATTTTCACGTAGCTTCATTGCAGTGTTAATATAAGCCCACTCTTGACAGTCAAAAACACTATCTTAACTATAACTTTATTGGAGCCAAATAATTTAAAAATCTTTTCCAATTCCCTTAGATATTCATAATTTTAATAATCTTTAAGAAATATCATTTTGATCTTGTTCAACAATTTCAACGAAAATTCTTGCATGAACTCAACGTTCAACACAAATCGTAACACATTGATCCCATGAACTACACTGATGTATCATGTCTGTCAAACTATCTTTTGATTTTTTTTCTCTGTCATCTAGGAAATTTGAATAACTTTTGTTTTCAAATTCTGACTTTTTAAATGAAAGGAACTGTTGGAGATCAAGATAATACAGTAAGTAAAAATAGTCGACTGTAAATCATTTAAATATAAATCAGTTTTGGATCATTTTTCTGACCAATTATTACTAATATTAGAGAATTGCATGAACATTTACTAAAATTGAAAGCATGAGACTATTATTCTGTCTCATTCAAACTGACCACAAATGCATACCATTAACAGAACATGACAAATTTATGAATGCATTGATTAGGAGCACTTGACATGAATGAGCATTTTCTGAGCAATAACATGCAAATTTAATCAACTCCCACCAACGAGAGAAAAACGATTCAATGAAACACTTCAGAATCAGAGTTACTGCAGATGTCAGATTCATCTTTTCATTTTGTTAGGAGATTTTTCATTGGAATATATTAAAAAAACAGAAATTAAATTAATTGTCCACTTTGGCAGGATCAAAGATTGCTTGTCGTTATTGACAAAGTACCCTCATAATGCTAATGAACCTGATCTGATATCCATCTAAAACTTGATACAAAATGAGGAATAGACTGAGAAACTTCCTGATTGCTGCGGCTCAGTTCAATATTGAACAGAGTATTTGCCAGCCGAACCACCAAGGAATTACTATTATTGAAATCTCAATGCACTTAATGGCACAATTTAAAAGAAAGGTTTGTTTTGATTTGATTTGATTTATTATTATCAAATGTATTAAAATACAGTGAAAAGTATTGTTTCTTGCATGCTATGCAGACAAAACATAACATTCATAGAGATGGAAACGGGAGAATGCAGAATGTAGTGTTACAGTCATAGCTGGGGTGTAGAGAAAGATCAACTTAGTGCAAGGTAAGTCCATTCAAAAGTGTGATAGCAGCAGAGAAGAAGCTGTTCTTGAGCTGTTCTTGGTAGCCTGATGGAATGTTATTCCTTTTTCATTAACCACTCCTTTATAAGATATTGTGCCATTTGTTTGGATAACACAGAGGTGCAATCTTACCATTCATGCCACACTCCCGCTGCAGTAAGGTCAGAGAATTTAGCGGCTATCCAAATCCCCATTCATTGTGATGGAATGGGAAAATCCCATCGGCATGAATGATAGAAAGATTCCAGCCAGAATATTTTATTGGTAATATACATTTATAAAAAAAGTTAGTGCCATTTAATGACATCAGCCAAGGTATACACGTTCCTTCATAAAATATTCCAAGTCCAGAACATTGCTTAGATTTCATATTAGTGCCTAATCCAAATTTTACCAACTTCATTAAATAAGATTTTATTTACAGCTGAAAGAGAATACAGTATTTAGCAACCCAAAGAGCAATTTAGTTGCTAAATACTGTATCCTGATTCTATATTTCAATCCTTTTGTGTCCTTATTTTACAGATGGGCTGGCTGGAGGTTGCTATATGAACACTCCTCAGTGTAATACATAAGGATAAATAAATATTAAATTACGTCCTACTGAGATTGTTAAGAAGCTGTAGCTCTTGAAGCTGTTTAATTGCCTTTACTTGGAATATTTGAAACTTAAAAGATCTGCCTGGAAGCTTTTCTCTTTGCCATGTTCCATGCAAATTTAATTTGACTCTTTAGCTGAATCTATCCATTGGAATAATTGATTTTGAGAACTATTTATCTTGCGAACAGTGGGATCTGTCCTTTGCCATATTCTGGTGACGTGTTTGTCTCTTCTCTCCTGTCATCCGTTCATTCCTTCAATACTGTCATCTCTATTTGTGCAGTGACTTTTCAGTTGACAGTGCTTCGTCTACCTTACTAATCTCTTTTCTCCATGGTTTGGATCAATGGGTCGGGATTGAACCATGACCTGGTTCGCTCTAACAGGGCATTCCCAGTTCCTGTAAAATAACCAGCAGATTTTTATTTAAAAAAATGATCTGATAACGATTCATTATTGTTCACCCCAAAAAAACAATCTTCAACAGCTGCTGTTAGCTGAATTCTTGCAGCTGTTTTTTTGAAACAATAATGCAAGTGCTGTACATAACAAAGGAACAGATCAGTCAGCTGAGAATATTAAGTAGGAAGTCAAGGCACGGCTACAGGTCAAAGCAGCATAGGCAAAACAGATGGGGCAGTGAATTGAAGCTATGCAGCAATACATACTTATTAGACAAATCCACTTCAGTATGCTTTGGAGTAAGGATGTTGTGCCTATCCTGCGATTTTGATGGCTAAGGTACCATCAACAATGTTGTCCGCATTATGTACTGACGTTTGAGTTGGAGTGGTGGTTACCTTTCCGTAAACCAACAGAAAGCCAGATTTTGAACTGCTTGGAACTATGTCGACAAGCGCAGTAATTTTATTGCAAGGGGAAGAGATATTTACATTTACATCATTTGCTGTGACATCCTTTGTGTTTGCGGTAGCCAAGCACTCCATTTAGCACAAAGGATCTGTCAAACTCTGTGTCATTGTTACATTCCTAACATGATCCAGTCCAGATTCAATAGCACATCTTCACCTGTGAAGGAAAAATTCAAACAAGGTCATTGTTGGTCATCAAATCAGTGTTTGAAACAATGTCAATTTAAGCTGAAGTCAGTTTAAACTTGTGAAAATGTAGATAGTGCCAGAGAACATATTCAGCAATATCCATAGTAATACGTGAGCGTACATCGTGACATGAACAATTATATCTTTCTTTTGCAGTACGTGATTCTGTATACAGTATTGTTCATGCATGCTAAATTCCCACTTCAGAAATAGCACAAGTCACTTCATTGAATTTTTCATGGTTAAAAGAAGTAGTTCTATGTTACCGACTCTAGATTCGATGTGTGCGCCCTGAGGCAGTTGCGACGTGACAATTGATCTCATCACCCCTGAGTTAGGGGGGCAATATTTTTCAGTACTGATTCCTATTCATGGTTTGATTCTCGAGTTCAATGACCCCGGCTGGAAAATGTGCATGTGTAGGTTCAACTCTGATGTCTCTCCTGACAAAATAACCCAGTGGCATTCATTTCTCGTGCTCACCGCATAGAAAATGGCTATGTGGGCAATAATACTGAAAGGTACCTTTTGCCCTTAAAGCTATCTCCTAATCAGTTCTTTTAGGGAAATGATGAAGGAAGATCAGACAGTCTCAGTCCAGTAACTGTAGCAACAGAATGATTTGAAATCAAGTCACTCTCTGGTTTGATCTTGTTAGGTTGGAAGAGAGATTTTGTTGTTTAAGATTTTGATGCCATGGGCCTGTGGATGAAGAAACCTCTGGCCATATGAACTTCTTATCCATTACTCCCCATGTAAAAATTCTACCTCATACATCTCCTTCAAACCTTGCCCATTACACCTTAAAACTATGTCCCCTAGTAATTGACTGTTCCAGCCTGGGAAAAAGCTTCTGACTATCCACTCTGTCCATGCCTCTTGTAGACTTCTATCAGGTCTCCCCACAACCACTGTTGCTCCAGTGAGAACAAACCAAGTTTCTCCAATCTCCCTTGATAGCTAATACTCTCCATACCAGGCAACATCCCGGTAAATCTTTTCTGTACTCTCTCCAAAGCCTCTGCATCCTTCTGGTATTGTTGGCAACTAGAATTGAACACTATATTCCAAATGCGGCCTAGCTAATGTTCTTTAAAGCTGCAACATGACTTGCCAATTTTTAAACTCAGTGCCCTAGCCAATGAAGGCAAGCATGCTGTATGCCTTCTTGACTACCTTCTCCAACTGCATTGCCACTTTCAGTGACCTGCGTACCTGTACACCCAGATCCCTTTGCCTATCAATATTCTTAAGAGTTCTGCCATTTATTGTATATTTCCTATCTGTATTAGACCTTCCAAAATGCATTGCCTCACGTTTGTCTGGATTAATCTCCATCTGCCATCTCTCCACCCAAGTCTCCATCTATATCCTGCTGTATCCTCTGATGGTCCTCATTGCTATCTGCAAATCCACCAACATTTGTGTCAGAATATGGCAGATGTGCAGGAAAGCTCCAACTCCATAAGGAGATGCATCACAAGTGGGTATGATTTATTTAAGAAGAATTGAAACAGAATAAATGGCAGGTTGACTGTATGGCTTGCTTCACTTGTCTGTCAGCTTCTTTTCGCTTCATCCTCCAGTACCATCTTTGGTGTTTTTTTAATATTGCATGTTGAGTGCCAGCATTGGAGACAAGTTTGGAATGAAGTTCCCATAATAATTTATCATTCAATGAAGAACTTCAGCTTGGATATATTCTTCGAGGCTGTTACTTCTTGAATGGCCTTAACTTTATCTTCTATCAGATGTAATCCCTGAGCATTCACTCTAAAGCCCAAATAAGTCACCTCTTTTTTCTGAAAAGTACACTTCTCTCTACTTAGTTTTATCTAGCTTTCTGGAACCTTTTTTAAAACATCCTCCAGGTTAGTTAGGTGCCTATCTTCCAGTATTTAGTACATTATCCAAAAAACCAACTACTGTAGGAAAATTTTGCAATGGGCTCTCCATTGTGCACTGAAAGATTGCACAAGCGGACAAGACAAGGTTTCAAATGGCAACCTGGAATACTGATACAGGCCCTTATGTGTGTCAATACTGATGAATTCCTGGAAGCCAGTTCCAGTTGCTGACATGACTCATGTTTAATTTAGTGTTTGTTAGACACCCAGCCAACTTTGTGTACAAGTACTCTATTTTGGGTGCAGGGTTTTTGCTGCCCAATTTATTGTTATTTTGTAGTCTCTGGAATAATTGTACAGAATATTGGGTTTAACTACTGGCACAATGAGAGATTTCCATTCCACAAATTGCACAGGCTTTATGATGTCCAGTTCTTCTAATCATCTAAATTTAGTCTTCATCTTCTCACGCTGTTAATAATACTCTTCTCCTCTCCATCATTTTGTTTGCTTTGAGAAAAATATTGTAAACGTTCAACATGTTGAACCCAGTCTTCCCAATTAGGGTGAAAGTACTCTACTTTTCGGAATAGAGGCATTGTTGTGACTTATTGACTCTTCATTGGAGCTGGCTTGAATGAATTGTGCAGAAGGCCTGCTGTGTCTTTCTTTGTGGTAATTTAAAGGCATTCCCGTTGATTCTCATTGCCAATGTGATGCCTCTAAAGGACTGGCGATCACCAAGTTTAATAACAAAGCAAAGTATTTATTGTAGCAAATAAACTATGTACAGAGTGCAAGAAATGTGTTACCAATTGCTTTGATTCCAGTCTCAGGCTGACTGGGAAAGCCTACCCTCAGCCTGAGGATTTGCATGTTTTGAGATGATTTTGACCACTCAGGCCACATAACACCCTTCATCCCCAAAACCTCATCTGCTAGAAGCTTCTTACTACTACACCACTCTTCAATATTCGGGACTAAACAAGAAAACTTGGCAACTGGTCACAGTGGCAAGGATTAAACTGGGTAAAAATATTTACAAAATAGCTCCGGTGTTGGTGAATATTCTGTCTTGGCTACTGAAGGGTACCCATTTGAACTGATATATGAATTAGAATTTTTAAGTAAGATTCTATTGAACATTTAGGATTGGTAATCTAGCGAAGCTGAAAACAAAGGGTGTTGCTTTATCAAGATGGCAGGATGTGTGTCCTTGTCATCATTTCCATGCATGGGTTGTCAATCTGAGAAACGCAGATGAATCAAGCTCAGACATTGTAATCTGCTCTCATCAAATCATTGACAAAGCTCTGGGAGGAGGTAACCCTAACATGAATGTAGTATCATATCGAGTGACCTAAAAAAGAAGGTGCAGCCCACGAAACACATCTTAAAAACAGGGTTAAGAATCCATCAATGTCCGTCAAACAAGATTAAAACTGTTATGATAGCTGCAATGCCCTTTTGTTTTGCTGCCTGCGCATGTTAATTAAAAACGTCTTAAATGGTGAGTGGTGATGATATCGTGAAGAGAATCTGGTTTGAGTTGATATTATAGCCACAGTGAGAGAGCTGAATTAATGTAAGCACAATTGAAATGTGAGCACTGAAGCACCCTGGGTTAATGACTGTAGCAACTAATATTAAATCAGCTTCTTCACACTGTCAAACTGAGTAACTCTTCCAAGTCAATTCCCCCACTGATAGTCTCAACACGTATATAAGAAAAGTTAACCACAGGAAATAGAAACCAAACCTGAGAGTTAAAGAGGGAGGATATTTCATCCAACTCACCCAATCCAACACCATTTTCTCTTTTGTATTTGATCAAAGATTGAAATATTTAAATATAATTTCCTGGTCAGATCTTTGAAACCAGGGCTTCCCAAATTGTTTCCTTTGTATGATCCCACATTAATGTCCCAGGCTTCACGTGACCTTAGAAAGAAAATTTGGAGTACACCAGAGTGGTTAAATAGGGTGTGAAGAGGATGAAGTGAAATGGTCAAGAACTTCAAGTTTCTAGGTGTCGCGATCAGCTACAACCTATCCTGGTCTCTCTGTGCCAACACTGTAGCTAAGAAAGCCGACTAGCGCCTCTACTTTTTTGGGAGGCTAAGGAAATTCAGTATGTCCGCTATGACTCTCACTAATTTTTACAGATGCACCAGAGAAAGCATCTTTCGCGAATGTAACACAGCTTGGCACGTTTCCTGCTCTGATGAATACCACAAGAAACTACTAAGGGTTGTGAACGTAGCCCAGTCCATCACACAAACCAGTCTTCCATCCATTAACTCCATCTACACTGCCCACTGTCTTTGAAAAGCAGCCAGCATAATCAAGTACCCCATGTACTCTAGACATACTCATTGGAATTCTACAGGCTCGCCTGCTACAATTCCATGGTGAATGAGAGGCAGACAACGGAAATGAACATTGGCCTTGGCTGGGAATTTCTGTTTCCACTAAAGAAGGCCATAAAATCCTAAAACCCCTGAAAGTTCTCTTTCAACTTCTTCCATTGGGAAAAAAGATACAAAAGTCTGAGATCACATATCAACTGACTCAAGGACAGCTTCTTCCCCGCTCCTATCAGTGTTTTGAATGGACCTACATTGCATTAATTTGATTTTGCTCTACATCCTAGCTATAACTGCAACACTACATTCTGCACTGTCTCTTTCCTTTTCACTTATGTACTCTATGAATGGTATGTTTTATCTATATAGCACGCAAGAAATAATATTTTTGACTGTATCCAAGTACATGTGACAATAATAAATCAAACCAAATGGGAGTGTTTTTGATTGCAGCTGAATGACAAGGTAAGAGTTGCCATCAGTTGCTGAATCGAGGGATGGGGAGACTGGAGTGAGATTCAGTGTGATGGGAAGTGTCTAAACTACAAGGAAGTCAAAATCTCTTGTAACGTTTAAGAAGTTTTTAGATATTCTCTTGCAGTCACGTAACTTCCAGGGCTATGGGCCAAGCAGTGGAAAATGGGATTAGCGTAATCAGATCTTTGTTCACCAAAGTGGAAATAATGGGCCGAACGGTCTTCTTCTGGGCTGTAAATCTCTATGAATCAATGATTTTTAAAATAGGAAACTCATCTTTTTGGATACCTTTTTAATGCAGTGGGAACCAAGTCTCAAAGAACTGTCCATTAGGCCACATCCACCATTAGATAAAGAACCAGGTAAACTTAAAGGAACCTCACAGTTGTTAGCTCTCAGTCTAAGCTCCACTGCCACCATTTCTGCCTCAGGACTCATCACCACTGGGGCCATGAGTGCACAAAACCCTGCCTTAAGCTTTGGAGAGCTTTCACACACAATCAGAAATAGAAGCTCCATTGATTTGCGGGGGTCAAACGCGTTCACCAGTGATTGGAATGCCTTGTGTTCTTGAACTAAATCTAAAATGGGGATTAATTAATCAATTCATTACAAGCAAAGACAGCCTACATTATTTTCCCTGCCTCAGAAAAGCTTCTACATGATACCTTCCTGATGGCTGCACTTATCATAATATCGACTGTGAGTGGGGAACCTGCTCTGCCTTATTCCATTGTACTAATATTAGTTAAAACATGCACTATGCTATCAAACAATTAAGATTGCATCTATATTAAGATCCCTTTATAATTATATGAAGTCCATTAAAGCCACCAAGGTCAACACAGCATCAAAATTGAATTAATTTTTTTGTTCCAATTCTTACCATTTATTGAAAAGCTTTGGGAAATCTGAATTCTAATGCACAGAAAAGCCTCAGCAGCAATACTCCCTAAAAGCAAGAACCTACAAGAAGAAAGATTACAGTTCAGCAGTATGTTATCAGAAAACACGACTAATCATGCCCTTAATGCAGCTGTCGACAATAATTTAAAATTCCAGTGAGGCTGTTTAGACCCTCAAGCTTCTTTGAAAACATGTCTTCGCTGGAAATGTAACTGGAGCATAGATTTCAGGAAAAGCAGATGCTCCGCTTTCTCATTGTCAAGTTCAAAGTTAATTTTGACTCTTAATGACCCAATTACAGCCCGTAAAGTATAAATTATGTGATCATAGCTATTATATTTATTTGTAAGGCATTGCTTTAATTCATTATACTTTTCGTTGTTTAATAATCGAGAGAGTTAAAAACATAAGGACGGAATGGTGGCACAGTGATTAGCACTGCTGCTACTCAGTTCCAGGGACCCGGGTTTGATTCCTGGCTTGGGTCAGTGTCTGTGTGGAGTTTGCATGTTCTGCGTAGGATTCCTCTGGGTGCTCTGGTTTCCTCCCACAGTCCAAAGACACGCTGCTAAATTCTCCCTCAGTGTACCCAAACAGGTGCCGGAGTGTGCAAACTAGGGGACTTTCACAGTAACTTAATTGCAGTGTGAGTGTAAGCTTACTTGTGACAAAAAAGTACCTTTGATTAAAAGTAGGTAAAGCTTTCACATATATTCTGAAAGAAAAGTTCAGTGCACGCCTCCATTGATTTGCAGGGTTTGCAGACCTTCACTAGGGATTGAAATGCTTTGTGGTGCTGAATTTAATCAGAAGTGAGGATTAATTACTCAACGCTAATATAAACACTTAAGCTTGTCAATCCAGCAAAGTATGCACCATTTAAAAGTGAGTAATTCTTATAGAAATGTAAGTCATCAATAAGATACCTGGCATGGAACAACTGAACTAATAGTCAACATTGTTTATCCAGCAGTTTTCTCAAGCAGAACGAACTGGACAGGATTATTTTGACATCATATAAAGTTAATGTGAATAAAGGTTTAGAGAATGTAAAACAGGTTGGCAATTCATCATCACCTGTTTCACACTATCAGTGTCAAAATTCTACCCCGAAAGTTACACTGACCTGGGAAACATTAAAGAAGGGCATCGAAGAAGAGGATGCTCTAAGATTTTAGCCATGGCACTGAATGCTTTGTTGGAGGAAATGGAAAGAAGGAGTGATGTACTATACTATATGTTTCCAGACATGGTCAAAAGGGTAGTGGGAGCAGACTGAGAATGAAGTTAATTGCTCTGAGGATCTGAATGCAGTGCCATAAGAAGGCCAATTATAACACACAAGTCAACCACGTTCATCAATACATCTTCAGTTGGGAGATCCTAACAACTGCACCACTTATCTCAAGCACTGCACACCACATTCCCCCATCACTCATCTACCAATAATCTCTATCAACCAGGACATATACCTAATATTCAAAGTTTCACTTCAGTCTCACCCCACCTAATATTGTTGAAAACCTCACATCCATACTCACAGACTTCACATCACCAGATAGTCAAGCTGATTCTTTCAATCAAATCATGCAAGCAGATTGCATTCAACTCATTGACACCCTCCCTGTCTCTTGTAGGACGTGTTGGCACACAGCTAGAACTACCTGGAGGGGACAGTTTTGTCAATATGTCTTAAAACCCAGGAGGAGATGATGCTGAACATTATTGGTATGGTCATTGATGTGGTCGTGGTTGCTCTGACACTTTCATTACAATCCTTCTTTTTATATCCCACCTCACCTTCATCTGACACTTTCTTCTGATTTACAAACTGCACCTCTCTCCAAGCCACAACCTTCAAATGCAAAAGAAGTGCAGCCTGTCAGGCCATAGAGGAACAGCAGGAAAATTATGATGCTCAAGATGCATGGTTACGCAATTTCCGCCAGCTCAGATATTCTGCCAGAACACTTTCCTCCAGACTTCATTACAGACTTCATCCAAACATGGACAAAAGAGCAAAACTCAAGAGGGAAGGTGAGAGTGATTGCCTTTAACATCCAGGCAGCACTTGACAGAGCATGACATCAGAAACCAGTGTGAATCAGACTAAATTCTCCATTGCCTGCAGTCACACCTAGTACAAAGGAAGATGGTTGTGGTAGCTATAGGCTAATCATCTCAGTTCCAGGATGTTTCTGCAGAAGTTTCTCAGATTAGTTTTCCACCGGCTTAACCACTTTCAGCTGCCATGAGTGACTTTCTCTCTATCATAAGTTTAGAATTTGGGGTATTCGCTATCAATTGTACAGTGTTCATTTTGTTTGTGTTTCCTCTGATAATGAAACTGTCTGTGACCACACACAGTAAGACCTTGATCAGCTTAGGCTGATAAGTGGCAAGTAACACTCATAACTCAGCAGTGCAGGAAATAGCTTAATTATTGTCAATCAAATGCATCTCCATAGCTGAATCCCCCATCATCAACATCCTGGAAGTACATGATATATTCTTCCATGGAATGATTATATGTTTTCTGAAATCTATCAAATTCTGACTGTGTCTCACGGGCATTTAATGGATAATTTTTCTTGCATATTTTATCCAAGAACGCTAATACAAGGTCCAAACATTCATCTCTATCCACTGATGGGCATTCATCTTCTTGTAGAAAACGACAGGGCTATAACTTGTTTTCTCTTTGTTTGGGCTTTAAACTGTCTTCATATATCCACTGAATCCTTCTACTTGTCATACAGTTAAAACTCTAAGAACAGTGGAGCAGAATTCATATCCTGATAATTTATACTTGCTCTCTTCCATTTTGTGTAATAGCCACATGGATTTTAAATTTTCTGTCTGAATTTACTTAGTCTGGTTTCCAACCTTCATTTTTAGACAAGTGTCTTTTGTAATTATATTTTACCTATAAGAAGCCAGATCATAGAATTCCTACAGTGCAGAAGGAGGTCATTTGGCCCATCGAGTCTGCACTGACAACAATCCCACCAAGGCCCTATTCCCACAATCCCTGTATTTACCCTGCTAATCTCCCTAACACTAAGGAGCAATTTAGCATGGCCAATCCACCTAACTTGCACATCTTTAGAATGTGGGAGGAAACTGGAGCATCCGGAGGAATTGATGTACAAAGGGAGAATGTACGGACTCTACACAGACAGTGACCTAAGTCCAGAATTGGATAAAGGTCCCTGGTTCTGTGAGGCAGCAGTGCCACTGTGTCACCATGCCACCCACAGACGTTGATGGATTGAACTGGGGCTCACTCTTTACAGACATTTATAAGCATTTATTTACAGACATGCACATTACAAAGATAGACCTCCCAACACAAGCACACAGTTTTGCCTGTTCTGGGGCACAAATGAGGAAAACCTTGAAAGCTTGTGAGTTTATTATCAAATAAATCAGTTGGACTTAAACCTGGTGTTGTCAGATGTCTTACAGCACAAGTGAATCGCCAGATAAAGCACACTACATGCATGCAACTAAATACAATTAATGCCAAACAATTATACAATCAGAATAAGAACCAGAAGAACCCATGGGGCAGCACAGTGGCACAGTGATTAGCATTGCTACCTCCCAGCATCAGGGACCCAGGTTCAATTCCAACCTCAGGTCACTGTCTGTGTGGAGTTTGCATACTCTCTCTGTGTCTGCATGAGTTTCCTTTGATTTCCTCCCACACTCCAAAGATGTGTGGGTTAGGTAGGTTGGCCATTTTAAATTACCTCTTAGTGCCAGGAGGACTTGCTAGGGTAAAATGCATGAAGTTACGGGTATAGAACTTGGATGGGATTGTGGTCAGGGCAGACTCAATGGCCTCCTTCTTCACTGTAAGATTCTATGATAAACCAAGCAGCAACCAATCTGTAAGTAGTTGATGGTCCTTTGATGGCGGGAGTAACTATGACTCTCTTAAGGAGGACTCTCTCGGGGGGACTCTCTTGAGGTTTCTGGTTACTCCCTCGAGAGTGACTATGACTCTGTTAAGGAGGACTGTCTTGGGGGGACTCTCTTGAGGTTTCTTGGTTACTTTAGCTGTGCGAGTCTTGTCGTTTCTGTCGCACAGTGAGCTGCGCCTCCACGTCGGTCCCGCCGGGCAATGTCACCGCTACTCCATCGCGGTGACGGCAAAAGCAGCTGTCCCAGAATCGACACGGAGTAGTTGTATGTCTGGATGCCCGTGTCAGGCTGCAATTACAGACAGGTGGATGGATTGGCTTATGCCGAAATAAAGGCGATTTGACAGCCAATCCCAGTAGCTGTGTGGGTCTTCCGGTTTCTACCACACAGTGAGCCAATCCCTTCTGCGGGAGCCACCTGGTACTGTCTCCTTGGGCACAAGAGAGGGTATTCCGTGACTGGCCGAGAAACAAATAGCGGGGGTGATGCATGCTAGGTCCATGACCACTACCACTGGACTGCCAGCCAGGAGTGGTATCGCTGGAAGGGACTGTGGTGTGTGTTGCGTAGCTGTGGTATTCTTGGCGTTCTAGACCACAGTGAGTCAGTCCTCACCGATGGTCCCGTTAGGAATTCAGGCCTTCATGCTGGCAGGTGATGGTACTGAAGGGAATTTGACTGGCCGAGAACAGCCAACACGCTTCTATACCTATAAACCCAGCAATCGGTGAAAGAAAAAAGTTTTGGCTCGACAAGTTCCGGCTTGTCCCAGGGATAGTTGGTGATCCACTGGCGGATGCGGTCACGCCTATCTAGGTAGTAGAATGCACCCGTGACCTCCTACCCACACAATTCGGTACAGAGGGTAAGATGAACGAACGGAGCCTGGTGTGACATGGAGAAGGGACGTAGTGCCCCGTCTTGTCTGCGATGATCACTACCAGAGGATGACAAAAGATAATAACGGCACCGATTTCCACCCTAGGTGTCGCGGTACGTATGGGCAACACATCAGCCCAGTGATTAGCACTTCTGGCTGGTCAGCTATAAGAACCCAGGGTCGACTCCCGACCTTGGCCTGTGGCTGGGGGAGTTTGCACATTCTCCCCGTGTTTGCGTGGGTTTTCCCCGGGTACTCCGGTTTCCTCCCACATCCCCAAAAACGAGCTAACTAGGTTAATTGGCTGAGACAAAATTGTCACGTCACCTAATCTGGCTCCCCTTGATTCGGCCTAAATATATCCCCTAAATTCTAAATTCCCTCCCTCATGCAAGAGAACCGAGCACCGACCACACAGTACCGACAAAAGGCTCACTAAATGCCCATAAACATCAGGGATGATGGTAAATTGAGCTAGCTATAAAATCTTAGCTTAGATCCCAGCTCACACTCCAGCTAATAACATCTTAGCAGGGAATCCAACCGAGCCACAAATTAAGATCAAGTGGACCCCGGCCGGGGTTCTGCTAGTGGTAGACCAAACCGTTGACGAGTGACGTAAGGACTCGAAAAAGGCACTCACTCGAGTGTATTAAAATAGCTCTTTCATGGGTGTTCCAATGTGCAAGAATAAAGGAATGTGTTGGCTGGGAAAGTGAATTTCAAAATAGCACCGGTAACATCAAATCACTTGTACACTTATGAAAGTTACTGTTTACCAGCTCGGTATATTGCTAATGGGTGTCCATTGTGCTGAGTAAAATTCTCACCTATTTGTTATCTGGTGTGATTCACTCCAAAATGTGCTCTTGTACCATAGACATCACTTTAGAACTTTAAGAGCACTTAAAGTGTCACCAAAATTGGCATAAGCTTTTCCAATTTGTCACACTTACTCACTTCTGAGACTAAAAATTCAATCAAGGACAAAATTTTGGGATGAATGTCTCCAATTTCTCTTGTGCTGCTATAATCTGGATTCCAGTCACATCAATTCGAACTTTAAAAACTGCATTATGTAGCAGTGAGCATTTGTCATTTTACACTGTCTCATTCAGCCACTGTATGAATTGGAAATATTGGACTGTTGAGACGTGATTTCCTGAGATTGTTGTTAAGTTTTAATGTTTTAGGTTTATTTATTTTTTATATCACAAGTAGGCTTGCATTAACAATGAAGTTACTGTGAAAATCCCCTAGTCGCCACACTCTAGCACCTGTTCGGGTACACTGAGGGAGAACTTAGGATGGCCTTTGCACTTAACCAGCACACCTTTCCCTGCAGGAACACCTGGAGGAAACTCATGCAGATACAGGGAGAACATGTAGACTCCGCATAGACAGTGACCCGAGCTGGAAGTTGAATTGAATCCCCGGCGCTATGAGGTAGTAGTGCTAGCCACTGTGCCACTGTGCTGCCCCGTTAAGGCACCCTTCAATGCAAAGTGCAGGCAGCTTGCCATTATATGATACCCTAGCTGTACTCTGTTGGTGAATACTTATGTAAAATTTGTTAATGTATAAACAGAAAAAGTATTACATTCCCAGCACTGATACACTTCAACACGCACCCTGCATTTTGGAGTGAAATACAGCAGACAGCAAATTGGTGAGGATGTTTTTGCACTCAATGAAGACACATTAGAAGTATGCAAAGCTGGCCAACCAGAACCTGAATCAGTGCCTCACTCCTGTAAACAACAAAGTAAAAAAAGTTTGTACAAATTTCAGTCAATCTTTGTCCAATACTTTCTTGCAACATTATTATTGTCAACATCATTGGGAAGAAGGAAAGTTTATTTATTTATTATTAGTCACAAGTAAGGCTTGCATTAAAGCTGCAGTGAAGTTACTGGGAAATTCTCCTAGTCACCACACTCCAGCACCTGTTACAGTCAATGTACCCTAATCAGCACACCTTTCAGACCATGGAAGGAAACTGGAGTATCCGGAGGAAACCCATGCAGACTCCAGACAAATAATTTGGGAATTGAGCTGGGAATCAAACTCAGGTCCCTGGTGCTGTGCTAACCGCTATGCTATCGTGCCACCTTAATCAATCCTTAAACAATGGAGAATAAAAACTATTAAATCCCAGTTTCCAATGGTCCAGCAACTAAGTACAGTTTTGAAGTATTATAGTGTTCATGCTTCATAAAAATTACAGGAAGAAGCTATTTAGGCTATTGAGTTAGTACTCATTCTTCCACTGGATTTATCAAGATAAATTTTCCTCAACATTGTATTCTGCAGGCAGTAATCTGATGGAGCCAAATAACCACCCATTATAGAAACTGTTTTACTTTCAATGCATTGATTATGTTCCGTAATGGATGAGCAACCTGCCTGTGGTGAAGCTGAAAACATGCCCGGTTCATTGCAGTGCCATTTCTCTGTCCTCTCACCAGATACATCATTTTTAAAGTATTGTTCTGTTTCTATCCTTGTAATGGCTCTTTGCTTCAAAGGCCAATTGAAAGTGCTTCTCATTCTGAAAAAAAATGTTTTCAAACAGCTGTCTACAATTCAGTCTCTGTGGGAGTAATTTGAACTCCGAGTGGACATAAAGTGGGTGGCATTGCATCTCTTATGTCCTTAGCATCCTGTCCAAGTCATAATGAAGGTAGGACTTTGTTTACATATGTCTGCCAAGCCATAAATGCTAATCAAACGTTCATAGGCAATTTGCTAATCCAGGGGGCGAGCAAATTCCAGCGGTTCAGAGTCCAAATTGACATTTTATTCAGGGCAGAAGTGGTGTGAGATTATAGTCATATCTGCAGCAGACCCTAACATTTTTAAGATCCAAGGAAGAACATTAATGCTGCTGCTTAACTATAAAAATATTTGGGAAAACAAACAAATCCTTCCTTTTTAGAAATGGTCTTTATTGCTTTTTCTGCTCCACTCCAGGGACAAATGCTGCAGAGATTGTTCGGAGCATGTACCTTGTCAATTAATATTCCCAATTGCGATGTTGTGTCTTATGTATGATAATGAACCTCAATTAACATTTAACAGGCTCCCTACAAAACAACTATCTTCTGCCAACCATTTGGAAACAACAATTCAAGTGTTGACGAATGGGGACTGAGTAAGAACAGGAAGGTAAATGAATTTCATTGGCTTTTAACATGTGACCATCCCATTACCATCAGGTAACCAAAGTCAAAATCACTCCCATGTCCTTTATTACTAGATCACCAGCTAATGGAAATAGTCTTATGCAATTTGTACCCTGAAAATCAATAATTTTCAAAACGCAGGACTATGCACCATTAAAGTTTTTTTAAAGTTTATTTATTAGTATCACAAGTAGGTTTACATTAGCACTGCAATTAAGTTACAGTGAAAATCGCCTCATCGCTACACTCTGACACTTATTCTGGTACACTGAGAGAGAATTTAGCATGGCAAATGTACCTAACAAGACTGTTATGAATTTCTTATTCATGCACAGGATTGACACTGTCCCATTTTTTTCTTCATTCTGAGCATCCAAACCCAGCTACCCACTATTTTTGGGATGTATAAAGTCATGCCATCATTCACTGCTAGCCAGTTGCAAAGATGCTAACAGATATGATACAAAATCACAGAATCATAGAAACCTTACAGTGCAGAAAGAGGCCACTCAGTTTTTCGAGCCTGCACTGACAACAGTCTCATCCAGGCCCTAACCCTGTAACACCATATATTTACCCTGCTAATTCCTCTAAACATACACAACCCAGGACACAAAAGGGTAATTTACCAGTCAACCTAATCTGCACATGTTTGGAGAATCTGGAGGAAACCCACACAAATACAGGGAGAACATACAAACTCCATACAGACCATGAGCCAAACTGGGAATTGAACCCAGGGCCCTGGAGCTGTGAGGCAGCAGTGCTAACCACTGTGCCACCATGCTGCCCCGGCGTATTGTCAATTAGAGTGCAATACTAATGATGATGCATTTTCATGCTTACAATTACCTATTAATCAGATGCCATCATTTATTCTTGCTAAAATTCATTATTTTTTGCCAGTAGATCATTTGCTTGTGATAGCATCTCATGTTCAGAGACATACCAGAAATGATTCTATAATGGGGAAGTTGATGGATATGATATTGAAAGGAACAACAGCTGGTGCACATCATTGTGTTCTGATTTGAAAGCATATGTATCAAAAAAGCATGAGTTGACCATCCAAGGAGGATGTCTAATGTGGGGGATGCGAGCGATCATTTCTCCTAGCCTGCATGAAGAGTTCTTGAACAATGACATGAAAAACATATTGGTATAGTCCGGATGAAAAAGGTAAATCTGAGTTATTTTTGGTGGCTGGATCTGGATGCTCAGATTGAAGAAAAGGTGGGACAGTGTCAATCCTGTGCATGAATAAGGATTATACCGCCATTTTCTCCTTTACAGTCATGGGTATGGATAGAAGTGCCATAGCAACAATTGCATATAGATTTTGCTGGTCCACTTGAGAGTTACATGTTCTAATTAACACACATTCAAAATGGCCAGGAATTATCATTAGATCTACTACATTGAAACAAACTATTAAAACCTTGATGAAATTTTTGCAAGATTTGGTAAACCACAACAGATCATTATAATAATTGTTCACAGTTTAATTCACAAGTGTTTGAGGATTATCTCTAGTAAATGGTATTCAGCACATAAAACCCACACCTTGTCATCCATCAATCACTGGATTAGCTGAAAGATTTGTACAATACTTGAAACATTAAAAGCTTCAAAAGAGCAAGATTCACTATCATGACATTTTTGGCATCTTATAGAAATACTGCCTATGCAACTACCCAAATTCACCATTATTGCAACTCTTAAAGAGAAAATTGAGAACCAGCTCTGATGGAAGGTCATCCAGACTCAAAATGTTGGCTCTGTTCTCTATCCACAAATGCAGTCAGACCTGCTGAGATTTTCCAGCATTTTCTGTTTTTGTTTCAGATTCCCTCATCAGCAATATTTTATTTTGAAATTGAGTACTCCATTCGATTTTTTTTTGTTAGCTCCAGAAGTTTTCAAGATATTAAGAGTATCAACAATAATCTTCAGTTGATGGATGAGATGTGAGAGTAAATAACACTCATTTCAACAATGAGATAGTGCTAGCGTGTCATTATTCTACAAGTGAGAAATGGGGACCAGCCGCAGTTTTTGCAAGAACAGATTCAATTTCTTACATGGTTCAAACTGAAGATGAACAAGTTTGGTGATGCCAGGCTGTCCAATTGTTCTTATCTCAAAACTATTTCTCTGAATCATCTTCAGATTTGTTTGAATCACACTAGTGTTATGAAAGCTATTGTGTAAGACTTAGCTGAACCTGAGTTGCCTGCTGATTGTATCTATGTTACTATACTATGTGAGAATGATGCAAAATTAGTTCTAAGAGAAGAACTATTTACTAAAGTTCCAATGATACTTCTAGGATCAAAGACAATCAAATTCTGAATGTCATATACAACCAAAGAGGACAAGATGTTCTCCTGATCAACTTTCTTATTGATTGCATATGTTGGATGGCGTAGTAATTATCACTGCTGCTTCACAGTGCCAGAGACCCAGGTTTGATTCCCAGCTTGGGTCTGTGTGGAGTCTGCATGTTTCCTCCGGGTGCTCCTGCTTCCTACCACAATCTGGTTAGCTACATTGGCCATGCTAAATTCTCCCTCAATGTACCAAACAGGTGCCAAAGTGTGGCAAGTGGGGGATTTTCACAGTAACTTCATTGTTTATGTAAGCCTGTTTGTGACACTGATAAATAAACTTAAAAAAAACTTTAATGATGCATAGTATTGTGCTTTGAAAATTGTTCATCCTGTATGTAACATTGTTGTAATTTGTTGTCATGACAAAAGTAAAGGGGGAGGGATGTTATGTAGTTCAATGGTTGCATGAGATGCCATAGACTAGGTCAAATGCCTTAATCATGAAGTCATAGGAGGGATTTCCGGGTTACTGTCTTAGTTTTATTTCCTATTCTGCGTAGAGAACATCTCTATCAATAAACGTGTTGCCTATTACTTTCGATCTATGTTGTAAACCAGATCTTTTTCATTTTTTAAAGTCCTAACATAGTTCAGATGTTAAAAATAATTTAAAATTTGGAAATTATGTTCTCTTTAAAACTGGAACATTGATCAGATGTGACACAATATATGGCACTGGGTTTTGGAGTTTCTGTGGAGTAAAGAAGTCTTACTTTTGTGGAAGCCATGGTTGAGAATCAAATATGTAGGAGTTGTCATGGTTACAGCAACTGTCTGCTGTCAGTGATAGCTGTCAAAACCGTTTACTTTTTGTACTTTAATTGCTGCTGGCTCACGGGAAAGCAGTTTTAGTCAGGTTCCTATCCCATTTACATTGGCTAGATGTCAGGTACACAAGAAATAAATATGAATTGAATGCTGTTTTTGAGCACCTATTATGTACATCTATACTCAGTGACATCTTTGATGTTTTAATAAATGTACCCAGTGAGTTAAATCATTCTAATTCGGCAAGTCCTAGGTTTGGTTTTTAATTATCCATAGCATTCCTTGGTCAAGGAAGGGGATATTGGTCAATATTGCTACTTCTAATTGTTATCCAGTAATCTCTTTTGGCACTATATTGGTACCAACCTCCCATAAAGACAAGCTAAGATTCAATTTTGATGCCTTCTTCCACCCCACATCCATCTATGCCTTTCCCTCCCCATCCTCCCCAACTTCCTAACGGTCGAACAGCTAATAATCACTACCACGCTTTACACATAAATAGTAGGGATTTCCATGGGTTAGCAGCTGCTTATAGAATTGTACTTCAGTAGAAGTCCCTGAGAGTAATTTTAATTTTGGACAAAGTGACCATAATTGAATAAATCATCCATTATATATCCTCCCCAGTTGTAGGTTTGATTGACTGCAACAGGAGAGAAGAATTAAGTGTGATGCAGCAAACCGAATACAGCCCATGATGGACCATTAGCAAATTAAAACTTCTCCACTGCTTCCATGAAAGGGGGGGTCTTGAGGTATAATGGCTACTTTCTCTGCCTCTGAGCCAGAAGCTCCAGGTTCGAGTCCCACCCCAAGACTTAATGGCCAAGGAAGACGCATTCCTGCAATGCCAGAACAGTTTGAACATTAATCAGCAAATCTTTCTGGTAAATTTCAATGACAAGTAGTAAAGGAAAGGAAGTTAGAGCCTCTAGCATCATGATCTAGACTAGAATCTGTGTAAATTGTTCACCTTTTAAATGTACAATCACTTTTTAAATATGTAATTCTTTATTCATTTATATAGATTAATATAGACTTTAGTGGAACCAGATGTGTGTGGAATCTGTCTTATGGTGATGTTACGATCCCAGTTGATAATTGAACTGGAAGATTCCAGAATGGAATCCTGACTCAAAAGACCACAACTCTTACTTTTTCTTTCACAAATGCAGAGGAACAGAATCACGGGACCGCTAATTAGTTTTAACAACAAGAAAAAAAAGGAAGAAAAATGGATTAAAATACAGAAGTCCTTTACTCCCCCTTAGCTGAACAAATATGCGGGAATTTTAAGATTAACATGGATGACAAAGTACATTTGAAGCTTCAATGGTCTCATTAACACTCAAAGCCCTTGATGCACACAAGATGACTGTGATCGAATATATACTCTGCTCTGAATCCAGTTAATGCCTATGTATTTCTCCTCGGAATCCTCCTAGATGATTATCATATGACAGATTCCAAATTCCACTCCCAAAACATGCTTTAAAACTTTCTTTTGCTGTTTTCACTTAGTGGTTTGCATTCCAAAAGTCCAGTCCAGATCTTACAAATGACTCCTTTTAAACAAAGATTCTGCTCCACTTTTAACTTTAAATCCACACTAGGATTTTGCATCAACCACTTTTAGATTTCTTTTGTCTTGACGCAAACTCCAATATTCAGGTACCAATTGCTCCACAGTTATTTCAATTAACATTTCACAAATTGTGGTGAGATCGCAAATTTAGGAACCACTTCAAATAATTTTCTGATTCTCACTAGCCAGCTTCTTTTCAAATCTGTGACTTGAAATGAACAAAGCTAAAAGAGATTGTTCCCTTTCTCACCACCTGTCACCAACTACTCCGGCTTCCAGTTAAAAGTTAAGCAAAAAGAAAAGCCCTCACCCTCAGGGAACTTTGCCTTTAGTTGCTAAGCAACATCTGCAACTATTTATTCTACATGCCAGAAAAATCTCTAAACACAGAAGAATCCCAGTTGGAGTTGAAACCAATCCCCATACATACAAACACCTTTGTCCAGCATGAATCTAACTCTAGGTTCCTTCCAGGCACAGGGACATTATATTATACCCTCCTAAAACAGTATCTTTCTAATGTTTACCCTAATGTAACTTTATTTTCCCAACAGTGGTAACATGGAACATTAAGATGAAAGAAAAACCTGGGCTCAAGATATTTGAAGAATTCTACTGAGCTGTACAGTAAACTAAAAATGCAAAGCATGATGGTTAATTTAGCCAAGTGAAAGCCTTGCTAGAATCATCATGTTCCGCAAAATGACTTAAGCTGTCGGGATGCTCACTCCAGGAAAGATAAACAGATTGAGCTTCATTTAGGCAAATAAATGTGTCTCTTTCTCCAAGCTCCGAAAATTGATAATCATGCTGGCTATGGTACTTCAGGTGTGTCTTTCAAGGGATGCCTAACTGGAAAAGAATTGGAAGATTTGAGATGAACAGTGATGCAACTAAAAGCCATCCAAATGGAAAAAAAAACATACTTCGTCTGATGAGGCACAGGGACATAGCAAATAAAGTTATAATGGAAGACTCCATAGCAACATCTTTGCTGCAGTGGGTTAGAGAGAATTGGTCAGTCACTCAGAAGTTAAGCATGCAGGATTCATTATTGAGATGACAATCAAGATGGACTTTGGCTCATAGACAACAGATATTATTGTGAGTATATAGTATTGCTTAGTGTTTTAATAAAGGTGTATCACCTTCAGCAACTCATTGATATCCAGAGAGACCAGCCTTTATAAAGTCATAGAATTATAGGAGGCAAAAAGGGTCCTTTGGCCCATCAAGTCTTCACCCACAATATCTACCACTAAAGAGGTACTAATCCCATTTCCCTGCTCAAGGCCATATTCCTGAATGTTATGAAATTTCAGGTGCTCATCCAAATATTTTTTAAAGGTTTTAAGATTTCCGACCTCCGTTAAACCAAGTAGAAGGTGTTACACATATGTGTAAAATGCAGATGTTGCCACAACAACTCAAAGTGAATGGAATTGGAAAATTGACAGGTAAAAATGTTACTCCCCTAACTTTCACAGAGGATATTCTAGTCTCCACACTGGAGCTTCCGGAGAAATAATATGAACAATTGTTATGGTAGAACATTGGGAGCACCTCAGGGGAAATTCAGGGGATTATAAACTAATGTTTGTGCCAGAGAAAAACACCTTCTGCATGGGAAAGATTCTGGACAATGAATGAATTAAAATGTTCAGGCTTATTTCTATAAATAGAAATTATTGTTAAGGCGATATATTCCTGGGCATCTCAAGCAATGCACATTACATTCAACATGTCCTGAAATTAATAGGAATTCTTTATAGAAATAATTATTTTCTTTCAATCTGATGTTTATTCTTAAAATCTCATAAACTGTGAGTTCATGACTGGTAGGAAAACTAGATGTGTCATTTACTGAAGAGTTCCAGTTACTTCATACATTAATTAATAACATAGCAGTCATTAGCATTCTGTCAACTTCTCAACACTGAAATTTAAATTTAAAAAAAAGAGGCGTAATATGAAACCCTAATGCCCTGATAATGAAATATTCTCTCAATATACCGCATTGAGCCGACCATGAATTATACACACGTCACATTTACTCTGTTGTTGCCCATTTCCTTGTAGCTCTTTGCAACTTTGCAGAAAGTTCAATGTTATTTAAAATACAAAATGCGCCTCGAGATTTGCACCACTGGAGCGATGCTGTGTGTTTCAAGTGATGCCACCTGTAACATGGGCCGTCATAGATGCACAAGTGTGCATGCCGATAATGGAAAGTGCATTAGCCCGATAATTACAATTGATCCACGGCGTCCTGCATCCATCCCTTGAGCGAACAAAATTGTTCTGAGGGAATTTTTCCTAATGCAGAGCTACCACCATCAAGTCGAGGGTGATTCCCAGGTTGGCAAAGTCCTTCCATTAGAGCCACTTATTTACATGTTTAGAGTCACTTCTACCAAGGGAAGCTCCTACTTAAGGCATTACAAGGTTTTCAAGCAATAGCCTGGGACCGTCTAAAATACATTGGCAACTGCATTCCCCGATCGCAAGTTTGACTAGTCAAGTAAAAGAGGACAAGGAAATGTCATTCTATTTGAGCAGTAGCTAAGTAAGTCAGATATCCCTGGATGAAACAAGACAGCCTACTGAAATCTTTCAAACATCCTTATCCTACAAAGGTTTTGACTCTTCAGTCAGGCTAACAGTTATTTACCTGAAACCAGAAACTGCTGGTTATTTTTAGGTTATTTTGAGCCTCAAAATGAGAAAATACTGCGTTTAAATCAGAATATTTTTCTTTTCAGACTGTAAAACCTTTATCTATTTTTAAGAACAACTCTTCTCTTTTTGCTGTATGATGAGTGAAATGGAACCTCAATGTGACTGCAGGAGTATCCGTGTGAAATATCCATAGATGGAAAATAGAGATAGTGCCCAGACTTTTACCAGCTCGGGACTGGCGAGGGTCGCAGAATAGAATTTTCCATTGGCCTCTGGTGGAATTTTATGAGCTTCGCCTGAGCGAGGTCGTAAATTCCCGGCCGGTGTGCCCAATTATCTTTGATGTGAGCAGCAAGTATCGCAAGTCTTCCAGTCCAAAGCAAACAATTGTCACATAATCCCAATAACAATAGTTTTGAATGTTAAAATTTAAAGCTTATCCATTAGTGTCACAAGAAGTCTTTCATTAACACTACAATGAAGTTACTGTAAAAATCCCCTGGTGGCCTGTTCGGGTACACTGTGGGAGAATTTAGCATGACAAATGCACTTAACCCTAATGTCTTTTGGACTGTGGGAACACCCAGAAGAAACTCACACAGACACAGGGAGAATGTGAATGCTGATAGAATAATCTCTTGATATAAATTTCACATTTGGAATTTGTGATTGCTATGTAAAAAAAAAATCTGGTGGCAAGGTGCTGCAATGTAATGATGCAACAATCTATTGAGTAGTGCTGTAGATAAAAACTTCTTCCATGGGGTAAGTTTTTGAGTGACATTGTCAAAGATCTAGGAGCACGTTGCCTGCAGCCTATCATGTGGTTTTAAGAAGGCCAGGGAAAATCAAATGAGTTGTTCAATTAATATTAAATGGCCAGGCAAAATGATGCTGAATTTGCCTGTACATCAAGGTAACCACTGGCAGATGGAATACTTTCTCAATTAGGACATCACAGCACAGTTTTCCTGATCTGATTTTCATAAAGGGCACATTACCAATTGGAAAGTTGAGTGGAAATTATGCTGCTGTAATTCTAATGGACCTCATGTACAGATATGTACAATTGGGATCAACATCATATTATAGTGAATGCACTTTTCCATCATTTCTGCAAGTTTAGCACTTTTTCCATCTTTTGTTTCACAAGTGAAGTGGGATACATGGTTGCTTGGTGTAAGAAAAACTCATAATTATTGTAAAGCAAGTGCTTTGGGGCATGACGGGCAGCACAGTGGCACAGCGCCAGGGAGCCAGTTCAATTCAGGCCTTGGGTGTCTATGTGGAGTTTGCACATTCTCCTGGGTTTCATCTGGGTGCTCTGGAATCCTCCCACACTCAAAAGATATGCAGGTTAAGTTGATTGGCCATGCTAAATTGCCCCTTGGTGCCAGCGGGAATTAGCAGGGTAAATGCATGAGGTTATAGGGGTCAGACTTGGGTGGGATTATTGTCAGTGCAGACCTAATGAGCCAAATAGCCTCTTTCTACACTGCAGTGATTCAATGCATCTATGAGGACTATGTATTTCCCCTGCCCCCCAACCAAATGGTCTGTCACTAACCATGCCACTGAAACCTGACTGCTCTGAGTGGATAATATGTCGGGGACTGTCTTACTTGATTGGAAGCGAGACTTCCTCCTCCTTCAAGGAAGAGGAAGTCCTCCTTGGTGTCAAAATTAACGAGTGACCACTGCAAGGACAAGAAGCATTACTCAAAGAAGAAGTGTGCCAGAATTCAGGAACATCTGGGAATTTTGGACTCTCTGGCATACCTAACCCGGAGGGATGGCAGGTCTGTCATATGAGGAGGGACTAAATTGGTTAGATTATATTCAAAAGAGTTTGGAAGAATGAGGGGGGATCTCACAGAAACTTATAAAGTTCTTACCGGGTTAGGCAGAGTAAAATCAGAAAGAATGTTCCAGTGGTGAGGGAGTTCAGTTTGAAGATAAAGGCTAAATCTTTTAGAACTGAGGTGAGGAGAAATTTCTTCATCCACAGGGTGGTGAATATGTGGAATTCACGACTACTGAAAGTAGTTGAGGCCAAAACATTGTATGATTTCAAGAAGAAATTAGATATAGCTCTTGGGGTTAATGGGATGAAAGGATAAGGAGGGAAAGCGGGGTGGGATCGGAATAATGAGTTCATTGATCAGCCATGATCAAAGTGAATGGTGGAGCAGACGCAAAGATCTGAATGGCGTACATCTGCTTCTAATTTCTATGTTTCTATGAGAAAAAGGGGGACCTGGTTTAAGAGTTTGGGGAGGCATGAAGGGGAGTACAATCGTTAAGGGAATGCCTCTGATTGACAGAGGGGACTCTACAAAGAGGTCACACCACCACCCCGCCCCCGCCACCCTTTCCACTTTCTGTACGACAGCTGCCCATGCAGTGAAAACTGCTTGGTTGTCCATCATGTGTCTGCTTTCCCCTGCTGCATGTGTTCTGGCAGCAGAGTGGAATGAGACCTTTAACTGACCACTAAGGGCCACAATAGTCCGAAGGGTTGGCAGGATACCTGACACCTTCTCCGTCCATCGTGGCATGCAAGGAAAGTGCATGGAAAGGGATCTTTAGATACACTTGTGAAGGTCTATAAAATCCAGCCCTTGTTTGCTTGAGAACAAAATTTCAATTTCTTACTCATAAACAGCCACCAGCAACGTGAAAGAATTGTGCAATTTTATACCCTGGAGGATTCACAAAGTTGCGTGGGGATTATGGATTGCTTCCTATCCCATTTTACAATGCTGCTACCAACACAAACAGGAAAGAATTCCATGTTTTAAATGTTCAATTTGGCTCGACTAAATTATGCAAATAATGCTCACTTCCCGGTAATTATCATCAAGCCTTCATCCTTAAGGCAGTCCATTTCACATTAATATTTATCCACTAAAGAGTAGTCCCAGAATGGGCCCTGTTTGATCAAAGCTATCTTCTGGAACTATGGCTCCTAGCACGTGTGCAGTCTCCCAGGACATCAGCTGAGCGCAAATATTGTGATGTGCTGACACCTACCTGAGTAATCACCAATGCTGCTGGCACATAAAAAATATTCAGATGATTTAATTGTTGGGCATTGTGTATTCAACCTGGTTAAGGTTCCAAGGAGTGTTGTATATTGCATGCTGAATAATTTTGTCCTGCAGTGATCCACAATCCATCAAAGGGATTTTTAATAAAAGTAGCAGAATAAAAAGTACTAAAGAACAGAACGCATATGCTCACTGTGGTAAAGAAAGCTCCCATTTCAGAGAGGCCCTTCTCTTAACTTGAAAGTGTAGCCACAGAATTGATAGCCTTTCTTGCATCTCCCTATCTGCTCTGCACAAATATACTTTTGCTTCTAATCTTTAAGCCTTCTAGCTGACTCACAATATCACCTTTCTGCCACTTAAGGTAACGTGGTAACATCAGAATCCTGAGATTAATCTATTGCAAGCTTTGCCATCTCCATTAATGTGGTAATGGCCTGCAACTGAGTGTTTTCTAGCTATTTGAGGCAGTGTCCCAAGTTCAACAGAAAATAGCATAATTTATGTCCACTCAGGAGAAGCCCTGGTGTTGAAGTATAATCCCTGGACTAGTGATCTAGACACTCAGAGCAAACAATGAAAGGGAATAAATAATAAACTGGAATATATTGAGAGGGGTAGATAAAGTGAGAGATCTTGGCATGCAAGTGCACAGGTCCCTAAAGTCAGCAATACAGATAGATAAAGAAGACACGTGGAATACAATCCTTCGTTGGCAGAGGTAAGGAATAGCAAAGTAGGGATGTAATGATGAAATTGTACAAGACACTGGCGAGGCTACAACTGGAATATTGTGTGCAGCTCTGGTTACTGCAATACAGGAAGGGTTTAATTGCTCTGGAGAGGGTGCAGAGAAGAGTTACTAGAATGTTGCCAGGGCTGGAGAATTATAGCTATGAGGAGAGATTGGTGTTGTTTTCCTTGGGATAGAGAAGGCTGCGGGGTGACATGATTGAGGTATACAAAATTGTGAGGGATAGGGGAGAGAGCAGACAGGAGGAGCCTCCATTGGCAGAGAGTTCAAAAACCAGGGGTCATTGATTCAAGGTAAGTGGCAGGAGGATTAGAGGGGACATGAGGAAAATTCTTTTTATACAGAGGGGGTGAGTGTCTGGAATTTACTGGCTGTGTTGGAAGGACCCGAAACTCATTTAAAAAGTACCTGAAACTGCACCTTAAGTGCTGTAATTTGCAGCGATGTTGTCCATGTACAGGAAGATGGGATTAGAAAGGGCACCTGAGTGTTTGACATGGACAAGATGGGCCGAATGGCCTTCTTCTGTGCTGTATCTTTTCAATTGTCATATGGCTCTAAGAGCCGAGTACCCATGTTTGAATTCCATCACAGCAGATGGTGAAATTTAAATTCAAAAAGAGCCTGGAATTAAAAATCTAACGATGACCATGAAACCATTGTTAATTGTTGTAAAAGCCCATCTGTCTCACCAGTGTTCTTTAGGGCAGAAAATCTACCATCCTTCTACCCAACAATGTAACTCCAGATGCACAGCAATGTGGTTGGCTCTCAAATGTCCTCTGAAATGGAGGACAGTTTGGGCTGAGCAATGAATGCCAGCCTAGCCAGCGACACCCACATTCTATCAATGAATTTAACAAAGATGCTAGCCAACTGATTGTGTTCCATGCCAGCAGATTAATATGTAGGCAACAGTACTTATTGTATCAGAATGCTTAGATTGGTTATATGGAAAAAAGACTAAGCCCAGAGAAAGAATAATTTAACTGTGGATAAGTCCAGTTCAATGGATTATGAACAGCTATGACCCAGGAAAATAGGAATCAAATATCAACAGGCTAAACTATATCCAAACAATGGCTGCCTTTAATGAAGGGATAGTTCATTAAATTGATGGTGAGGACGTATTGGATTGGCTGTCTCTGCTTAAATTTGATGAGGCACCAGGACTGATGAGATGCATCCAAAGATTCTGAAGGAAGTGAGAGTGGAAATTGTGGAAGCATTGGCCAAAATTTTCCAATCTTCCTTAGAGTCCAGGGTAGAGCCAGAGAAGTAGAAAATTGTAAATATTTTATCCTTGTTCAAAAAGAATGCAAAGATAAGACCAACCATTGCAGGCTAATCAGTTTAACCTCAATGGTGGGGAAACTTACAGAAATAATAATTTGGGACAAAATTATTTGTCACTGGGAAAATGTGGGGTAATGAAGGAAAGTAACATGGATTTAAAGTTATGTTTAACTACGGGTTTGATTCCCAGCGTGGGTCACTGTATGGAATTTGTGATGTGGAGATGCCAGCGTTCGACTGGGATAAAACAGAAAGAAATCTCACAACACCAGCTTAAAGTCCAACAAGTTTATTTGTAGCAAATGCCTCAAGTTTTCAGAACAGACTGTCCCTTCGTCAGGTGGCTGGGAGTTCTGATCACAAACAGGGCACAAAGATACAAACTCAATTTACATGCATAATGATTGGAATGTGAGTCTTAATAGCTAATCAATTCTTAAAGGTACAGACAATGTGAGTGAAGAGAGCTTTAAGCACAGGTTAAAGAGATGTGTATTGTTCCCAGACAGGAAAGGTAGTGAGATTTTGCAAGTCCAGGCAAGCTGTGGAGGGTTACAGATAGTGTGACATGAACCCAAGATCCCAGTTGGGGCCATTCTCACGTGTGCAGAACTTGGCTATCAGTTTCTGCTCAGCGACTCTGCGCTGTCGTATGTTGTGAAGATCGCATTGGAGAACACTTAACCGAAGATCAGAGGCCAAATGCCCATGACCGCTACGACAACGGATGAATGAACACCGCTAAACAATCACTAGGCAAGACTGTTCTCTTCCTGATTGGAAACACTTCAGCGGTCATGGGTATTTGGCCTCTGATCTTCGGGTAAGCATTCTCCAAGATGGTCTTCAAGACACACAACAGCACAGAATCGCTTGCGCAGAAACTGATAGCCAAACTTTGTATATGTAAGAATGATCTCAACCGGGATCTTGGGTTCATATCTGCAACTTTCTGCAACCCCCACAACTTGCCTGGACTTGCAAAATCTCACTAACTTTCCTGTCTGGGAACAATACATGTCTCTTTAATCTGTGCTTACAGCTCTCTCCACTCATATTGTCTGTACCTTTAAGAATTGATTAGCCGCAAAGACTCACATTCCAATCATTATGCATGTAAATTGAGTTTGCGTCTTTGTGCCTGTTTGTGATCAGAACTCCCAGCCACCTGACGGAGGGGCAGCTGTTCCGAAAACTTGCGGCATTTGCTACAAAGAAACTTATTGGATTTTAAGCTGGTGTTGTGGGGTTTCTTTCTGTATGGAATTTGTATATTCTCCCTCTGTCTGATTGGGTTTCTTCCAGGTGCTCTGGTTTCCTCCCAGACTCCAAAGATGTGCAAGTTAGGTGGATTGGCCATGATAAATTTCCCCTCAGTGTCAGGGAGATAAGCAGTGTAAACACATGGGGTAATAGGAATAGGGGGTGGGTGGGATTGTGATCAGAGCACACTTGATAGGCCGAGTGGCCTCCTTCTGCACTGTAGGTATTCTATGATTCTCACTAAGTTGCTTGTGTTTTTGATGAGGTAGCAGAGAAAGCTGATGAGAATGACATTGATGTGGTACACATGTATTTATGTTGATAAGGTGCTGAACAATAGACTTGAGAGTAAAGTTAAAACTCGTAGAATAAAAGAAACAGCAGGGACATGGAAACAAAACTTGCTGAGTGACAGGAAATAAAGATTAATAAGGATTGATTGTTTTTTTCAGACTTGACGAAGTTGTAGAGTGGAGTTTCCAGGGTCAGTGTTAGGACTCTTGCTTTTCCTGATATATATAATGACCTGGACTTTACTGTAGAGGGTACGATTTCAAAACTCAAAGGTGACACAAAATGTAGAAGCATTCAGAACCATGAAGAGATTAGTTGTGGAACTTCAAAAGAATATCGGCAGCAGTGGTGGTGGTGGTGGGGGAGCTGCCAGTAGAGCTCACATGATGTCAGCGCAGAAGCAGTTGCTTTTTTGAAAAATCTGGCACTACTTATCTCTTAACCTGTTTCTTATCCTCACGCAAAACTCATAATTATCCAATCCTGATGTTTATAATCTGCATTACATTTCTGAAAGATCCTAGCTGAATTCTGGTGAAAGGGAGCTGAGTTAAGTTAAGAAAGATCTTGTTTGATTGAAGTTCTTGAGATAGCCAGGATGGGACTGAGTTTGCAGTGGCAGTTTCGCTGGTGAGTGGCCGAGTAGTGAGTGATACTGTTGATGTTGGTTTGATAGCCGCTGTTATGAGTGAAATTTTGGACAATGGTCTTGCTTCTTTGGCACAGATTTTTGTGCTCATACTGGTGACTGCGAGATATCCAAAAGAGAATGAATGAAGCAAAGAAGAGAATCCTGCCAACTAAGAGGGCAGTTTTGTCAGTGGTGTCTCATTGTTAGAAATTGTGCTGCATGTTATGTCGTATTGTGACATTACCTTTAAATTTTTTTAAAATCATGATTTCTTTGCTCATAGCTTCAGTTGTATCATTGCTGCTGACTTCACTGGAAATATCCTTTTATTGCTATGGGGTTGTTTTTGTTTACTGTGGGATTAGTTTTATGATCCTGCATTGTTAGGAGGACGGTCATGTGTTTTTGGACAGTTTTCTTCTTCAGCTTGGAAGTTTTAGTTTAAGTTTTTGTTTAGAAAGGACAGTAAGCTAAAAAGAAGTATTTTCTCTCTCTCCCTGCTATTGGCTGAAAACAAGATTTTCTTTTCCTGAAGGGTGAAAAACTGCCATGGTTGAGGGCTGATCTGGAGTCTCTGGTGTTTTGGGAAACTATTTTATGTCCAGATTGTTCAGAGTGAATCCAGAGAACTGCAGTCTTCAACTGAAGGACTCAATTTCCAGTTATCATGTCAACATTAGTATGTAAAGTGTTAAATCTGTGAAAAGGGTTTTTTGTTGATGGGATTGGTATTATTGGAACATTGTAAACGTATTTGTTAAGGATTACAAATTTGTATGATTTTTTTTGTTTGTGATTGATAAAAGTTCTTGCCAATTTTCTTACTATACTGGTTAACTATGTTTTGAAATGAAACTTGTTTGATAAAAGCTCCCTAGTAGGTCACTTGAATCATATTTGAAGTGAACCATCTCATGTTTATCCTAGTCAAATTCAAGATGCTAAACTAATGATCTAGGTCGGCTGCACAACACTTTGGAATTTCTCACCTGAACCATAGCAGTACATCCTGGTTAATTCAGGGATATGAGCCTAGAGAAAGAGTATTTGTGTGCCCGGTCTCCCAAGGAGCGCTGGAGATGAACTCCCAGCCGAATTTGAGAATTGGCTGCCATGCTTTCACAATCTCAATTTGAAGACTTGTCATCTTGAGTTCAAGATGACCATGAAGCATTCAAAATGAAATTGGATTATTATGTAGAAAGGAAAAAAATGCAGGACTACACGGAATAGATAGGGGAATAGCACTAGGTGAATTGCTCCTCAGGAGAGCCAGGACAAATATGACAGACTAAATACCCTCCTTCTGCGATTCCATAAGCGACACATTATCCTGATTTGGAACTATATCACTGTTCCTTCATCGTTACTGGATCAAAATCCCAGAACTATCTTCCTAACAGCACTTATGCTGTAAGGATTGCAGTAGCTCAAGAATGTGGCTCACCACCACCTTCTCAAGGACAATTAAGGATGGGAAACAAATGGTGATTTTATCAGTCATACCCACTTCCCATGAAAGGATTAAAAAAAAATTGAATCTCTCCATGGGTTGGAATTTTCTTTATGATTCTACTGAGTAACAAGTGTTTATGGAGCTCACTTAGATCATTAGTTTTGCATCTTGAATTTGACTTGGATAAACATGAGATGGTTCAAATGGGAAAATGGGAAGATTATATGCAAGATATGTGCCTGTTCAATTTAACTGGGAACTGAAACAAAAATATAGTTTTATTAATGTATTTGTCAAATTTAGATTATTTAATAAGAGTGACTTGCTGATTATCATTTCCTTCTTTCTCTGGCAATCACTTTCTGAGAACTCAGTTCCTATCTTCTAAAGATTCTTCAAAACTTTTTCCCAGGGTTTTCATTGTTGGCAATCTTGGGTCCATCAGAACTCATCAACTGAAAAGTAAAAATGTATGTGCCTTTTAACCTCGAAAGGCAGCCTTTGCAATGTTCAAAAAGCATACTCTGGCTTAGGGATTCATTCAATACTGAGGTTTTCAAAGTACCCATCAATCCAATTAGCAATTAACTCTCATCACCTTCCCGAGAAATCAAAGTGCCTAAGACACGTAATTGCTTCAATAATATGTCTGAACTAAATGTCAACCTCGTCACTGTGGTAAACAAAATGGGGAATGTTTTGACAAAGAGCTGGAGCGGCGTCAACATGAACACATAAACAAGCCATCCCTTACCTGCTGTCACCCTGTGCATGAAAAAAAATGATTCCAGAAATTTCCGATAGGGCATCCCTTATCTTCTTCCCCCAGCCCCCATTTGTAATTTATCCTTGGCTTTGAAAATTGAGACGTAATCTGATCTCTAAGCTTTTGGTGGCATTATCCTGTGCAGCGAACTTTCAAATACAGGGGATGGAGGCTTGTCGAGTTTTATGAATCACACATCAAGTCCCTGACTATTAAAAACTGATTCACAGTCTGTCATTTTCAAACCACCTGCCTGCACCCCCCCCCCCGCATGATGTAATCAGAAGTGGCCAGATCAACTTACAATCCTATTCAGATCCACAGAGGAACTACAAAATGGAGCAAACACATGATAAATTTCATCAGTGATTTGTTTTCAGTGGCCTAGGACTGCAGCTACAAATCCTTTTAGAGTGAATAAAGAAACAACATTACAATATTTCAGACCTCTGTGCTGTTGGAATTTACTTTTATTTCTAAGTTTCCAGACTGCGTTATCCTGAACGCTTTTTTGCAGCATTAAAGTAAAACTAATGGAAGCTAAATGAATTTGTTGGCCTGCAACTGGCCAGAATTCTCCATCATGTCATATTTGCCTCAGGTAACTCACTCAGAGATTTTCTGATGTGATGGATTGTTTTAATGCAGTCTTTATTTGGTTTGTCTCAAGTTCACGACAGTTCCAACACCTCTCCCAAAGATAAGGCAGCATCGCTAGGAAATTGAATTGTGCAAAGCGCAAAGCGTGAGTGCAAAAAGCATACCAACCTTGTGGAGTCTAGTGCTTGGAAAGCCTTTCTTTCAGGGAGGAATAAAGCTGCATATCTTCTCCACAATGAAGACATCACATACATGTGACACAGTGCTGCATTTAGCATGACTATGCATTTCATTGTGCCAATGGGCCAAACATTGCGAGAAAAATTATGGCAAGCTCACAGTACAGGCCATTATTAATGCACAGATCAGACAGCATGGCCCAGGCAGGGTGTTATGCATTGTGAGTTATCAATCTTCAGAACTGCTTGATTTACACCACTCCAGTATTTGCTTAGCACAAACACCTTTAGGCTCCCTATTATTTTTAAGAGCTTGCTGAATTTACACGTTGCTGTCCATTAAAATTGATGCAAAAAGTTAGGGCTAGTGATTAAGAGCATTGTGCCCCTTTAACAACATAATCATTGTAAATTCACTGCTAATCAATTCTTGAAAGCAAACAATTTGAACTATTTAACTTTACTCCTCCACACAGTAAATTTTTATGTGATTTTTTTCTCTAAATGTAACAGTTATTCCAATATTTCCTTTCTATCCCTTCTTCCTGTCTCTTCAAATCTAATTGTTCTTGCCCACTCTTTATTTTGCTGCCTGTACCTGATTTGCTTCTAATTGCTGTGCGTTATTTTACCCAGTTTCACTGTCAATCCTCTGTTTCTTTCTCAAGCCTTAATTCCAGTTGGTTAAAGGGGTACACCATTAATCCTACTGTTCACCAAGGTCCCAGATGCCCCATTGCTTTCAATACATCCTGCACTTATAGCAAGGTACAGTGCAAATAGCTGCCAGTATGTAGGGTGCAGGAGAAGTCGAACTCATGCATACATCATGAGCTTGCAGCAATATATAACTTGTGATATTTTGAAGGCAATTAAAAAATACTTTTCATGAAATCCTCTAAAATAAACACAGTGGGGGTAGTTGTGACTTTGGGAAACAGTATAAACATGTGATAGTGATTTCACAGAAATCAAACACAGCCATTCAGCCCATTGAGTCTGCAGTGATTCTTCAACAGAGTATTTTACCCAGGCTCTCTCCCAACCACATCCCTGTAACCCCACACATCTACCATGACTAATCTACCTAACCTACGTGTTTTGGGTCACTCCGGAGCAATGTAGCATGGCCAATCCACCTAAACACATCTTTGGACTGTGGGAAGAATTTAGAGCACCCAGAGGAAACCCATGCAGACATGGGGCTGTCAATGGTTTAGCCAACAATTTTACAACTCTTCAGATTGGGGCAGTTGGATCAATATTACTGGCTTTGCTTTATCACCCAAAGTCAAAGTTGCCCATAACACTCAAAGTCATCAGGAACGTTAATATTGTAATATTTGCTGGCACATTGAAATTCCATTGATTGAATGATGGTCATTTCTAGATGAAGTTCAGCAATAACACTGACAAGTCTTCAGTGTGAGTAGTACTGCAAGCTGGTTTTTCATCAGATATCTGTTGTCAGGAATCTGAAGTGTGTATTAATTCCAGCTTCCAAACCTGAGCCACATGTTTAGCCAAAATGAGACCTTCGACTCCTCATTGGCTGAGTTGGAAGCTGCTGACTTGAAGATGGAGAATGCAAGAGACAAGTGAAGTTAAGTTTATATTTAGCAAACAACAACTGTATGTCCACTGTTTTGGAGGGTCAACCCAAGCAGTGGATGTTCAACAGCTTTAGCTATGACCCAGCAGTCATTTATGGGTCCATTTTATCCAGACACTCTCCCCCACCGTATCCCCGTAAACTCACACATTTCCTCTGGGTGATCTGGATTCCTCCACAGTCCAAAGATATGCGCGTTAGGTGGATCGGCCATGCTAAATTGCTCCTTGGTGATCCAAGATGTATAGGTTAGATGGATTAGCCATGATAGATGTGTGAGGAGTGGGATAAAGCGGGGGTTTCCTTGCATCCTCCTTTGGGCTACTCCACTCCTCCTACCCTAAACCCATGATATTGCTCTGATGTGATCCAGGCCAAATTGGGCTGCCTGCATTACCTGATGGAAATGCCAGTTGGGGAGAGGCACCATAATTAAATTTAATTGCCTTTGACTGGCTGCCCGCTGCTTACGGTATTTGAAATAGTGAGGAGGTTGGGATGGTGGTGGGACAGATAATGACATTGCCAAGTTATGGACCTAGACACCACATATTCAACTCCTGAACCCTTTCAAAACAACCATCTCACATATTACTTTCTGTTTCTATGGTAAAATTGTTCACAATTATATCCAAAAACTGAAGGTGCAGTCTAATAATATACAGGCCACCTTACAAAAAAAAGGCTGCTCTTGAAGCTGAATCGCATCAGATTCCAGTTCTAAATCATCTGAACAATCATCTGAATCCCTTGAATTGATTATTAATTTGTGACCACTCCTATCTATCTAGAAATAAATTGAAGGAAATACACTGAAAATATATTTTCCCACGTATAGGGGTGATGTTTGGAAAGCCGCTGACGTTCCAATTGCTTTCAATGGAAGAGGGAGGAAGTTGAAGAAATTTGAATAGTAAAATTAAAGAAAAGAACAAAAAAAAATCCAAAGTTTTACCACATCATTTTTTTCCCTGATATCCCAAGTGATGACAACCTGAACCTATAAAGAGAATAGGTGAAAACACATGGTCATGGCACCAAAGGCTTGGGGGGTGAGAACAAGTCTACTTTTACCACTGTTGGAGCTCTCGCACTGTTATGCCGGCATTGCATTAACAACTGTGCCATTTGAAAGAGTAATGACCAATATGGCAACTTCCCTGAATGTGAACCCTCTAACACTGGCCTTGTTATACAATTTAGGCACTTACATCAAATGACCCACACCATACAATGGGAGCAATTGTTTATTTTCTGTTGCTTTCATTTGACTTGCATTTCTGGCATCATTTTGAGGCACTAGTTGCCATGCATGATGCCTTCAAATGTATGGCCTTTGATTGGAGTCCTCAGTTGATGCTAATATGCGGGAATATTGTGACAAATCATTGAGCAGAATATGTTTTGATTAGAACAGCTCAGATAAATTGTGTGCTGTTGGAAACACTATTTTCTTTATCCAAGTGATCCCAATTCAACTTCGCCGTGAACTCTTTCCTGATTCCAATGCCTGGCTAATCATGTCAATCACAAAGTGCGGAGTGCAGTGAAGCCTAACCACGTTTCACAAAGATTATTTTTGCAGCCATAAGTTGATTTCAACTGTATTTATGTCAATACTAATAGGTTTTGTTTAATACGGACTATCTGATAAATGAAGGAAATGCAATTTTCACATCATTTCTGCTTTGGACTGGTTCAGCTGAACAGCAGAGGACAAACAAAGCAGAAAGCAGTCACCCTTATCAGAATCAGACCATCTCATTGTACCATGCAGTAAAAGGAACATTTTCATCTGTTCTCCCTGGGCTGAGTGAGATTATGGCTGTTAGGGGCCATGTGTGGGCAGAAGAAGAAGTGGGTGGACCAAATAAATTAGGGCATAATGATAGAGATGATGTGCCTGTATGCCAGCCCACTCCCAGCCATAATTTTATGGGGGTGGGGGAGGGGCCAGGTGGGCTGCCCATCCATGGCCGCTTGAGTCCCTTAAGTGGGCAGTTAGTGCCCTATTACTGGCCCCATCTTGCCACCATTCTCTATTTAACAGGCAGCAATGGGCAAGGCTTGTGCTCAAGCTGATCAGGTAAAGTTGAGCTGGGGTGGGGGTGAGAGGGTGGGACTAGTGAGGTAGAGGGTGGGTGGATGCCTTCTTCCTGGTCTCCAATCGATTTGTCATTTATGCTGGAGTTCTGGGAGCCCACTAATCAGCAGATAGTATATCCCTATATCCCATTCCCAGTCGCTAGCCAACTTCAAGGCTAAAGGAGTCACAACAACTGGGTAGAAAGTTTAGAGAGAATAAAACGTGGTTATTCTCATCGACAGCTTTGAAGAAGCTCAGGTGCAGATCAAGTGTCTCAGATGCAGAGGCAGGTGATGAACAGATTTAATATAGAAAAGGAATAAATTTTGAAGTTACAGGAAAAACAACACATTCAACACTGTAATTTTGGAGACGGTTTTCAACTGCAAAGAATTGGAAGTAAGTGCCAAAAATTTAGAAGCATAACTACAGGAGTAAACCTTCCAGCTTTTCATGGCTGATCTCTATCTTATTGCGTATGACTTATTTAGTATTTGTGGAGTCACGAATGATGCTGAACATTATACAATCATCAGCGGACGTTCCTGTTTCTGAGCTAATAATGGAAAGACTATTGCAAGTCTGGGAGTTCCCTTTGAGGCCAGAGGTGCCCAATATTATGTCACAAAGTCCCCATCATATTTACTTTGGGACTTCTTCCAAGATGGTGCGGCGGTCTGTAACATCTCACACGGGAACTGGTGTCTTCGATGGCATTATTATTTGAGGAAGCTGGGTCTTGGCCAGCTGAGGTTATTGCCTCCTCAGGTAGCAACGTTGACACTTCTTCCATAGAGAAAGCCAATGACAGACAATCCATCCAAGGGTCAGCTAATAGTTGGACATTATTTACAGCTTTAACACTCACCAGACAAGGCAGTGAAGTCTCCCCCAGGACACAGGGACTTCATCACTGATGAACCACCTCATTAATGAGGCAGCTTTTCACCTGCACATAAGTCCTCCAGTCCAAACATAGCCCACCTCCAACCCTTCACCACTTGGTGGTCGTTCCTCTGGCTCTTAACCTAGCCTACCTCCCATGACGGAAAATCGGAAATTCGGGTAGCCATTTTTAAAGGTTATATTCACAGAGATGGGATTGTTCCCATCTCTTCAAACTCCTGACCCAGGAGTGTGAAAATCTGAGCCAATTTTTCATAACTTTCACACCCTGCTCATCCCTGAACCTGCCTCCAACGACCTGGGAAAACTCGATCTGTTGACTCTGATTCTCTCTCCGCAGATGCAACCTGACCTGCTGAGTATTGCCAGCAACTTCTGTTTTAATTTTTCATTGATTATACGTCTTTGAGTCACAGCTGTTTTCACTGGTAGCTGAGTGCTATTGAAGTGTACATCTGCAGCAAAATCTATTGTGTGGTCTACTGTCCCACAAAAATCAAAATGTAAAAAAGGTGCTTTAATATGCAAGTTCCAATTTTAAAATTCTAAATCACGATGGTAACCAAATCCACAGTCTAATGGTTTCATCAATCATCTTAGAAATGTAGGGGGAAGGAATGAATTCAAACTAAATCGGAATCAGATAGTAACAGAAAAATAAATAATTTAAATAGTGAATAGTAAAACATGGCAAGATTTCTTGATGAGGATAAAACTTGGTTAGGTAAAGGAATGAATAGGACCCATTATCAGCAAGTTTAGAAAAAATTGAATACCTTAACTTAATTGAGAGACAAGCAATACAATTTAAATATTAAAGTTAATTACTGAGGATGCTGGAATCTGAAACGAAAACAGAAAATCCCAGCAAGTCCAATCACTTGCTGGAGACAGCAAAGATAAAATTCTGAGTTCATCTCACTCTTCGTCAAAGCTCTGACAAAGAGTTATCCAGCCTCGAAACGTTTATGTCTGTTTTCTCTCTGCAGATGTTGTCGAACCTGCTGAGATTTTCCAGAATGTTCTCTTTTTGTTTCAGTATAATTTAAAACTGCTCCTTCGTTGTAAGAAATGTCACTTGTGCCAGTTTCTGCCGAGACTTCCTTTTAATTTTCAACTTACACACGTTAGCTTTAGAAGGACGTGTAGAAATCCATCGACAATGGCAAAATGTGAAAGAAATTTGTGATCCGAGGTGACTGCATGAGATGATGCTGAAGAAAACCAGCGGCCTGGGCTTTTCTTTTTCCCGAGATGGTAATTTAGCTTTCAATCCTCTTCACTGCAATCCTTTCCATCCTCCAGTTCAGTGACAGCAGTCATTTCTCAGTCCTGCTATTCAACTTAACCTCTCTGTTATATGTGAAGGAAAAAGTAAGTGAATATTGGAAGAAGATTTATTGGCTAATAAACTATAAGCTGAAGGTACACCAAATGAAAGAAGATGCAGCCATATATTGCAGATGAATTGATATAAAGAAATGTATACTGTCCAACCATATAGATATACATATTCACACACAGGACAGACTGCAAGAGTTAGTACAACATGGATTGATTTCCTTGTGTGAGTGAAGCTTGATAATTCATGAGTTACAGTCTGGTTCACAAGAGGAAATCAATTTTATATCCTGCTGACTCTCAGTGTATCTTTTGTGTGGTATATCTATATCTGTATATATTCATGTGCATGTGTTTATATATATTTCATATGTATATTTTATTAAGTTGCATATTGCATCATCTATATGGGTACGTCAAAGCATATGCATGCCTCATTCTTTTTTAGCAGCATTTCCCCTGTACAGCACGCACACATTGTTCTTACCTTTTGCTGCGTCCATGGTATTTTGAAGCATTTTGCCCTATTTTTGATTGTATATGTCCTAATGCCTCTACTAAGTATCCTCTCTGTATACACAAAATAATCATTTTGTTTTATAATACCTTTCATATCAAACGGTGGTGCAATGTCACACACAATAAATTACATTTTAAAGTTCAGTTACTGTTACCCTACATATGAATTTAAGCTATTTGGCTACAAAGGTTCAAAGTCCATAAACGGAATTGTCTAAAACATACATAGACTCAGATCCAGATTAGCCTTTCCTACAAATAATGTAGGCAAACCTATCCTAATACTGAAAAAAAAACTATGAAGAAAACTGAACAAGCAGCACGATGATGGAGTAGGCAGCACAGCGGTTACAGCAACAGAGGATTCAATTCCAGCCTCAGGTCACTGCTATTTGGAGTTTGCACATTTTCCCCATGTCTGCGTGGGTTCCCTCCAGTGCTCCAGTTTCCTCCCACTGTCCAAAGATGTGCAGGTTAGGTTGATTGGCCATTGCTAAATTGCCCCTTTGTGTCAGGGGGACTAGCAGTGTAAACAGGTGGAGTTAACAGAGGGCCTGCATGGGATTGTGGTTGGTGCAGACTTGGTGGGCCAAATGCCTTCCTTCTGCACTGTAGGGAGTCCATGATTCTCAGAATTGAGAATGGAGTACATGGACAGGACAGAGTCCTCAGCAGGTATAAAACAGTTAAATTCCACTTTCTGTGTGTGTTTTTGTGTGTGTGTGTGTGGCATGAGGAGTGACAGATTGAACCATGCAACTGAGTACAGCACTAAAATAGTGTGCATGAATGCTGAAAACCTGAAATAAAATCAAATGTTGGAAATTCGGCAGCACAGGCAGCATCTGGGGAGAAAAAAACAGGATTAAAGTTTCATGTCAATGGCTTTTCATCAAAACCATCCAATGGAAGTTTCACAATTATGTAATAACCTGATTAGGTTAAGAATCATGAACCCAGAAAGTAAGCCATGCAGCACCTTTTATTTAGGCAGCATAGCCACTAATGATCTCAAATAGCTGATTTGATCTCCAAGCATACACATTTGATTGAATTACGATGCTTAATGACCATCTAAAATAAGGGGTCTTTCATTTAAGTTGGAGATGAGAAGAATTTTTTTCTCCCCAGGTGGTGTGAATTTTTGGAACTGTCTTCCACAGGGGCAAGGTTGTTGCATATATGTAAGGCAGGGGTAGATTCTTGACTAACAAGGGAGTTAAGGTAAGCACAAATATGGAATTGAAGGCATAATCAGATTAACTATAATTTTATTAAATTATATGAAAATATATGCAAATTATAAGCAGAGGTAGGCCATTTGGTACTTTGAACCTGCTCAAAGTGCCAAATGGCCTACCTCTGCTTATAATTTGTATATTTGAATATATTTTCATGTCGGAGATAGCGCTAATATTAGGTTTAAATGCCACAATCATTTGAAACTGAAAAGCATTTATGCAGATGGGAGTCATCTTACAACCTTCTTTAAAAGAATGCCAAGTGTCCAAATGATAGGTACTGTGTTCTTCCATATTTGAAAGAAAAATACAATTTATGAAGATGTGGTTTTCCCAATACAACATGAAGGCACCCTAACTCTTTAAAGTACTCAGAGGTTAGTTATTGTTTCACTGCCTTTGACTGGCAGGGTAGCAAAATGGTTAGCAATGCTGCCTCACCATGCCAGAGACTCCGTGTCCAACTCTGACTTCGGGCCACTGTCTATGTGGAGTTTGCATATTCTCCCCGTGTCTGTGTGAGTTTCTTCCGGGTGCTTCAGTTTACTCCCACAGTCCGAAAGATGTTCAAGTTAGGTTGATTGGCCCTGTTAAATTAACCCTACTGTCAGGGGATTGGTATGGTAAATGGGAATAGGGCCTGGGTGGGATTGTGGTTGGTGCAGACTTGATGGGCTGAATGGCCTTCTCCTGCACTGAAGGGATTCTATGATTCTGTGACTACTGTTTGACTTCTAAGCTTTTTATGCAATGTTTGATCACTCTCCAGGTCTTCAAAGAGATTGGTTTGGCTGCCATTGCACTGCTGTTTAAGCTGGCCTTACTGATTGTCTAGTTACATGAGTGATCTTGCTGGACAGTTTCATGCTGGACATGATTTAGAGCACCAAGATACCACAGAATAGGACAAGCTATCAAATGAGAGAAAGGAGGAGGAGGACACCCTATTGGAGGCCATATCTACAGAGAATAAGCAGTAGCTGAATTTCACTGATAAGCAATACATAAGGCTCCATTTTCTGTAAAGGTTCTTACTGAGCTTTGTTAGTTATTGGAGCCAAAACTACCAGATAAATCAGCCTGAAGCTACATTCTTGCTTGTGATTGGCAATGCTCTTGGCACTATCAATTTTTATGCCACAGGGTCCTTCCAGGCAGTAACATGTGACATCACCAACATATAGAACATAGAACATAACAGCACAGAACAGGCCCTTCGGCCTTCGATGTTGCACCGACCAATATAAAAAGCAATGCCCCTCCCAACTAAACCATTCCCTTCTCTTCCATATACTTATCAACTAACCTCTTAAACGCCACCAAACTTGGCGCATCTACAACTGCTGCAGGCAGGGCATTCCACTCCCGAACCATCCTTTGGGTAAAGAACCTACCTCTGATATCCATCCTATAACTATCACCCCTTAATTTAAAGCTGTGTCCCCTCGTGCTAGCGTTCTCCATCCTAGGAAAAAGGCTATCACTGTCCACCCTATCTAAACCTCGAATCATCTTATATGTTTCAATAAGGTCTCCTCTTAGCCGCCTCCTTTCTAACGAAAACAACCTCAAATCCCTCAGCCTCTCTTCATAAGACCTGCCCTCCATACCAGGCAACATCCTAGTAAACCTCCTCTTTACCCTCTCCAATGCCTCCACATCTTTCTTATAATGTGGGGACCAGAACTGCACACAATACTCCAAGTGCGGCCGCACTAGAGTTTTGTAAGTTGCAACATGACGTTGCGGCTCCGAAATTCAATCCCTCTACCAATAAAAGCCAAGACTCCATATGCCTTCCTAACAACCTTCTCGACCTGACTGCCTACTTTCAGGGATCTATGCACATACCCACCAAGATCCCTCTGTTCATCTAGACTACTAAGAATCCTACCATTTGCCCTATACTCTACACATTTATTATTTCCGCCATAGTGCATTACCTCACACTTTTCCACATTAAACTCCATTTGCCACCTCTCGGCCCAGCTCTGCAACTTGTCCAAGTCTGTCTACAAACTATAACACCCCTCTTCACTATCTACCACTCCACCGACTTTAGTGTCATCTGCAAATTTACTAATCCTAATTATCATAGAATATCATAGTTCTTAGTTCACTAATATAATCAAAAGGTCATTAAAGTTCATTACATAAGGAGATATAGTTGCGTCCATGTTCCCATTGATAATGAGAAGCAGGACAAGATGGACAATATTTAACAGAGGTTGTAGGCATCTTAGCCACTTGGCAAGACCCTCGTCACCTCTTCCTAGAAGATCTGCTGAATTAACTGCCAATCAGGCATGTTACTGGGCAGCAGCAGACATTCCATGGGATCAAGGACTCTAGGGACAGAAATCCTACCTTCTCAGAGCTGTTGATGAATCAGAGGTTAGCAACACTGTATTGCTCAGCAGTGTTAAAGTTGAATAGTGGTTCCTGCCAACAAGATAGCCACTGGGACTCAGGATTTCCAAGGGACCCAGGCCACAGATGAGAGAGATGAATGCATGGGTTAAGGGTTACAGAGGACGGAGGAAGTGGATGGGGCTGGTGGAGATATGAAGGAGGAGTTGGTCAGCAGCAAGATCGGGGAGACTGGCTGTCAGTATGTCCTCTCCCTTTCCTACACTAGGCCCCTTGATCAGGCACTAAGTGCCCCTTGAATGATGGACCACTCTTCCACTTCGCACTCTCTGAAAACCCACAAACAATCCCCACAGAATGTGCTACGGGCTTCTCTGTGGTGACGTCCCATTCACTGCTTGTGAATACTAGTGAAAGTGGGAGGAGGGATTTGAATGAACATTCATTTGCCACTCAAAGGCCTCAATTAGTAATGGGTCAGGAAGCTCGTCCACATTTTTTCCACCACAAATTTTATCTGGGCAAAGGCAGGAAGGTGGCACGGTGCCCAACCCCACTTCCTTACCCAATTTAATGCCGCTCTGTGACCAAATCTACCTTGAGGGAGGGCATTCAATTTTGCTTTTGGTTTCACCCTTATGGTAGACCTCCCTATATTGTAAGATGTAATTCAGAGCGTGCACGTTGCCCTGGTCTACATCAGCACTCCAGAGTATTAATCAATCACAAGCAGTTTCACTCCCCCAACATCAATTTAAAACTACACAGACAACTATGTGCTCGCTCCCCTAACAGCAAAATCAAATCTCTCATTTCCTTCTAATACTTTGTGCTGCTTTTATCCAAACCAGATGTCCAAGTTAAGGGCTGGCTATTTTACAACAAGAGTTATCCCCCCTGGGCATGGCTCATGATTCAAATTAGAAACACACATCCAATTTCTCAATACCCGTAAGGCATGTCACCCTCTATCAGTGTACTCAAACACACTTCCATTGTTGTTACCATTCCAAAGAGCTTTGAGGTACATCCCTGCATGGATGCCCAAATTTATAGTCATCTGCTGCTTGCTCCTATACTTTGTCATGATGTCGGAGCCACCTGCTAAGCAATCGATTTAGGAGGGGAAGGAAGAAAAGCACGAGAAGAGGCAGAAACCAAAAGAACCCCTTTACAAACTTTCAAATGAGTTTATTAACGTGCATGCCAACAGAATTAATTCTTCAGTTCCTCATTCACCAACAATCCCCTCGCCAATATCTCTGTTATAAACTCTCATCACAGTGCCTTCCTTTACTTCGCACATATTGGCTGTCCTCTCATTTCTGTGCAAACATAATTCCAACATTAAATCCAGAAATAAAGTCAAATTCATCAAATAAATGATCCAAGCCTTTACAGGAAATCTTGTGCGTTCACTTTGTTCCCATCTTTTCTGTTCTTTCGTTTCCTCAGTGCTCCTATAAGATACTTTTACAGAGGAGAGGATGGCCTAGTGGTATTATTGATCCATCATTAATCCAGAAACTCAGCTAATGCTCTGGGGACCCCGGTTCGAATCCGCCACAGCAGATGGTGGAATTTGGAATTTGAATTTAATAAAAAAAAATCTGGAATTAAAAATCTACGGATGACCATGAAAACCATTGTCGGAAGAAGAAAACAACTGGTTCATTTCAGGGAAAGAAATCTGCTGTCCTTACCCGTTCTGGCCTACGTGTGATTCCAGAGCCACAGCAATGTGGTTGACTTCTAACTAGACAACTAGGGATAGGCACTAATTGCTGGCCAGCTATTAATACCCATGTACCACGAATGAATAAAAGTTAAAACATTGGTCATAATTTGGAAGGTGGAAGGCAATTGAGAATTCATTGAGGATAATCCAGATTGCCTTAGCACCCAGCCATAAGCAGCTCAAGGTTCAGTTGAAGATTGCTTTTTCTTTACTGGACTGCAGCAATCTGGACTAGGGCATCAGGAAGGGCACAGGTGAATTGTCTGGGGTGAGAGCAAGAATACTGTCATCTTGATAAAGGATAGCAAATTCATCTCCAAAGAGCCAAGGCCACCCTCCTTGGCAGGTAGCCCAGTGTTCTTCATGCTCTGCTGGAGTGCTTGAGCAATGTGAAACTCTGGAAATCTTTTTCAACAGAGTTCCACAGGAACCAAGTTGGTAGCTGTTTGAGCTTCCATACCAGGTCTTCCTGCAGTGATGGCAGTTGGCAGGTTCATTATACGGTGTCTCATAATGTTCGATTACATTGTGTTACTGATGGAGCTGATTAGTCATTTCACACCAGAAAAGGAATGTGAGCTGTGGATATGAAATTTATAGTAGTGCTGAATATGCAGGATGAGACAAAGAACATTATGAGCAGCACAATGGTATAGTGGTTAGCACTGTTGCTTCACACTGCCACGGACACGGGTCAATTCTGGCCTTAGATAACTGTCTGTGTGGAGATTGCATGTTCTCCCCATATCTACGTGGGTCCTACAGTCCAAAGATGTGCAGGTTGGGTGAATAATATCAGGGAGCCTGGCATGGTAAATACATGGGATTATGGGGAAAGGACCTGGATGGGATTGTTGTTGGTGAAGACTCGATGGGTCCAATGTAGGGATTCTATGACTCAATGATCACACAATTCACCAGTCTGTTGAACTGAAAGGCTAAAGGATGGGATCTTCATCTTCTGAGCACAACATCACCCAGCCAATCACTTTAATAGATAGCAAGCTGTTATCTGCCAAGCTCAGAAGCAAGAGTCCCTCTAGAATATTTGCCAGCCCGAACAGGCAATCACAAGAATCCATTCAGAGTGAGCAATGCATCAGGATACATGTGTCCCCTATCTCGCAGAACTGCTCGCACGAATGAAAGAATTTCATTAACCATTAAAGAGACAATCAGAGAAGATAAATGTCCCAACAGAATACCATTGTTCCTGAATATATGGGTGTCCAAGGTTCTGAGAGTCAGAAGATTTTCATGGATAATAAGTACTTGGGGAAAATAACAAGGAGGGAAATGCCATACTTTTCTCCCCAAGCTGTGTTAATGTCCAAACAGCCAACTACAAATTATCACAGCTGAACTTGAAGTTTGTTCAAAATATAGCTATTCAAAGGTGTAGGTTTGCCCCCTCCCTCACTCCATTTCATTTAAGGTTTGTATTGAGTTTCATTTGCTTCATTCAAGGACACTTGATTGTGGTGACAGTTTGTTGAATAAGTAGGTGCCAACAATCACTCATTTCCAGAAAAGCCATTCAGATCAATGTCTTGTCACTCAATCACTTAACTGCCATTATTCTCCCCACCCCCACAGTCTTGCAAAGCACAAGAGGCTAAACTTAAACTGTGACCTCTATTTTTCACAATACAGAGGTGAAACATTGCGCAGAAGTGCAACATAGCAAAAATATTAAACTGAGAGTATAAAATTCTGACTGCATGCTCAGGAATTGCATCTTGAATAGTCAGCAGGATGGTGCTGAATGGAGCACCGGGTCTCAGTCTGGGAGAAAGAGGAGAAAGAATAAGTGTATGAGAAGCACCTTGCGATTTAGTGGGTACATGCAACATGGAGTCAATGAACTTGCACTTATTCAGCACCTCTTATAGCCTCAGAATGTCTCATAATACTCCAAAACCAGTCATATTCTCTGAACAGTAATAGCTGTTGTCCTATAAGGAAATTTAGTAGCAAATCTGAACAGAGTAAAGATTGTAAACAACAATGACTAAGTGATCACAGAATTGTTTTGGAGATGCTGGTTGAGGAATTATTTTGGCCAACTTGCAAGAGCAGTCACCTGCGTTTCCTTACAGAGTGCCACGGGATCCGTTACATCCATTCAAGTGGCTACAAGAGCCTCACATTCCACATCCAGGATTTCAGGTGTTAAGTTACAAGGAGAGATTAGGCAAATGAGGCCTTTATTCATTTGATTTTTGAAGGTTTGAGTGGTGATCTTGTAGAATTCTACGAAATATTTACTGGGAAGGACAGAGTGGCCAGTTTTCACCAGTTGAGGGCTCTAGGACATGGGGCCATAATCTAAAAAATCCATGCTGTTTCAGAGAGATGTTAGAAAACACTTCAACACACAGAAAGTAGTGGAGGTTTGAAACTCTCTTCCTCAAACGATGGTGGATGCTGTTCAATTGTCAGGTTTAAGTCTGAGGTCGACGATTTTTTTATTGAGCAGGGATATCAAGGGATATGGGGCTAGAGCAGGTACATGGAGTTAGGCCCCACACCAGAAATGTTCTTATTGAATAGAGAATAGGCTTGAGGGGCTGAATGGCCTACTGCTGTTCCTATGAAAGATAGCACTCCTAACAGTGGAGCACTTCTCCAGAATGCCACTAGAATTCAAATCCCAGGGTGAGACTTGAAACCATAATCCCACGATTTAGGGGTGAAATTGTTGCCACTATGCCAAGGTCAACACCTTAACATTTTTTCTTTGCTGAACATTCATCCGTTGAAGCAATGGGAGATTCTGGTACTGATGACCCTCTTATACCATAATGGCCTGAATTTTGCAGTCATAATGACGATGGTACTGTCAATGTTTATCATCAAAACTGACTGACAGCAAATTCTGTAATCACTACGTATGCAGTTAAACACACATCCAGTAATGTTGCTGTCAGTGATTCTATGTTTCCTCATAGGGTGCACTGTCAAAGCCCCCCAGTTTGCAATCGAACAGATCACTGAATTGACAGGAGCTTACCCTTTTATCTCAGCTGGAAAAACTCTTGAAGAAGTACATCATGTTGAATGAGATCAACAGCATGCTGAATTCATAATTAATCCTGAACAGTCTCATTGACCCTCAAAAATAATTGTAGTTTTATGGAATATCCAACTTCTCCATTATGATAAAACAAATTTACACTTTTAATATTCTTAATGATATTTTAGCCCATACCGTATTCACATGTATATATCCCAATCATTTATTTCACCCTGATTGGTTATTTTTGTGTGTGTTGTGGCATGCCCCTTTAAGACAATGGGTCAGGTGACCCAGGACACAAACTCCACTCTGGGTGGAGCTTGCCTCACCAATCTTAGGCTGAATGTCCTACAGAATAATTGTTAATAAACAGTCTCAATTAATTTATCCCAACTTACCTAGTAGTCTTCTATTAATCCATAATTAGACCTCATGGATAACAATTATCTATGAGCATATTTAAAAGTCATTGGCTGTTTACCTGGCTTGATGCTCTCACTCTTTCTTGAGACCCCCTTGATCTGCTGACAGATTCAAACCAATATTGGGAAAGATGGTCTCCATACCGCACAAATCACCAGATCCTTGTGGGCTGCTTTCTTCAAGGTAAGTGAGGAATGCCATTGCTTTGCCACAGACTGTGAAATCCAAACCAATATAACATGCTATAGAATGTAATATTATGCAGTATAGATCAGGAAGATTTTCAAATTCCAACGAAGAAACATAGAGAATAAGAGTCAGCCATTTTGCCCTTCAAGCATGCTCCAGCCATTCATTTTGATCATGGCTAATCATCAAATTCAATATCTTGATCCCACCTTCCCCCATATCCCTTGGTCTCTTTAGCCCCAAGAGTGATATCTTATTTTTTTCTTGAAATCACACAATGTTTTGGCCCCATCCACTTCCTGTGGTTCCACACATCTCCCAGTCTCCGGGTGAAGAAATTTCTCCTCACTTCAGTTCTAAAAGGTTTATCCCTCATCCTCAAACTATGACCTCTAGTTATAGACTCTCCAACCATCAGGAAAATTCTTGCTGAATCTACCCTGTCTAATCCTGTTAGAATTTTTTAACTTTCTATGAGGTCCCCCTCAGTGTTCCAAACTCCAATGAATACAATTCTAATCAGCTTAGTCTCTCCTCATATAACAGATCTGCTATCCATGAATCAGGCTGGTAAACCTTTGCTGCCATACCCTTGATAGCAAGGGCATTCTAGCTCAAATAGGGACACCAGAACTACACACAATACTCCAGGTGAGTCCTCAGCAATGCCCTGTACAATTGCAGTAAAACATCCCTATTCCTATACTCAGTTTAAATTGCTGTTTGTAGCTGACACGATAAATTGAGAAATTTCAACTGGCCTCAGTGTCTTTGGACCAAGGAGCAATGAGGTGGTTCTCAAAGCTGTTTGCTATCTAATGAAGTGTGCATTTGTCTGGCATCAGACTAAGACAAAATTGGACTTTGATTTTTGTGCGCCCACCCTTCCAAGTCAAGAGTGAATCATTTCTTCTAGGATAAAAGAAAAGTAAAAGAAGAAAATTGTAAAGAAAACAAAAGGTAATGGCCTCAAGTTACTTTTCGATGTGCCTTCAACATACTGCTGGGAACCCGCAAGTTGGTGATGGCTACAGTAAAAGATGTCAGTAGGAATTGAAATACAGGTTAATGCTGTCCTGAAGGCATGGCAATTAAATCTACACGCTCATTCTCAACCGGTAAAATAGGGAACAGAAGATAGGCTGGTGACTTCCACCTGCACTGGTAGGTAAAACAGTGATAGCTAATCTGCAGCCTTGGGAGACAATGATATTAATGACCCTACGGAGGAAGGATAGATTGACCTGGAATGTTAAGAGAAGCTTGCTATATTATTGAGGTAGCCTGAAGTATTTGTCCACAAACCTGTCAGAGTACCCACTGCCTCTGTCCTTCTGATCGGCGGCCTCATGGAATGACAAAGCAAAATAGAAAGACAAAGCTTTTGTTTCAGTATCATGAATAATATTTAGGAAAAGAGTAAAGGCTAACCATTCTGACAAGCTGATACATAAAGGAGATTGGGCAATTTTAGCAGAGTAAACAGAATATGTTATACTTGTTGTCTTGATTTCTCCACTTCGGCACAAAAGGATGCCAAAGTAAATAAAACACATTGATTTTTTTAAAATCTTCCCCTTAAGTCATCATCTCACAATTGATTTATCAATATGTATGGTTGGATGGGGAGAGAACAATATAATGTTTGACTCAGAGAATTTGCATCATTTAATTTGTAATTATTTCTGAATTAAATAGTGCCATTGAGGATATAAGAACAATTTAGTGTTAGCTGTGTCTTTTCTTGCTACTCTAGATGACATTTTAATATTCTTAATTTTTATTATTCTCATAAAATGCATGGAGGCGTGGTAAATCAGATAACCCCCTGAAATGGGTATGTGAATTAAAGGTGATTAACCTTTATTTATTCATTTTGATGCAGATAGTACATTAAATTGGCACTGCTTGCTATTTTAAATGATTGCTGTGCGCAGCCAGTTCTACCTGCACTTACTGAGTGCATGCATCAACAGGGGTAGCTAGCATTGCTAAAAGGGAGCCTGCACCTCTTAAAGTGGAGGCACCTTATAACTGCAAGAAGTGTAGGAGTCATTTGTGAAGCAAATGTATGCTATATTTTGAGGAAATTTATGCTATAATATTTGTGAGAAATGGAGCATCAAGACTTTTCTCACAATACACTGAATGTTTTAGTACAATACGTAGGAAGGAGAGACATCTTGTAATGGGGTGGGGTGAGGGTGTGAGCAGGAAAACCTCTAGTATGTACTAAAAGGACAGTGGAAGTTAATATCAGAAATGTAACTCCAAGAATTTGCATGCAGGGCAGAAAGAGGTTTAGTAATTAATTCATGTTATCAAGATAACTGAGTCTACCTTCCAATGGCAGATTCCAACGGCTGCTAACTTTAATACACCCACCTACCAGCAATTTCAATCAATCTGCACTTAATTCATGAGCTTTGTCTTGCACCCATAAATCATAGAGAGCACATGTTGGCAGCTGTTTAGCCATGATAGTCACTATGGGATCTTATTGTAAGAGGTCTTACTGCATGAAATTTTACTGTTTGAAGTCTTTCTGCAAAAGACACTGGTTGAACTTCAGTTGGTCTACTGTATACAGTTCTGGGTGTCACACTATAGGAAGAATGTGAACATATTGGAGAGAGAGCAGAAGATGTTTACAAGAATAGTTCCAGAAATGAGAAACTTCAGTTATGAAAACAGATTGGAGAGGTTGGAAATGTTCTTCTCGGAGAGATTTTGATTTATTATTGTCACATCTATTGGTATAAGTGGAGGGTTATTTTGCATGCTAGGCAAAGCATACCATTCATAGAGAAGGAAAGGGGAGAGTGCAGAATATAGTATTACAGATATAGCTAGGATGTAGAGAAAGATCAACTTAATATAAAGGTAGGTCCATTTAAAAGTCTTGTGGCAGTAGGGAAGAAGCTGTCCTTCAGCAGGTTGGTACTTCAGACTTTTGTATCTTTTTTGCCAAGAAGAAGGCAATTGGAGATTGGATACAGATGTTTAAAATCATGAGGAGACTGGACAGAGTAGATAGGGATAAACAGTTTTCACTCTTACAAGGATTGAGAACAAGAGGACACAGATTTAAAGTGATCTGCAAAAAACGCAAATGCCATGTGAGGAGCTCGTTCAGGTCTAGAATGCACTACCTGGGAGAATGGTGGTGGCAGGTTCAGTTGAGGAATTTGATAGAGCATTAAATATTAATTGAATAGAAATTATGTGTAGTGATATGGGGAAAAGGCAGGGGAATGACATTAAGTCACAAAGCTCACCTGGAGAACCAGTGATAACATGATGGGCTAAGTAGTCTTCTTCTACACTATAACAGCTCTGTGACCATTCAAATATATTGCAGGACTCCATGAAGGAGAAGGTAACACAAAACAGAAGCAGCAGCAAAGAACTGGAAGAAGACTATTATGTCTCCTTGTTTCAATACCATGGAGGAGATAGTTCTGGCCAAAACCTGTAGAAATATGGATAAGGCCATACCTCACTGTCAGGAAGTTGGAATGACTACACATCTCTTATCAATAAGCTCTTACCCTACTCCAAGCAAAAGCATCTCCCACATCTTTTCCAATCATAGCCAACACTGACTCCTCAATGGGAGGGATGCCATGCAGGCATGGTTGCTCACCAGTCCAGACATTAGATCTTGCTGCCATTTTGTTATTTTGTGTGTGTGTGTGTGATGTTTCAGATGGTTGAAGAACTGAGACATACATAGCTGAGGTGCAAGCAGTGCCTGTGAACAATGCAAAAGTGTTAGGGTGTGTTAATGTTAGTGTATAGTTAGATGGGGGATGAATTGTGTTATAGTTGTTATGCTACTTATAATGGTACAGTGTCGAGGAGTGTGTTTGTAGATAGAATCATATCTTGGTCATTTGATCACAAGGTATTGTAGCATAGTGATTGTATTACTGGGCTATGATTCAGAGATTAAAAACTTTAAATGTTGGAAAAGCTCAGTAAATTGGGTACAATGAGTTGTGAGGGTTGAGGGATGGGCAGTAAACGGAGTTAATGTTTTAGGTCCGTGACCTTTCATTTAGTTCTATCTTGATTTAAGAGTGCAGATGTACATGAAGAAAAAATGTCTCAAGTGCTGGTTCTGGTAGTCAAGTTGAATGGACTGTTTCCTGACAAACATCAGCAGAGAGGTACCCTCCTGCTGAGATCCCATTTTCCCCATCCTCTTCCTGTTCCTAATATCCTGTTCTCCTCTGAATGGACTCTCTTCATTCTCTCAGGCCTGCACTGTTTGCAGAGGAAGCCTGAACAGACTATCCATGCCTGGGAGGAATATGTTTCAATGCCAAGTTTATTTTTAATGACCAATCTAATACTTCAACATTTGCCAGACCTCTCTTTGCAGATTGTACAAACTTAAATAAATCCAGGAAAGTTATAGTACCTGAACAATTGTAACAACTATCAAAGAGAAAGCAACAACTAACCTGTACACTTTTATTATTACTTCAAATAGTACAGGTTTGAGATGGGATGGAAATCCTTCACTCTGTTTAGCATTTCATAGAAATGTCTATTGAAATCAATAGCTTACAAAGTGGCTATTGTGGTGGTGCACTGAAAGCCACAGTACATGGTATGTATACATGGTTGGGGAGTCCTTCCAGCATTGTGCGTTTTAATGAGTAAAATGATTTGAGAGGTGACTTTTCTGAGTAGGAAAGCTTGATTGAGAAGCCAGCCAGTGTATTCAGGTCACCAACATTCTGTCCTTCTCTCTTCACCCCGATGCTATAGTTAAGAAAACTTACCAACTCCTCTATTTTTTTCAGGAGACTAAAAAAAATCAGCATGTCTGCTAAAAGTCTCGCCAATTTTTACAGATGCACCATAGAAAACATTCTTTCTGGACGTATCACAACTTGGTATGGGTCCTGCTGTGACCAAGACTGCAATAAATTACAAAGGGTTGTGAACATAGTCCAGTCCATCACGCAAACCAGTGATCCATCCATTGATTCTGTTTACATTTCTCACTGCCTCAGAAAAACAGCCAGCATAATCAAGGACCTCGATATCCCAAATATTTTCTCTTCCACCTTCTTTCATTGGGGAAAAAGACACAAGTCTGAGAACACACATCAACCAATTCAACAACAGCTTCTTCCCTGCTGCCACCAGCCTTTTGAATGGATCTATCATATATGAAGCTGATCCTTCTTTACATCTTATCTACAATTGCAGCAATACATTCTGCATCTTCTCCTTTCATTCTGCTCGATGTATGCTGTGAATGCTATGTTTTGATTGTATGGTGCACAAGAAACAATCCTTTTCACTGTATCCTAATACATGTAACAATAATAAATCAAATCAAATCAGAATTAGGGAGCTCTGTTCATTTCAAGCAGCAGAAGATTCCTTTATATTCAAAACCACAGAGGCAGTATTATTGATTATATGGTTAAGCTTAAGGTTGAGCATGAGATTTTTCTCATTCCTCACCATGTATCACTGCACCCCACAACCCTGTATTTACCATTGTGAGAAAACCTCTTTTAAATACAACTTCACTTTCACTGAACACTGCAAAATTTGGTGATTGATGACTGGTTAGGTAAGTAACATTCTACACAATTTCAGGAAGCAAACAACATATCAATATTAGCCCACGGGATATTTTTGTTAGGCATAACCATCATGTAATCCACTGATGACCTTGTCACTTTCAGGAAAATGAGTTTCTTTCACATTAAGCTGAGTATGGTCGCAGCATGTGAGTATTGTCTCAATATTGCACAAGTTTAAGGAAGGTGCAGAATAAAGAACGATCAAATAATACCTGACCAAGAGGCACCTGGGAAAGACTGACAGGCTGGAAGCTCATTCAGCCATTCGAAAAGTATAACGAAATACAACTTATATCTGCCGAGTGAACTCTGAGGCTACAGCTCCAATTCTGAATTCGTAGTTTCCATCGAAACCCTACAGTACAGAAGTAGGCCATTCAGCCCATCAAATTTGTACAAACCAAATCCGACCCAGGTCACATTTCTATAATTCCATACATTTAACCTACTAATCCTCTTGATACTGGGGACAATTTTAGCATGTCCAAGCAACCCAACCCAGGCATCTTTAGACTGTGGGAGAAAACGGGCTCTTGGAGGAAGTGCAAACTGCGCGCAGAGAGGGAACCAAGTCAGGAATCGAACCTGGGTTCCTGGCATTGTGAGGCAGCAGTGCTAACCAGTGTGCCATCATGTCTGTCTGCTGCCTTGGCAAAATAGCCAGCATAATTAAGGATCCCATACAACTCAGACATTCGCTGTTCCATCTTCTTTCTTTGGGAAAAAGATACAAAAGTTTGATCTCATGTACCAACTGACTCAAGAACAGCTTCTTCCCTGCTGCTGTCAGACTTTTGAATGAACTTACCTTGCATTAAGTTGATCTTTCTCTACACCCTAGCCATAATTGTAACACTACATTCTGCACTCTCTCATTTTCTTTATGAATGATATGTTTTGTCTGTATAGTGTGCAAGAAACAATACTTTTCACTGTACATTAATACATGTGACAATAATAAATCAAATCAAAATCAAGGCCAGAAAACTATAAAATGTGTGATGGTCCTTGGCATCTGAGCCCATGGCACCACAGATGGCACAGTGATTAGCACTGTTGTCTCACAGCGTCAGGGATGTGGGTTCAATTCTGGCCTCAGGGAGCTGTCTGTGTCGAGTTTGCACGTTCTCCACATGTCTTCGTGGGTTTCCTCTGGGTGCTCCAGTTGCCTCCAACACTCCAAAGATGTAGGGTTAGTTGGATTGGCTGTGTTCAATTGCCCCTTAGTTTCAAGGAGAGTATCAAGGTAAACATGTCGGGTCACGGGGACAGAGCCTGGGTGGGATTGTTGTCAATGTACATTGGATGACCCGAATGGCCTCTTCTGCACAGTAGGGAATCTATCATCTAGGTAAATAGTAATGGGGGGGAGGGGGGCAATTTGGGAGTGAAAGATGATGGGATGGAGGGTGGGGTAGAATTTCAAAGATACGTGCCCAGGAAAGATAGGGAAAGAAAGGAGATCAGATAACAGTATTGATTAAAAAGAACAATTTCCCCAATCTAGGGATCATATTTAAGCTTGCAGTCCTGCAGTCATGAATGGTGGTAGACAATTGAATAACTAACTGAGGAGGAGTTTCCAGAAATATCCTCATCCATGATGAGGGAGCCCAGCACCTTAAAAATCAGGCTCAAGCATTCGCAATGATCTTTAGTTATTACTTCAGTAAATGAGCCACTGCAGAATTGTACAGTCATTAGTAAGCACACACATTTCTGACCTTATAATGGAAGAAATGTCATTGATGAAGCAGCCAAAGATGGTTGGGCCCAGGACACTATAGTGAGAAACACTTGCAGTGATGTTCTGGAACTGAAAAGATTAATCTTGGAACAAACATAATCTTCTTTCTTTATGCCAGGTATGACTCAACAAGTGGAAAGTTTTTCCTCTGATTCCATCAATTTCAGTTTTGCTAAGCCTTCTTGATGCCATACTTGGTCAAATGCAATCCGGAAGTTCCCAGCATGACAACTGCCAGTCATCAGCTATTTTAAATCACTCCATGTGATATCACCAAACAGTATAAGGGCATTGGATGCTGCAAATGTTATGGGCCCTGACAATATTCCGGCAATAGTACTGAAGATTTGTGCTCCAGAACTGGCCATGTCCCTTGCAAAGCTGCTCCAAGCACAGCTACAGCACTGGCATCTACCTGGCAGCATGGAAAATTGCCCAGGTAGTCTCGCACACAAAAAGTAGGATAAATCCAACCCGGCCAATTATTGACCCATGGGTCTATTCTGGATTATCAGTAAAGTGATGGAAAGTGTCATTGACAGCTCTATCAAGTGGCACTTGCACAACAATAACCTGCTCACTGATACTCAGTTTGGGTTCTGCAAGAGCCACTCAGCTCCTGAAATCATTACAGCCTTGATCCAAACATGAACAAAGAACTGAATGCCAGAGGTGAGAATGACTTCTCTCCTCCGGCCTCGGGTGACTATCTCTGTGGAGTTTGCACATTCATGGGTTGCCTCCAGGTGCTCCAGTTTCCTTACACCGTCCAAAGATATAAGGGTTAGGTTGATTGGCCATGCTAAATTGACCCTGGTGTCAAGGTGATTAGCAGGGTAAATATGAGGGGTTATGGCAATAGGGCTTCGTGGAATTTTGGTTGATGCAGGCTCAATGGGCTGAATGGCCTCCTCCTGAACTAATTCTATGATTCTTAACATCAAGGCAGCATTTGACCAAGTGTGGTATCAAGAAGCCCGAGCAAAACTGGATTGATGGAAATCAGAGGAAAAACTCTTCACTTATTGAGTCATACCTGGCACAAAGAAAGACGGTTGTGGTTGTTCAAGATCAATCTTTCCAGTTCCAGGATATCACTGCAAGTGTCTTTCAGTGTAGTGTCCTAGGCCTAACCATCTTTGGCTGCTTCATGAATGACATTCCCTCTATCGTAAGGTCAGAATTGTATGTATTTACTGATGACTGCACAATTCTGCAGTGGGTAATTCACCTCCTGACTCCCCAAAATGTACCCATTGCTTACAGAGCACATGTCAGGAATGTAATAAAATAGAATCAGGATATGTAATGTGGGGTGGGTGGCTACCCTTCCACTTTCCCACATGCATCCTCATCCAATAAGATGAGGGGAATGGACATTTACTCTTGTAAGTGCAGGGAGAAAGGCCTTCCATCTTCAGGTGCTGCCCTTTGCCAATACAGGCAGGCCCACCAAGGTAGAAAGCCCCCTTTCTTCTTACTCACCCACAGCCTTAACCAACAAATGGCTTCCTGTCTTGCCCAAACTTTCCCTGCTCAAGTCCCCAGATTTAATCGTTTCTGGGAATTTATTGAGCCCTCTTCTTTCTCCTGTACCAGTCCCAGCAGTGCTCCCTAACACACTCTTTATGCTGTCAGGACTGATGGACCTGTTGGCCAATCTGACTGTGCAGTAAATCTGGGAGGCTCTTGGTTAGGCCCGCTCACACTCTGTTACGGCTTTGGGATGGTACAGCAGGCCTCCTTGATATATTTTGTAAAATCATATTCCATTCTCAGTTATAAAGCCAGTGCAACAAAGGGACAGGAAAGCCTTTAATCCATTCCCTTGCTTGCTCCAAAACAAAACAATTCAAATTTAAATTGAATCCAATTCATTGTTCTCATTAAAAATCTATACTAGTTCTGAGCCAACAAGAACAGACATTACACCTGATCTCATGCTTGGTCCTACACTTGAAATTAGTCAATAGCCTGCCTCCATCCTCCCCAAAATTCATTAATAGGATCCAAATAGCACTTTTAGCAGTCTTACTAACTTCAGGTGAAGGTGTTAGCCTCAGATGTGTGCGACCTTTCCCCAGGTTCTCTGTTCCCGTACCTGCTTTAGAAAAATTTATGAAACACCTCTTCAATCTTCCATCTAGCATAAGTTACTTCACATTTCCTTGCTTTAAATCCCACCTGCCACGTATCTGCTTCTTTCTGCCTTAATCATCTTCATTGTTTACTAGTTTTCTGCATTTTATGTCACCAGACAGCTTTGAAATTAGACTTTTTATCCTCAAATCAGAACATTACAACGTTATCAGGAAGAGCAGTGGATCTATACCAACCCTTTGGGGGCACCATTGCATACATTCCACCTGCCTGAAAAAAACAACCATTCACTACCAGTGTCTTGCTTTCTTAGCCAATTTTGTATTCATTCATTATACATTTTCATAATAAAGTATTTGTGGAAGCATCAATTTATGCAGTGAGACTGTTTAATTTTAAACTTGCAGCTAGGATACTCCATGCAGCACATCCCTGGCAACAGCCACACCAAAAGATCACAATCAAGTTTCTCAGCCAGATCCTTTGCCACTGTGACTGCTATTTCATTAAATATGTCACTCCAAACTTAATATAAATTATGTGGAAAACAAAAATACATCTGACTGTGTTTCAAGGATGCAACACCTCTGAGGTGTCCAGGTAATTTTCACATACCAATCCGGATCCACAGACAGTTATCTGAACTCCTCAAACTATTACAATACTACTTGTTAAACATCAGATACGAAGATGAGTTTCTCTATCGCGGAGAGCAAATCACAGATCTATTTCTGGTCAGTTAAGAGCATGTTGCTTCTAAGCATTATTTGGAGGATCACTGCCTGTATCTTCTTCATTCCTTGGCATTTGTTGCAGGCTTTGATGCCAGCCTTTAGATCGATCACAATTTTACCTTTCAAGCAACCGGACCAAGTTACGGAGTTCTCTTAAACAATTGGTTTAATACTAAAACACAGTCCGTGGACAGTCACAGGTGATAACTAGTCAAAGCCAAGAATTTGGGAATACACAATCAGTTATAGCTTCAAATTTGATTCTTTGTTTTGGTATGGGAGCTATCTCTACCCACTCAGTTATTGATTAAGGTTACATCATTCATAAGGTACAGGTATTAAAATCAATCACAATCACCTCAAGCTTGCTTAACTATAATATTTAATCAATGTGAAGACTTAATCATACTAGCTAACCTAATATATAATTTTTGCAAGTTATTGTTCCAGCTTGTGTCTGTGTTTGCATATATCACTCCATTTTTCCAGTTCCAGATGTCTGATTTAATTAATTCTCTCAGACTAAAGGCATTGGTGCTTATCTGTGAAGATTTTTATAAGGACGTTTTTTCCTCACAGCAGTTTATGTAATTTTTCAAATTTGTGTGATTATTAACCCTTTCATTGATAAAAGGATTTCTATATTCTGGAACCTCTGGTTGAATGTAACGTTGAGAGCCAGGTTTTTCTTGACCTTCCAGGCCTAGTGCTTTAGAGGTAATGTGTGATCGCTCAGTTTATTCAGATCATGTATTCAAATTGAAATAGGACTCTTTTGGTAATTGTGATATTTGGTCAGTTGGTGTGAGTGGATTTGGTGAATTTATCTTAACTACTTAATTATTTTCCAGCACCTTCTGTTTTTAATACCTGAACTACTGTTGGCTCACCATAGAATGCAGTTGACACAGTACAGGTCTACTGCATCAGCTTTGCCCTTATAGAAACATAGAAATCCTTCAGCCACAAAGTTGTGCTGAATATGTCCCTACCTGTGAAACAGTCCTATGCATATAAACAAATTTAAGAGGTGCAGGTAATACACAGGCCGTTTCAATGGGAGTGGAAGATATAATGAGCATATGTTTTCATTCTGTTTCATCACCATCGGATGCACCTGTGCAATCTGCATTATCTTCGTAGGGAATTTCAAAGCAACTCGTTGACCAATGGTCCCAGATACGTTGACTCCTCTCCGTATTCGACAGTCTCATTGACAGTCTCTAGATTTGGTGATGTCCATTGAAGTCAATGGACTTCTGTTTTCTCCCAGTTTTCTCCCAGTTGGAAAGTTAGCTTCCTTGTAAAGATTTGTAATGCTTCCTCTGTAAAGATTTGAGATATAAATGGCAGTGACTTCTGTAAATAGAGAATCTCAGTCTGTGAAATTTAGGTCCTTGAAATTACCATCAACAGAAACTTCATTCATTAAGTGATGACTCTTAAACTCACTCAGGTGAACATGCACTCAGAAGCAAGAAGGATCCTTCAACTGGGACTATTTAAAGGATGATTATCAATTAACATGGAGTTAGTTGTTGAATGATTCTCATGGACTGTTGCATTTATGGAGTTGTTTAAAGCTGTTGAAGTTTACAGAGCATAATGTAGTATGTACTATGGACTTTGCCCTTACTTTAAGGGTTCTGTAGAAAACACTTGTTCCTCTCAGACATGGGTGCAGTTGTATGAGGGACCCATGGCCCACACAAGACAAGGAAAATGGGCAGAGGAAACACATGCCAGGAGATACTGATGGAGGAGAGAGAATGAGGGGGAAGAAGGGCTCTCAGCAGAATATCATATTCCCAAAGAGTTCAAGGATCAGTTCTTCTATCTGAACTTCAACAAGGAACAATGCATCAGATGTCTCTACTTCACCAAGACAAGCTTTACTGTGACTGCTGCTTTGGAACAGGGCAAGAATGGCATTGCCAGTAGCTCTCAAGTGGCCATAGTAACAAACATTTATCTTCCAAGTTGGAGCACATGATAGTTGTAACACGTCCCAGTTTGCCATCCATTATCATGCAAGGAAGGCCACTCTCTAGAGAGAAAAGGGTCAAAGAAGCATGTGATTTTGCATGATTACAAGCATGGTGCAGAGTGGCATCTGACTGCATGCACACCATGTTGCAACTATGGTCTGTCCAGTCTGAGAGAGTCATGAAGGTTTACAGCATGGAAACAGACCCTTCAGCCCAACTTGTCCATGCCACCCTTTCTAAAAAAAAAAAGAACCCTAAGCTAATCCCAATTGCCTGCATTTGGTCCTCTATATCCATCATATCCACGCAACTATCTAAATGCTTTTTAAAAGATAAAATTGTATCTGCCTCTACTACTGCCTCTGGCAGTTTGTTCCAGCCACTCGTGTGAAAAAATTGCCTCTCTGGACATTTTTGTATCTCTCCTCTCTCTCACCTTAAACCTATGCTCTCTAGTTTTAAACTCCCCTACCTTTGGGAAAAGATATTAACTATATACCTTGTCTATGCTCCTCATTATTTTGTAGATCTCAATAAGGTCACACCCTCAACCTCCTACACTCCAAAGAAAAATGTCCAAGTCTATTTAGCCTCTCTTTTTAACTCAATCCATCAAGTCCCGGTAAGCAACCTAGTAAATCTTTTCTGCACTCTTTCTAGATTAATAATATCCTTTCTAATATCTGGAATTGCACACAATATTCCAAGTGTGACCTGACTAATATCTTGTACTAATTTAACAAGACATCCCAACTCCTGTATTCAGTGTTCTGACCAATAAAACCAAGCATGCCAAATGCCTTCTTCACCATTCTGTCCATCTGTGACTCCACTATCAAGGAGCTATGAACATGTACATCTAGATCTCTTTGTTTTGTAACTCTCCCTAACAGCCTACCAGTCCTGCCCTAGTTCAATCTACTAAAATGCTTCACCTCACATTTGTCTAAATTAAACTCTACCTGCCATTTGTCAGCCCACTGATCAAGATCTATAATTGGAGATAACTTTCTTCACTGTCCACTATGCCACCAATCTTGGAGTCATCTGCAAACTTACTAACCATGCTCCCGATATTCTCATCCAAATCAATATAAATGACAAATAAAAGTGGGCCAGCGCTGATCCCTGAGGCACACTGCTGGTCACTGCCTCCAGTTTGAAAAACAACCCTCTACAACCACTCTCTGGCTTCTGCCAAGAAGCCAATTTTATATCCATTTAGATTCCTCATCCTGAATCCCATGAGATTTAACTTTATGCAACAACCTATCATGTGGTACCTTGTCAAAGGTCTTGCTAAAATGTATGCAGATAACGTCAGCTGCACTGCCCTCATCTACCTTGTTGGTTACCCCTTCAAAAAACTCAGTTAAGTTTGTGAGACATGACTTTCCACTCACAAAGCCGTGCTAACTGTCCCTAATCAGTCCTTGCATCTCTAAATGCCTGTAGATCCTATCTCTCAAAATATCTTCCAACAATTTATGACCACAAATGTGAGGTTCACTGGCCTGTAGCCCCGAGGCTTTTCCCTACAGCCCCTTTCTAAACAAAGGTACAACATTTGCCACTCTCCAATCTTGAGGCACCTCACCTGTGACTATTGATTCAAATATTTCAGCTAGGGAACCTGTAATTTCCTCCTCAGCCTGCCATAACGTCCTGTAGCACGTGCGAAAGAGATTCAATTCATTCAATATCCAGCTGATATACTGTATATATTTGGATAACAAACAAGTCAGTGGTCAACATGCACATAATAAAAGCCATGTAACCACATAAAATATAAGAGTGAACCATGAGGATGCTTATGCCCTGACAGTGTCTGTTGCTTGCGTTCTTTGGAGGGAGCATACAGTACTCAGCTGAATGGGTGTCCAGGTTTGAGGTGGTCTGCTGCATACTTCATAAATTCACCCTCATGAACGCACAGCCACCAGTATGTGACAACCAGCTAAGAAGGACCAAGAAGAGGAATCAACAGATCCTTTTTCTGAAACCAAAAGAGAAAATGCTGGAAAATCTCAGCAAGTCTGTCAGAATCTGTAAGGAGAGAAAAGAACTGATGCTTTGAGTCCAGCTGACCCTTTGTCAAAGCCTAGAACTCTTATGTTTGGATTATTAAGATTGACTCATCTATGTGCAATACCAGTAAATGCAACCCCAATTCTCCATTCACTAATATTCTCAAAGTTAACCATACCTCCATTGCTAATTATCACAATATCTGCTTGGTGGCAATGCAAAAATAAGATCCAAATGCAAAACAAACATTCCAAAGCTAATTTATAAAGGAAATCATGCCATACTCCACACAAACACCAGCTAATCATCCTTGTGCTTGTAATTCATATGTTATTACTTACCTTAGCGCTTCTGGGCAGTGTTACTCCAATGGGTGCTGTCTAGCTGGTGGAAGACATTGGGTCATAACTTCTGGGTGCCCCGGAATTGGATTTTGGGAGGACTCCACGGAATTGCTCTCAAAATTTCCCAGATAAGCATTTGCAAGGCAGTGGTCCAGTAACACTAACTTCCCATGGCAATCTGCTGAGAACCATCTGAAAGTATATTTTAAATTGTTAACATTGGATGGCTCTGACAGAGTTAAACTAATAAATACTCTACTCTGAAAATAATCAGCACCTCCTCCTAACTTTCAGGTAATTAGTTCAAAAACTCAGACTGATCCCTGCACAGGACTCCCACCATACCTTCAACTATCCCCTCAAGAGTTCCACACCATCCCGAAACTCTCTATGGGATTCTTCCCACCCTGACCCCTGTGTAGGACTCCACCACCTGCAGGTCCAACTTTCATTCCCAATCTGTTCCTAAGCCCCAACCCGGTTCTGCCCTCATCCCCTCACCCCCCCCCACCCCCACCCCTCCTCCACACACCTGATCGTGATGCCATTCCTCCGGATCTGTCTGGACACACCCCTCATCCTCCCCTGACCTGACTGGACCGACTCTCCTAAGGTAGAGGTAAGTGAGATGTAAGTATGAGGGTTAGCTGTGGACATATTGCCAACCTTCATGGTTTCAGCCCCATCATTTGCTGTAACCTTTGCCATGGCCACACCTACGATGGCAACCACTATCTTCTCCATGAGGGTAGGGACATGCAGCCATGCTGCCACCTATCTGATTACTACAGCTGCTTCGAGTCAGGCACCACCTTGCTCTGCAAGAGAGACGGCAATGTGTCAGTGAATGTGCTGTAATGAATCTGAGTTATAGGGACAGTCTTAGCTGGATAGTTGACAGTATATGAAAGCTGTGAAATGTGTGTGTGGGGATTGCAGCAGTGCTAAGAGTATGAGAATAAGGTGAAGCTAATAATGTTAAATATGAGTCATGATTAAAACAGATTGTTGGGAGGGGGTGAATCATGGAGTCTGGTGTCTTGAGCAGAGTGTGAGACTACTCATGCAATAGGTGGGATATGACATATGCTGATTCATTCATTAACTTTGACTATACCCATGAGGTCAGTGAAACCTCTTGTGAAACTGCACACACACTATCAAAGCTAGAATGCTGGTATTCAGCCCACTGAACCAATTGTCTTTGCACATAGACACAGTGGCTACAAAAACAGGTCAGAGGCTAGGAACACTGCAGTGGGTAACTCACCTCCTGACTCCCCAAAGCCTGTCCACCATTGACAAGGCACAAATCAGGAGTGTGATGGAATACTCCCCACTTGCCTGGATGGGTGTAGGTCTAACGACACTCAAGAAGTTTGACACCGTCCAGGACAAAACAGCCTGTTTGGCACCACATTTACAAACATCCACTCCCTCCACCACTGATGCTCAGTTGCAGCAGTGTGTACTATCTACAAGATACACTGCAGCAATTCACCAAAGGTCCTTAGACAACACCTTCCAAACCCATGACAACTTCCATCTAGAAGAACAAGGGCAGCAGATACATGGGAACACCACTACTTTTAAGTTCTCCTAAAAGCCACTTATCACCTTGACTTGGGAATATTTTGCCTTTCCTTCACAGTCGTTGGGTCAAAATTCTGGAATTTCCTCCCTCACAGCATTGTGGATCAACTCACAGCCCATGAATTGCAGCGATTCAAAAAAGCTCACCACCACCTTCTCAAGGGCAATTAGGGAAGGGCAATAAATGTTGGCCAGCAGTGTATGCCCATCTCCTGTGAATGAATGAAAAAAAAAATTCAGAACGTTCTAAGACAAAACATGTCCACAGGCAAGAGAACTGAGAGAAGAACTATTTTGATTGGTTCACCCCTCTCACTGCTATATCAAAATTGTTGACCGTACAATTCAATAACTCCAAAAACACATGAGAATCGTGATGTGTAATAATCTGTGTTTGTTGCTTCTGATGCATGGCATGATTCAAGAACCCTGGTTCAATTACAGCCTTGCGCTACTGTCGTTTGGAGTTTGCACATTCTCTGTCTGTGTAGGTTTCTTCTGGATGCTTTGGTTTCCTCCCACACTCCAAAGATATGCAGATTAAATTGATTGGCCATACTAAACTGTCTCTTAGTATCAGGGAGATTAGCAGGGTAAAAATGTGAGATTATGGAGATAGAGCCTAGGTGGGATTGTTGCCAGTGCAGGCTCAATGGTCAGAATGGCCTCCTTTTGCACTGTAGGGATTGTATGATTTACTAAGAATATTGCTCCAACAACTTTTTTAAAAGAAATATTCCTTTTGCAGTTACAAAAACAATGTGCAGAGCAAGCCCTAAATCGATCTCCTTGCTTGTTCCAAACACTAATCCTAATTCAAATTCAAGTCAATTCATGGTTCCCCTACAAAAGACTTGCTAGATCCAAGCTGATAGGAACAGGCATTTCACCTGACCTCAGGATTGATACCATACTTGATCTCAGCCAAAAGGATTTTTGTTGAGCAACTGTATACCTGAATGGGTAGATAAGAGGGTAAAGAATAATAAGAGGGTGGAACAAGTTTGTTAGTCAACATTTGTGTGTTCTTCCAGAAAGAACTCTTCAAATGGAGACATAAAAATACAACAAGGCTTACTTCAACTTGTAAATCAATGAAAAGGTTTAATAAAGAAACTTCATTACTCTAAACATGAGGCTTCACCCTGTGCCTGTCCCCACAATCCCCAACATGTTCTAATTTATACAGAATCAGCTGGTCATCACATCATTCTATCATTGGTTACATGGTTTACTGGGTCAGCTGGCCCTTACAGCTTCTAGCCATTGGTCACATTACAATGGATCCAATGTTATTACTAGTTAGATTCTAACATTTTAAAGTCAGTCTGCATCTTTGAGAGGGGAGGTGCATGTGTTGGATATCATTCTGAAACATGGGAAATACACTAGAATTGCAGAACATGGCAGAGAATGGGCTCTGAGGTTTTCTTCTGAAGTGAAAAGACAACTATCCATAACGTGCCTGCCAAGCCTGGATATTGACCAGGTCTTGTTACATTTGAACGTGGACTGTTTATGTACCTGAGGAGTCGTGAATTGTGCTGAACATTGTGCAATCGTCCCCATTTCTGACTTCACGAAGAAAGGGGAGTCATTCAAGCAGCTAGAGATGTTTGGGACTAAGATACTACTCTGCAGGACTCCTTCAGAGATGTCATGGAATTGAGAAGACTGATCTTCCACAACCATCTCCCTGTGTACCAGGTATGACTCCAACAAGTGGAGAGTTTGCCCCTCGACACCCATTGATTCCAGTTTTGTCAGGGCTCCCTAGTGTCACATGTCCAAAAGATAGAAGGCTGGAGGAACAGACAAGCAGATTGGATTGAAGTCCCAGTTCCGTCTATGCTATTTTCAATTATACTGTGATAGTATCTACCATAACTGTGTTTCTTTGTACCACAAAATATATTGCTCATTTGTTTAAAAACTCTGCCGGGCACATTTTTCTAATTAACTCACTCCCACTCTGTATGTTGGGGTCAACCTGAAAAGCAGTTTGTGGCAATGAATTAGTTTAGTCTCATCTGTTATTACAGCTGCTCCAACCACTTCAAATAACTGACTAAACAGAAAAATATGCTCCAGTCAGAGTAACGTAAAGGCTGTAATGGATCCAGTGTTTCCGATGCTGCTGCCGCAAACCCTGCGGGAACAAAACTCAAACTGAAGTGGCACCACCGCTCTGGTGGAGCCTTGTAATTCATGAAGTGAGGCAGAAAGTTTTATAACCCATGAGGGGGAAGAGTTTCTCCGTGGGCTGCACAGAGCAAAATAATAAATTGTATAAAGAACCAAATTAATGGTTTTACTGCACGCAGCGCAGACAGAAAATATCCCAGCATGGAGCAGTTCTTGATTCTGTGTAACAGCAACAAACAAATGAGCATAAGCTGACAGCCTGTTTCACATCTCTCTTCCTTTCTACCTCCATTGATGTCAATGCTGATATTGTTTAACATAATTGCAGGAAGTCAAGATCTATTCCGTGACTTTTTCCCATTCTAATAGGGCCATTCAGCCCCTCAAGCATGTTACTTTATTCTAACAGATCACAATTAATGTGAATTCGATCATAGCTTATCTGATTCAACTTATGTCCTTTTTCTGCCGACTTCTGTTCAGATCTGAATCATAGAATCCCTACAGTACAGAAGGAGGCCATTTGGCCCATTGAGTCTGCACCAACAACTATCCCACCCAGGGCCCCAACTCATTCACTCCACATATTTATCCTGATAATCCCCCTGACGCCCAAAGCATTTAGCATGGCCAATCAACATAACCCATATACTCACATGGACTGTGGGAAGAAACCGGATCACCTGAAGGGAACACATGCAGACAATCTCCCGAGGCCAAAATTGAAACCGGGTCCTTAACGCTGTGAGGCAATTGTGCCAATGTGCCGCCCATTTGTTTTCCATTTCTATTGGTAAACCTTGAAGAACATCTAAGTGTTTTTGGCAATAAGTTTGGAAAGTGAATATTGACTAACAGTTTCACCAGGACTAGCGTCAGATAAATAGATCTTTGTTAAAATAGCAGTCAGAAGCAACACATTAATATGTTAGGTATCAATTTTACATAGCACAATTTCATTCCATAGGAGATAAAATTGATGAATCTTTCACAGAAAATCTGAACCCACTGATTACTAAACATGCGAGCTGGAAATTTAGAATCATAGAATCCTACAGTGCAGAAGGAGGCCATTCAGGCTATTGAGCCGGCACTGAACACAATCCCACCCAGGCCTTATCCCTACAACCCCACACATTTACTTCGCTAATCTCTCTAACCTACATATACAGCTTACACTAAGGGGCAATTTAGCATGGCCAATCAACCTAATCAACGTCTGCATAGGTTTCTTTCAGAGCACTGGAGGAGACCCATACAGACACAGCCAGAATGTTCAAACTCCACACAGACAGTGACCCAAATCAGGAGTCAAATCTGGGTACCAGGAGCTGTGAGGCAGCAGTGCTAACCACCTGGAGCTGTGAAGCAGTGTGCCACCAGGCCACCCTAACTTCCTGACATCTCTCCTGTGGCAACTTTGATCGAAGATTTACAGTAATCACAGAGAAATAGCATAAACAACCATTCCTCAAGAGTTTCTGCTACCATTCTGTTGAAGTTTTCTCAGAAATTAGGAGAATTTTGTGGAACTTATAATTTAAAAAAAAATGGCTGAGTTTTACAATCTACATATGATTTAGGAGTCACTCGGCCCCTCAAATTTTCTCTGCCATTCAATAAAATTAATAAAATAAAATCTGATTTTAACATAAATTCTATATTCCCACCTACTCCAATAACCTTTCCCCTTTTGCTTACCAATAATCTATCTGCCACTGCTTTAAAAATATTCAGACTCTACTCCCATGTCTGTTGTGGGGGGAAAAAAAATACAAAATTCCCCTAAGAGATTTTTTTAATCCTTTGTTTTAAATAAGCATCTCCTTATTTTTAAATATTGACCTCTAATTCTAGGTTCTCCTACAAGAGGAAACATCCCCTCCACATCCACCCTGTTAATACCCCCCAGGATCTAAAACATTTCAATTAAGTCACCACTTACCCCTCTAAACTCTAGTGAATACAAACCAAACTTTTCAATCTTTCCTCTTCAGGCAGCTTGTCTATTCCTAGTGTTATTCTGGTAAGCCTTCTCTGAACTCTTTCCAATGAATTTCCATCCTTCCTTAAGTAAGGAGACTGTGCACAGTTCTCCAGATGTGATCTCACCAATACGCTGTACAACTCAAGTATAATCTCCCTACTTTTGTACTCAATTCCCCTCATGATATATTATAACATTCTGTTAAATTTTCCCATTAATGTTACACCTACATACTAAACTTTTGTGATTCATGCACTCAGGTACAAAGATCTGCACCTTAGAGCTCTGCAATCTCTCACCATTTAGATAATAAACTTTTTTTTAATCTTCCTGTCCAAATGGATAACTTTACTTTAGCCAACATTAAACTCTATTTGCCAAACATTTGCCTGATCACTTAATCTATTGTTGCATCCTGCCAACCAGGAAAAAGATTCATTTGTGCCACCTTCCCTTTTCCTGTGGCCTGTCAATTTTTTATCCATGCCAATATGTTACCCCCCTGCACTGTGAGTTTTCATTTTCTGCAATAACCTTTCATGTGGTACCTTATCAAATGTATTTTGGACATCTAAATACAGTACATTCATTAATTTCCCTTTAGACACAACATGTCTCACTCCTTCAAAGGGCTTCAATAAATTGATTAAACTTGATTTCCTTTTCGCAAACCATATTGACCTTGCCTTGAATTTTCAAAGTGCCCTAGGTTCTAGCATCTTTAATAATAGATTCTAGCATTTCCCCTATGTTAGTTATCTGCTTTCTGCCTCTGTCCCATTTTGAATAAAGGAGTTACATTTAGTATTTCCCAAGAATTTCCCCAATGGTGGGAATTTGGAACATTGCAACCAACACATCAACTACCTTTCTTCTTTTAAGACATACTTTAAGGTGCTAAAATGAAGTTGATCGAGACCTAGAAATTTGTCAAACAGCAGTTCCAACAATTACCATTTTCCTGGTAATTGCAATTTTCCAGAGTTCCAATACATTTCCTCGTTTACAGCTGTTTCTGGGATATTATTTGTATCTCTATAGTGAAGACTGATGCAAAATACCTGTTCATTTCATTTGCCATCTCCTTACTTTCCATTAGCAATTCCCCAGACTCTTTTCTATAAGACCAATGCTTACTCAGTTAAATCTTTTCACCTTTAAATATCCATAGAATTCTTAGTACCCACCTTCATATTTCTACTGGGTTTCTTTTGCACCCTATTTTATTCCTGCCATATTAAACCTTTTTGCCATTCTTTGCTGTTCTTTATATTCTGTCTAGTCTTCTAACCTGCCATTGATCTTTGAGCAATTGTAGCTTTTTCTTTAACTTTGCTTCTGAGTGAGATTCTCAGGCCTCCCCTTAGCATTTCTCTTGGTGGTGGGAAGTATCAAGCTATTCACTAGCTGTGGGATCTTCTGGTTCCAGCACTGATAATGGTAAGCTCCACTGGAGTCACTCCATGCCACTGGGAAACCCTTGGCAGGGGTTGTATCATTGTCAACACCAGAGGATTTCACAGGCATGGCTGGCTGGCCAAAGAATTCTGGCCACTGCCTTCAACTTTTTATTTAACCACTAATGGTGGATCTTCCTTTTGGAATTTCTCTTTCTTGTTGGAGTGTATCTATTCTGTGTATTCCGAAATAGCCCTTTAAATATCCCTTACAGTCTGCCATATATCCCTATTGACTTATCCTTTAACTCATTTGCTAGTTCACTTTGGCTAGCTCTGTTTTCATGACCTCATAATTGTCTTTATTTAAATTTAAAGTACTTATCTTGGATCCATTCACCTGTTCCCTCAAACCCAATTTAAAATTCAATTTCATTATGATCACTGCTACTCAGGAGTGCATTCACTATCAGGTTATCAATTAATCCTATCTCATGGATCGACACCAGGTCTAGCATAGCCTGCCCTCCTGGCTGGCTCCAAAATGTTCTATCCTAACAAACTATTCTGAAAACATCATATGATCTTCTTATCTAGGTTAGCTTTGCCCATCTGATTTTTCCAGTCCATATGTAGATTATCTGATTTTTTTTTTAATCCTCCAAAAGACTATATGGGAGCTTCCACTATACGGTATCCAGCTGAATGGTTACAATTTGAGGGTCTGTATACGCACTAATCCCATGGTGACTGCTTGCTATTATCATTTCTCATCTCAACCCAGACCGTTTTTACATCCTGGTTTGCTGAATTTAGCCTACCCTGTTCTACTATGTTGCTACCATCATTAATTAACAGAGCTACCCTTCCACCTTTTTCTGAACATCCTGCCCTTCCGAAATGTTACATACACTTCAATATTCAGGTCCCAATCTATGTCACCCTGCAGCCTCGTCTCTGTAATGGCTTTCAGACTGTGCTTATTTATTTCTATTTACACTACCAGTTCATCTGTTTTGTTTCAAATGCTATGGCATTCAGATACAAAGTCTTCCGCCAGTGTTTTTGATGGTATAAAATGCAGCATCTGGCCTGCTTGTTAACTTCCCACCCAGCCCCGAACTATTTTACAGAGTGACTGCTCTTTTATGTGTGGACTGCAGACTGATTTTTCAGTCAGAGGTGGGTGTTAGCAGGAAAGACAGTCCAAAGTACATACTTCCCAATGAAACTTATTGCCAAGTTGTTTATACACGGTGTCATTGTGACAAAGCGACAAAGTTCTTCACTCAAATGATAACAATTCCTTTTCACAGTTTATCATAATTCAAATCATTCAGAACCTTTAAGCTTGTTTGCTATTTGTAATGTCCATCCACAAGATGTGGGCACTCCAATTTTGGTTGTCTAAAGCTACTCTCTTTGAAAAGCAGAAAAGATGCAATAAGACTATGCAAAAGCTCACTGCAGAGGCATTAGTCTTATGCAATACATTTTGATAGCAAATCAAGCAGGAAGTGCTTACACAAAAATAAAATACTGCAGATTCTGGAAATTTGAAATGAAAATAGAAAATGCAGGTAAGACTCAGCAGGTCAGGCAACATCTGTAGAGAACAATGGTCTCTTACAAGGGGGTCCACAAACTGTGCAGGCCACAACACTTTAAAATAACAACTAACATGAATTGCTATCATTTTGGGCCCTATGCTAAGACATGCAACCACTCAACAATGCAATTCATACAAACACAACAGTCATGGGCATTGAGCAGGCAATATAAAGTTGGCGTGCTGACTGCATTACATTGAATGTGTGCAGGGCGATCACACATCATGAGCCCCCATGCCCTTTTTCAGGGACTGTCCAATTTAACCCCCTATTTCTTCAAGAATCACTGATTTTTTTTCAAGTCAACAAACTTCACCGATGCAATGTGATTGCATTGGTTAAGTTAATCATGGAACGTCATATTTATGTCATATCCTCTGTTGCTTCTTGAATCAATAAAGAATGTGATGGCCTAGTGGTATGATCACTAGACTATTAATCCAGAAACTCAACTAATGTTTTGGGGACCTGGATTCAAATCCCACCATAGTAGATCATGGCATTTGAATTCAGTAAAACAACAATCTGGATTTAGGAACCTCCTGATGATCATGAATCCCATTGTTGAAAAACCTGATTCACTGATGCCCTTTAGGGAAGGAAATCTGCTGTCCTTATCCGGTCTGCCCTATATGTGATTCCAGACCCACAGCAATGTGGTTGACTCTCAGCTACCCTTGGGAAACTCGAGATGGGCAATAATTGCTGGCCAGTGAGATGCCCTTGTCCCATGAATGAATTAAAAAAAAAAATCAATAATTTAAATAAATTTTTTAAAGGATTGATTTCTAATCCTGTTTGAATTTGGTTTATTGGTGATCTTTTTGAATTTGAGCCCTCTGTCTTAGGAGGCACTGCCAGCAAAGACTGCATGCAGCAATCTGCATCATTGCAGGTTAATAAATGTAATGTTTGGCAAATATAATCAGCTTTAAGGTGGTGAATATTAATGAGCAGATTTAATGCTTTTGTAAAATATTTGTTTGAATTTGATTTTAAAAATTAACATTGAGGTATTTATTTGTATTAACCTGCAGCAGTATATTCAAGGCTTGATATGGACATCATCTTTAAATGAAATGGATATCTGGCACTTTACTGTAAATGTAGCATGCATATGAGAAGTGTCAGTATTGACCTTTAGCCCACTGAAGCAGTGTTTCTGGAGATCTGAGAGATTAGTCAGTGCTTATGCTGCATCTGTATCCAGAATGAATATGAAATAAGTCCAAATATAAACCCTTAAAACTGCGAGTCACAACATTTCTTGTGCTAACTATACACACATTTCTTGGGAGAAAGGGTTAAATATTGAACAACACTCGGAGTTTAGTTGTAAACTTGCAACTTAAATAAGGAAATGTGAAAGATGTGTAAAGCTGAATTGATCCAACAACATTGTCTGACGCATTGGGTGAAGGTTAGCATTTTGAGGTCTCTCTCTTTCTCTCTCTGTGCAAGTTACAGTTTCTATTCATATGTTTTGATGTGTTTGGAATAATGGGCCAGATCTTGCTCTCAAAGTGAACAAATGGAGGCCAGCTTTTCATTATTTACACTCACCCACAGATATTCAATGGTATTTTGTGTTGGACGTTAATGTAAATTAAAGAGCAAAGTGATATTGTCTATAAGGATCTGGGGGCACTGTGAACAGGGCAAGCAACTGTGTGATTCTTCAACCTTGCAGACAATGTAATGTAATGTCTGAGTGTAATGTCTGAATCAAGAAGTAAGAATTTTGAATGTCAAATCAGTTACAAAAAGTTTCCTCAGATTCACATTTCAAAACCATCTGTTTCTGTGCAATAGGAAAGAAAGCCTAAGTCTGTCATTACAGGGTTGGGGATCAAAGTTTAGAATTCAGTGTATTTTACTGTTTCTCATTTAGAAATGGCAAGCATTTCTCATAAAGCATGTCTATCTAGGCTTGCCATTCCCCAAGAAGGTCTATTATATGTCCCATTCAGTAGTGACAGAAGCAATCTGCCATTACATCTTTACTTGCGATCAGCAAATGATCCATGTTATTTCCATTTCAGTCCCTAGACTTCACTGCCTATATTCTTTCAGTATTAAATTAAGTTTTGGTCAGCAAAATATCCAATGCATGCAGAAAACCATCATCATTATCAACAAATTCCACGGCAAATGCTCCCAGAAAATGCTGCAGGTCTGACAGCATCCATGAGAGAGAACAGACCTAACATTTCAATGACAACTTTGTCAAAGCTCTGACAAAGATTGAGGTCTGACTCCAATGGATCAAGCCTCTTTTTCTCTCTCTCTCTCCCCCCCCCCCCCCCCCCCCCCCCCACACACACACACACACTTAAAGTATGCACTGGGATCTGGATGCACTTGTACATGGGCAACCTTTTGGATAGTTCCTTCTTGCAAAAGAACAAAATAACTAGCAGGAGTAGGCCATCTGGCCCCTTGAGCCTGCTCCACCATTCAATAAGATCATACCTGATCTTTTCATGGACTCAGCTCCACTTACCCACCTACTCACCATAACCCTTAATTCCTTTACTGTTCAAAAATGTATTTATTCTTACCTTAAGAACTTGCAATGAGGTGGCCTCAACTGCTTCACTGAACAGGGAATTCCACAGATTCACAATCCTTTGGGTGAAAAAGTTCCTCTTCAACTCAGTCCTAAATCTTCCCTTATTTTAAGCCATGCCTCCTATTCTAGTTTCATCTGCAAGTAGAAACAACTTCCCTGCCTCTATCTTATCTGTTCCCTTCATAATCTTAAATGCTTCTATAAAATCTCCCCTCATTCTTCTAAATTCTATTGAGTATAGCCCCAGTCTACTCAGTCTTTCCTCATAAGCCAACCCTTTCAACTCTAGAATCAACCTAGTGAACTTCCTCCAGTGCCAGTATATCCTTTCTCAAGTAAGGAGAACAAAACTGTACAGTATTCCAGGTGTGGTCTCACCAGCACGTTATACAGATGCAACATAACCTTCCCTGTTTTAAACTCTATCTCTCTAGCAATAAAGGACAAAATTCAATTTGCCTTTTTAATTACCTGCTGCACTTGCAAACCAATTCCTTGAGATTCCTGCACAAGGACACCCAGATCTGTCTGCACAGCAGCAAATTGCAATTTTTTTACTATTTAACTAATAGTCCATTTTGCTGTTATTCCTATCAGATTGGATGACCTCACATTTACCAACATTGCACTCCATTTGCCAAACCCTCACCCACTCAGACTATCTATATCCCTTTGTAGATTTTCAGCATCCTCTGCACAATTTGCTCTTAGTGTCATCTGCAAATTTTGACACACCACATTTTGTCCCCAACTCCAAATCATCTATATAAATCATAAACAATTGTAATCCCAACGCATTCCTGAGGCACACCGCTAGTCACTGATCACCAACCAGAAAAATACCCTCACTCTTTTCTTTCTGTTAGTTAACCAATCCTCCATCCATGCTAATATATTACCTGTAACACTGTGCACCTTTATCTTATGTAGCAGTCTTTGATGCAACACCTTGTCAAATGCGTTCTGGAAATCCAGACGCACCACATCTGCATCCACTTACACTAAGCCACTGGATTTTACTATCAATTGCATGATGGACATCTGTGTTTAAAATAGAGGAAATTGTTTCATCCTGATTCTGAAAAATGTGTTTGGCCCCAGATTCAGAATCAGTACTATTGAAATTCTATTTTTCAGAATCAGAATGATGACAAACTGGTTTAACAGAGCATTTGAGTTAGACATCTGGAACATCATGGTTGCTGACATATTTCAAAATGTCCTATTTGTCTTTTCCCCCTTCCTTGTGATGGAAGGAAGGTCATTGATGAAGCAGCTGAAGACGCTTGGGCTTAGGGCAATATCCCGAGGAACACCTGCAGTGATATCCTGACCTCTAACAACTACAGCCGTCTTTCTTTGTGCCAGGTATCACTCTAACCAGTGGAGATTTTTCCCCTGATTCCAGATTTTCTCGGGCTCCTTGATACCACACTTGGTCAAATGCTGCCTTGATGTCAAGGGGAATTAACTCCCCCCTCATCTCTTGATTTAACCTCTTTTGTTCATGTTTAAACCAAGACTCTAATTAGGTTAGAAGCTGAGTAGTCCTGGCAGAACCCAAACTGAATGTCAGTTAGTAGGTTATTGCTAAGCAAAAGCCACTCAACAGCACGGTTAATGACACCCTTCCATCACTTTACTGATAATAGAGTAGATTGATGGAGTAACAATTGACTAGATTTGTCCTGTTTTTTATTTACAGGATACACCTGGGCAATTTTACAAATTGCTGTGTAATGTTGTTGCATTGGAACAGCTTGGCTGGGAGTGTGGTAAGTTCTGGACCCCAAGTCTTTAATACTAAACCCAAAGTGACAAAGGGTCACCTGGAGTCGAAACACCAGCTCTTTTCTCTCCCTACAAATGCTGCTAGAGCTGCTGAGATTTTCCAGCATTTTCCCTTTTGGTTTCATATTCAGGCAATAATTTGCTTTTATCTTTAATACTAAAGTTTTAAAGTTAATTTATTAGTCGCAAGTAAGGCTTACATCCACGCTGCAATGAAGTTACTGTGAAATTCCCCTAGTTGCCACAATCCAGCATCTGTTTGGATCAATACATCTAACCAGCACATCTTTCAGAACGTGAGAGGAAACAGGAGCATCCAGAGGAAACCCACGTAGACATGGGGAGAACATGCAAACTCCACATAGACAGTGACCCAAGCCAGGAATCGAACCTGGGTCCCTGGCACAGTGAGGCAGCAATGCTAACAACTGTGCCACCGTGCCTGAGCGCTGTCCAGGGCCCATTGCCTTTCAAGTGTTCAGTGACTTAAGCCATTTAATTATATCACGAGTAGTGAATGAAATTGGTATCTGGAATGACAGTGTCCTTCAGATGAGGCGAGAATGGATCATCTACTTGGCACTTATGGCTGAAGATGGTTGCAAATCTTCAGTCTTATCTTATGCCCCAAAGTGCTGTGCTTCCCCATCATTGAGGATGGGGATATTTGTGGAGCCTCCTCTTGCAGTCAGTTGTTTAATTGTTCATGGCAGGACTGCAGAGCTTAGACCTGATCCACTGGTTTTGGAATCACTTATTTTGTCTATAGCTTGCTGCTAATACCGTTTGTCAATGGAAGATGGGTATAGAGTGAATGCAGTGATTAGTTTAAATTTGAATGTGATAAGGCATAATTTAATTGATTAGTTTGGTTTAAATATTGCATTGCTTTTATTTTTGCATTGTAACCAAGAGGATGAATATCACTTGGTCAGTGATATCAGTGTGGAGTGTGGAACTTTGGGAGTTTGATTGAGATTACTGGTAGCGCACTTGAATTATTTCATTGTGTATAGCCTGGGTTAAAAAGGGTTTCATCGGTTGTTGCCCCAAACCAACCACCTCCTCCCCCCACCTTTGTCTTCCTCCTATTCTGCATTCTCCTCTTCCCCCCTCTTATGTTTCTCTCCAGTTTCTGAATTGATAGGTAATGAAAGGTGCAGTTTGCTCTGTATGGCAAGGTTATGAAACATACAGCATTTCACCAGAAATCATAAGAGCCACTCAGCTGAGTATCACAAGGTTGCAGAGCAGCTTGGGCAGTGAAATTGTTGTTTCAGCTCTGTCATATTACTTGTGACAGCATGACTCTCATTGTACGCATGCTGTGTACGTGTGTGTGCATTACAAACTGGAGTCTGGAGCCATGTTATCAGCAGATAGCCCTTGTCGGCCCGTAGCCACTCTTTGGTTTGCAGCCGTGGTTGAAATTAAGCTGGCACAGCAGGCTGCTGTGAAAAGAGGGCCTCCTGACAGTTGCCAGGAGACCAGGCATTGATATGCATGATGCACATCCATGGTACACAACAGCATTACTGGGGAAGTGGAAATCTTTTTTTTGGTTCTGATATATGGCAGAGTTGACATGCGGCACCTGCAATGCAAACTGCACGCTATTTATTGGCATACCATGAGGAAACCAGTCAACCTTCCAAATCCTTGTTCATTGCACCTGCTTATCTCTGGCAAGTAGAAATTTAATGGAGTTACATCTCTTTCAGTAGAGAGGATTAGTGATCACCTTAAGCTACACAGGACTGGAAATTATTGATGCCCTATACTGATATGGTCCCATCTTCAGAGCCCTTCTCCTGCTTCTCCTCCTCCTCCTCCCTCTTCCTCATCCTGCTCTGGTGGCCTCTGCTCATTCTCCCAGCCATGCTCGATTCCAAGAAGTCACCAAGACTTCATTCATGTCTGGGTGTAATTAATGTATGCAGAAGGCTTAAAGTCAATAAGCATCACCTTCCACACCATTCCCTATGCTCTTTTGAAATTATATACAGGTATAAAAAGTATGTGGAGTTGTAATGCCAAAATAAATGAATCATCAATTGACATATCAATGGTTGATAATCTCTTTAAATAGAGTTATTGGAGGCTGTTCATGTTGTTTAACTCATAGTCAGCTGTGTGAGATGAAAGGAGATCATTTAGAATCCTTGCAGTGCACAAAAGAGGCCATTCGGTTCATTGAGGCTGCACCAATAATAATCCCAACCAAGCCCTTTCCCCATAATCACATTTATCCTGCTAATCTCCCTGACACTCAGGGACAACAAGCATGGCCAATTTACTAACCTGCACATCTTTGGTCTGTAGAAGGAAACTGGAGCACTGAAAAGAAACCTAGGCCAATATAGGAAAAATGTGCAAACTCCATACAACCAGTCACCCAAGACTGGAACTCAACCTGCGCTCTGAAGAAACAGTACTAACCACTATGCCATCTTGGAGTGTTGAGTTCCAAAATGGGACCATTGCCATCAACTGAGCGTGGAAAGCTGACGGATGTCAAAGTCTATCTGCACTGCATGTTTCCAGTGGATATTAATGACCCAAATGTTAACAGTTATTTCAAAATGTTGTCCGGTGCAATCCTCGTCAAAGTATTCACCCACACCTTGGATGCCACTGTGGCTCTCTATTGGCATGCAAAAAATAGGCAAATTGTCAGGAGTTTAGAAAAGTTAAAGGAGTGCTGCGAGTGCAGGAATTACTCTGCTTTTCATTCTTTGATTCCCTGGCTAGGGGTTGGCCATTCTTCTTTTCATGAATCGAGGAAGAACAGACTTTACTTCATAATTAATGAGCCCCAAGGAAATATCCCTAAGCATAAAGTTTTGTATGCAACAATGGAAATTCTTTAAATGATTCTTTAAAACTGTCAGAAAGATAGATAACCCAGTTGTGGAGTGTGCATGTGAAAATGATCAGATGGTGCAAGTGTCAGTAATGTGTGTACTGGTGCAATGTAAGAGCAGTTTTGGAGTCCACGGCTGCTAAACGTAATCTCTCAATCATTGAGTCTGCACCGATCACAATCCCATCAAGTCTTAACCCCGTGCATTACTCTAGCTAGCCCCCTGACAATAAGCATGCCTAATCCACGCAACTAGCACATCTTTGACCTATAGGAGGAAACCGGAGCACCCAGAGGAAACCCACGCAGACATGGGGAGAATGTGCAAACTCCACACAGATAGTGACCCAAGCCAAGAATTGAATCCGGGTCCCTGATGCTATGAAGCAGCAATGCTAACTACTGTGCCAAGCTGCTATCCATTTTTGCGACTGTGCCACCCAATTATGAGAAGGTAGTCTTGATTAGTTTTTTTAAAAAACGGATTTGTTGGATGCTAAACTTCTTCTTGATTGTTTCTAAATGTTCTTGCTTTCATACGTAAATGAATGTTGCACTGAAAGTTAGGTTCTTGCATGAGACATTTCCTTGAGTAAATATTTATAGAGCTGAACAAACACTCAGCATGTAAATAATAAAACAATAATTCTAGAACAATACAGTCATAAATCTAGGAATTTGCAGTTTTAAACATCCAGCCTGAAATCCACTAGAAATAGTGAATGTAAAATGCAGAAAATGGACCAGCTTTCGGGAACTAGCCCGAAAGGGGGCTAGTATCATTATAGTATTACAAAAAAACTATTTATATCAGAATGTGTACTTGCAT